>WPIO01000001.1:295000-895000 GCA_009760855.2 Cristatella mucedo | reverse complement strand
CATGTGATCTACTAATGGAATGTCGTGGTAAAGTATATGCTTGAAGAAGCAAATAAAAATCTAAAACCCTAAAAAACAGAACCTGGTGTACACATTTTTAGAATTATATATATAATATAAGTTTAAAGGATCCTTAGTTTTAAAAGAGCTACAGAATTTTCTGTATGGAGTTGTAGTAGAAAATTCAAATGCTTTAGTAGAGACACACTAAAAAACAATCTTTATGAGAACATTCCGCAATTAGATGGATTAATTGTATTGAGTCTTGTAGATATTTGTAATGTTTATGATAAATTATATGACTATGAAGAAAAACTAGATACTAATATTGAAAATACTGGAGTAATAGCATTTTTTTAATTATATTTTGTTAAGTATTAGTTAAATTGTGTGTGCAGGTAATTTTTCTATAATTATAATATAGGAAAATGGCAGCAACTGCTGATGTTGCTGACCATATCCTTGCAACTAGAGCTACTGCACTAAAAGCTTTCCAAGATTATCTTGTTAAATTAAGAATGACTTCTTATGATGAACAACAACTTGATTCAGATATCACAGTAATGACTGATACATCTGTTAATAAATTATATCTAGATGAGTGCTACATTGAAGCACAAAAGATACTTATGTCAGGAATGGTGGACGTTACAGAAAATCTTGATACTAAAGTTAGAGCTAAAGTTAATGCTCTTCTTGATACACATGGAGAGATCTCTGGATGTACAATATGGATTGCATCACAACTTCCAAAAGTCTTAATTCTTATCTCAGGAGTATCTGGAGTTAAACCTGGTATCTCTGGAATTGTTAAAGATGAATGCTATGAAATTTATTCCTGATATTACTGATGGAACACGTCCAAGACAATAAGCAACAGCAGCAACACTAGCAGCACAAGCACAAACAACTGCTGATGCACCTGCTACAACTTCAACACCTGCATCTACTTCTGCACCTGCAACAGTACCTGCACCAACCACTGTGTAATAAGTTTAAATTGAAAGAAATATATTTAATAATATTGAAAATTGCTTATGTTGAAACAAGAGGAAAAGACTGTCTTAATTAAGTACGAGGTCCAAAATATTCAAACTTTAAGATTTTTTCATCTCCAATGGGTAGAATAGAAGACATTAGATCAACACTGTTAGATGCTGTAAAAATAGTACTAGAATACATATCACTAGGAATAAACCTTTCTGAATCAGAGTTATCATGCATATTCACTAAAATTAGAGATGGTTCAATCTTTGAAGTGTTACTTAAAGACCTAAAATAGGAAAAAATAAATAGTATGAAGTCTATAGCTTACTCTAAAAACAGAACCAACTGAACAAATAAAGAAAAAATAGACGCAGGAAAGAGTTGCAATTTACCAGAAGAATTAATTAAAGAGACTATGGATTGGAAAATTTAAGCAGGAGGACAACCACCTGTACCACTTGTATCAGTTGTACCACCTGTACCACTTGCATGAGTTGTAGTTGCATCACTAGGAAGATAACCAAGAGGTATGTAAGTTTCACTATCTGGTTCTGGTTCCTGAAGATAAAAATCTATTTCACCAAATAAATCATCAGGAGCATAACTAATTGAGGTTGACTTAGAATATTTTACACCATTAAGTAATGCGATCTCAATATAATCCGAAAAAGTTGGAGATATAATACTTTGATAATTTAAAACAGGATAAACAACATTATATGAAATCGATTCCGATGGCATGTTAAAAACAGTAAAATTAAATATAGAATCACCTTATAGCAACATATATTACCCTCAACACAAACAGATCTTAAATTAGGTAAAGTCGATGTTTAGAGTCCTGGAGAGTAACAATTATAGTTGTATTTCAAAATTATATTATAACTATTTATTACTTTATCTATATTTATAATGATTTGTGATAACATAATTTCATAGTTAATTATAGTTCTATTATAATCTTTTAATAAAAATGAATTATCAAAATTATGGGTTTTATATACCATATTTCTACTAGTACCATCAATAACTTTAATAGTTTTTGAAGCAGCGTTATCAATGTCTTTTACTAGTATTTATTTGTATTACTCTTCGTTTTTTTACTATTTATTTTTATTTATGACTTTTTATTACTATCTTTGAATATGTTGATTTTTTATGTTAATATCTAATAGTTTAGCTAAAGTTAGTTCTCTATCACTAGAAGAATGAGAAAGTTTACTATTATCTTCAATTGTAGCACACTACTTACAGTCAATTGATCATAATAGCTAATAGCAGCATAACCAAGAGCACAAGTAGGATACAAACGTCTACTTCCACATCTTAAATAAAAATGAGGTAATACTTGTCAGTGCACTAAATAATTTGGTAAATAATTCATAGAAGTTGCATTATATCTTCCCATTTTCAATTTATTTACAAATAAGTTTCCATTTATTGTTTTGCTTGAACCATATAGATCAAGTTTTGTATCAAGATTTTTTTTTGCTGCATCACTTCAAATAATAGCATCTAAAACGTTCACATACTTTTTTGAGTTTGCTGATACATTTCCAGTTGTATGTTGATCTGAGTCTTTTCTCTAATAATTGTTATCAGCAAATGATTAATTAACAGATTCTAATTAGTCAGCAGTGCCTCCAAAATGTTTGATTCTCTTTGAATCAAATCTCAAAGTTGAGTTCCTTTTTAAAATCATTTCTAGAAAGTATATTTGATATATATTGGTATATAAATACTTAAAGTTATAAATTCTAAACTAAGTATATCATGTGTGCATACAATTTGTAAATCCAATATTATTATTTTTTAAATCAAGACTAAAACTTCCAAATAACTGAAATGAATTAATTAGATTTGTTTCTCTAATTGAAAGAGGAGTAAGAATTTCTAGTGAACCATTTGGTGTTGTGTATTCTGTTGATATTACAAATGAAGATCTAGGTATATTTACAATGTCAAAATTAATTAATCTATCAACAGTACATTTTCCTCGATAGTTTATTCCATATAATTTTTGTTGTTGTGTTGAATCAACAGATATTTTAAATTTTACTTGAGCCTACATTTCTATCAGATATTGTATCTAGATAACTAAGATTATCACCATCACAAGGATAACGAGGATCATTGATAATCCTAATAAAATTATATTGCTTATCTAAGACTCCTTTAACAGTTCCTCGATTGCATTAACAACGTTTGCATCCACATAAGCTTTAATAGGAACGTCAGTAGGATCAATAGGCATAGTATTACCACTAATACTACTACTTACAGTTAAATTTTCATTCACTATTCCTAAAGTAATTGCTAATTTCGTATTAGAATAATCTTTCGTTACAGCATCATTATCACTAGGATTATTATGATTAGAAAGATCTACTAACCACTGGATATTCATGTCAAAATCTCCATAATATTAATAATAATGCACTTGATAAAGCCTAATAAGAGAATTTGATCTCTTTCTAGGCGCTTTACATTTGCTGCAAAGGGAAATGGTATTGAATGGTAAGAAATATCAAGCTTGATTCAAAAAATGAATAACATGGTTAGTGGTGACTTGCACAGCTTAGCATGCAAATGTGGTTAGTGGTAGCGTGCACAGTGTCAGCACACCTAAACACATCAAGGACGAATTACAGGCACCCACTAAAGGCTGTAGTAAATAGGTGTGTTTCAAGTTCTTTTTAAATGTGGTCAAGTCAGGGAATATTCTGACGCAAGTCGGGAGGGAGTTCCAGACTTTGGGAGCATACGAACTAAATGCACGGTCTCCAACGGATTTAAGTTTGTCCGGGGTATTTGTAGACTGTTGGATTCCGAAAAGCGGGTGGTACGATGCTTCTCCTGATGGGGGAGTATATCTGAGAGATAGGCTGTAGCCAAAGAATAAAGGGACCTACAAGTGAGCGACGAAACATTGAAAAAACACGTTGCTTGATTGGTAGCCAGTGCAGGTCAGCGAGAAGCTGAGTAATGTGGCAACTGCGATACTCACGAATGACAAGCCTAGCTGCAGAGTTTTCCACAAGCTGCAATTGCCTGATCGCAAATGCTGGTAGGCCAGTAAGCAGTGAGTTGCAGAAGTCGAGACGGGATGTCACGACTTCAGGGACCAACTTGGAGGTGGTATCCTTATCTAACCAGCCCAAATTTATAGCATTTTATCCATCAGAAGTAGTTGACCTTGAAACCTTCGTAACAAAGTGTAACAATGTGTATTTATATACTTTCTGTGTACAGCATCACCAACATCAATTGGATCACCAAGATACTTTAACGAGTTACAATTCATACTTAGATTACCAGATAGTACATCATGAGTTTTTCTCATATGATTCTTATCCTTCTTTTTTCTTTATCCAGACATTTTCCGAAACAAGAAAATTGATTTAAAAAAGTCCGCTTGCAACAGTAAAATTATCAATAGCACAAGTACAAGTTATCAATATCAAGCCGTCAATATGAAAAATTAAAACTATAGTACCACTAACACCATAAGTACTATCAATTTTCAAATCTAAATAAGAATTCGTTGTATCAGTTGCATACATGATACCAGAAATCATACTAAAATTAGGTAATGTACCAGGAAAGAATGTCTTAAAATTAGTGGCAAATCCTAATAATCTTTTTGATCTTTGTTCAATTATTGGCATATCAGCTGTTTTAAATTGTTGAAGTGAATATCCATGTCTAGTACTGTCATTAGCTTTCTTATTAAGACCTAAAATATCAAGTTTTAAGAAAGTAGGATAAGTATTAGAACTAAATCCTAAACATCTAAATCCTACTTGTTCAGTAATATCAACATATTTTTGTTACTAAATCAGATCTTATAAGTTTATATTATTCTCTTTACCTATATCTGTGCTTGCTTTCCTTGAAATACTCGTGTCACACTTTTTCAATAATCCATAGTTTATTACTTTATAAGGTCTTTGATCTGAATACACAGTACCATCAGCTGAATTACCTAATATACCGATGACATTCTTACAATTCAATTGCAGCATCTTTTTTTGCTCCACTCTTTGGCAATAAGTTGGATAAAGTTGATACAGTTGCTAACTCTCCTGTAGCATTAGAAAAAATGAATTAGTAATAATGCATAATCAGAAATAAATCATTAGAAATATTGCTACTACTAACATTCGAACTAAGACCATTATCTAATCTTATCGCGTCACCACTGTTAACAAGAAAAGCTAAGTTAGTTATTTTAATATTATTTGCATTAAGATCAGTCCCTCGCTAAAATATTTCTGTGTGATAGGCCGTTACTGATTGTAGGAGACTTCAATATTCACGTTGACAACCCAAGCAAAAGCCAGGTCCGCTCATTTCTTGTTTATCTGGAGGATTTTGGTTTGGCCCAACACGTTAATCATAACACCCACTTCGGTGACCACATTCTAGATTTCGTGATCACTACGGATGCCGTCCCCACTGACTTTGTGGTATGCCCACAGACCCTCTCAGATCATTGTCCGGTCTCGTTAACTGTTCCTGCTCCCTCGTACGTACAGGGCAATGTCGAATTTGCCAAACGACGTAACTTACAAAGTATTGACGTGGACAAGTTTTTTAAATCTGTTTGTGATGCAGGTCTTCTTGATCTGCTTTCATACTCGCCCGGCAGCCGCGCTACCCTCACAGAGGCGATGAACATGACACTCAGGAGTGCTCTTAACAAGCATGCTGCCTTTCGCTCTATCCGTGTTCAATGTCGTGGAGATTCCTTAAAATTTACAAAAAAAACTCCTTAAGATGCACCGGGTCAAGCACAAGCTAGAACGTCGTTTCAAGAAATCGGGGTCTGATGCAGATCTAGTCAATTTTAAAGACTTCCTTCGAGTTCGCACCCGAAAGCTTAAAAAGGGGCTTCTTTTTTCATTAGAAAGCTGAATTCTTGCCAGTCGTTTACTAAACAGATTTATAAGACTGTAAACCAGCTACTGGCCATTGTTGTGAGGCCTGACTCCCCAGATATAAAGGGCTCAGCCAAAAAGTGTTTAGCCTTCTTTATTGAAAAAGCTGAGCACATTCGGGCCTCCATTAGGCCCCCTCCGACCAAAGCTATCGCCGTTTCTCAACCTGTGTCCTTCCTTAAAAAGTTCTCAGACGTTTCTGCAATCGATGTGGCTGCCTTAATAAGGTCTAGCAAAAAGAGCTCGTCTCCTGAAGACCCCATACCTTTGTACCCACGCTGGGTTCGGTTGGCTGGGACCGGACGGCTATAGTGAGGATTAGGGTCACCGGTAGGCCGGTGTCGGACCCTACGGCATGGCCGGATGTATGCGGTGACGTGAGGTCACCGGGGCTCTTGGGTACGGGAAGTTGGCCAAGTAAGTCGTGGTGTTGGAGGCTCCCGGTCTCGCTGAGTTATGCACCTGGATTCGTGCAGGCGTGCTCCGGCGATGCTGACACGCACGCAAGGGAACTAGTACCCAAGGCCCGAGCGGAGCTGGATAGCTCGCTCGTTGTTGACTTGTTTTTATTCCGCATTCCCCGTGTAGCGTGTTCGTGACCCCCCCCCCCCGTGTGTTGGCGTCTTTCGGTGGAAGCTTATGACTGTGGTAGTTGTCGACTCTGACTAGCCAGCAGTTACTCAACCAGCCGGGTTTTGGACGGCGTACGCTCGTACTGTAGGATTCAGAGTCGGTACAACGACAGGATTGCCGAAGCCGACTGACCCCAACTAACACGTTTGTTCGCTCTTGCTGCGTCGTCTTGCGCCCCCGGAGTGTACTGTGTATAGAACCCTCCCTGTAGACTTGTTTATTTGCTCTGTTGTTGTTGGCGCATGCGTTAATATAAAGAGGTTTAACCGAGCGGCCGTCCGGTCTAGCAAAAAGAGCTCGTCTCCTCAAGACCCTATACCTTCATCTCTGCGGTCTTCACTTGCAGACCAACTTAGCCCTGCCATAACCAAGATTTTTAATGCTCTTTTGGAAGAGGGGTCGTCCCCAAGTTCTTCAAATCGGCCATCGTTAGACCTATCCTGAAAAAGCCTGGATTAGACACAGAGGTCCTAGCAATCTGTCGCCCAGTTACCCTTCTTCCGTCCTTATCAAAGATTCTTAAAAAAATTGTTGCTAAGCAGCTGGTTGAACATAATGAAAATAATGGAATGTCAGAAACCTTTCAATCAGGGTTCAAGAGGCAGCACTCTACTAAAACTGCTCTCAGCCGTGTTAACAATGACATGCTACGTATCAAGGACGACGGGAATGTCACTGTCCTAGCTCTGCTAGATCTGTCCGCTGCCTTCGACACTATGATACACGACGTTCTACTTGGACGATTGAGAACAACGATTAGTCTGGCAGACGAAGCACTGGCGTGGTGTAAATCCTACTTGTCTGATCGTGTTCAATCCGTGTCGTGTGGGGGTCAGGTCTCAGACACGAGAAGGGTCACCTGTTGAGTCCCTCAACGGTCTGTACTTGGTCCCTTGCTGTTCTCAATTCATACCCAACCTCTGGGAAAAGTGATTAAGGCCCATGGAATAGGACATCACATCTATGCTGACGATACTTAGTTGTATTTGTCATTCAAACCGTCAGAATCTGCTGCAGCAAGTGAGAAACTGAATGCTTGCCTTGCCGATATTCGATCCTGGATGTCGGAAAACTTCCTGAAATTAAATGATGATAAAACCGAACTGCTGCTCATAGGACACCCTAAGCGTGTTGGTGGATTAAAAGACTTTGCCATACTAATAGGTGATGCTATTGTGCGGCTATCACCACTTGGTCGAAATTTAGGTGTCGTGTTCGACAGCGGCCTCAATTTCAAAACCTTCATTCAGAAGACTGCCCCTACAGCTTGCCATCACATCCGATCCCTATCCAAGATTAGGAGCTGTCTCCCACAGTGGCTTGTAAACAATTTAACTAGCTCTCTAGTTCTGGCTTGGCTTGATTATTGGAGTTCCCTTTTGGCTGAACTGCCAAAGAAGCAATTATGGCACTACAGAGGACAATGAATATGGCTGCTAGGCTGGTCTTCAAGTCCCAGCGGTTTGAGCACGTGTCTCCGTTGCTGAAGCAGCTAGGATAGTTGCCGGTTGAGCAAAGGATACAGAGCAAAGTTGTTAAGCTGACCCACAAGGCCCACCACGGATTGGCTCCTTCATACCTAGCCTAGCTGCTGCATCCGTTTCAGCCTGTTCGAGACCTCAGGTCCTGTGTGGACAATAAATTAGCTGTCCAATTCCTCCAATTAAAGACAGTTGGCGACAGAAGCTTAAGCTCTGCAGGTCCTAGACAGTGGAATTCGCTTCCACAAATCTTATGCAACGATAACTACTCTCCTAATGCCGACTACGGCACATCCTTTTCAGCGGTCCTGAGCTGCTTCTTCTAATAATAATAATAATAATATTGCACTTGATAAAGCGCCCTCAGAGAACTTAATCTCTTTCTAGGCGCCTTACATTTGCTGCAAAGTGATACGCAATAGAATAGTAAGTAAAACCACGCTTGAAAAACAAACAAAATGAATAACATGGTTAGGGGTTACATGCACTGGGTCAGCATGCGAATGTGGTTAGTGGCAGCATGAACAGTGTCAGCACGCATAAGCACATCGAGGACGAATCACAAGGACCCACTAAATGCTGTCCTAAATAGGTATGTTTTTAAGTTTCTTTTAAATGTGGTCAGGTCAGGGGATGTTCTGATGCAGGTCGGGAGGGAGTTCCAGGCTGTGGGAGCATACGAGCTAAATGCACGGTCTCCAAAGGATTTAAGGTTTGTACGAGGTATTTCTATACTGTTGGATTCCGAAAAGCGAGTGGTACGATGCTTTGCCTGATGGGGTAGTATCTCTGAAAGATAGGCTGGAGCCATAGAATGAAGAGACCTAAAAGTGAGCGACAAAACCTTGAAGTCAATCGGTTGCTTGACTGGTAACCAGTGCAGGTCGGCGAGAAGTGGAGTAATGTGGCAACTGCGAAGCTCACGACAGACAAGCCTAGCTGCAGAGTTTTGCACCAGCTGCAATCGCCTGATCGCACATGCTGGTAGGCCAGTAAGCAGTGAGTTGCAGAAGTCGAGACGAGATGTCACGAATGCATGGACCAACTTGGACGTGGTATCCTTATCTAAACAAGCCCTAATTTTAGCAATGTTATGAAGCTGAAAATAGGCTGATTTGACTGTGGAGCTGATGTGGTCGACTAACGAGAGGTCGCTTTGGAATATGACACCTAGATTTCGAGCTGATGCAACTGGAGATATGCTGGCAGAGCCAATTTTGAAAGTCAGCCTTTCCAATTTCTGAATAACACTAGGTTTGCCCATAACTAGTAAGTTAGTTTTATCATCGTTTAGTTTTAGAAAATTTGCTGCCATCCATGATCGGATGTCATTAATGCATGCAGCAAGTGAGTTGAGAGAATTCGAGGTGCTCGAAGGCTGGGAGGGATCAAAGCAAAGGTACAACTTAGTGTCATCCGCATAGAAGTGAAAGCCTAGATTGTGCTTGGCAATCACATCAGCGAGAGGGAGAGTATAAACGGTGAAAAGGACCGGACCTAGCACAGAGCCCTGAGGTACTCCATATTTTAGAGGTACTTCAGATGATCTTTGTACATTCACGTCAACACTCTGGAGTCTCCCACTGAGATAGGACCTGAACCACTGCAGAGCAGTGCCAGTGATGCCCAGGCGAGATGAGAGGCGCTCTAGAAGTACTTTATGATCGATGGTATCAAAAGCTGCCGAAAGATCGAGCAAAACAAGAAGAGACACTCTACCCATGTCTGCATTCCTAAGTAGGTCGTTGTATACCCGAAGCAATGCTGACTCTGTGGAGTGATTAGCTCTAAAGCCAGACTGGAACTTACTAGCAAGGTGTGAGGTTTCGATATACGAGTTCAGCTGGTCTGCCACGACCCGTTCCAGTGTCTTTGATAGGAATGGTAGAAGGGAGACTGGGCGGTAGTTTATACCACTCACTACTTCAACTGCTCTCTTGACTCAGCTATGCTTCCCCACTTTCTCTTTGTTACGTGAGACGAAGTCTCTTGGCTACCGAATGCTTACCGAAAGCTGCTTAGGCTGTGAGTGTGCTATACAAAACTGTCCTGCGTAACACCCACACTGTCTTTATGAATTCGTGGAGTTACAGACGGAGATACATTACATTACATTACATTTAAAAAAAAATTCCCCTAATCTGAGTTACTTTTGCCATTGCTTATAATATATGAAGAATAAAAAGATACATGAGTTTCTGAAGATATAAAAGAAGTAGTAAGTACAACCGAAGACGTTGGGTAAGGCGTTGCAACAGCAACTAAAGTTGGATCAAATCAGTGGTAAAATTAGCTCCTAAAATGCCATGAAACTGTCTTTACAAGCCGCAAACAAGATAGCAAAGATAATTCCAAAAGTATTACAATCAATAAAAGCTATTGGATCTGCTACTAAAGCTCTAAGAAATTTTCTATCTGGTGTTACAGGGATAGTAGACCTATAACTATTTATCAAAGAAATTGTAGATGATATTGCCTCTGGTAAATACGGTCAATTTTTCCAATAAAACAGTTAAAGAACAAAAAGGATTAACAAAATGATTGCAAGTTTAGAGGTTGTTTGTTACATCAATGAAATACTTAATGAAGCAGAAAAGTCGGGTAGTAACTGGTATTTAGATACGAGTAAGTTGTTGTCAGATGTATTTGGTGAAGAAGTCTCTTGGAGTGCAACACAACTTGATCCAACCGCTTGGAACAAGAATTTATCAGAAGTTAGATCTGGTAGAATATTACCAGCAATTCCTGCAATAATAGCCAGTGTAATTGGTACTCCAGGATTAGGAGTAAGTATAACTGTAGCACTTGCAAGACTGATAGAGAAAATTGTAGATAAGACGATGTTTACAGCGAGAGCTCCAAAAATAAATACCCATAATGAAAGAATGAATGCTTTGAGTCAGCAGAGTGAAAGATTACATAATGCTATGCCTGATATTCAAAATATGAGGGAATTATTAGATAAAGGTGTTGACGTTGATTTGAAAGAAAAGGTTCAGAACAGTGATGTAAAAAAAGATTATAGTACTTGATTGAATGAACAGATTGCGTAGAAAAGGAGGGGTTAGGTACTCAGAAGATTTGAAATGTGATACAAAAAGAGTTGAGTCAAGCACAGTTCGAGGAAAAAACGCACATCTATATAACACAGAGTGCAATGTTGCTAGCCAATCTATTTGCTCAACGTAAATCACAAGACTAAATATATAATGAAATGTTGAAATTCCATGATGAGTTAAAGAAGAGGTGTTTCAACTAATTAGTGATACGTAAATACAACGTAGACAAAAACACTCAATTTGCTTATCTATTCTTATGAACGCTCTCCATGTATTTGCTATTTCATGCCAGTTCACATCAATACAACCAGAAGTGTTATTTTTTTGCTTTATTTTATTTCTCATGTTTTCAGATGATGTTGCTTCACGTAAATTAACAAAGCAATTATTTTGTTTATCGTTATCTATGTGATCCAACTCATGCAAAGGCGTTTTACTAGTAATTGTCAACCATACTTATCTGTGAGCAAGATGTTGTTTTCTGTCAATGCCGATAACTCGATTTCCCATTTGATTAGTTATTCCAGCTTCACTGCTGATATTGTCTCCTCCACGACTAGTTGTATGTGTAAGTGTTCCACTAAAAGGATTATAATCAAAAAGCTCTATCAGTCGCTCTTTAAGTTTTTCAACTTCATTATTTCTACTATTTCCAACTTCATCTTGATTCATTTTCTCGAAAGTAGTTTATATCTCTTGAAAAATATATTTTTTCATCTTTATCAATATCAAATCCTTCTTAGTCTCCTATTCTTAAATGGTAATTTAATTCATTTCTTGATTTTACAACTTTGCTTGCTTGAGTAACTAATTTAGCTAAAAATTCATCGCATTCAAAAAATTTGTCAACAATTCTTTCAGTATTCATCCTAATAAAGTACTTTTTAAACTCTTAAAAATAATTTAAGTTTAAATATAAATGAAAAATCATGAGATGTAACTTGCTATATCAGAATAGAAACTAAAACATTTACATAACTCAGAAGAACCTATTTTAATCAGATATACAAATTCAGACTTATCTGGCAATGTTGAAATTGTTCTTCCTTTGCATAAATAAGCAAATTGGAAAAACGTAAATCAAAAGGAATTGGAAGGCAATTGAATATTCCTTTTAAACAAATAAAAGCACATCGAACACAAGGTTTTGGACTCGTGGATTTCATTAAAAAAGTACTGGTAACCATACAAGGCATATGCGTTTTCCAGCAGGAGTTAAAAGAGAAGAAGTTCCAAAAAGAAATTTTAATAATACTAATTAATATAGTTATATCGGACCTCGTACACATTTTCTCAAAGGATGGAAGTGTGTTACCAAGGTTTTAATGATCTCGATAAGCCTGCACTAATTTATGATCGTACATATACTGAAACAAGTTCTATGTCAGAACCCAGACGAAAAGAGATACGAAATTTATCTGAAATTTATCAGGTACTTGCAGAGTCTGCTGCTCGTATTGCTCTTGATCCACATGAGCCTTCTTATGTACGTGAAGACGCGAAAACTCTCGCAGCAGTTATGGCAGCAAAAGCTAAGTTAGGTCTTAGTATTAGTGGTATGTTGACTGATTCATTTGCAACAGACATTTTAAAAGATAAAGTATCAAACCCTGCTAGTCTAAATAAAATAAAAACTATGCTTGGAATAGTTGATAGGATATTAGATATAACTAGAAAAAAGCTGTTAACAATTAAATCATTCAAATTTGTATTTGCTTATTGATTTATGTGTATTTGTTCGTGTTTTATTTTTTCGTACTTGGCTGGATTGAATCTACTTGGTTGAACAACACTATGAACTTTAACTTGTTCTAGTTTTAATCTAAATAAGTCTTTCTTCAGAATTATATTTAACTTTAGTTACATGAATTCCATAGAAGGAGATATAAGAAAGAATATCGAAAAATACCAGTAAAAGCAAAGTCATAACCAAGTTTTTGAATTAGTATGGCAATACTACTGAAATTTAGTTGTTTGTTATTTGGTCAAAGAATATACTTGGTTTACGACCAAAATCAAATCTTAATCCAATAGATTATTGCTAATACAAATTTTAACCACTTTATTCAAGTTTCATACTTGCTCTATGAACAATATCTTCTAGAGCAGGTCTCATATCTTCACTAATATAGATCCATGCATTGAAGTAAGGATATAATCTTTAGTAGTTTGCCCTTCAATAGGAACACGTGCTGGTTTTCCTTTTGGTATGACAACGGAAGAATTTTAAAGTACAGCACTTTTTTATTATCCATTTCTATAACGGTAAAAAAATATTTAAATAAGTTCATAATTCCATTGTCGTTCCAAAATATGTTTCTACCATAAGTTTTAAAAAGATTAGACACCTTCCTTAACAATAAGTTTGATTGTATTCTTGTAGCATAAATGTTTGAAAGCTTGGTATTACACCAAAATAATGTATAGCATTTTCATTGGTAGAGCACCAAATGAATCAGAGTAATAACATTGTTTACCTAATTTTTAAGTGCTACCTAGTGATATTTTGCTAGATCTGATTCTCCTTTGTTGCAAATAAGACATAGTTTTTTTCAGTGTTTTCGTTAGTTCATCTCTTGCAAAGACTCCTTTACAGTTTCCTATATATAATTCTTTTCTATAATTATTCATTTTTAAATCTGTTAGTGTTGTTGATTTTTTTTAATTTTTCGTTTTTCGATAGTCTTTTTAAGTTCAGCAAATATTTGTTGTTTATCTTCACACCTGTTCCAAGTCCTACACATGTGTTAAACACATTCTCCTGTTGATGCTGTTCCTATTCTTTTACCATGTGATAGAACACCTTCACCAACTGTAGCTGGAGAACTTCTTAGTTTAAATACCTTCGATTTCTTACTTCCACAAATAGTACACATACCTTTTTCCATGCCTCTTAATCCCGGTTTACTATCTACTTCAACATACTCTTCATGAATGGTATCAGTCAGTTTTTTACACTTCATGCAATACATTTCCATCTCTATAATATTATAGAAAATGTTGCTAAAATTTGGAGCTTTTAATTTTAGACAGGATGTTGATACTAGGCATTAAGAACCATTGCATACAATAACTATTAGAGAATTAGTACTTGGACCAAGTGGAACAGGTAAATCACAGTAATGAATTGGATATTTTGTGGAATGGTAAATCATGATACTTGTACAATTATTGCTTCAAGTTTGGATCAAAAGTTATATCGTGGTCCTCTATCAATGACTATAGATAATCATTCTTATGTTTTAATTAATGGTATTGATGATATGCCTGAAGTTGATTCTTATAAGAACTGTTCGGATGTTGTTTTACTTGATGATTCATTGACAGAAGATCAATCAAAGATTTTAGATTATTTTATTAGAGGAAGAAATAAAGGGTTTAAAATATTTTACCCTGCTTAAGGTTTTACTAATATTTCTAGAAGAGAAATAAGAAAAAATTATCAACATGACTACAATTTCTTACAAAATAATACTGATTTTAAGTATATTCGCGATCCGTATTTTTGTGTTGTGGATAAAGACAATTCAGAGAATGGGTTAACTCTTGTACGAGAAATCGATTTGGTTATCGTGTTATTGACTTGACTAAAACTAAATCTGAAGAAATATTTTGGTGTGTTGCTAGTTCAGGAAAAGAATAATCAGCTATTTTTGATACCTAATAGATATAATAATAATCATAATAATGCACTTGATAAAGCGCCCTCAGAGAACTTAATCTCTTTCTAGGTGCTTTACATTTGCTGCAAAGGGACATGCAATTGAATGGTAAGTGAAATCATTCTTGAAAAAACAAACAAAATAAATAATATGGTAAGGGGTGACAAGCACAGGGTCAGCATGCAAATGTGGATAGTAACAGCATGCACAGTGTCTGCATTCATAAGCACATGAAGGACGAATCACAAGGACCCGCTAAATGCTGCCCTAAATAGGAGTGTTTTTAAGTTCCTTTTAAATGAGGTCTGGTCAGGGGATGTTCTGACGCTGGTCGGGGGGGGGGGGGGGGGGGAGTTCCAGGCTTTGGTAGCATACGAACTAAATGCACGGTCTCCAAAGGATTTAAGGTTTGTACAAGGTATTTGCAGACTGTTAGATTACGAAAAGTGGGTGGTACAATGCTTGGCCTGATGTGGTAAATTAATGGAAAGTTATACTCTAGTAATAATGGACCTCATAAGAGAAGTTCTCAAGAGGCAACTGATCTACAAAACTAACTTACAAAATTTTAAGATTTACAAGTTGCTACTATACTTGATAATGGTCAAGAAATACACAGAGTTGAAGCAGTAATGACTGCGTGAGATAGAATAGAACTTGAATTAAATGATTAGCTATAGAAAAACCTAAAGATAATCCTAATGTCAATCCTTCTATTGGTACATCTAAAAGAAATAGAGCAAGAATAGAAGAAATTGAACCACTTGCAATTGCTGCTCCTGTTCCTAAACCAATGACAGATAAAGATATTTTTCTTGAACTTGTTACTAAAGGTGAATTATCTTGAAATGTAAGAGATACTATAAAAAACCAAAATGAAAAAAAATTGATTGTTCCTTTTTCAATGTATTTTCAGAATTATATTCATAGAACAAAGGAACAGAAACAAAAGATATAAATTTAGAGTATCTTAAAACAAAATTTAAACCAGAAACAGCTGGTCAAGGAGTAGATATAATTCAATTAGTTGTAAGTAGTGATAAAGACGTATTTGATAAGATTTATTTATGGTTGAGTGAACTTGCTGCTGGAAAGAAAGGAGTTGTCAGTTCTATTAGTGCTGGTGTTGATTTTCTTGATAAGTCTAGAAAAGTTACAAAATCATATATTGCAAAGATAAATAAACTTGTATACGATATCTAGAAATGAGTGATTTTTTAAAAATTGTACAGGATTTCATAAAACAATTTGAAAGATTTAAGAAAAGTAGTAAAGCAGGAAAAGGAAGTAATATATTTATTGTAACTGGATCAACTAATCCAATCAAATTAAATATAAATGATCCAATCAAATATGGAAAATATAGTTCAAGATATGTTTTAAGAAGTTCTGTGGAACTAACTCTATAAACAATATAACTACTTCTAATAATACTTTTGCTTATAGAGTTTCAAGAGGATCAGAACAAACAATAACAAATAAACCTGATTGTATACTGCTATTACAGATGATATGAACTTTGGTATTGCAGATATAATAATTAATTCAATTACCCATCTGGAGCTACAACTGATGAGTTTATTTTAGGTGTTGATACTGCTATTTCTAATTCTTGGGTTACTATGCCTGTTGGTTGGACATTTCTTTCTAATAAGTCTACTATTTCTAGTATACTTTGTTTTACTAGTGATGCTTATACAACCGATCCACATTTTTCAATAATGTGCCGTAGTATAACTCCTACTGCTTGTACACCAAATTTTAATTACATTTCTGAAAATAGAGTTTTTGGTCAAACAATAAATCTAATACTTGTAAGTTGCAACTTAGTTGCTAGTGGAACAAGTTATTTAAAGGAAACAGAAGCACGAGTATTGTGAAGTTTTGATTATAATTCTTGTTCTTGGGAAAAAATTATATATAAAAACAGCACTCTTGAAAATACTAATATTGCTGAAAATTCTATTGCTGATATAATAATAACTGTTACTGATCAGAATCTAAATTTATTAGATTTTAATTCACAACAAATTAATGTTGTTCTAGAAATTGTTGAATTATAATATAAGAATGTCTATAAGATTAACTGGAACTACTAGTTATGATTCAAAAACATTAGTACCACTAATTATACTTTGCTCAAACTCTTGATATATTAAAGTTGGATTGTGTAGAGTTTAACTTACTTATACAAATACAATTATATCATAAGTTTTGGTTTAGATATGATTTATCAAGTTTATCAAACTCATCAGTTACAATTCCTTCTGGTTAATATGATTGTGATAAAGTTGTTACAGCTCTTAATTTTGCTTTAGCTTCAGCATCACTACTGCATTTTACGATAAAACTCAAAGAAATAGCAGTGGAATACAATTTATTGTTGATCCTGATGAGGGAATAAGAATGCAGGTAACACCAAATTATATTGCTCTACTTGGAAGTGATGCTGGCTTTAAAAAATTCAATTTGTGATAAATTAGGTTTTGAATCGAATCAACAAGGAACATTTGATGCTACTCGTGTAGGCGGAACTTCATATGAATTAAAAATAGTAAAAAAAATGCATTACACTGGAATTTATAAAGCAGGCAATCAGATGCCGTCGCCAGATAAAAAAGGAATAATATGGATTCTTGTTGATTGTGATATAACTGATCCATTGAAAAATTATATAGAAATAACACTAGGTTATGTTTATCAATCATCATCTTTATATAATATCGATATTGATATTATTAATCCTGGAGATAAAGTTGATCTACATATTTCGAATATATTATACTTACCAACAAAGGGTTATACAGATTCAATAAGTAGTTTTAAAATTAGTTTATCAGATCAAAATTGAGATAAAGGTTATATTATTTCTGATGTATCTGCAACAATAGAAATTTCAAGGTAACGTAAAGCAATGGGTAGCTATGCGAGAGTTGGTCATAATAGAATACATGAAGGTAAATACCTTGGATCTGGTTTACTAGATAAAGTAATTGACAATGTTTGTAAATTAGCACCTGTAGTAACTGGACTTACTGGTCTTACTATGCACATTGCTAACAAAGGAATTGAAATGCATGAAGCAAGAAAACTAATTGAACTATAAAGAACAACAAAGAAAAGATAGATCATGAATGTGCTAACAAACGTAGAGATATGGATGATACACTTGAAGAAGAAAAAAGAAAGAAAGAACTTGAATATAATCTTGAAAAAAGAAAGAAAGAAGAAGATTATGATATAAAGATTGAAGAGATGGATCTTGTGATTAAACGTGCTATGCTTGAAAAACTTGAACCAAAATCTAAAAAGAGTCGTAAAGCAAAGACTGAAGAAAATGAAGTCGAAGACTATTCAAAGACTCTTAAAAAGAATAATCCAAAAGCATATAAAGAAATAGAGAAAGTAATTAAAGAGAAAGCTGGTGTTCCTTATGTTAGTCGACCTGATGGTTATTGTTGAAGTGTGAGAAAGAAATAGGAGCTGAATTTTATATTCAAAGTAGAAATACATTTTTAGTTTTTTATATAGAGAAGAAATGGTAAGTGCTCGTGTTGAAAGTATACTAGAACTTAATGATCCTTGTTTTCCTAACTATGCTATAAAAGACTACCCCTATAGAGAGATTTATCAAACAAACGGTATTGAAACTGATAGCATTACTTATAAACTAGTAACATTTAAATGAATCTGGTGAACAACAAACATGTTATATTTTTTATGATTCATACCTACTACTTGAAGGTCAACTACAAGGTCAAACTGATGCTGGTGGTGCTTATGGTGCCCCTAACCGAAATCTTGCTGTAGGTCTTTTTAATAATGCTGGAGCATGGACGCTTAGTTCAATAAGAATTAGACTGGTACTGAAGAAATAGAAACCATTTCACTTCAACACGGACCTGGAAATTGTTCAACACTTATTGGTTTACTTTGTTATCCAAATGATTATATTATAATTGAAGGGCCTGCAACAGGATTGAAAAAGATGAAGCCAGTTCAATAGATGATTTGTCTTTCAATCTTGCTAATAATACAGTTAATCCTCTTAGTTGTCCCTATGTTAGTCCTACCGCTTCATCTGCAAGCTCTTTAAATATTGGTTTCCATTATAGAAGAGGTTTATCTCACGTTCTTGCAGATAATACAGGAACATTTCGTATATCATTTCCACCATCAAGACTCTCTGGTTTTTGTGCTGACATAAACACAATTCTTTATAATTTTACATTTACTCTTGAAATGACTAGAGTTGGTGGAAATGATTTTGATGCAATTATGATTGGACAATCTGGTGGTGCTAACTCAATTGCAAGTATAGGTGTTGCTAATACTGCTGGAAATGGTACTTGGAATGCATTTAAAATTAACATGACAAAAATAAGATTAATAGTTCCATGTGCTACTCCAACGATAAACATTCAAAGATCACTTGCTGATGTTACTAGCGACAGATTAAATAAACTAAAAATTAGCTATAGAGTTAGACGATATGAAAATGTGACTCTAACAAATGTCAATCAAGGTAAAAAATATACTAGAACTTTATCTGTACAAAATACCATTGATTAAGTAAAATGGTTGATTGTAGTGGCGCAAAATTATGCTAAATATGTAAAATATGCTGAAAATTCTGCCACATACAATCACTGTGAAATTAAAAGCGGCACTGTGCTTGCTAATGAATCTAAACAATATCTAGCTGTAGCAAGAATTAGTTATCCTAGAGATGGAAAATGTTCTACTGCACATCTAGACTTCACTACATTCAGGATACAATATATTTGATTGAATGAAGTAACTGAACCTGTTTGTGTTACATTCCCCGAATGACTATCTCTTTATCCTATTCATGTTATTAATCTTCAATGCATTGATGAGCAACTTAGAAGAACATCTAAACTTGATGTAACTTTAAAAATTCAATAGTTTAATTCCTGCTGCACCTCTTGCTGTTGCTGCTGTTGCTGCAACTCCTGCTCTTGTTGCAATTCCTGCTACAACAATCATCATTCACTATTTGCCTATTTGTGAGAATACTGCTGAATTACTATCTAATGGTAACGGTTCTAACTTTACTTGTAGAAAAGAAAATTTTGTTTATGATGCTTCAAACAGTTAAATAAATTTTAAGAGCCAAATACAATGAACAAAGAAATTGTGTTGAAAAATCAGACGAGTTGAAACAATCAATGCCATTGAATATTGGTGGATCTGAGTTATATTTTGTTTTAGGAAATGATAAGGTTTTTGGAGCGCAAATATATTTTGATATAGAATTAATTGCAAATAGAAAACTAAGAAAACATATCGCTAATAACTTACCTATGAGATTTCCCCAAATGTTGTTTGGAAATGTATTTAAACCTATTGCTGCAAAATTTGTCGAAAAGAAACTTGATTGAAAGATTGAGAACGAAAATAACTGTTTTGCAAGTGGTAGAGTTTATCGTTGTTCTCAGGATGGAATTATAGATGAAGATACAATAATTGAGATGAAATGATTTTAGCTAAGGATTATTGTTAAAGAGTATATACCAAAACAATACTTAGCTCAGTGTATACTTGGATTGCATGTATTGAAAACCAGCAGATTCTTTTATTCAGAATTTGAAATAGTTGATGAAGGTTTGAATTGTATTTAAAAACCTTCAGATTATACAGCAGCTCATACAGTTCGTATTCCTAATAATTATGTTTTTGATATGCCTATAAAAGAACCACTATTTATTTTTTGCTTAAAAATAAGAATTACTATGATTTTGAATTTGATATGATAATCGAATATGGTAGATTCTCAAAAAAGGTTTTGGTAATGAGATACAATATAATATAAAAAAATACTGGAAAGTGAGGAAGAAGATTGCGAAAGATTTTCAAGAATAGTTCCAGCAGTTGAAGAAGTATTATACAGATGTAAAATATTAATAAATCAATATATAGATAAGTTCAAAAATACATACTGAAGTTAATTTATCAAAAATAATGGTATTTTATTACCAGACCTAAATGAAAATGGAAATAAAAGAATTTTAAATTTATCAGATCCTAATAATGATAGTGATGCAGTAAATAGAATCTTATGCAAGTGCAAACTTTGTTGTTAATTCAGGAGCATTACTCAATCTAGCTGGAAAAGCTACTAAGAATCTTGAAGCAGGTGTTAATCTAACTGATGGTGGTAATGTTAGTCAAATAAATAATTTATTCAAAAAACAGGTGATACAATGCTACGATATTTAAAAATGAATAGTTATGCTATAGCATTTACCTATTGGAATTCAGGTTATTGTAATCCAATAATTTTAAATGAGGACTATTGTGTCACATATGGAGTAATGAAACGAGATGTATTACTAAAAGCATTTCCTTCACCAACAAACATAAATGTGGTTGGAAATTCAATAAAAAATGTTGCAGATCCCAGTAATCCTTCTGATGTTGCAACTAAATCTTATGTAGATAAAATAGTTAAAAAAATAACAGAAGTAATAGCGATCTCAACGAATTCTTAGGCATTGAATTTAATTATAAATCTATCAACATCTTATTCATGGACAAATAAAACAGCTCCACCTATAATGATATTAAATGTTATGGTTGGTGGAGCATCTAATTGTGCATTTCTTAGACCTAGTAGTGATGCTACTGTTGTATCTGGTGATATAAGAGCATTAGATGCTCTACAAGTGGAGGAGTTGATTTAAAGTTGTATGCTTATTCTACTAGATTGCCAACTGATTATTACTTCATTGAAAATCTTGGAAACTTAGAGGTTAACCTCCTGGTCAGTTATGTATTCTCCTGAGAAGTATAAATGAATTATTAACAGTATTAACCTATTTAACTTTGTTATTTTAAGTTTACCTTAAACTAGTGGTAATAGTTTTGAAATAACACAAAAGCTTCATGTTCTAAACAATGATGTAAACATAGAACAGATCAAAATACTTTATTTAAGTGTTTCTTAACTAAGGAATATCATTTAGTTGGTCTCTCTTTTTTAAATAAACTTAAATTTATGTTACAATATGAACACATTTTACTTGTATCATTAGGCATAAGACTAAAACCAAATTCAGTTTCATTCATATCTAGATCACAGACATCACTACGTATTTCATATTTTTGCTCTGGACTCTTTATTCATCGCTATTTACAATAAGGATGACGTGGTTCAAGGTATTATATTTCACTAAATGAAATGAAATAAACATTAAACACGTGTTATAGAAGGTACTAGTAAAAATAGTGTCGCAATAGTTTAAATACTGAATAGAACAGTAGCTGAGAGAGTATTTACTGCACAATATGAAAAATGAATTGAAAGTATCAGTAACGCAATGTAATGTAATGTAATGTAATGTAATGTAATATAATGTAATATAATGTAATGTAATGTAATGTAATGTAATGTAATGTAATGTAATGTAATGTAATGTAATGTAATGTAATGTAATGTTTATGTAATGTAATGTAATGTAATGTAATGTAATGTAATGTAATGTAATGTAATGTAATGTAATGTAATGTAATGTAATGTAATGTAATGTAATGTAATGTAATGTAATGTAATGTAATGTAATGTAATGTATCTCCGTCAGTAACTCCACAAAGTCATAAAGACCATGTGGGTGTTAAGCAGGAGAGTTGTGTATAGCGCGCTCACAGCCTAAGCAGCTTTCGGTACGCAATAGGTAGCCAAGAGACTTCGTCTCACGCAACAAAGAGAAAGTGGGAAGCATAGCAGAGTTAGGAGAGCAGTTGAGGTAGTGAGTAGCATAGAAGTAGCAGCTCAGGACCGCTGAAAAAGATGTGCCATAGTCGGCAGTTGGAGAGTAGATGTCGTTGCGTAAGAATTGTGGAAGCGAGCTCCACAGTCTAGGACCTGCAGAGCTAAAGCTTCTGTCGCCAACTCTCTTTAAGCGGAGAAATGGGACAGCTAATTTATTGTCCACATAGGACCTGAGGGTGCGAACAGGCTGAAACTGACGAGATTATACAAGAAATGAAGAGTGGATTTATTATTTACCAAAGAGGATTGATTATCTAAATAATGGTATTACAAACGCAACTGTTGAAAAACCTGCTAAAGAAATAAAAAAGGAATATTAACACTAAAGAAACCAAAATACAACAGGAGAAGTAGGAGAACAAGAAAAGTTGTTAGAACTAGATACAACTGTTAAATATTTATTAGAACCAGGTGAAGGAGAAGATGAAAAAAGAAGAAGAGCTATAAATCTCATATGGAGTTTACCTAAACATACTATTGATAGAATAATGGTATTGCATGAACAACCGGTTATTTATTGGGTAAATGATGTTAAAAGAAACTTTGTCAGAGAGTAATTACAAGTGATTAAGATTAAGATTCACATGTATTTTCTAATGGACCAGTTAGTATTTCATTACATTTTTCTTTATTTATTTTGTCATGGTCTAGAGCGTCAAAAATCTTTTAAACCACGTGCAGATTTACTTGAAGTGTAGATCTTTTTCTTCCATCCATTCGTGATATTGCACAACTAACCGATAATACCATCAATGCTAGTCCACCTGAAACAATTACCACATGCGATAAATCTTCATATTGTTGAACACAGGTGCTTGTTATAGTAATTGCAAGAGTCACAAAATACTTATAAATTGTAAACAGTATATTATTCCTATTAATTTAGTTAAACAATTTTTAACTCTTTCATTTCCTAAAATTATTTGATTTTATTAGTCGCAAGCATATTTAGTTCACAGATCTGACATCGTTGTCGTATTTGTGTAATTTTGTATAACATTCTTTTTTATTTTATAGAGTAAATTTCTTGAAATAACATCATCATACTTACGAATGTGTGGATACAATGTTACATTTTGTTTGTCAAAATCAGAAAGATCGTCTCCATACATTTCAAAAACTCCTGAAATGTTATATGTTAGTATTTTCTTAGCTTGTAAATCAGTAAAATGTTGTCGCTTGAAATAATTAATTTAAATATTTCTAGCAATATCAACAATTACTCAGTTATTATTAACTCAAAAATGAAAAGTAGCAAGTTTCTTATCTGGATATATACTAAATCCCGTATCTTTTTTTTACATCTCATTTATTCTTTAACAAATCTCTAGCAAGTAAATAACCTATTAAGCAAGATCTAACGAATTTTCTTTCATAAACAGCTTCATCAATGTTTTGTAGAGTTTGTCAACTTTGTCATCTAATTTTTGTAGCGATAGATTATAATTCTTTATCAAATTGCATTCATTTAATCATGACATATTATATATTATGAAATTTGTGTTTCAAATTGTTTTACTATTATATAGATAAAAACTGTAATTAAAACATTCATGTTGTAAGTAAAGACTAGTTTTAGGATCATTTACATTTGAAAACTTTGAGATGCGAACGTTTGTGAGCATTGAAAAGTTCGAAAATGGAAATAGCCACAAATGAGACTTTACGTTCAACCCCCGAAACAGAAGTTGTTACCTGTCCAGCAGTATGCCATCCGAAATTTATAAGGTGGGTTAATTCGAAGTTGAAGGACTCCAACTGGCTCACCCTGGTTGCCGACAGCGAGACTGCACATCCCAAGAGGCATACGTCAGCACGAGCCTTAGTGACTAGCCAGCAATAGTAGCCACCTACCTTTAGACAAAGCTGGGAAACAGCTTCCAGTGTCTGGTAGCTCCTGCAGGCCGGTGGCTGGTACCACCCCCCTCCGCGTTTGTCGCCGGCCGACCACGTTCTCAAAAACCATTCCGACTCTGCAGTACGGCCTCGTTGTTCTCAGAGTTCCATTCGTCAATTGCATTTCTAGCTGGCAGCACAAATTACATCAAAAGCCTGAAGCTGCACCGATTCAACTGCCCAAACACCTGCTGCAGTTGGGGCTTATGTTAGTGGTGGGATTCTGAGCTAATTAACCAATCATAAGAAGCGATCGCACAAAACAGAAACCTCTGTTGCAGTGCAGCCGTCACCAGTGGACCCAGGCTATCAGCATAGGGTCATCAAGATAAAGAAAAGAACTCTTTTTTGGTCTGTCACTAGCCTCAGAAACTGGCTAAACTGCACGATCAAGGCAATTCTAACACTCGGGTACTGCCAAGAGAGTGTAGAAACCAAACAGTGGCTCATGCTTCAGGCTCATTACTAAGGATGCAACCACAAACATTGTAGCCTATACAAAATATCTGCGGTCCTCTGCTTACATAAGGAGGCTGCAAGAGTGGAGTTCGTTACGACTCAGCAACTGTTGATCCTAAGTTTCTAAACAGAGCGTCTAAGTTTCTGTTTTCACCCAATTATTAGCGATAAACGACCGTAGAAAAGCTATAGGCCAAGTATTGTACGTCTAACCAAGCACATCCTGCTGGGGGCAAAATAATTACTAATTTTGCTGCTAACAGCAAGCGTCTGTGGTCAAAATCAAAGAGAGAGGCATATTAGCAGAAAGGATTATTTGCTAGCATTAATCAGAAAATCCAATGCCGAATTTAGCAGCTTACGTTTAAACTCATACCCTTGCCTTGGTCAGCTACGACCTCCTATAAGCCAACGTGTCTTTAGATGGAATCCCCTTTATCCTCCGAATGAGTTGTCACTGGAACCCTAATCAAGGATTTTGCGGTGCACTGAGCGGTTGTAACCGTCAACATAAATTCTTTTATTCGAGTGGTTGCTGAGCAAGTCACATTTTCTTAAATTATAGATGCTACTGTCAGTTTAACAGTATTTGAAAACCACTGTTAGTAAATTGGACAGTTTTCCCCTTGACCTGGAGCCGTATCTTGTACTTGTACATAGTCGTAGCTCACTGACATTTCCTATAGAAGGCAATACCTATACCCGGAATCTATCGAACTGAATCAATTAAAGAAAATTATGGTAAAGCTTATAGGAAATTGATTGAAATTCAATCGCCATCACTTAAGTTGCTGCTACAGATCTATGTGCCCATCAAAACCAGTGAGTTCGTATCAGGCGAGCAATAGAGCTGAATATTCGCAGTGCATACCTACCTTTTACCTTTAGTGAAAAGTACACTTCCTAGCCGTATTTATATGAACCATCAACTGACAGACTTAAAAGATGCTGTAACTATAAAAAACCTTATGACATTTTGATTATGCATCAGAGCAACACCAAAGAAAATATAGTAATCTGAGAGTACAAACAGCTGCTTTGAAAAATATACACTGTTACTGTTCTCAGACTCGTAAGGTAGGTCTAGAAAACGCACGTTCGATGCCAAACAATTATTTTAATCACAGGAAGAAAAGATAGGTCCATGTGGGCACGACCAACCCGGCTCTTTCATCAAACCTTAACATTCGTCAGTGACCTGCGGGCAAACTAAGACGGCAGCCCAGCTGAATTCGGTACGTCAGCTTGATTTTAATTTATAAAACTCCGTGGGTTTAAGAAATAATTCAGCACCAGTCTTACAGCAAAACGTAAGCAGCAAGCGGCATTAATAGAATCGTCGAACTCTTCTAACAACGTGTACACAGCTTGTAACTTGTTTAGCGTTTGATTGATCGTAGCAAAAATTTACATAGCGACACACATAAATGAGAAAGGGCTCGAATGATTAAGGCAACGTGATGGTAAGAGGTCGCGGTTTGATGCAGAACGATTTTAGGACGTGGTACGGGCAGTGTGGAGATGGAATCTGTAGTACTTTAAATATATTTACATTAATAAAAGGCAAACATGATGCACTCAGTTATCTTAAGAGTAGTTATGTATTTTTAGTAGCACTATGGTAGACTCTCCACATTTGGCCGTACAGATTACGGACCATCGATCACTTATACCATAAACTCCTATTTAAATTACCGTTAATTATTTTGAAAGTTGATTGATAACAGCTAAATATAAACTTGAACTCAAATGTATGAAACAAATGATATTTAAATTCAAATGTACACAACCTATGATGAGACTAAACTCCTCAGCACTATCAGTTTCTCTTAACTCTCTTGCTGCATGTGACATCCCCACGTGGATGGCAGTACATTTTCTAGAATTTAATGATGATAAAACCAACTGACTAGTTACGGGCGACTCAAGTTTGATTGAGAAATCTGAATGGCTAAGAGTGATTCAGGAATTGGAAAGGCTAACGCTCAAAATAGACTCTGCCAGCATATCTCCTGATGAATCAAGATGAGATCTAGGTGTCACGTTCTAAAGTGACCTTTTATTAGATAGACTACATTTGCTAGACCACATTAGCTCTAAGGTCAGGTCTGTTTTTTTTCATTTACGTGACATTGCTGAAATTTGGGTTTGTTTAGACAGGGATATCACGTTTAAATTGGTCCGTGAATTTGTGACGTCCCGTCTTGTCTTTTTTAACTCACAGCTTTCCTGTCTACAGGATTATGCACTAAGGCCCTTACAGCTGGTGCAAAATCTGCAGCTAGGCTGGTCTGCTGCTAGAGGTGCAGCTGCCACATCACGCCACCTCTCGCCAACCTGAAGTGTCTACCAGTTAAGCAAAACTTCGACCTCAAGGCTTCTTCTCTCACTTTTAGGTCCCTTCATTCTTTAGCTCCAGCCGAGCTGGGTTGGTACAGCGGTTATGGTGCTCGCCCCGACAAATGTAGGGCTGAGATTGTTGACTCAAGTCCCGATGCATATATGAAGCGCCTGAATAGATATTAGGTTCTCTTGGGTACTATGCAGATGAATGATATATATTTTTTACTTATCGGATCTACTTCCACGCTAGGCTCAGCATAATACCACCACATTTTCGGAATCTAACTGTTTACCGATACCTCGCACAAATCCCGAATCTTTTCGAGACCGTGCCCTTACCTCGTATGCAATCAAAGCTTTGAACTCACTCTTCACTTGCGTCATGGTATCTCCTGACTTGTCCATACTTAAAATAATCTAAGCATGCATATATTGGTGAGAGGGATTAGTGGGACCTTGTGATTCGTCTTTTATGAGGCAATGAGTAATGTTACTATACAAACTAACACTGACTATACTTGCATGCTGACCCAGGGTATGTCACCCATAACCATATTATTCTTGTAGCTTACTTAGCAATCAACTACTAACCATTTAATTGTGCTTCCTTTATAGTGAATGCAAATTGCCTAGAAAAAGACGTAGTTCTCTTTGGGCACTATTTTGAGTGCATTATTATTATTGATATTGTTATTAACCCAAAAGCGTCAGGACGATCATTGCAAATTCCTAACTTGTTTCTTGGTTCTTAGATCGGTATTCTTCGCTGTGGATTTGTTTTAAGGGCATCTCAGTGGGACAAGCCTAAAATTAATTCAGAGGTTTGACCTCGTCTAGGATGCTGACAGACATGCTAATCCCTACATTAAATTTATATTATCTGCCAGTCAAACATCAAAATTGTACTCTAAATTTTACTGATAGCTTTTCATAAGGTTTTTCAAAATTTATCTTCAAACTATATGCTTCGTTAATTACGTGGAACAATTTTATTTTCGTTAATTAAACAAATTATCACGGTTGGAAGATCAAACCATAACCACGTTGCCTCACTGTGTCTCCGGCAGCAGCAGTGCTAGTGGACTCTCAAGGAGACACGAAGTCACGAGTGGGCGAACGTGAGCAGTGAACGAGACTCAGTCTTTATTCCCCCAGTGGGTACATATACAAGCTAGGAGCTGACTCCCTACAGATAAGGGAGTGCATCTGTGGTGGGCCACTGTGGTGGGCCACACGCTTGCATCAAAGGCTGCACCGAGCCAATTGGTAAACCACCTGCTGCAGGTGGGGCATACATTACTGGCCGAGAAGCAACAGGTGCACTCAACAACCAGTGTGTAAAAATACAAGAAATCCCAAAAAAGTCGCGATGTGTCACTATATGTGGAATGTGCAACTTTGGGGGAGACTTTTGTAAAACAAGAACAACATTTAACAATGTTTGTGCTTGCTATTTTATTTTAACAAAGTTTATTTAAATACGGATTATTAGTTTGAATAAAGCCGTTAAATCAGAAAAATACAGTGATATGGAATAACGTTGAATCAGAGGTTAAAAAAATGCAATTACTTGGCCATATGAAATCTAAACAGCTTGCTGAGTTATTTAAATCATTCCACGACATGAGAATATTTGTGCTAGTAAAAGAATCACCCAACGTGTACCTTTTTAAGTTCTTTTCTGGTAATATTGTAGCTAAAAGTGCATTAGGAAAAACTCCATTCAAGGCAATCGTTGTTATTTGAGCCTTTTGGTTTCACGTTCTTTTATTCTTCCACAGTCATCAAACCACCAATATATGTAATATTTGTGCTAAATTTTTTAGGCCGTTGCTCCTGTAATCATTGCAGGAAATGCTCACATCAAGCCTTCTTTTGCATTTCAACAAGACTTATCAATAGTAATATCGGTAATTACTTGTTTATTTAAATTAAAGCGTATTTTCCAATAATATTTACTATGCAAACTCCAATGCTTTTGAAAAACATATTCAGGTTTAAAAAGCACCGATCAAAGCACTAATTTTGTTCGCTAAATGTTTTAGGCCATTAATTCTGTAATCATAGCAGAAAACGCAAAAACAATGCCTTCTTTGCATTTTCATCACGACTTATCAATAAAAACTTGTTTTTTAACAAAAGAAAAAAAATTTGCAATCATATTTACTATGCAAAATCCAATTTGATTTGACCTAAAATATTCAGGTTTCAGGCTGTAAAAAGATAGGCTGCACGTCACAAGGCGAGAAAGCGAAAGCTGATTTATAGCAACAAACCACAATTTCTGATTGCAATTGAATGCCAACCTACAATTCACTCATTTAAAATATACATATAATATAATATAATATATAATATAATATAACATAATAATATACAATACAATTAACAGATATGTATACTTCTTCAAACGAAGTATTTACAAGGATTTCCTAAATAGGTAAAAAGATCACTAGCCTATGCATGTTTTAGTGAAATTGTTATCATTTACAATGCATCATTGGATTTTATATCTTTTATTTTACTTTGAATTTTAGAAGACGAAATAGCAACTGATTGGATATATTTTGAAGATCTTACACAATTAAGCCTTACACGCATTCTTAGTTTAACGTATTTAGTATACCATAGGCTACTTAGAAGATCGCCTTATAAAATGCTCACAGAAAACCACAGCCAGAGCAGTAAGCTGGTGCTGCTGTAGAGGCCGGATCTCTAGACAAATATAGTGTCGTCAGCTTAAACAGGTGAACTCATCTCACCAGATGGGCAGCAATAAAATCAATCTGCTATCACGGAAGAACACAACAATTGTAACATGCACATTTTGCCCAAAAAGCAGTGCCCACACTGAGCAGCTGCTTCATCAGAAGGTTCCTGCTGGAGGTATCAGCAACAAGCAAAGTATCTGTAACTAAGGAAAGTCCTAGGTAAAGCAGAGACTGCTAGCAGATTTATTTGTATACTCCAGCTACGACGTGATATTATGCTACATAATATCCACAGTTATCTGCCGAATATTATTTATAACAATAACAAATGTTTATAGTGCCCTTAGAGAAATGAATCTCTTTCTAGGCAATGTACATATGATATAAAACGAGCACCATCAAATGACTTCTGGTAACTTGCACAATTTTGACAATTTTTTTCAAACTTCAAGCATTAAATGGTTATAGATGACATGCACAGTGTTCACGTGTACAGCATGTTTAGTAGATAAAAATCTCAAGACGGTAGGGATTGAATGTGAGACCTGGCTAATGCAATGCAGGCCTTGTACCACTACGCTATATCCCAAATGATTTTGCCACTTTAGAGCTCGTGCTGATTCAGAGACAACTGAGACTTTTTAAAGACACGGAGCATCTAAATCTCTCATTCAAACACTAGCTAGAGATTATGACCGCCTGTGATCAATCATACTCTGAGCATTGTGAGCTTGAAAAAGCAGATCTGGCTACAGCTAAACCTGCCAATATATTGGCTGGTTACTCGAAGCGTTTTTTCCTGAAAACAAATGCATTCGAAAATGGAAATTGTTTATTTACTAACGTAAATCCAACATCTCACGTCCGCTAGAAACACCTTGCATGTCAACCCCTGTGCCCACCCGCCTCAGCTACGTATTTCCAGCATACCACTTGCTAAGCTTTCTGGATCATTCTAGGTATTCTACTCTTGATTTTCATTCAGCTCCGATCGATCGCCAAATTTTGGAAACTCCAGTATAAAAGAATGTCTGCAATAGGATTTTCTGAGTGTTTGATAGCCTTCTTGGTTGATTGGTTAATCACCTGTATATAATATATAATAATAGATTGTCTCCTTAGATTCTTCCTTTGACAATCAAAGCTAACACTAAGTCAAAAACGTAGCTTAGAAAAAAATCAAGAATTTTTTAAACTCCTTTTGTAAAGTCTGTTTTGTGCTTCCAGGTTAAATTCGCAGCCTCGATACACATATTGGATGCAAATACTGTACATTTATGAGAGCTCCCAACGAGCACACCAATATTCACTATTCAGTTAAAAAGCCCTAGAGACTGATGTCTGCATATTTTGAATCAGTTCTGGATATGTATCTCATCTAGCTAGTTTTAAAGACGTACCTGTGTCTATTTCAGTGTCATTTCACAATAAACCATCACCCAATTCGGAAAATAGAGCTTTGTTTCAGCTTACGACATTCCATAAGGTATTGTTTCAAAATTTTGCTGGTGACGGTTTTATCATAATTAAGCTCAATAATGATACTCGACATCTCTAGAACCCACTCCTTTTCCGCTATCATTTTTTGAGTAAAAAATGTATTTGAGTCACTATTCTATTTTATAACGTATTATTTTATAACGTTTATATTATTTACCAGCAGTCAATATACTTGTATTCCAAAATGGTTCCAAATGGAAATCAGACAACCACCACTCGAAGATTCTACTTCATATCCCATGCTGCTATCCAGCAATAGGACAGCTTACCTAATTGCTTTGTCGTCCAAGATCCTTAAAACAACAGTTTTCAAGCACTTTTAGAACATATTTTATTAAGATATGTTTTAATAAAATATAAACTAATTTTACGGTAGGACCATTAAACTGAAGCCTTTCTCCATCGTGAGCGACTCTCTCAGCCCGGAAGAAGATGTTGCTAATGTTAATAATATTTGTAATCACATTATTTTCTTGCTCATTGAAAAATTGTTAAACACTCCAAGACTTTTAAAAATGCGTCAAAGGATGCAGGTTTGCTAAAGTCATAAGTATGTTTTATTCTATTTCCATTATTCTAAACGGTAATTAATGAGCACACATTAGAAACAAAACTATTTTAATGGCATCGAATTAGGTAACGTCACGACATCAGGCTGGCTTGAGCTATACACTAAGGATTACAGTGAGCTAAGCGTATCAACCTAGCACTTGCGGTTTTTAGGAGTGAACCTGAATATAAAAGCAATCCTCAACCTACCGGAGCACCATTTTGGGCATCCGAATTCATCTGTGAATTGTGAACCTCAAGAACACCGACATCAATGTTGTCAGCGTGAAAATATCTTCATACCCTAGCTGCTCACTTCCCTATCCAACCTCGAGTCAATAGTAGTGCTACAACGGGACGCTTGCTGAAGTGCTTAACAAGGATGCACAATTAAGTAAGCCTATTGCGGGGCCTCACCGAAACAATCTATGATGTACTGCAGACATTTAAATAGCTAGGTCAACAAAATAAAACTCGAGGAAGCCTGCAAAATATCGTGATGGTACACCATCAGGTTTATGAAACTATTGTATATTATACCAATCATTTTTTCCATAGGCCAATCTTAGCTTCTAAACAAATACTATTGAATCACTGATGCACAATCCAATAATGCGTACGCCTACTATCAGCCGTCTCCTTAACCACTCTCAGGATAACTCCTTACCTAGTCATTCTTGTGATGACCTAGCTGATTGCTACTCTAGCTTCTTTGTCAGCAACGTATAAAGAATCTGACCGTCCGTATCTAAGGTTGAAGCATTCCCTCTAGACTCGTCCCTTAATTACATCAACCACCTTACTCCTGTTGATCGAGTTGGCTCACTACCTCATTAACTATGTTTATTGATGCTATGAGTAACCTTATCTGGAAATTCTTCTCCCAGTCAACGAAGGATACTAGTTCTTTAGACCCTGCTCTCACTGCCCTACTTCAATATTGCTTAGACCTTGTGCTGGCATGCATAACTAACATGCCAACTTTGTCCATAATTTCAGGCTGTATCCGTGCATACATAAAAAAGCTGCTGTTCGGCAACTAATTTAGAGACCAATGCTAGAGCAACAGGACATAAGTAGCTTCTGCTTATTCTTCCTTCTTCCATGTCTATCAAATTTACTCGAACTATTTGTAGCAGACAAATATAACTCTAATATTGGGAATTTAAACATAGCATGTAAGTTCCACTCTGGGTTAGAGCTAGTCACTCAACAGAGAGAGTATTCCTTATTAAGTATGACGACATTCTCAGGAATGCAGACGTGGTTAATGTCTCTCTGCTTCTTCTGCTTGATGTTTTGACAGCTGTCGACAGCCTAGGCATCACTGGTACTGTACTGCTACGGTTCAGAATCTATCTGAGTGGAAGACTCCAGTTTATTGCTGCGAATAGATAAAGACCTTTGAGGATCCACCTAAATTCAGCGTACCTCATTGCCTGTGCTAGGTCCACTTCCTCTCTCAGTTTATACTCTCCTTATAGCTGATCCGTTAGATGCTCACAATCTAGGCTTTCACTTCTAGGCCAATGATGCTGAATAGCACCTTTGCTTCGATCCCTCCTGGATATTGAGCACGTCAAATGCTCAACTCACCTTGCTGTATTCATTGATGACACCCGCACATGGATGGCAGTAAATTGACTAATGATAACACCAACTTACTACTTATGAGCAAGCCATGTCCGATTTAGAAATTGGAAAGGCAAACGCTCAAAATTGGCTCTGCCAGAATATCTTCCGCTCAGTTTGCAAGAAATCTAGGCGCCATATACCAAATTAATCTTTCATTAAGCGATCACGTCAGCTTCACAGTCAAGTCTGCCTACTTGCAATTGCATAATATGGCCAAAATTCGGGCTTGTTTGTACTGGGATATCACATCTAAGTTGGTCGATGCATTTGTGACATCCCTTCTTGACTTCTGTCACTCATTGCTTGCTGGTCTACTGGCCTGTGCAATCAGCCGCTTAGTGCAAAACTCTGCTGCTAGGATTGTCTGTCGTTACCATCGCAGTTGCTACATTGCACCACTTCTCGCCGACCTGCAGTGGATATCAGTCATGCAACATTGCGACTTTAAGGCTTTGTCACTCACTTTTACGTACCTTGATAGTTTTGCTCCAGCCTACCTATCAGATGTACTACACCACCACGCTAGGCATAATACCGCCTGTTTTTGGAATCTAACCGTATACCTATACCTTGTACAGACCTCAAACTCGTTGAAGACCATGCCTTTTGTTCGTACGCTCTATAGCCTGGAACTCATGACTTCCGTCACGACATCCCCTGACTTGACCACATTAAACAATAAAAAAGAGACACATCTATTTGTTACAGCATTTTTAGTGGGTCCCTATGATTTGTCCTTTATGTGTTTGTCAGTGCATATTTGTGCATGCTGCTACAAACTGTGCGTTCATGCTGACCCTATGCATTTCATACCTAATCGTATCATCCTTGCTGTTTATCGAGCAGGCTGCCACTAATCATCAGATCGCGTTTCCTTTACAGCCAATGCTAAGCACCTAGAGAGAGATTAAGTTCTCTGAGGTCGTTGTATCAAGTGCATTATTTCTACTATTGACGTATTTACAGGGGCTTTGGGGTACTGATGCATCTAGCAGCAGAGACAAACGCCGGGCCTGGTAAAGGAGAATCCGCCGGCGTATTGTGCTCAAGAAGCGACACGCGGTTCTCGATTGAAGGAGCTGCCCTGGGTCAGCTACCGGTACAAGGCTTTGCTACTGCACGTCTTCCTCCTCAGCACGCGATCATAGGCTGCATGTAAGCCCTAGGCAAGACCAGCTGACTAGCTCACGTCTGCTCGACCCCAAGCTAGTCGATAGTACTTAGACTTGAAAATACTCAGCCCGGATATCAGGTCAGATCAGGCACCAGCAGCAACAAAGCTATCAAAAGTCGTCCGCAATTATTTGAAAGTGAATCAATCATTGCTCTGCCAGTTTATCTCTACCTCAATTGGCTGGCTTCCTATTGCAACAATGTGACACTATGAACAGCCAGATTGTGCTGCTGTTGAGAATCCAATTGAAAGCATTTGGGCTGACTGGGGTTTTCAGTTGCCTTCTAAGGTTCAAAAAAATTTGCCCATGTGTGCTTGAAGAGAAGTGGCCTGATTTTCGCTGGGATTCTCCGGAATGCTTTGGAGTTCACTATGGGGTCTTCAGGAGCACGCTTAGGTTCGCTGGGGTGGGCCAAGGTTCAGAAGTTGTGCAGAGTTTCCAGGTTTGCTATGGTCTGTAAAGTTGTAATCGGGTGTGCCTGGGTACAGTAGCGTGGTCTTGCCTACACTCTGGGAGGCAATTACCATAGAATGAACGTCAAACTATTCGAGAGAAATTCAGGAGCGCAAGTAAAGAGTCTGGGTTTCCCCACCTCTATAGGTTCACTTGCCATTCCCACGTGCACGAGTAGTTGCTGGTCTCATGCAGTAAGTCCCCATAGAGAGTTGGTCTCAAGAGACGAAGTTGAGGAAAAAGCCGCTGTATTGCATACAATGCTTACAGTAGGAACAAAATTGTGTGAGGCATAGCTGAGACAATTTTTAGCTGATTTGATAGCCTCTTTCTATAGCAACAGCAGAGCCTTTATGACTATTGGCACTACTTGCATCTGCAATGAAGGATGGCACACAGCAGGAATGTAATCCAGACCTCAAGATCGACATCGTGAAAGGCAATCATTTTACTTAGTGTGCCACCACGGTAGCAGAAACTTTACTTAACAATAGAAAGTTTGCAATCCTTACTTCAAGCCTTTTCGTGAGCTAGACATTGCCTGCGAGTAGCAAGTGATTGCAGGTATCGTCGTCTGCTCATCCAACCATTCCTCAGTTCAGCCCGGCTGAGCGACCCCTCTCTTCCCCCTCGCATACGACCAGTTTTCGTACTTTGATCTGAAGTTTCCCTCCGTTCACCTGCACCAGCCTTTAGGTAGAGTACAGGAGTTAGGGCAAATAGACATTAAAGAAGATCTATTTTAGGTCTTTCATCCAGCCACTCGCTAAACCTCTTAATCAAGTGAAGATCGCAAGCAAGAAGTGAGTCCTTCTAGTGACAGCACTTAAAATCTCAATCTCGGGTGACCTGCTGTTAAATATTGTCATTTTTAAGAGCCTTAGTCACTGCCTTAGTACGCAAGTCAATACTCAAGTTGCTAAAGCACGCACGAGTGCTCAAGCTCGAACGCCCAACTACACTTTTTTCCCATCAGTGTAGCGGCAAAAAAGAGTTTGCACTAATCGTATAGCTCCCATCTTACAAATGACGCAAGGCTGAACCTACGACAGCGATCTTTCACCTCATCACTGTGTCAGCACCGAGAGAATATCTCCACCTTTTTGTCGATTTATTTCCTAGAGCTTTTTAGGTACCATATAGCCTACTGAATAGCGTGCGATATGCTTACATCATTTGAGTGACTGGAGCATATGCCTGGCATTCTTACTCTTAGTTCAGCACCCATCCGATGATGGCCACCAATTTGACGTCAAGCTAATCACATGTTTTTTACGTGAGTGCATGTAGCAGAAAGCCGGTGTGCGACTCCACTATAATAAAATACGGGCGGACTACAGTAGCTGGTTCTGCATTTAAACGCCAGGTTAGACGAAAAACAGCTTCCAACACCATCATCCACAATCCAACCTAGTTAGGCTAATATTGACCAGACATTAACGTTGCCGAACTCCCATTTGGGGCTGATATTGTAGTACGGGTTTCATTGCAATTATCCAACAAATTTCGTGTCACTGTGTGCACTGCCACTTATGCCAACGTGCTACAATGCCGGATGCCTTAACTAGGATTCGGGGCAATCCATTTTAGTTCGGTTCAAATCCACCACATATCAGCTTCACACAGCCATGAACATCTTGCAATATCAAAATACCTACAAGTACAATGTAACCAGGAAATTTCACACGACTCCCCTCAAAAATTCTTGTGTCCACAGAAATAGTATTGCAGTGGCCCAGGCGAATGCCACAATCCACTGAAATCCACTGCATTCCAAGGCGAAACGACTGAAATCCTATTCAGAAAGCTTCATTAATTATTGCATATGTCGTCATATTCTGCAGCAATTGCACCTAAAAAATTAACTTACATTTGCACCGCCATACTCGTGTGGTGCACTACAATCGACTACTGTAGCCCACGCCAGTCCACAACCAATCCACCGAATCTACCACAGAAAGATTGAAATAGATTATGCCGAGCTCATTTTAATTGCATATAAAGTGCGTAACGTTACAAATACTCCCACGTAAAATTAAAATTGTGCATCCTTTAACACGTGCAATGAGTGGTGATCGCCTGAAATGACTTGCGAAATTACGACAATCAACTATATTCCACTGCAAATCGTACTCGAATTGCCATCGCCGAGCACTAATTGACATTACCTAGGTTACTAGACTCAGTTCAAAGTGCATCCACATATTTTTACTCTATTCTGCATACGAGTTCTCATACAATTGACTGCAATCGACTACAACTGTGCATCCCAAACCTGAATCTTCCTCAACTCGCCCTAATCCTCTACAATCCACCACACAACGATCAGAGCGAGTACACTAGACGCTCTAATTACAGTTTCAAGGTGATTTACTCTTCGTGTTTTGTCTACTCGTAAATATACGGTAATTGCTTTGACCATTCTGCAGCAACTCACTGCAATCAATTACGATAGCCCGGGCTAAAATGTCTATCCACCGAAAACTGCCTAATAAACGACCAGAATAGGTAGACGTTGTGTTATAATAGTTATCGCACGTTGCTTTAATCATCGTTTATTGCGTAATCGGACAATTTCACTACAATTGCCTCGACCATTAGGCAGCACTGTGCTGCAATCGACTGCAATGGCCTGGGCCACTGCAGCAATTTGATGCGAATGCCCTGAAATTGGTTTTGCAATGCTCCAATCTTGAATGCGTGTTCCAAAGCACAGTGGTAAAAGCCAACCACATAATTTTAATTGATTGTGCTACTTCAATCTCGGGAAATACATGGCCATCTGCGGCAACGGCTAGGCTGGAAGCAGCAATGCACTATCATTCGTGGCACATTAACAAAAAACTTGCTGCACGAAAAGCCATTTGTCACCGCATTTCACATTTCTTTATGCTAAAAGTGAAATATTAGGCATTTCAAGCTGTTTTGCTCATTAAGTATCAGCAATTCACGGCAATTCCAAGTAATGACAGGGATCAATACATCATACCGCATCAAATCGAAGAGAAATTGGGTACACCAAGCTCCCATTCTCATTTAGCATAACATCTCACTGTGCACGCACACACTTTAGACCCTTTACCCAGCTCTGACCGTTCAATTTTGGGCAATGCATGGCAATCAAAGGCAGTGGCCGTGGCAAATACGGCACACCATTATAATCCATCGCAAATCACTGGAAGGTGACTGGGGCAAGATTAAATTTATTTCACCTGTCACGGCGAACTCCGTTTAAAGTGCAATCATATATTTTCAACCTATCAAGCACGTACAATCGCGAGCAATGAACGGCAAATGACAGTAATGGCAAGGACCAATACTCTAAATTACGGCAAATCGATTTGAAATTGGCGGAGTACAGCCCCAATCATTTTTACTGATAACATTCCTCTGTATCCAATGTCAAATATCGGCATTTTAAAGTTTCTTTTTTCGTTATTTGTCAGCAATGCACAACAATCTACAGCCGTGGCAGGGGGCCGAAAGCACAACTGTGACAAATTAAGAACATTGGCTTTAAGAAGTGGCAGCTCTCATTCCGCTTAACATGTAACTGTGTTCTTGCAGTATGTTAAGGCATTGCTTGGTTTCAATCGAGGCAATGCACGGAAATTGATGGTATTGTCCGTGGGAAATTACTTCAATCCATAACGGTCCATTACAACCAGAACGACAGATTCCAAGAGAAGCTCCAACCTTTATTACGTATTGCACTACACTGTACTAAAAATGAAGCCACATTCTTTTAAACAACCGACAAAGGCACCATAGACGGCAATGCCCGGCACTCAACTGCAATGGCTCAACCTCTACTGCAATCTGCTACAAATTTTCTGGAAAGCGGCTGTTATAATTTGTAACTATTCTACCACATTACGCTCACTGTGGAAGCACATACTTCATCATTGGAATTTAACCTTGGGCAATGCATGGCAACTGACTGCCATTGAACGAGACAATGCAGCAATCTCTGATTTTCTGTTGCAATTACAAACAAAGCTTGTGGAAAAAATCCAATTTCTTTATCACTGTTCGACGTATCAAAAGTGCAACCACATCATTTTAAGCAATCGCTAACCTGCATTCGAGGGTAATGCACGGCAATCGAGGGCAAAGGCCACGAAAATACGGAAATCGATAACGGTCTATTAAAAATAGAGTGAAAGCTGCTAGGTGACACTCCAGTTTATATTTCTCGTTCGTGTATGTTCTGTTATTCTGACTTCGTACCACCACCAAGCATCGTACCTCCCGCTTTTCGGAATCCGACAGCCTACCAATACTTCGTACACACTGTAAGTTTTTTGGAGACCGTGCATTCAGTTTGTATTCTCCCAAAGCCTAGAAATCCCTTCCTACTTGCGTCAGAAAATCCTTTGACTTGACCACATTTAAAAAGAAATTAAAAACACACCTATTTAGGACAGCGTTTACTGGGTCCCTGAGATTCGTCTTTGATTTGGTTATGCGTACTGACACTGTGCAAACTGCCACTAACCACATTTTCATGCTGACCCAGTGCATGTCACCCCTCACCATGTTATTCCTACTTTTTTTATCAAGCATGATATCACTCACCATTCAATTGCATTTTCTTTGCAGAAAATGCAGAGCACTACAAAGAGATTAGGTTCTCTGAGGAGGTAGTCTCAAGTGAATTATTATTATCATTATAGACAATCAAATCAGCTAACAGTCAATTTTGCCAACTTTCAGCTACAAAAACATTGCTAAACCTGGGCTCGCTTAGTTAGGGATAGCGTATCTAAATTGGTCCATGCAGTTCTGACATTTGGTCTTGTCTTCTTTAACTCATTGCTTGCTGGTCTTCCATACTGTGCAATCAGGTGTTTACAGAGGCTGCAAAACTCTGCTGCAAGGATTGTCTGTCATTAACCTCGCAGTTGCTATCTCAGACTAGTTCTTGCAGACCTGCACTGGCTCCCTGCCAAGCACCACACCAACCTTAAAGCTGTCACTCACTTTTAGGTCGAATGACTTATTGGCTCTAGCCTACCCATCAGACTTACTCCTTAATCAGGCTAAGTATGGTACCACCTGCTTTTGGGAATACATTAATTATCCTGTACCCAGTACGATTCTCAGATCTTTTAGAGATGTCGTTTTTAATCAATATGCTCTCAAAGCTTGGAGCTCACTGCCGACTGAATCAAAACAGCCTTTGCTAATTTTGTTTGAAGAGAAGGTCAATATAAATTGATTCATCGCAGCATTTAGTGAGTCCATGTGATTCGTCTTTTTCTGCGTACTGACACTGTGCATGCTGCCACTAACGATATATCCCTGCTGACCCAGTACATGTTAACTCAAACTATGATATGGTTGTGGTCATTGAGTATACTACCACTAAGTATTCGATCTTGCTTCCTTTACAGTAAACTTAAAGTACCTAGAAAGGGATTGAGTTGACTGAGTGTGCTATAACAAATATATCATTCTTTTTATTATAGAAAGAGATTAAAATATCCTATGGCGATATATACATGTTTTATTATCAGTAGTCGTTAATCGCAAAACTTTGTGTGAAGTCACCTAGCTCATGTCCTGCTAATGAGGAAGCATTTGTTAGCCATGCATGCGTCTCCGCCTCAGCCGAAGCTTTGCATTCCCAATGGTTGTGTCCTGTTAGCAGGCGACCATATCCTTGACTACCTTTATGCACTTCTTGCTTGTGCATGGGTCTGTACTCACGCTATCCACTCTCTCTCTCTCTCTCTCTCTCTCTCTCTCTCTCTCTCTCTCTCTCTCTCTCTCTCTCTCTTTGTATCCCTCTCTCTCTCTCTCTCTCTCTCTCTCTCTCTCTCTCTCTCTCTCTCTCTCTCTCTCTCTCTCTTTCTCTCTCTCTTAATCGCTCTAAATCTCTCCATGCCACGTGCTCAGGAACAGATTTCACGACGGCTTTGCCAACCAGAATATGTGCTCGCCCGCCTTTCTACAAATGCTGCAGCAGTTGCATCCACAACTCCTCTGTGGGGGACTCGTTGTTCATCGTTCTTTGCTGGGTGCTGCGAGCCCCTCCACAATCAAGCTAAAGTCTCGCATACATGGTCAGTCTTGCTTCAGACTCACTTCAGTCTTTGTTGCATTCATAAAAAGACTGAAAGATGACCTGTGACTTGGAAAAGAGTGTTAAAAACACGCAGATGGCGAGCTTGTGTCTACTTCTCAGACGGGACTGCTGAAAGACCAAATAAGCCACTAATAAGAGGATCTGTAAGGACACGCCTTCTTCTGCATAATTTAAGTATAATGCATTTATTAAATGACCTAAAAAGAACTTCACCTTTTATTTTTGCACTTCACATATAACAGGAGGTTGGAGTCCACGACCTTCGTCATTAAATACCTTCGCTCCGACCTTCATCGAGGCGAGCACTCTAACCACTGTGCCAAACCAGTGATGCATGCCCCTGCCCCCAGAAAGTTGCTGTTCGTTGGCATGGCTGGCTGAGTGATATCGTGAAATACTTACCTCTGTCCCCTGGCCTCTCCGTTGACGTCAATCTGTCAAATTTAGCAAGCCTGCGGTTGCTGCATGTCGGCACTCTTGCTCTATCAGAGATACTCTCAGGGTTGCCTTTCCAGTCCCAGTGAGTCATCCCGATTAAAGTTGTGGAGTACATACCAATGGAAAACTACATCTTGCGAGCAACGAAAACCATGCATCTAGCTAGAAGCCTCGACAGTAGTGAGTCCATCGTTAGTCAAATTTGGATGGCGTTTTCCTTAGTGATACAATCGTACTTGCTTGTGGTTCTTAGGTGGCAAGCTGGTGTCTAGATTGTTGTCCCCGACGTGCTAAAGACGACATAAAACGTGTAACTGAACTCTGCTTTCTGCCCATTCAATGCGAAGGTGGACGACAGTCGACTTCACTACACCGATCGGAAAGTGAAATGGTTTTAATGTTGCCAATTTCAGCTCTGGCCATTAAGATAGATGGCCACGGCAATTGCATAGGATGTCAAGAGGCAAAGCTTGGTAACACGTCTACATGTGTCAAACAGTAACTGCTACCGCAGCTATCATTGACTTTATATGCGGGTGTGCATGCAGCCGAAGAAACCGGCAATGAGCGGCTTTCTGCCACTGCAAGACAAGCATCTTCGGCTCACTTGGAGCTGCTCCTTGGCTTCCGGTTCTTGCCGGCGATTAACAGCCCAAGCCACCTCCTTCCTAATGATTGGCTGCTCAGATTCGCTTTTATCTTTTGAAGGGGAAAAAGCTGTAGGCGAGCTCTCTCTCTCTCTCTCTCTCTCTCTCTCTCTCTCTGTGCACCTGCTGAAGGCCTTCTTCTTCTCATACAGTGCCTTTTGTGGGCCCGGCACCAAATATTGAATAGTTTCCGACTATTCCTCCCACTACTAGCCTGTGAGGGGGCAGAGCTTCCATGCTGAGCTGAATACTACGGCTCTACCTTGCACTGGTTGGTCTGACTGTTAGCATACCTAGTATAAACATTCAAAAGTTTTGTTTCCACAACTTGCCGAGACTCCGGAGAACCATTTTGGTTGTAAAGCTGAAAGCTTCACCCTTTCCCAATCGAACCCCGAGTAGCTTTTACGTTTCACATATTGCTCTAGTTGTTAACTGGATGCCAGTCGTGATTGAATGTTGCTGGGTGATCCGTACTGTCGGCTCGCAATGAAGTGTCAGGAAACGACCCGTTGAGATCCAACACGTGGGCCCTGCCAGGGTGCTTGATCTGTTCACTCTGTAGCCGACGACTTTCAAGGTCCAATTAGTTGTGGGACGGACCTTAGCCCCAGGGGCACTTAAGTGCTCCGTAGAACCCCAGAGGTACTACCGAAATAACCTATATACTGGTCCTCTTGAACACGGGTACTGTTAGCAATTGTCTAGCTACAATCATTACTCGAGTTGTGGTGGTCCATCTCAACACTCACACTCACGAACACTGCTACATTGAACCGACTGGCTAACCTTGCATTGGCTCTTCTTTGGACATCAAACTTTGTGGTGCCTTCTGTTGCATTTGATGTGATTCTGTCACTCGTCCCTTGCCAATTACAGGCCAGCCGAAGGACCTGCTACCTTGCTGCGATATCAGAATAAGGTTTGCAGAAATGATCGTGCAACTTGCTGAACCGCAGGAACACTTTCACCATCGGCGCCTCCTGCAGGTGCTGTTTCCGAAACCATTGGTCCCCAGTGTGTTGCAGTCGTTTGCATTACTCACTTTGAGATATAGCGAAACATTACCCCTAGTCCCTTAGCCTCTCCGTCGGCACCGAGCTGTTACATTCTGCGAGCCTCTGTAGCTGCATTTCTGCACTCTCAATCAATCGGAGGTGCTCTCGGGATTGCCTCGCGAGTTCCAGTGCGTCATCCCAATGAAAGGTGTGGATAAAGTAGCAATTGAAAAATACATCCAAAGAGAGCTAAAAACAAACATTTATCTAGCTAGAAATCTCAACAGTAGTGAGTCCATCGTTCGTCCAATTTAGATAGCTTTATCCTTAGTCGTGCACCATGTTACTTGCTTGTGTGTCTGAGATGGCAAGCTGGGGTTTAAATCATCATTAATAACGTGGGGAAGACGGAATATAAAGTGTGGTTGACCTATCCGTTTTCAGCATATTCAGTTAGGTGAGGTGGACGGCAGTCGCCTTCACTTGCCCAATCTGTAAGTAAAATTGTTTTGACGTTGCCTTGACCGGCTCTGCCCATTATTTTAATTACACCGTGGCAATAGCATAGGCCGTCAAGAGGGAAAGGTTTGTAGCACACCTACAGGGTTCAAATAAACAGTGCAAATGCAGCTATCCATGGCTTGATAGGTAGCTGTAATAGTAGTCAAAGAAACCGACGACGAGCGGCATTTCAGCCACTGCTGGCACAGCATCTTTGGCAGACTTGGAGGTCGCTCCTTGGCTTCCGGTTCCTGCCTACGATTTACTGCCGAAGCCGACTTCTTCCTAATGGGTGGCTTCGCAGATTCGCTCTACTCTTCTAAAGGTGAATTGGCCGTGGGTAAGCTCTGTGTGTGTGTGTGCATCTGCTGGAGGCCTTCTACTTCTCATACAGTGATCGTTGTGGACCGAATGATGAATAGTTACTGACAATTCCTTCCACTGTTAGCCTGTGAAGGGGCTGAGTTGCCGTGCTGAGCTGAATAATAAGGCTCAGACTTGCAGTGGTATGTCTGACTGTCAGCATCCCTAGTAAACAATGAAATATTTCGCTTGTACTACCCCTCGAGACTCCGGAAGAAATATTTGGTCGTAAAGCTATAAGCGTCAACCTTTCCCAAAATATTCTCAGTAGCTTTTATGTTTCCCATGTTGTTCTAGTTGTTCACTGAATTCCTATTGTGAGTAAAAGTTGCCGAGTGATCCATAGGGTCGTCATGGCGAATTAATGCCAAAGCAATGCATAGGGCCGTTAAGAGGCAACTATTAGTAACGCTCGTGAGGAGGTTGAAGAAACGCAGATACTGCAGCTATCCCTCGGTGGGTGGCCGTGGAAGCAGCTGAAGACATCGGCAACGAGCGGCTTTTTAGCCACTGCTGGCTCAGCACCTGTGGCTGATGTGGCAGCGGCTGCTTGACTTTCGCTTCCGATTTAAAGCTGAAGGCGCTTTCTTCCTGATGAGCAGCTGCTAAGATTTGCTCTTCTTTTTCAATGGGGAAAAAGGCTGAGGGTGAGCTTTTTTTACTTGCATCTGCTGAAGGTCCTCTGCATTGCGTCCAGTACATGTTGTCTCCTCGGCACCGAATGAGGAATAATTTCTGAAAATTCCGCCCACAACTCGTCTCTAAAGGCGGTCTGACTTGAGATGCTGAGCTTAATAGTAAGGCTCTGCCTCGAACTGGTTGGTCCAACTGTCAGTATCCGTATGTAATATTCCCACATGTGCATTGCACGACCTCTCGAGGCCGCGCAAAAACATTTTCGGCGTGTGGCCGAAAGCATTAGCCTTTCCCGAATAATCCCGCAGTAGCTGCTCTGTTTCTCGTTAGACGACCACATCGACTCCACAGTCAAATCTGCCTACTTTCAGCTACATGACATGGCTAACATTCGGGCTTGTTTAGATAAGGATACAACGTTTAAGTTGGTCCATGCATTCATGACATCCCGTTTCGACTTCTGCAACTCACTGCTTACTAGCCTGCCGACATGCACTATCAGGCGATTACAGCTGGTGCAAAACTCGGAAGCTAGGCTTGTCTGTCGTGAGCTTCTAAGTTGCCATATCACACCACATCTAGCCGACATGCACTGGCTACCAGTCAATCAACGGATCGGCTTCAAGGATTCTTTGCTCACTTTTAAGTCACTTTATTCTTTGGCTCCAGCCTATCTCTCAGATCTATTCTCCCACCAGGCCAAGCATCTTACCACCCATTTTTCCGAATCCGACAGTCTACAAATACCTCGTACACACTTCAAATCCTTTCAAGACCGTGCATTTAGTTCGAATGCTCCCAAAGCCCCGAACTCTCTCCCAACTTGCGTCAGAACATCCCCTAATTTGACCAAATTTGAAAAGAACTCAAATACACACACCTTTTTAGGACAGCATTTAGTGTGTTCCGGTGATTCGTCTTCGATGTGCTTATGCGTGCTGACACTGTTTATGCTGCAACTAACCACATTTGCATGCTGACCCTGTGCATGTCACCCATAACCATTTTATTCATTTTGTTTGTTTATCAAGCATGATCTTGCTCAACATTCAATTGCATTTCCTTTTGCAGCAAATGTAAAGCGCCTAGAGAGATTGAGTTTTCAGAGGGCACTTTATCAAGTGCATTATTGATATTATTATTATTAATACTATGTTTCGCATTCTGCTCTAGTGCTTCACTGAACGCCCGTTGTCAGTAATGGTAGCTGAGAGACTGGACGGGTCGGACGTACGCCGAAAAGTCGGGGGATGGGCCCTACGTCATTAAAGGTCCTGGACGCTGCCAGGATGATTTATCTGGTCAATGTGTAGCCGAAGAATTTCAAGATCCAATTAGATTCAGAACTGATGGTATCTCAGCAAGCTCTTAAATGCTCCGGTAGTACGCCGAAATTACTGTTGTGATGACCTGTTTACTGGTCCTGTGGAGCACGGGTACTGACTGTTTGTACTTATCTGACTACAATCAGCACTCAAATTCTGGTCATCTATCTTAGCACTCACAATAGAAAAACTACTTCACTGGGCCAACTGGCTGTGGTTGTCATTAGCTCTTCATTGGATCTTGAGCCTTAGGTTACCATCTTTCATATTTGGGGTGATTCTGTCACTTATTGCAACACAGCTGGACGGTCTGCTACCTCAGCGGAATTCCGAAAACAGAATTGGAGGAACGTTTGTATAAACTGTGGATTCGGCAGCGTTATTTTCAGCAGCGACTCCTTTTGCACTGCCGTCTACGGTACCCTCGGACCAGAGTAAGTTGCTCGTTAATTGGCATCACTAGCTTTGTGATTTTGCTAAACACACACCTTAGTTCCTTATCCTCTCGGTCGGCGTCAAGGCGTCGTATTCTGCTACCATGCTGTAGTTCCTACTGCTCTTGATTAATTGAAGATGCCTGTGGAAACTTCTTCACATTTCCAGTGCACCAGTGTCGTAAAGTTGGATGGGCAATTTCAGAATATAAGGCTGTTCAGCTCACATCTGCATCGGCGATTGCCACATCCTGCCTACTCAGCAAAATTCGCACAATCGCACTAACGGCAATACTCTATCAGTGTGCACTTGCTGAGGGGCTGCTATAACTCATGTGGTTGCTGTTATGATCATATAACTTGTTGCTGAATGTTTTCTGAGATGTCTTCCCACTGCTAGCTGGTGGAAGTGAGATGTCACATGTTCGGCTGTCTGTGGCAGTACTTCAGTGCCACGCTGATTGTATTTCTTAAGCAAGAGGGCGGCAGCACCTAGGAGTGGCCGAGATAGCTTTGGGGCATGATCGAGATGCAGCTGCTGAATCCAGCCTCTGCTGCTACCGCTGCCGCTGCCGTTGCCCGTAAGCCACCAGTCAGGCCCCAAAGGGACACAACGGAATACATGTCGTCCAAGCCTCCTAGATGGGATACGGTCGGATGTGGCATTGACGTTGGACCCTGTTTAGAGCTAGCAACGCTTCGAACTAAGTGCGAGCGAGCTGGCACCACGCTTACTTACCCCGAAGGTCCCACCAACCCTGCCGACCTTCTCCGGCTAAGAAAACGACAAATGAGGCTGTGGCGGCTGCTGGTGCAACCGAGTATGGTGGGAGTCGCTTGGTCTTCTCAAACGAGAGAGAGCGCCTGCTTAAACTCGAGTGCACCTCAACGTTTTTGCGCCTGTTTGCTACTTTCCGCTGCAGTCGCTTTCTTGACTTATAGCCCAAAGCTTACTCCTTTGAGAGTCTGCCGGCCACCACCACAGAAGACGTGGTTGTAGGTGCTGTGAGGGAGCAGTATGTGTCCCCTCATTTGACCGAGGTGGGAACTCCGGCCGCGGCTGGAGCTCCCGATTCATAGTAGACACCAGTTTTGCAGCTAATCACGGCCTCGCCATGATCGCCTCAATAAACGGTTCTAAAAAAGTTCCAAGAGCTTCGCGGGCGATCGAACTCAACTATGTGCACCCAGGGTCGCCCTCTCCCCTGCCTCCCTACCCGCACAGCGTCACCCTCTCTATTGAGCTGTCTGGCTTTGCAGTAGAGAGGGCACCGCTGGCTGGGAGGGACAGTCGAGCTAGCTAGGCAGGCAGTGTCTCCGAAAGCGACTGCACGCTTGTGAGCCATCTTGTTCTACCTCCAAACGCGTGTCGAATGGGCAGCGACTGCATCGACTACATACTGGCTGCTGAAGGTTTACACATCGCACGGGTCAGTGCAGCTGGCAGCAGTATCTAAGGTGCTGGCTTCATACGTTTCAAAAGCAGCTGCAGCAGTTTAGACTACTAAGGAGCAGCCGCCAGTCGTTAGAGGCCTGAAGTGAGAACGGGAATGAGACCGGAAGTTGGAGCAGCTTCTGCTGCTGTTCTCATTCTTTTGGTCTCGGTCTTCCTAGTAGAAGGTGTTTTTTCCCTATCGTACCCTCACCCTCAAAGAGAACATTTTTTCATTCGATCTCGCATTTGCTTGATCTCATTTCAAAATTTCCTCGTTAACTGTAAGTCAACGGTAGGGAAAAGTGCCCGACTACTCACAATTTGCAGATTCCAGATTTACTATACAATAGTATAAGATTTCTGGACATTTTGCTGATATTACTATTTACTAAAGTAATAATTATTTAATTAAATAACACTTATTTCCTTAATTTAGATGTCTGAAAAATAACATGAATTTTCACCGCATGAGGTTTAATGGTTTTAGGAGCGTGCGAGAAGGCTAGTATCTTCTTATGAACTAAAATTGGTGTTAAACCTTCTTTAATGAGAAATAATGTAAATCTTCTCGCATAGTACCTGCCTTATACTCGCTTCACCCCTATTGTTATTTCTAGGTACTGCACTATCAATATCTTTTATTGTTAATACTATTTGGGAATATATTTGTTCTGTATGTCAACATCTGATAATTTAAATAATACTAAGTCGTTTTGACCTCTATAATAAATCAATGGTATTGAAAGATTTATATTACTTACACTGTTTACATTTAGATTTACATAGCATCTAATAAGAGTATATGCTCTAATTCTAAGTTGTGCAAATCTGTTATCTCCAGATTTAAATTAAATTGATGTAAATATTCATTTTTTGTTCATATTTTGAAAAATTTAGTTCTCTTCTATTCATTGTTAATCTTAAAACAATTAAGTTTCTACTTAATGTTTCGTCTTGTTCATACATACTATGTTTGAAACAAGATAGTTTTTGTTGCAATGTCTTTTTCATTAACAGGATTTTATATTCTTACATATTTTTTGAGTTTTCTGATAAATTACCCCTTTTATGTTGATCTGAGTCTTTTCGAAGATAATTGTTATCAGAAAATGACTTAATAACAGTTTTTAATGAATCTACAGTGTCTCTAACATTTATAATAGTGTTTGAATCAAAATGTAGTGTTTCTTAATTTCTAATTCCTTTCTACAAAGCAGTTTTTAAGATAATGCTATGTACGTTCATGTTATGTTTCCTATATTAAATAGATCACTGTGCAAACAATTGCTAAATCAATTATTAATTTTTAATTTGAATCGAAACTACAACTTCCAAATATTTTATATGAAAAACTACTTATATATAGTTATTAAAATTATGCAGGTAAAGGAATAGAGATGGTTTCGTTAATTATAAGTAGTGAAAAAGAAGTAGTTGCTAAGATTGATTCATGGCTTCGTGAACTTGCTGCTGGGAATAGAGGTGTAATAAGTTCTATCAGTTCGGCTGTTGATTTCCTCGAAATCGATTATCACTAAATTTCGAAAAGCTCCACAGAGTTATATGGCAAAAATATAAAATATTTTATATAATATATATAAATGAGTGATTTATTTAAACGTGTCAACTATATATTTAAGAGTGTTGAAAGTATTAGAAAATCTTGTCAAGCAAGTAAAGAAGGATATGCTTTTAATATAACTGGTACTACTTATCCTGTTAAAGCTCCTATCAATACACCAATATTGTTAAACAATAATAGTTCTAAGATTTGCTTTAGGAAGTTAAGTGGAACTAACTCTATAAAAATTATAACTGAATCTAATAATAAATTTTTTAATAGATTAACAGGAGGATCAGAACAAACAATAATAATTCAATCTGGAATTTACACTGCAATTACTGATGATTTGTGTATCGGTGTTCAGGATATAATTACTAACTCAGATACACAATCTGGAGCTACAACTGATAAATTTGTTCTTACTTTTGATAGTGCTACTGATAATTCATTGATTACTATGCCTGATGGTTGGACATTTCTTGCTAGTAAATCTAGTATTGCAACTATGCTTGGTTTTACAAGTGCTGCTTACACAACCGATCCAAGGTTTTCATAAATGTATCCAGATCCTGTTGCTTGTGTTCCTAACACAAAGTTTGCATTTGAAAAAAAATCTATATGTCAAATTTAAATACAATACTTATTCGCCCTGACCGAGGTCATGCCGAGGTCTTGGGGCGAAGCCCCGAGGCATATGGGAAGCGCCTGAATAGAGATTAAGTTCTCTTGGGTCGCTATACAAATGAATTATATATATTATATATATATATATATATAAGTTGTAATATAGTTACTAGTGGTACAAGTTTTATAAATGGAATGGAAATACAAGTATTAAGAAGTTTACCTTTCGAGTTTTATCAATGGGAAAGAATGATATACTGACCAATTACTGTTGAATACCATAATGTAGCAAGTAATGCTATTTCAAATATAGAAATTGCAGTAACTGATCAGAATTTTATTGTACTTGACTTTGGTTCACAAGAAATGACTTTTGTTATAAAAAATACTGAAATTTAATACAATAAAATGTCTTTCCAATAACTGGGACACGTAGTTCAGAATCAAAACCATTAGTACCACAGCTAATGCTTGGATCTGATTCAGGTTATGATAGAATTAGTTAACGTAGAGTACAGTTTACTTATACTCAAAGAATAAAATCAAACGTTGTTAAAGATGTAAATGATTAACTTTGGTTTAGATGGGCTATGACTGATATATCTAATGCATATATTACAATTGCTCCTGGTTATTATGATTCAAATAATATTGTTGCAGATTTAAACAAAGCATTATCAGATCCTCATCCAAAGAATATTGTTGCTTAAAATTGATCAACAACAACATCAACTAATAGCGGCGCTTTTTATGATACCACTAAAAGAAATAGTACAGGTATACAATTTAGTGTTGATACAGATGATAGAATATTAATGCATGAAAGTAGTTGGTGATTATGTTGTTCTACTTGGAAGTAATTCAAATGTTGCTGTAGGATCAATTAGAGATACTCTAGGTTTTAATTCAAATCAACAAGGAACATTTGATAGTGCACTTTTAGGCGGAACTCCAGTTAAAGCAATAGAAAAAGCTATGTACTTTTCTGGTATTTATAAAGCATGATATAAAAATAGTGCTACTGGATAACAAAGGAATAAGATGGATAAGTGTTGATTGTGATTTAGTTGATCCTTTTAAGAATTATGTGGAAAGAGAAAACAGATTCTTAGAACAATGCACATCTTTATATATTATTGGTATTGATGACATTAATCCAGGTGAAAAGGTTGATCTACATATTCCTAATGTATTATATCTAACAACACGTCGTGATATAGATGCAATAAGTAGTTTTAAAATAAGTTTAACAGATCAAAATGGAAATGATTTAATTTGTATTACTGATGTAGTGGCAACAATAAAAATTTCAAAGTAATATAAAGCAATGGATAGTTATGCAAGAATTGGACATCATCAAATACATGGAGGTAAATATCATGGACATGGATTACTTATTGAAGTGGTTGATGATGTTACTGAAGTAGCACTATTGGTAACTGGATTAACTTCAATGAGTATGAATATTGCAAACAAAGGTATTGATATGCATCAAGCAAGAAAACTTACTGAACTACAAACAAAGAAAGAAACGTTTGATCAAGAGTATGCTATTAAACGTAGAGAGATGGATGGTAAACTTGAAGAAGAGAGATGACAGAAACAACTTGAATATGAACTTTAGAAAAAACAGATGAAGATTATGATAGAGATATTAAATAGATGGACCTTGAGATTAAACCCACAATGTTAGAACAATTTAATCCAAAATCTAAAAATAGCCGAAAGGCTAAAATTAAAGAAGAAACAGAACTAGAAGACTATTCAGAGACTCTTAAAGAGAATGATCCAAAGGCATATAAAGAAATAGAAAAAAGTAATAACCACTAAATCTGTTGTTCCTAATGTCAGGCCTGGTGGTTATGGTGAAAACATGAAGACAAAACATGAGCTGGTTTATATATTCAAAGTAGAAAATAATTTTAGTTTTTTTATATAGAGAAGAAATGGCAAGTGGACCTATCGATAGTATACTTGAATTGGCAGATCATGAGTTTCCTAACTATAAACTGGGAGATTATCAATATAGAGAGTTTTAACAATCTAATGGTAATGAAACTGATGGTATTGCTAGTAAACTAGTTTCATTCATTGTTCCTGGTGAACAACCAACATGTTATTTCCTATCTGATGCTTATCTTTTACTTGAAGGTCAACTTATGGTACCTAATACTGCAGCAGATGCCAATGTTAGACCTTTTGTTTCTCCTAAACGAAATCTTCTGGTGCTTGGTTGTTTAATAGTATGAAAGTTAGACTTTATACTGAAGAAATTGAAAGTCTTCTACTTGCACCAGGTGTTGGAACTGTTTCAATACTTATGGGTCTTCAATGTTATCCACATGGTTGTAACAGAACTGACGGACTTGCAACTGATCGGAATAAGGATGAAGCAAATTCATAGGATGATATGACATCAGGAAATACATATGCTAACCCTAATGCCGGTGGACTCGCAATTAATAATGGAATTTGTTTAAATATTGGATTCGTCTATAGAAGATCAACTATAAACAATATGTTTGAAGCTGATGCTGATGTTGGTACATTTAGTATTGCTCTTCTACTAGCATAAATTTCTGGTTTTTGTGCTGATATGAATAAGATACTGTATAACATTCCTTTCACACTTGAAATGACTCATGTTGGTGGATCTGATCTGGATGCTATTATAGCTGGAGCAACATCTGGTACTGTTGGTAACAAAGCAAACGCATCAAGTACTAGAGGCACCGCTCTAGCTAATGGTGATGCTGTTTATACTTCATTCAAAATAGCGATGTCAAAAATAAGACTTATGGTTCTATGTGTAGTTCCTTAAGAAATTATACAAAGAGCACTAGCTGATATCTCAAGTGAAAGATCAAAAGAAATAAGACCTAATTATAAAGTTAGACATTATGAAAATGCTAATATAACTAGTCTTAATCAAGGACCAACATTTACTTAAACTCTATCAGTTCAAAATGCAATTGATAAAGTTAGATGTTTAATTGAGGCAGCTCAAAACTACAATACATATGGAAATTATTAAGGAAATACTTGCACTTACAATCATTGTGATATTAAAAGTGTTAGTGCTCTTGCTCATGGGTCTAAATAATTATTCTTCTGTTTTAAGATCAAATAATCCTGGAAAATAAAAATGTTCTCTGGAATATATAGACTTCGCTACATTTAGAAAAAAATAACTAGGACCTAATGAAGTTACCCGAAATAGTCAGTGTTACCTATCCTGAATGGTTGGGCTGTATCCAATTCATGTTATTGACCTTCAATACAATGATGAGCCTCTTAAAGTAACTTCAAGACTTGATGTAACTATTGAATTCAATTGTTTTATACCGAATGATGGCATTCAAACAATGCTTCATTACTTGACTATTTGTGAGAATAGTGCTGAATTAACATCTAATGGTAGTGGCACTAACTTTACTTGCAGTAAAGGAACATTTGTGTATGATAGAACAGATTTTTAATAAAGTTATAATGACTAAATATATTGAAAAAAACAAATTTTATTCAAGGATCTGATGAGTCGAAGAGAGCTATGATTTTAAATATTGAATGATGAGAAGTGTCTTTTGTTTTAGGAAATGATATAGCTTTTGGTTCACAAATTTATTACAATATTGAAATAATTGCAAATAGAAAACTAAAAGAATATATTACTAATTCTAAGTAAATGAGGTTTCAGTAAATTTTATTTGGTAAAGTGTTTGAATCTATTGCTGCTAAATTTCTAGAAAGTAAATTAGATCGAAGGATTGAAAATTCAAATGAATGTTTTACTAGTGATAGAGTATGCCATTATTCACCCGATGGAATATCAGATGAAGATACACTAATAGAAATAAAATGTTTATGGAGTCGTAGTATAGTTAAAGAATTCATACTTAAACGATATTTAGCTCAATGTTTACTTGGATTATATGTATTAAAACTTAGTAGGTGTTTCTATAGTGAATTAGAAATATTCGCTGAAGGTTTGAATTGCAAAGAACCACCAAAAGATTATGTTGCGGCTGGAACAGTTTGGATTCCAACAAGTTATGTTTTTGATATGCCTATTAGAGAGCCTTTATTTATGCGTTACTTAAATATGAAAAGTATTATGATTTGAATTTAATTTAACAAGTGAATATGGTCGTTTTAACAATAAAAAAAGTTTTGGTTTTTATATAAAATATATTACAAAAAGTTGAGATGCAATGTGTTGAAGACGAAGATTTTTGGTAGATTTGCTAGAATAGTTCCAGTAGTCAGAGAGATATTAAATGGAAGCAAAATATTATTCAAATAAAATATAGGAAATGAGCAACGTCCACATTTAAGATTATTTAAAAAAATTAAAAAGTACTTTATACAATGGAAACTGATGAAGTTTCTTAATTTCGGGGACGTGATTATAGAATCGTTAGCTTTCACTGGCAAATTTACACATAAAGCTAGTCGTACATTAGCAAAACCTGGAGAAGAGGCTGGAACAATCAATAAGACTACTGGATATAGAGGAATAAAAATAGATGGAAAAATATATAGGGCTTATCGTCTTGTCTTGTTAATTTGTAAAAAGGAAATGCCAATTGTTGACACTGATCATATTATTTTAGATAAAATAGATAATAAAATAAGTAATCTAAGAATAGTAAATCATTCAGAAAAAAATTAGAATTAGAGGAATAACTAAAAGATATAAATCTGCTTTTATAGGAGTATGTTACGATAAAGTATATAATAAATACATATCGTATATTCGAAAAGATAAACACTTACATCACATTGGATATTTTGATTCGGCAGAAGACGTGGCAGTTGCTAGAGATCTTGAAGCGATGCGTTTGCATTTAGATTATGCAAGACTAAATTGCACTTATACATTGACAGATAATATTAAAATTGTACGTTACACAGATTATTGATACATTTTTATATAGAAAATGAGCAAAGTTCACACTGAAGATTTCGTTTCAAAAGGTCGTGGTATTATTCTATCTGACCTAAATGCGAATGGTAATGAAATTCTAAATGTGTCTGATCCAGTTAATGATTCTGATGCAGTAGCAAAATTTTTTGCAGATGCTAACTTTGTTGTTGATTTGGGAAAAAAACTTAGTCTTCCTGGTAAAACTATTACTAATCTTGGAAAAGGTGTAAATCCAACTGATGGAGCTAATGATAGTTAAATAAATAACAATGCTAAAAGAACTGGTGATACCATGCTTGTAGCTTAAACATGAATAGTTATGCAAAAACATCTAATTATTGGAATTTAGGTGATAAAAAACAGTAGTATAAAATGATGAATATTGTGTTGCATATGGTGGGCTGAAGCGAGATGTATTATTGAAAGCATTTCCTTCAACAACAAATATTGATATGGGTGGTTATTCAATAATAAACGTTGCGGATCCTATCAATTCTTCTGACGTTGCAGCTAAATCTTATGTAGATAAAAAGTTAAAAAAATAACACGAGTTATAGCTGTCTCAGTGGATATTAATTCAAAGAATACAATTTTAAACCTTCCAACACCTTATTCATGGACAAATAAACAGCTCCACCTATAAAGATATTAAATGTTATGGTTGTTTGCGCATCTAATCATGTATTTCAAAAACCTAATAGTGATACAAATGTTTTATCTGGAGATGTAAGAGCTATAAATACTTCTCCAGCAGATGATGACCTGAAGCATTATGTATGTTTTACTAGATTGCCGACAGACTTTTACTTCATTGATACTAATGGTAAATTAGGAGTAAGCCTCTTGGTCAGTTATGTACCCTTGTGAGAAGTATAAATGAAATAATAAAACTATAAACTCTTTTAACTTTGTTGCTTTACGTTTACCTTTAACAAGAGGAAATAGTTTTGAAAGAGCTCAAATAGCTTCACAATCTAAACAATGATGTAATCATGTAGAGTAACATTGTTTTTCCAGTGTTTCCTAACTAATGAATATAATTTAGTTGGTCTGCCTTTTTTAAATGAATTAGTATTTATGTTACAGTATGAAAAAATTATAATTGTATCATTACGCATAAGACTAGAATCAAATTCTGTTTCACTCATATCTTTATCACATATATCACAACGTATTTCATGTTTTTGTTTTTGTCTTTTTATTTTTTGACGACAATGCGGATGACATTATATAAGGTATTCAGTTTTATTAAATGTAATTAAACACATATCGCAAAATATTTCCATTCTCAATAGAATGTCATTTTTACCTCTATCAGAAAGAAAAAAAGATGGTAAATTCAATCCTGACTCAGATATAAGTCAAGTATTCAAACTAAGACCTAGGATAATTCCACAACGTTTCTTTAATATTGTTGAACCTAATGAAAATCATCAAGAAGACATTGTATATATATGCCTAATGATTCCGGATAAAAATATGCTTTGAGTGTGATTGATGTTGCTAGTAGCTATACAGATTCAAGACCACCTAAAACAAAACCTTCTAAAGAAGTAACAACAGCAATAATATATTTATAGTAAAGGACCTTTGAAATGGTCCAGGAAAATGACATTAGATCCAGGATCTGAGTTAAAAGGAGAGTTTGCTTAAGAAATGAAAAAACATGAAACACAAATTATTGGAGGTACTAGTAAAAAGAGTTTTGCATTGGTTGGAAGAATGAATGGAACAGTCGCTGAGAGAGCATTTATTGCACAGTAGGAAAAATAAATATAAAATATTATAAAGGAGAATATACTATAAAGAGAGAGTGGATTTATAATTTGCCAAATATTATTGATTATCTAAATAATAGCCTTACCAAAGCTACTGGTGAAAAACCTGCAAAAGTAATAAAAAAAGGAAAATTAAAACAAAAAAACCAAAAATATCATAGAAAAGTAGGAGAACAAGAAAGATTATACATATATATATAATTAATAATTCATTTGTATAGCGCCCTAAGAGAACTTAATCTCTGTTCAGGCACTCCACATATGCCTCCGGGCTTCAGCCCACGATCTCAGCCAGACCTTGGTATGAGGCGAACACCTTAACCGTTGGACCAAACCAGCTACTAGAACTTGTAACAGCTGTTAGATATTTATTAGATCCAGGTGAAGGAGAAGATGAAAAAAGAAGAAGAGCTACAGATGCAATATGGAGTTTGAATAAACATAATATTGTTAGAATAATGGTATTGCGAGATCAAGCGGTTAGATATTGGGTAAATGATGTTAAAAGAAGTTTTTTTAGAGAGGAGTTACAAGTTTTTAAGACTTAGCATCACTTATATTTTCTTAAAGATCAAATAAAATTCCAATGAATTCTTCTTTATTTTTATTTTGTCATTATCTAAATCATCTACTATTTATGAAACTAAGTTATGATTTGCTTGAAGCATAGATCTTTTTCTTCTATCAATTTGTTATATTGTACTATATATTGAGATTATTATTGTAGTTACACCACCTAAAACAGTTACTATATGAGAAACGTCCTCTTATTTTGGAATTCAAGTACTGCTTACTGTAATTGCAAGAGATAAAAAATACCTATAAATTGAAAACAGTATCTATTGCATATTAATCTATTAAAAAATTGCACTCTTTTATTTTCTAAAAGTATTGTGTTATATTTATCAATTGTGTATTTACTTCGAAGGTCTGACATGTTTTCCTATATTTATGTGTTCAATTTCTTATAGCATTCTTTTTTAATTTTATATATTAAATTTCGGATAACAAAATCATCACGCTTACGTACATGTGAGGAAAATGTTACGTTAAGTGGATCAAAATTAGAAAGATCCTCTCCATAAAATTCAAAACCTTCGGGAATATTATATAATAGTATTTTCTTATCTTGTAAATTGGTAAAATTGTGTCGGTGAAAAGAATTAATTAAAATATTTCTTGCAATATCAATAAACATTCCATCATTATTTAACCAAAAATGAAAAGTAGCAAGTTTCTCACTTGGGTGAATGCTAAATCCTGTATCTATTTTTACATCGCATTTTGCTTTCAATAAATCTCTAGCAAGTAAACAAGAGGCTAAACAAAACCAAATAATTCCTTTAATATAAAATGCTTCTGCAACTGTTTCTAAAATTTCCCTAACATCTGAAGTAAGCATTTGAAGAGACTCATTATACTTTTCAATAAAATATGCATTTTCATCTTATAATATTAATATTTTTTGATTTAAAATGTTGTTGTTATATCAGTAAAGTTTACGAAAAATCTTTACTATTATATAGTAAATCTGGAATCTGCAACTGCTGAGTAGTCGGGACTTTTCCTTATCGTAGACTTACACTTAAAGGAGACATTTCGTAATGAGATCGAGCAAATGCGAGATCGAATGAAAAAATGTTCTCTTAGAGGGAGAGGATGTGATAGGGAGAAATCACCTACTACTTGCCTCATGAAGGTAGTCGGCAGCTGGACCCAGCCGCCGTCTCGGGCGTCTTTAGCTTAGACCTCTCGTTGAAGCACGTGTGCAGTAAAAAAAAAGCTTCAAAACTGTGCCGAGCGAGCGATTGAGCCCCGAGCGAATAAAGATAAAACGGTGTCGGCCAAGCTGGTTTTTGCAATCCCAGAATTTGCACTCTGCAAATAACTGCTTGTTGGCTACGTTACGTTTGCCGGCAAACAAGTTTTGCTTACTTCCAGACCCTTGTTAATTGGCCGTGGTCTGGGTATAGCCAAATGTATTTGCCGGTCAGAAGCATTATTGGCTTTCAAACTTCGTTTTCTGAATAGGGCTCTGTAGCTGTTGTGTCTCCAGTCATTAAAACCTTAAGGGTCCATTTTTTAGAATTTATGTGATCCTGAAGCTAAAGCCTAAGGGCTAACAATCTGATTTCATCATTTTATCGTCCGGTTATTGGAAGACGTCTTGTATCGTTTTATTGTCGCGGTTATAGGCAGTCGTTGGCCTGATAATATGAATGAATATTCGTTCATAGGGCGGATGCCGGTGCTGTTATACGCGTTCAACATGTCCGAATCAGCTCAATTTGCACTTGTGATTGCTTACATGCTTACCGATCACGTTGTGCCCGCCCGCAGCTGCTGGAGAGGAATACCTCGTCGTCATCTTATTCGTCGTCCAAAATTACAATTGGATTGGATGTTGACGTCAGGCCATGAGCAGTAGGCTCGTCAGCATAGGCTTTGAACGTGTGTGCTGATCTGCGAGAGTACCTAACTGTAAATTCTAATTACAACAGGAGACCGCTGCTTCAACAAAAAAAGGAGCTGTGGACGAAACAAATATCTGAAATCATGTTTTCGATTGATAGGCCAACTATTCCCTACGATGGCCGCGCCGGGCAATGTACGTCGATAGCTGCTTTTACTTGGATACCGCGCATGCTGATATCTATTCCGACTTCTATAGATAATCTGAGTCTATGCTGAGCGGTTACCTGGCAGCGTCTTGAAGAAGTGCACTGACCGCCTCCAACGCCCGTCGTGCTACTTTCAACGTACACCGGTCAAGCTCAAGGAGCGTATTTTAGGTCAAGCTGTTGAGCTAAGATTTCCTATAGTGCTGATACGAGGCGTTTGAAGCATTGCAGAGTCATCCATCACAATGGCTTCACTTAAAGAAGACCCTCAGTGATCACGAGGTTGGACTGGTTGCAATGCTGGGCGGCTTTCCAATCACCCCAGAAGCCGCCCAGCATCGATTGCCAGATCAAGTCGACCTATCACCTTCGCATGTGTTACTCAGCCAACTCAAAGAGCACGTGACCAACTCGTCGAACCAAATCGTCGAACAGGTGCCAGCTGGAGGTCAAGTAGCCGCCGGAACATTCTGACGAGCACCCATCGACAGCCAGGCCATACCTTGCTAGAACCTTTCCTGAACTTTCTCGACCGTTGCTGCTATTGCTAAGATTGTAAACTTTGTTTTGTTAGATTTTCCTTTAAACTTTCATCTTCTCAAGGACTTTTAGAATTGCATAAAATTAAGGAGCATTTCTGACGTTTTGTTGACCCATTGCTACGGAGTCATTTGCACTCTAACCATTCGACCGTCACAACGGGGGGGGGGCTCCACGACTTTTAGCAGCATCTTTCCACATGAAGACCGGTGCCTCGTTTTAGCATTTCTTCGAGACATCACGTTGTGCACGAACTGATCTTGGCTAAAATGTTGAACTAATTTGACCTTGTCCTGCAGGCTCCTATGTCAAACAGTTCTAGCATCTTTCTGCATTATGAAACCATTGGTGGCTCATTGTGGAGCGGGGAATGACTGTACAACAAATTATGATTACTTTCGAATGATGTTGCAAACGCCTTTTTTCATCGTATCGTGCTTATTTGATAAGCGCATTGCCTGGAGATAGCAATATTTGAGACTCGTAGCTCGGAAGGCCCGTTTCAGCCAACACACTGTTCACAGAGAACATATCCATTATAAAAACATGATAGCGAAAGTCGGGGGTCTTCACGAGATCACTTGGCTGAATTCAACTCCGGCCATTAAATGTAGGACGAGTAGACGTAACGGGTGAAGACGATGCTTAGGCTACTCCTTTGAGAAGCGATCCATTTATAAAGGAAAGTGATAGCACAATTGTGGGTATTTTATTATCTCTAGTCATGCATGCACTTTTTAAAGCGATCAACTTTCGCCGCCCCCGATGTTTATTATAAGCACTACTACAGAAGCTACACTACTATAGATTTGATCAATTAAGTATGCCGACGTGTTGCAAGTAGCTTTCGGTATAAATAAGCGACCCAACCATATGCAAACGCTTGAGTCTAGAAGCGGCAGACTTTGAACCGCTATACGATGATCTCGTTATACACACGCACGATTTGAATGCTTTGTCAAAGTTCAGTAAGCAGAACCGGCCGTCACAGCTTCACTATCTCCAATTATCTCCACTCTGCCGGGCCTATCCTTCCTGTTCTGATGGTGACGCCAAAGCTCGTTTGCCGCTCATGGCTCATCGCTCGCCACTAGCAGTTTAATGCCGCTTTGCATGCAGTGCCCTTGCCCCTGCCTTAGTTTTGCACTCGACCTTGAATCAGAAGCTAGTCCTTTTGGGCGCATGTCGGACAGGACATGCCATCCAAACATCAAACAACCGATAAACGCCCAACGTGCTTCCAGCGTCCCTTAAATAAAAGTCATGTCTGATTTGCTGGTCTGTACTTATTTGATCAATTGGAGGACAGCCCGCGAGAATGTCAGTGCAAATGGCAAGAAATCCTCGCACAATTGAAACTAAATTCACTTTAATTGAAGCAAGACCAAACCGAGACGTTACTAAAAGTGACAATTTCAAAACTTCCACGGCGACAAATTGTAAAAAGTAAAAATCGCAAAGTGCTTACAGACTATATCCGTAACTACCGAACGCCACGACGTGAAAAATGGACTGAAGAGAAATGTATTCTGGTCGCACTTTCATAACTCAACACAAGGAATTCAAGGATGAGATACGAAGCATTTCTATTTCGATTTTTTCATTTTTATTCAAAACAGATTTTCGCTACCTCTAGAAAGAGCCGCACAATTTAATGCTCAGAGGGGAGATCTCACCAGTCGGGTGTGCGATCCTCAGGGCCAAATTCCTGAGAAAAGAAGAATTTTTCCACGATTGTTCTTCGTAATTTAGGCTATAAGGCAGGCATAGAATTTTATGAATCAGCTTTAAACCGAAGATTATTGAATTTTTCGTCACAGATTAACGTGCACATGCCGCGGTAGACCCTGGGTGCGTCAAGCTCACGGTGGCTGGCAATGGCACGCAATGCGAACAACGAATGGTTCAACATCGACTAAGCTTATTTTATACGATAAACAGAGTAAAATAGAATACATTAATGTGAATTTTAATAACTAAATTATTAATAATATATACTACTAAAAATGTAATCAATTATATTTACTCATTCTGAAGGAACAATCAATTATCAATAAATTTTGGTAAAATACAATGAAATAATGATATGATTTTTATTAGCATGGTTGCAACAAATTAGTGCGATTTACGCTCATTTACGACGAACAAAGGCGATAAGGTCGTAAGGCACTGAGTCACTACTACCCGAACCAAACTAACACTCGAGTACTCCTTAAGCGAGACTGGCGGTCGAGTCACTGGGCTCAAGGTCTTGGCCCCGGAGTGGGGTGTCACTCCTTCCGTTACCAAGGTCGTGGGTTTGAGTCCTGCAGTGGGCGATCCGTTATTACAAGCAGAGGTTATAGCCGGAAAGACTATTCTGCTGCTATTTAAATAAAGCAGCTGGAATCAGCCTATAACTTTCACTGGCACTAGAGTGACTCGTGGTAGGAGCGCCTAGGAAACACGCACGGGATTATTCACTTGAATATTTGCATTCAGTACACGTGACAACGTTGCGAAACGTAAGTAGTAAATTATCTCAGACAACTATGCATTGTAGGAATTGAGGGATCGTGGTAGAACATATCATATACCATTCTTGACTAACAAAAATTCGACATCCGGCAAGTTTTCCGGTCATAATTTGTTAGGTCAATAGGGGGCTGAACGTGCATGCGTCACAGTATATGTAAATAATGTACACGCTATGCAATATAATGGCACACAATATACGTCTACCGACTTTACAAACGCACGCACGCACGCACGCACGCACGCACGCACGCACGCACGCACGCACGCACGCACGCACGCACGCACGCACGCACGCACGCACGCACGCACGCACGCACGCACGCACGCACGCACGCACGCACGCACGCACGCACGCACGCACGCACGCACGCACGCACGCACGCACGCACGCACGCACGCACGCACGCACGCACGCACACGCACGCACGCACACGCACGCACACACACGCACGCACGCACGCACGCACGCACGCACGCACGCACGCACGCACGCGCACGCACGCACGCACGCACGCACGCACGCACGCACGCACGCACGCACGCAGGCACGCACGCACACGCACGCACGTACGCACGCACGCACGCACGCACGCACGCACGCACGCACGCACGCACGCACGCACGCACGCACGCACGCACGCACGCACGCACGCACGCACGCACGCACGCACGCACGCACGCTCGCAATATATACACACACACTTATACACATATACACATATACACACACACATATATATATATATACACATATATATATATATATATATATATATATATATATATATATATATATATATATATATATATATATATATATATATATATATATATATATATATATATATATATATATATATATATATATAGTTGTATATATGCATATATATCTACTCTATATCAAAACCAGTAGTCTATATAAAAACGGTTATTCTAAACACGAACTTCTTGGCGGGGACCCGGGTCATCAAAAAGGCCCCCATGCTCAAAGTGAAATATTTCTTTTCTAAATGGAAAGAGTGAAAATCGCAAAAAACCTCATGTTAAGTCATTTTAATAACTGAGTACGCCAAAGCAGTTTTTGTATCTCTCACTGGGTTGCACACGGGGTTCCCAAAGAAACAATTGGCAGTTGGTGTTGAAACGCAGCCGAAGACGAAGAAGTAGGAAGGTCAAAAGGCAGCCAAACACGAAGCCCGGGAGCCCAAAGAACCACCCTCCCGCGCTCTGCAGCCTGGCCGGACTCCTGTCTTTCTTCGCCAGCAAGTAGAGAATAAAAATTGAGCTCTCATCGCGATACAGATTTAGCGACCAAAAGAATACGTCTAAGCCTACAATGAGGTCTTTCCGGTTGATATTCGCGGCCCTGTAGAGGTTTTGCCACCCGGGTTCTCAAAAGGACCCGGGTCCCCAAAAAGATCGGGGTCCCCGCCAACAGGTTAATATAATCGACTTTCCATATAAGTATATCAGATGAAGAAAAAACTTCGCTTACAGAAAAAAGTGGTTTCGCGGCTCAGACTCACTCTAGATATAAGCTCACACTGCATATGAGAGAAATCCACCTATAAGAATGACCCTGTAATTAGCGCTGCAGCCCCGGCTAGTAATGTATGACCCACCTGCACCAGGTGATTGGGAAATTGACTCGGCTCAGCGTCCTGACTTTTATGTTAGGATGTGGCCCACCGCAGATGCACTTCCCCATCTGCTATGAGTAAGCCCGCTTGTACATGTATCCCTAAGGAGAATGAAGATTGAGTCCGGTTTAACGCTCGCGTCCGTGCTGTGTCTCCTCTAAACTCCACTAGCACAGCAGACGCCAGGGCCACTGCAATACTATGTCTCGCACGCCAGTAGCGACGTTAGCTAGGCGGTGGCTAGTAACCTGCATGTTAGTTGCGATCGTGCGAACACATTAATGCTTCATCGTCGTAGTTCAAATGCATTCCAAGTTGTTAATGTAATTGCTAATGTTCGTTAATTGTGCATCGACCAAAGAAAAGCACACCGGAGCCGCCGCGGTGGCCGGTGACGCCCGCTTAGATCCTAGCTGATTAAACTGCCTCATTTTGTATAGCGACAGAAGAGCCTTTACGGCTATCACCACCGCTTGCAATGGCGATACAGAATCGCCCACCACAGGAATTGAACCCAGGACCTCGGGACCGAGGTCATGAAAGCAACAGCCTTACCTAGATGCCACTCGTTTGGCAGGAACTGCAAGCTGAGTACCTCCTCTTTTGAAATTCCTAGCACAGTCACGAACAGCTTAGCTCGCTCCTCACAAGTTTTACTGTGAATCTTTCTAACGTTAATCTTTCTATCACTTTATATATATATATATATATATATATATATATATATTAGAACATATTTATATTATATTCTACGACCTGCAGGCCGCCCCAGGCTCATACTCGCCTGACGACTTCCACACAGCAAGACCCAACTATTCAAAATATTCATAATTCGCCTCCAATTCCAACTCACTGTTTGGTGGTCTACCGGCCTGTACTCTCAGGCACTTACAACTGGTTCACAACCTTGCAGCTGGGCTTGTCTGCTGTGACCGTCGTAGTTGCCAAATCATACCATTTCTCACCGAGCTGCACTGGCTACCAGACAAGCAACGGATCGACTTGTGCCTAACACTTTAAGGTATCTTCATTCTTAGGCTCCAGGCTACTTATCAGATACTCACAACTCACTACAGACTACTCACACTCCCCAACAGGCTACGCATCGAACCACCAGCTGTTCTGAACTTATCTGTTTATCTATAACTCGTAAAATCCTGAAATCACACCCCTTCGTAATATCACTTCTCACCAACCTGCACTGGCTGCCAGTCAAGCAACGGATTGAGTTCAAGGTCTTGTCACCCACTTTTAGGTTACTTCATTCTTTGGCTCTAGCCTACCTCTCAGATCTACTCCCCCACTATGCCAAGCATCCTAACACCTGCATCTCGGAATCCAACGGCTTACCAATACCTCGTACAAACCCAAATCCTTTGGAGACCGTGCATTTAATTCGTATGCTCCCAAAGCCTGGTAGTCACTCCCGACTTGCATCAGAACATCCCCTGACTTGACCACATTTACAAAGAACTTAAAAATACTCCTATTTAGGAGAGCATTTAGTGGGTCCCTATGTATCGTCATTCATGAGCTTATGCCTGCTGACACTGTGCACGATGCCACAAACCACATTTGCATGCTGACCCTGTGCATGTCACCCCTAACCATGTTATTCATGTTTATCAAGCATGACATTAATCACCATTCGTTCGCACTTCCATTTACAGCCAATGTGAAGTGCCTATAAAGTTGATTGTGTTCTCCGAGGGCACTTTATCAAGTGCATTATTATTATTATTATTCTTGTTATTTTTAATTCATTTCAAGGCCAGTTCGTACGTTCCCAAACCCTGGAACTCACCACCAACTTGCATTACGACATTTCTTGACCTGACCACATTTAAAAAGAGGCTAAACGTATTTATTCATAACTGCATTCAGTGGGTTGTTGTGATTATTTGTTTCTGTGCTTATCCTTGCTGACACTGTGCTTCGTGTCACTAACCACACTTGCATGATGACCTTGTACACGTCACCCACTAACCGTTTTATTCTCTCTGTTTATCGAGCATGCTAGCACTAACCATTTGATTTTGTTTCCTTTGTAACAAATATAATTGCCAGTAAAGAGGTTGAGTTCCCTGAGGGTGCTTTACCAAATGCGTTATTATTATTATTATTATTATTATCAAAGCTTCACACGACCACTTGAATGGTGGTTTTTAAAGGTAGCAATAAATTGCATTATTCTCCCTAAGATTATCAATCGAGAGGTTTTTATTTATCGAAATAGAACTTTCCTATGTTGTTCAAATGGGGGATGGTATTTTGAAAACAGTGAGGAGTAATAGCAGACGTATATTTTGGCTGTGCATTGCCTATTTGGGGTTTATTCTTGATGGATGGTAGGAGATTGCAATATTAGCAAGGGCCATTACCATTGATTGCAATGCAGTGACCGGGGCTAGCAATACAATGGCGTTTCCGTAATACAACTAAAAAAGAATACGCAACAGAGATACATCTAAATTAAAATATTGCCTAGAAACTTTATCTATTTCGTACCCCAAGTTATACATTGCTGCATATTCCAGAGCAGTTTCCCACGATTGCTATGTATCGCCATTGATTGTACCTCAGCGATTCATTAAAAAGATGTGGCCGCACTTTTAAAATAGTGGGTAGTGATACACAATGACAGTTAGAACCTCTCCCAACAGTTTTGAGTCTAGTCTTATCCCAGCGTCGTAAATTGGCCTTCTTGGCTGAGCTACCCCGTTGATTGTCATGGATTGTCTAATATTTAAAAATGAACTGAAAGTATGAGTGAACTTAAGAAACGTTATGTGGCATGGTAATTGGAGCTTTATGCTGTAAACTTCAAATGGAATGTTTTAAAAGTCGTACCCTTGCCATAAACTTGTAGGATTTGCCCTCGATTGTGTAATCACTATTGCTTGAAAGGGTGTCAGGTGATATGATATTTGGAGCTTAAGGTCTTCAATTTGGCATTGACGATTAGTTGGAACGATGCGGTTACGTTTTAAATACAGTTATCTGCAATATGCTAGAAATGTTGATGCCTTTCAAGCAGCAGTTGGTCTATTCGGAACTCAAAATTATGTATGACGTATTTTCCTGGGCAATTTCCGCCTATCGCCATCCATCTCTGTCTGTGGAATACCCATAAAGGATACAATTAATGCTTGATCACAGTTGGATGATGAGTGGAATGAGAAGTAAAATTCGCACATCCAATCTCGCCAATTTTTCACGATTTTTGGTACTGGGCCCGACCATAGCTGTAGGTTACCTTGAGTTGCTGACAATTACAGTGCAAAGCAGCTTGAAAATGCAACGCTTTCAATTTGAAGAAAGCGAGATATTAAATGCAATGACAATGGCAGTTTGTCAAGCCAGTTCGTGGTCTATTTTTTATTATTCTGTAATAGATAAGGGATACTGCTGTTGAATGCAATGCATTGCTTGCAGTTTTGCATGAGAGGTTGGTTGAAAAGTTGTGGTTGCAATTTAAACAGAGTGCACACTAATACTTAAAACCGTGAGTGTAGCCATCCCACTCTCGTATTATTTGAGAAGGATTGTATTGGATTGCCGTGTTTGCTCATGCCTTTGTCATCAAATGCTCTGCATTTCCCTAGATGAGATGCAAACAATGGGCTGAAAGTATATCCGTGCCTAGTAATATGTGATGTTAAGTGGAGTGAGAACTGAGGCTCGGGCAGCGGATTTCTCACCGATTTGCCATGGATTGCTATATTCACGGTTGCCATTGCTGAAGACTTTCAAGAAATGGCAGTACTTGGCAACCACAATAGCTTGAATATTCTGTGATTGCAGTGTGAACACAATATAATTGTACACGAAGAGACAATTAGAGTTTCGCTCGGCCGAGTTCCAGTCATTTTGCCACGGATTGTCACAGACTGATGTTTTGTGCCAAATAATTGCTTTAGATTGCTATGCATTGCCTAAATTGGATGAGCAAAAATATTTGTTTAATCATATCGTTGCACCATTAAAAGAGTTCTTTTCAATGTGTATTCAAAGTTAGAGCCTAGAAAAACCGATTTTGGGGCTTTTTATTGTAGTACTCAGTGAATTGCCATATTGGCTTGGCAAATTACAGTCGCTTGCGGAGCCTTGCATCCGAATGTTTGAGGCAATTTTAGTGAAAATGTATCAGTACATTATAAACGAGGAGTAAAGCTATTGCAATCATAATTTGATCATTAATTGTGTGTTTTATGGTCGCTCTGTGGTGGATTATGTGGATTGTTGTATTCTCTCGAGCTATGGCAAACTATTTCACCCGATTGTGTGAGAATATGTGAAAGTAATGATTCAAAATTGCGTTGGTAAACTCTGAATATAGAGTTATTTAATATTCAAAGATTTTTGGAGCTCTGAAAAGCTTATATCTGATTTATTTGAGGAGCCAACATTAGATAGTGATTGATTGAGGTAGATTGCAGTACCATCATACGTCTCTGCCGCCCTCATCCATGCAGGAGCAAGCACACAACGAAGTGAAATTTTGTGGTGACACAGATTGATTGTGTACTAAAATATTCGGTAGCAATTTAAGCTCAAAAACCCAATATCTTGTCGATTCTAGCCTCAGTGGAGTGCATTTAGGTGAGTTGTGCCGAAGATTTTCTTAATGTTTCTAACCCATCTGGCTTAGGCAGGAGCAATAAATCAAGTCCCGGGAGTCTGACACTATGTCTGGAGGAAGTGCACAGGCTAATCAGAAACAGCTCTGACCGTGACGAGTTTTTCTATTTGATTGATGAAGGTCCCATTTACCTTAGACTGACAGCTTGGACGGTCGGTCCGGCGCCAAGCAGCCAATTGTGCTGAAAGCCATCGGCAGCAGAGGAATGAGACTCACTCACGTGGTTCTAAGGGGTCGAAGAACGGCCGATCCTATTGCAAGGTCACAGGGTCCAACAGTGACACAGGCTGCAGCTATTCGGTGCTGGAAGCTAAATCCGATTGCCGACAACTGACAATCTCTCCGTTGCCCAAGTAGGGGGGATGGATTCGAAGATATACATGTGTAGAAGTACTTGAGCGATGACCGATCGGATCGAGGGATCAGACAGCCTAAGCAGCCGCCTGTTCTCGATCAGCTGAACGACGGACGCTGGGTCTCAGCTTATGACTCGGTGAAAGTCTGGCTAAAATCCATGCTTTTGGTACCGTCAGTGGGGACATCCGCCTACCACAGACGGCAGCCAGCTAAAGGGATGTTTTGTACAGTGCTAAAACACTGGATACATGAAATATTAAGGCTGCCGCCGGATGCACGGAATACGTGAGAAAAGGTGATAGCTGGATCTGTCTACACTGAGAGCCGCCTGGAGTGCAAAGTCTGGGCCTAACTGGAGCCAGGAGACTTGCTGCTCGGTCGCTCTACTCAGATCGACGACAGATTAACCGGACGGCTGTCATAATTTTTTACAGCAAAGCCCTTTAAAAAACAAAGGCAACACGGCTTCCCATTTTTGGGACCAAATAACTGAAATGAATGGGAAACCAAATTACTTAGACTCATAACGGCTACCGTCATAGCAATGAGCCATTACTGTTTTCAAAAGACCAAAGGCTCGATGTTTATCATGAGCAACAGGTCGGTAATAAGCCGCTCGTTTGTTTTCGGCCAAAATGCATCAGGCGAACTACAGGAGGCTGACACAAGCCACCAAAAAGCCAATTAACAGGATTTGAGCTGCTGCAAGCCAATGATTAGCATTTCATTAGCAATGAAACCTGCACATATATTTCATTTATGAGTCGCCTAGCACTGCCATTGCGTGATTTATTAGATCGATTATATTAAACAGATTAGCTAAACAGTATGAGGCCAAAAGCTTCGCTAGAGGTGAGCTGGCATAATCAAATATTAAAGTACTTTACGGCAAAAGCAGTCTCTGAATAAATAGTTCTTAGTTCTGATGTTCTATCGGCTGATTAAAACGATACAGTGACATGAATCTTGCTATCACAAGATAACGCTCCAGTATATATCTTAACGATAGCATTGTATCCTATATTGGCAGGTCAACGCGTTCAGTATTCGCTAATGAACCACACTAATTCTCAAATACAATAACAAGAATTCATGCAAATGTCCGTAGGAGAGTTCACTGCACTGCTAAGTGCTACTATCCTAAAAGGATTGTTACTAAGAATGACGATGAATCTATTGTTATAATCACAACTTTTTATAAATGAAAACTGGTGCACGGACTTATTTTAGGTAATTTTCCTAATTTGGCTGCTGATATCCGATGAGTAAATCAATTTTTATCTAGATCTGAACAATTTTGATTGAAGGAAATGGCCTGTTAGCCATTGAATGGTATTTGCTCAGTGAAATGGTGCATTGTGCTTTCAGCTAGAGGTAAAATTTAGGTATGCAATAATAAACCTCAGCTCCGTTACTTAGGCGGTAGGCACACAAGGGTTATGTAGCCCTTACATGCCTGTAGCAGCAGCAGCTTAAGCGATGACAATCTGATTTTGACCAATATGCTCAGAACTTGAAAATACTTTACTGGACCTGGCTTTTTTCAGACTAGATTCTGAGTCTTGGTGTTGCCTCATTCACGAATGGGCACTGTATAGTGAACGGCTAGAAGTAGAAGATACCTCTGAAAGGAAAATGGAAAAGACTATTCAAGCTGGTAAAAAAAATTCTGAAATGCTCGTAAACTGAAATTAGTACCTTAAAAAAGAAATTCCACTTGCTTATATGCCATGTTAGTTAAATTTAGAATTTTGAGCAGATCGTTCCATTGATTTAATACAGCCACCCACTACGCAAAAAGCTCTTAGGAAACGAATGCTGAAATAAAACTGTTCTCATTATTTGTTTTCGTTTTTTCTGGACCACTTACAATCTTAAAAACTATATAATACCACGTCTTAGAGTATCAAGTGCCTCTAATCCCTCTTTGCGATCATTGATATTTCACGAAAAGTTTTTGGATACTGAAATAAGATAAGCCATCAAGGGTAACCTTCAATCTAATCATCCAAGCATCATCTAAGGGCTTCTAACAATGAATAGTGTTACGAAAACAGTATGAGCTAAAAACCTGACAGCTTAGAAATGAAACGCAACATAGATGTAGGTATTGAATTATATCAATTGATGCTGCTGCTGTGAACTTAAACACGATTGCTTTTTAAAACTGTTGTAAGGTAAGTGGAACGCTTGAAATACAAGATAAAGCTTTATTTTCACTTTTCCTCCAATCATATTTTAGGAAATGGCCCAAGAATATTAGCAGCCAAACACTTCAACTTTGGTTGTTGGGTGATTGAAGAAAGAGAGAACGTGAAGCCGCAGGGCTCGAGCACCGACGATTGGCTTGAGTAGAGTGTTTCTCTCTACACTGTTGGATTCAATATTACCCTGAAATACCTGCAAAATATAGACAACGTCATTTTTTCTGACATATAGTTGCTCAAGCTTTGTATAGAGGTTGCAAACTTAGCAAGCTAATTTACCAACCAAGTGGAAAAGAATACAGCATATACAACCTGTGAGTACACTTTACTCCTAAGTAACCGAATCGTTCCAATTTCCATCGTTTTCCTCTAATATTAAGGAATTATATGACGTCGTACGTGAAGGAACAAATTAAAATTAATAAGATAACACTCATTTTATATTGGTAATATCCTGTAGTGCTCTGATTTTTTACCCGAGTTTCTCCATTTTCTTTGTAGTCAACGAATGTTGAACCGTCCCGACTCGTTGAAATCTTGTAAGTCTTCACGAACTGGTTAACGTTTGGTCTTCCGACTGTGGCAATTTGTTTAATCTTTAAAGAGACAAATTGTTCCAAGCATCATAAAAGGCCTCCACTTAGAAGAAAAATCACAAAGATGTGTTAAGACCGTTTTTTCAATCACACTTACTGTTCGACGAGCCGAGAAATCGAATTGAATGTAGGGATTAGGATCTTTAGCTTGAGCTTCTGCTGCCCATGTGAGATCTCCGTTGTTACGTGTTCTTGCATACTTTGGCTCGTGATGCCATGCTGGCCAATAGGAACTTGCTTTAAAAGCACTATCCGGCAAGCCATCTGTGGATAAAAACATTAATGATCAGTCTCTAAACATCTGCAAATTCAAATGTACTAGAGGACTGATTTAAATATTGTGTAAGCAAAATGATACTTCAATTACTGTTTTACATTATATTTTATCATGAATTGTTTCAAAGTGGTAATTATCCACGATAATAACATCAGTAATAATAATAAATGCATATTTCGGCCTCAAAGAGCATTTGCCCTTCCTAGGCACTTAATTCATGCTGTAAAAGAACGTGATTGAATAGTTAGTGTCAACACCTCCTCTCACTTTTGCGAGTAAGTATACTTCATTTTGAAAGAACACGAACCTACAATTACTAAAATAAATGACACCAGAACATATGTGATTGTCTCTTACGGCAGGCTCAAAAAAAGGAACACATTAGTGACCCATGATGGCTATATTTTCTGATTGGTTCATTAGATAAACACTAAGCATAATTGATTGCGTCGTCTTAAGCAACTTCAGTTATTTCAGATCCAAAGGCCTTTTAATTACTTAAAAAGCCACTATTCAAGAAGTACCGCATTGCTTGGAATTCTAAATTAACACACAGGCCAACGTCCTAGATTTGGCGGAGCTTGATTTGTATCAATCATCCTAAAGTCCTTAATTTAAAGACAACTCTGGATTGTATTGGTAAACTTTTCATAAAGGTGGCTATTGCTTTTAAACGGAAGTATTGACATTAGGGACTCATAATCCAACACGTTTTACATCGAATATCAGTTGTCTTTCTATCCAATAACAACATTCACATAACTTAGGTGTGATACCGTAGACGAGTCTGGATATATATTTTGAAATAAAGACGGAACGAATTACATATTACATTTTTACCAAGCCCTTAGCCGCTTCAAACGATCCTACTCACTTAATTTACAGCTATCGTTGATGACATATGCAAGAGCATGCTAACTAAATACCTTAAGCTTAACCGTAGTAAAAGATAAAGATGGGAGAGCCGTTTGTGGACTGCAATTGCAAAGAGATAATTCTCCACAGTTGTTGGTTGGTTTCTTAGTATTCACGTGTGCTCCTAACTTACGCAAGTTTAGAAAAATAGACACTACAATTGACGAACAAACTGACTCAAAGTTAATTTTCGCCCATTCTTGGCCAAATGACGTTGCAAAAATTGAAGAGCTGTTGAAAAATTATTAGTCATAACATTTATCAGAATCTACTCAAATATACACATGTATATTAGAATTAAAATTATGTAAATGATTAATATATACTAATTATTTCATGTAAAATAATATGCATGTAGTATTGAGTACGCTAATCAGAGTTTCTATTCACCGATTGCTGAATGAGTGTTTGGGTAGGCGTTCATACAGTTTCCCAAGCATAATACTGTACTTACATTCGTTCGACTTTTCGTCTGAACATGATAGCATGTATGCAATATAAAATCTAAAATTTTGTATTTTTTTTAATGTTACAAGTATTTTGTTACCGATAGAGTTCTTTAACAAATTGACATGAGCGAAAAACTCCGGTTTACGATGTAAAGAGATTCTTCAGGATTTGAATACTAACCAATTACTTAAGTACATAAATACATGCACAATTGATAGTGCATTTGACGTGCTAATGCAATATCGAAAACCTTTACTCTGTAACACAAGAAATATACAACTGCGATTTTTGTCGTCCGTTTGACTTTTAAGTTGCAGTCACAGAGCATCTGAAAATTTGCTCTGAATTGCATTAAGTACTTATATTGAATAAAAATCTGATGCAACAGTTGATGGCTTGTTTCGAAGAGAAGCAGTCTTTCGGCACTAATAAATCCCGCACAACAATAGGATTTCAATAACTAAAAGTTACTTGCATTTTGAAAAGTTGTACCTCCGTTTGCAGCATTCGCCGGATTATAGAAAACCAAGCTTTTTCCTTTGGAATTGGCAAATTACGGTCTTAGTAATTTCTCTTGGACTTCTGGTACCTTATCAGCTGAACATATTGACCCGAAATCATCTACAGGACAGAAGGCACTGACGAGACCAAATCAACTTGATCTTCCACGCCAGTTTGTTATCTATTTCTAGCACCAGCCCGCAGTCCTCTTGCAATAGCACCACAAGGAGTATTTAATGGTGACAGCATTAATAATTACTGTTGTACTTGTGAACGGCTTTCGCTTTTTCACTTATTCAATTACAAGCCAAGGTAATATGATAGAATTAGTGTTTTTTTGTTAGTCGGTTGGTTTCAGTCGATACTTCCCTGTGCTTATCTAGTGCAATGCACACAGGTGAAAGGTTCTCATAGAATTTGGAGGCAACTCTCACTTTAATGCTCTGGTGCATTGCATATAATAGCCCTGAAACCTAACTATTGTCACCAGCTGCCTAATAAACAGAGTTCTCTAGCCGTGGATAAAGCCCTTTATAGTGTCCCTTTACTTTAGATGCTAAGCCATTGTTTACCGACCACTCGAAGCCATGTTCCAACTTTTTTTTTTTAAACGATTTCGGCATCATCTGCCAGGACCATTGACTGGTTTGTCTGACCTAGTGCTTGCTAGCTATAAATACATAACCGGACGTGTGAATAAGCATATATCACGGACGCCGTGACTGGAGCACCAACATCAGCATAGCCATCCATTTGAAAGTGCGGAGAACAATGAAAGCCACCCAAAGCTGGGAGCATAAAGTGTCGACTCCTTAAGACAAAAACGCACAAGTAGCTTGCTTCGTTGATGACCAGTACTAGGATGCACTTAGTTTGTATATCTCTACGTCGTAACCACTCCAATAGCTAACTAGCACATTATTGCCGATAATCACTCGTTAGAGACATAGCTCATCAAAATCAAGGAGAGACTGACGGTCAATTGCATGGAAAATTAAATTAAGAAAATAGTAAGACAAACGACATGTAGCAGTCTTTGCTTTAAGAGACCATATCAGTATTTATGGAAACAAGTATCTTGTTCCGGTGCACAGACTTATTTTTACTTAAAAAATCGAAAAAATTTACATGTTACTGATTTGAGTTAATTTTGTTTCAAGATAAATCCCGCTTGAGGCTGATATATTATATAGATTTTTTATCGCTCACCAATCATTGCTTACCAATGATCTTTGTGGGTTTTTTAATTCGTGATCTTGGAATCGTTAAATGAAATAGACTTCTAAAATCCACAAAAATTATTAAAAACAATATCTAATCATTGGTTGCATGAACTTTTTTGATATTCCATTCCAGAAGCTTGGTTATTACCATTGCGGATTAAAATCATCACTGTCCAAGTAAAAAATTAAACGAGCCTTTGAAAAAGGAAAGTGTGTGCATTGACGAAAGACTCACATGTAAGAACTCACCAATTAGTGGCTCAAAGCAAAGACTTTGAGCTATTGGCTCACTTCCGGCTGTTTGGGATGCAAACATGGTCACACCAAGGGACAGCATAAATGTAAAGGTGGAGATGTGCATCCTTACAGATATTTGAAATTACCTGCAACAAAAAATATATAGCGGCTCAATGTATTCAGAATACCAACAGGCACTTTCTCTCAAACCGTCGCAGGCTTTGCAGCGTAAAGATATTTCTAGCAAACAAGGTTTGGTATAATAATCATTACAGAAGGGCTGTCATAAACATAGCTAGATCTTTGTGAATTATTTATTGTCAGTTAATTTCGCATTTGGCTAAATTCAAATTAACTGTGCAGCAGTTCACTCCATATCAATCAAGTTAAACAGGAAGAAAACTCTCACATAGAATTACAGACCAAGCAAGAATCATGACTGAATTTTGGCAACGATGTAGTCATCAACATAAAATGGCTGTTATTAGATCACACCAAAATGCAGCATATCACTTGAGTCGAAATATACAACTTAACTTTGAAAGCTAACTTCTGAGAGTCGAAAAGTATTTATTGGCCTTTATTGAAGAAAATGCAGCACGGCTGCTCCAGTAACTCTGTAGTTGTTCTATTTTTTGGTGGAATGTATCTAAATTAGTTAAAATAATAATAGCATATTTCTATAGCGCCCTTTAGGAACCGAATTCGTTTCTAGGCACTTTATGGATGCTGCACAGAAGGCAAAGTCACATGATTGACGGTAACATCTATCTAAACCGATTCCAAATGCAATAAACAATCGGTAGCTCTTTATTCAGAATTAGTGTTCAAGGACTCTGTCCTGCTAGGCTGTTAATACGGAGCAAAAATAATACATTCCTAGAGAAGCATTTTATGATTGCTGCACCATAGTATGTAGCTCACGTACCTGAACCGTTGAAAGGCAGTGGGAGTAGCACATGGATCATCCTGTCGAACCATGGCTGTTATAGCCTCGCGATCAAGCCAATCATCTCAATACAATTAAGTGAATCAGTGTGTTTCTATGTATCCCTGATATCTTCTCAAAAGCCAAAGTTTTAACTTGGGATTTTTTCGTTGAAGAGCATGCGATGAATAAGTGGCCACAATATTTGCATTGACCAGCCCAGCTAGCCTTTATAAACATTAAAACATATTTCTGATTATGTGCATTCCCAATGGTCAGCAGGTTTACTCGACTCTCAACTTATTTCAGATTAATAATTCTAGCAAGTTTTTAGTGACGCTTAATATCTGTTCGACAGTAGATGAGTCTGATTTAGTAAGGCGCACTCTAAGAGCCATCCCGTTTGTTTCGCTTCACAAGCATCCTCTCATGCCTTGCTTAATATAGCCAAATCTTCATAAATGAAACTGTGCTACTGAAACTGTTTAGAATGCAATTTGCAATAGTTGCTGTGCAATCCTTTTCGTAAATATACAATTGCTCACGATCATGCAGTGTATAGGATTATGGACTGTCACTGTCACTGCTTGTAACCTGCATACTACTGCTATCGTTCTAGGGCAATTCGGCACAGTACAATACAGTAGCCGACAATTTGTCGCGGATAATCTGAAGCGGAAATTTTGGAGCAGATATTTCGGAGCAAACAGTTTAGGTCAGACGATTCGCTGCAGGATATTTAAAACATATCTTTTTCTTAAATGTTAACATTTTTTGTAATTCATGTTTAATAGAACTATAATACCGTATAAAGTAAAGGTTTTTAGCTTACTACAAAAAAGTCACAGCAAATACCAGCAATCCTTGCACAAAATCAAATTTTCAAAATGTTACCAGTATACTAAATGTTCATCCATTAAATTAATGTTGTGACTACATCCACGTAAATAATCAATTGATGAACAATTTCTGTGATCTAACACAACTGTGCACAATTGACGATCCAGGCTTCGATATATCTTTTTCCTCAGAGAAGGATCTTCACCAGCAAGTAGACGTTCGACGACTAGTTGATTTGTGTTCGGTTTTTTCTGAAGTTTTACTATCAACCTCGGCTGAGTCGGGTGAGAAATTTGTACTGACCGTGCAAATGCACTCTGCCATCCTTCCACTGCCTTAATAGTTCGAGGAGTATCGTCATGCACAGCTTGGTAGCAATCTCAGATGTCGGATGAAAACAAAGCAACAGCTCGTTGTCTTCGTCCTCGTCTTCCAATGAAAGTGTCTTCGAAGTTGCTGAGAACTTGGTCAACTTCTGGAAATTAATCGAGCTCTATCGGTGCTTCATAAACACGAACCTTATCGTTGTTTGTTACATAAGCCAGAGCGACCAGCATTCGGATGTGCATCGCATATTCGGGTTCGGTGTTGTATCACCCGGCGTATCCATATTCTTAAACTTTACGCCAGATGCATTGCCCAAACGGAAAATGGCAGCCGTGAATCAGTGGCTGGAAGACAATTGTGAACGCATTCATTGCTGCTTTTTCGAATTCGGTATGACGGTGTGTGGTTGTAATTGATGTTCAATCTCTTTCAATTTCATCAAAAAAGCTGTGCAAGTAGTTTCCGTTTTATTTGGCAGCAAGGCGAAGACGCATGGAATGTTGATGCCATCACGTGTTCCACGAATAGTGTACAGTTCTGTATATTCAGCTGGTCCTACTTTAAAAGTACCGTCGGCTAACCACACACTGCACCCACTAAGGAATTGAAGATCTTCCGCCGCTGTGAACAATTTCAAGTCAATATCATGTAATGTTGACCAGTCGTCGTAAACTGAAGTTCATCTGGAAGATTATTAATGATCTGAGGTGGAAGCTGACGATATCTTCAGATGTTGCGTTTGATTTTTTCGGTTTTTGGTACAGTTCCTTGTGCTGCTGGACTCACATTTTCCATTGCTGCATGGAAAATCACTCTCGCTAGTTCTACTATTTCTTCTGCACGTCGTTTAACAGTTGATCGGACTCGATTTGCTTCAAGCTGACCAGTAGATGCTGCGTGTGAATGTTGAGATGGTTGTTTAATTATCACCCATTTCGCTGTATGACAGCGACTTTTCCAGGAACGATCGCAGCATCTCCATATCTCTTTCTGTTCAGTTTTTCTTTCCATGTGATTAAGATATCCTTCGTAACCAGCATTTATTTTCCCTTCTCTGATTCTACAAACTCTAAAGCCATTTCTATGAGTCTCTTTACTTATTTCTGCATAGGATAGTTCAAATTTAAATAGAAAATAAAACTAAAAATATCAAAATAACTAACTGCATTCCATTATAACTCACAGACTATGATGCGTGACTTGCACGTTTAAACTTCCAAAAGTGTCTGTCCAATGATCATTTCAGTCATGCTTACATACACTGAGCCCCCTAGCTACTATGTACTCATTTATTGTGTAATAAAATGTGATGGTTATTTGAAATTTTACAAAACTATGTACTCACTAATCGAAAGCGTGTTTATACTGCGTTTAAAATATAAAAAATGAATACATTGCAAAGTGTCTGCTCCGAATTGTCCGCTCTGAATCACCAGTTTTTTGGTCCTGAATAGTGCACTCCGAATCGTCCTGTGCCGAATTATTCGCTCCAAATATCCGCGACGAATCGTCCGTCACCGAATTGTCCGGTTATCACTGCTATTGTGTGACTAGCTGATTCAACGGCCTCTCGTGTATAGCGACGGAAGAGCTTTTACGGCTGTCGCCACCACTTGCAGTGATGCTATACGATTACTCACTACAGGATTCCAACCCACGACCTTAGAGCCGAGGTCGTGAAAAGCGACTACCTTAAAACCAGTGACCCATTACGGCTCACCATATATTGCCTGCCAATCTGAACTACTTCCTACTGTGGTGCATCGTCGTACAAACTGATTCAGTTCGTCATTAGTTTAGCTCGACTTCAAACCCCATCTCATTTTTGAATGTCTGCTATGAGCTCCTACGGTCTCAAAGTTTGAAACTCACGACTGCGTTGCATAGAGTCCCTAACTCTGTGAAAATAACAATCAACTGAAAACCACTGATTTCTCACACCGCCTGCCAAGCTATTACAAATAATTCAACGTGACTTTTTATAAATGTCACTGTACACTGTTTTTCTAACCGATGGTCATAATTATGTTTCGGCATACAAAGGTTTAATTATCCTTAGGCTGGGTTATGAAAAATATGTATAACCAGGACCTTTTAGAAATATTAGCTTTCCGAATCGCATCATAATGGTATGGCATAGCTCGTATTTACACTGCATTTGTTCTCAGTGCATCAAGTCTTGAACTCCTATCGTGTCTCAAGTTTGTCCAAAAATGACTAATCCTTTCGCGATGATGGTTCCCTGTTTAAGTCAAAAGATCTAGGTACCTTATTTAAAATTGTACTGTTAATAATCAGGCTTCAATTTATATTCTGCATTCGGTTGGTATTTGTGGCTGTGCAGGCTACGATAAGCAGGTAAACGGTTTGACACTAGAATTTTAGCTCTAATGTATGTTATACAGATGTTGCATTTACTTGAAGATACCCTATGATTATAGCAGCAAATTGCAGGGGCCATCATCGACTAGTCTGAACCCTGCTATAAATTGCCTGTTATTAAAAGTGTACAGAATGGCTTATGTGCTGGTGGTAATATACTGATTTGGGGGTCTTTCAGTGTTTGTACAAATTACTCTTTGGATTGAGTGTACTGGTAATTAATCATATTTATACACCGTTTTAGCAAACCTACATTGTGAATGGCATATATATTTCATCCTGCTTAGGCTTCCAAAAAGAAGTGATCTTGCAATATTGTTTTTGTCGTAGCAAGGCTCAAAAACAGCAACTCAACAGTGGATTCATTTTCGGTCGTCATTGCTACAGTTTCCTTGTGGCTGATTCATAAACGGTGATATAATGGTTTTCTACAAGAAGGTTCCATCAGTGACAGATGAAACCGATGATTGGAGGGGCTCACCGAGGCTGTGCGAGGTCCAAGCGTTGAGGAGTGATGTCGGCTGCAGGTTTAAGCAAAGCCACAGTTTATTGGCTGTTCCATGCCAATCAAGTCTCTCGATTTGTGAGTCGCAGAGATCACCGGGCCAAAGTGGCCCAGCTCAGTCTTCTCAGTAAGCGAGTCACTCTGCCCACACAGCCAGAGCGGGACAGTTCGAATTTCTATGTAAGCGGCTTGTCAGGCAGCTGCAGTGCCTTTGATCATGCTTCTCCAGGCATCTACTGCAAGCGTTGCTCTTCTTGGAGCCCAGGCGTGGCAGCCATCATCTAAAGTGTGTCAGCAGGCGCCATTCCGCAAGTGGTTCACCAGCATACTCAACTTTTAGCTATTAGGTTAGATTTTTGAATAGAAATCCTGTGCATCCAATCTCATATCATGCATCAAAAGTTCTTTTGCATGAGTTCAATGTGGTTTCGACTCAATTGTATTAGCTGGGCAATGATGTTGTTCGATTTACTAGCAGTTAAACCATATCAGTATTTTTTTAACCCAGCAAAGATCTGTCTACATGTACAAATCATTTACAAGAAGAGATCAGAATATTGTAGGTCTAATTATTTTTAAATATAATGATTTCACGATTATTATTTGACTGATAATGAAAAGCTTTATTAATCTATGATCTAGCGTTTTTGTTGAATTTGTGCATATGCGTGCCAAGGCTGATGCGATTATTGCCATTCTTTTAAGCAACTTCAAAATCTCTGCTTTCTGCTCGTATTACGCATTTGGAGTGATATTATGTTTTATTCGAGGAGTTTACTATTTAAATAAAATTTATTGTACACTGCTGATGCATTTGAGATTGCAGCAGCTATTTGTTTTTTTTATTCAAATCGTATCACCTGGAAGTTATTTTGGAAATTATCGCTATAACATATTTTGTGTCGTTAGATATTTCAAAATCATTTTTTCTAAATAGTGCAAACCTGATACAAAAGGGTAATGGTGAAGCAGCCGTTTTTCACAAACAACTGAGCGACAGTAAATAGCTGATTTTATGTAACTACTATAACGAAAGCTTTATAAAAAAGTACACTAAACCTAAGCTTCAACGTACATTATGAATTTAAACATGAAACGAAAAACAAATTTTCAAAAGTTTTTCAGAACTTGTTAAAGATTGCCTAATCCAATTCTATTAAAGAAGCTTAATTTTAAAATTAAAGTTAAATTTTGCTAACATTAAGTAAGATATTATTTAAATTTATCTTGTGACACCAACAACTATGTATGCTCTTTCCACAGATGTATTTGGCTTAGGAATATTCCGCACAACAAAAAACTAATTACATAAGAGCTTGAAGGTCAATTCGTACATTGCAATAAAATCAAAAAATGTTTTGTAACTCCTGACAGCATTGAAGAATCATCTCAAAACACGTGGAGTTAATTTTTATAAACCAGCCAGAGTGTTTGCATTCAAGAATGAGCCACTAACAAGAGGAGAACAATTGCAATTGCCGATTTACTCAGGTGAAATAGTCTGACGAGATGTTACAGATAAGGTAACAGGTGAAATATCAATTAGAGGCAAGAATGGAGAATTTCAAAGCAAGTGTATACGCGATCAATTTCACGGGACAGATTCAAAGTTCCAGCCAACGAAGTGATGTGATCAAACTTCTGAATGATGATTAAGCAGAAAAGAGAAACAAAACGACTGCCGACCTCAAGGGATTACTCGAGAGAGGAGTAAAAGTTAGCATGATGGAGGATACATGCACAATTGTGAGTGGAAATTGATTCTTTTGAGTCAACATTAATGATGAAGTCGATGAAATCAGGACGGTCTTATCCGCATGTTTCGTATTTGCACAACTCTATGTATGCTCGAATCATTGAAAGATTTTGGTAAACAATTAGGAGCATAGTTACATCTACACCAGACTACCCTACAGTAAATGAGAAATGCCCTAGCCATATTGATGCCGTTTAAGGTTTGGCTTAAAACATGGTCTGCAACTTCAACTAAGTGACACGTTGTTCACGAAGAGTAATGAATGACATGAATGATTGAGGCTTGACTTGTGACGATATTAATATCATGAAGAATTTTGAAGCAGGTATGGATTTAAAAGTGATAATCAATGAAACGTAAGAAAAAGACCAATATTGCCCCAATCTGCTTACAATATCATAAAAGCATGTCAAATTACAAAAGAATCTCTTCGTAATACTTCCTTTTAATTAAAAGTATACCCTAAGTTCATATGCGTGATTGAACTGCATGTTAAAATTAAATTGCACTGGAACTCCATCCCATCAATATGCCAGACCCTCCATTAAAGACAAAAGTCACCATCAACGAGACACTAACCAAATTCACTGAGCTGGAACTGATAGGGACTATTTACTTTGATGCTTGTTTAACTCTTCTGGAGGCAACGGAACCACTGTAACTTTCTATGGATAATCCAAGTCGAGAAAATTCGATGTTGATGGGTACAGACACAATTTAAGAATCCATGTTCAACAAATTATTTACCCTGAATAATGGCGTAAGTATCAAGCTCTTGGATACATTGAAATGTCGTGTTGAAGTAAAATTGAGCAAGAATGTCGTGAACCTCTTGTTATTCAAGTTCTTCAGGAACTGTGTCAGATGCAATAAAAATCTCCAGAAATTTTACGAGGCTATTCTATCCATTATACTAACATCAACTGACAATAAAAGATAATTTTCGATCTTTGCGAATTTCAGTGCAAAATTAGGATTCCGTCTCGGGTAAGTCTGCAATAGCATTGCATTCTCATATTACTATATTAAGTAGAAATATATCTATTTTTCACAAAACTATATTGAAATATACACAATCAAATTTATTTATTACAAAAACAGGCCATCGACTCCAAAGCTAGTTACCAAATGAAAAAAGTCAAAACAGTTGTTAACCAAGGTATTTTGAGAGTTGAAAACAATAAACAGTTAATTTTTAAGAATGAATATTCTTTGGAAATCCTGCAATGATTTTTCATTTAAATGAATGTGTATTTGAAAACGGTCATTTTAATAAATTTATATTGAAAAACAAAGCATCCACACTTCTGATGACGATCCATTTTAGTTCTAGCCGAAGAGCAAAGTTATAGTTGGTACATTCATAGCGTTAAAAGAGTTGAATTTGTTAGTAGGGATGCTATGATTACATCGAGCAGTCCCTTTTGGGAGTTACCATTTACTTGTATGGTCCTCCACTTGTCTACTTTGCAATGGTGCATTTTAGTTAGTGAAACAGAAGGAAAACTTACCACATACAGTTTTACCACGTTATGCTTGCTATAATTAAGCATGCTACCACCAACCGTTTGATCGTTCTCCCTTGCAGCAAATTTATAGTTCCTAGACAGATATTAAATTCTCTGAGGGCATTACATAAAATGTATTTTAATATTCACAATTGCTGGGTCTTTATCCGCTATTCAGATATCTACTTGAAATCGCTTAGTTATTGAGTTATTGCTGATAAACACCACCTAAAATTATAGTTCTCTGATCTTTGACGACTTTTCTTAATTAATGATACGGTTAGGTGCACGAATATTTTTTGACACTTAAGAACCTCTTTAAAAAGAATAAATATATGGACTATATATATATATAATATATATATATACCACTAATACTATCAAATATTTGTATATCATTCTGATAAGGCTTGCTTTTTTCAAATTCATTTATATAGAGCGCGAAGAGAACTTAATCTCTATTCAGGCGCTTCACATATGCCTAGGGGCTCGTGCCCACGACCTCAGTCAGACCTTGGTCGGGGAGAGCACCTTAACCACCAGACCAAACCAGCTCGGCAGAAATATCGTTGTGCGATAGTAATGACCAAGATGAAAGAAGTTAGGGGACAAAGTCAGACGAAAGAAGACCTAGAGATTAGTGTTAGAAAGTTGGTACTTTTTTGGTAATCAGTTGATACTGTTTCATTATTGCTGCTACCTAGCCGATGCCAGGCGGTTTCGCTATAGGAAGGCACCATCAGTGGCATAGCCGACCCGTGGCTGACGGAGCCCACTGATGCAGTTTGAGGTCCAAGTGCTGAGGAATGCTATCGCTTAGAGTTCTGGCTAACCCACACTTCGTTAGCTGTATGTGCCCAATCAAGTCACCACATGTATGAGTCGCTAAGCTCACCAAGCCACGCCGGCTCAGCTCAGACATCCAGGTAAGGGGCTAGGTAACCCAACAGCTCTGGCGCCTCTGACCCCGCATATTGAAGCAGCCTGCAGATCCTGTAAGCATTGCTCTTCTCGGAGCTCAGGCCTGGTAGCTCGCTGCTACAGCATCAGCAGTTACCATCCCTTGGTCAGTGCATCGTCATGCACAACATCTAGCTACAATGGCAAAGTCTGGAGCTCAACCCAGAGTATGGGGAAGCAGTTAGCTGTCTTTGATCGAGTCATGAAATCTATTTAGGAAAAAAAACTTTGTCCAAGGAACGAAGTGAAATCCCCTTCGGTCGGCTGCCTACTTGAAATGATGATCGCCCTCTTCACTGGGCTTTCCGAGCAACTGCAAAGAAGACGACTGTTAAATACATACTACCAATGTTTTTCTTTAACTCTTAGCGATAGCTTTTGTAATCAAGAACTTGTATTAAGTGTTTATAAAGACTTCCATCAGTTTTGATTCGAGAAAAACGTTAAGGACCACCTATTGGCAGCAACAGAGAATTCCTATGAATTTTCAAATATCTTTGAAGAACGGCTTACATGGGTAAGGTATTTTCCCTTAGGGAAGATGATGTATTAGGTATTCCAACCAAATTTATGTATATCGAGTGATTTCAAGATTAATATTTGATTGAGAAAAATAAGCTGTAGCCCTATATGAAGTCGAACTATCCTATATAATATAAGGTTGCTAAGAGATGGATCAAATCACCTCAAGGGTAAAGCCGCTATTGTGAAGACAATTATTAACATTTACGATTTGAATCGAGTGAACGCAAAAAACGCGGAACAAACGTTTAGAAGAAATAACGAGCTAGATTTCGCGTGACAGCAAAAAATATCTGCAGGTTGAATTTATGAACTGTAACTTATATCTGTTGCATTATTTGTCTTTGCAAATCATTTTATAGGCGTGCCAAAGATGCAGCGATTATTTCTGTTGTTTTAAACAGCTGAAAAGCTTTGCATTCGGTCTGTATATAATAATCGGCATACTAATATGTTTAACTTGAAGATTATAGTTTGCTACATAACATATGATTGCATCAGCGTGATTAGTATTTTTATTTTAAAGGCAGTTTTTATATCATACAAAGCGAATTACCTGGAGGTTATTCGGCAACCTAGTCTTTAATAAATTTCTGCTTTGTAATGAGCTAATTTAATATAATTGTTTCCGAATAAAATAAACCGACGCTAAACGGCAGTTTGAAAATCCATCAAATATTCGTAGAAATGAATTGAAACCTTCAGCCTGTCACATGGGCTTCTGTTACGATACACGTGACATAAATGCATTTCAGTATAGCTTGATCGAGTGAAATCTATTTCAATGCAAGGCTTTTAATTACTCGTTCTGCCACAAGCGTGATGGACAAACTAAGGTTTACTTCCACAGGTTGTTCAACATAGCTGCAGTGTTAAGTGAGCTATACATATGGTCAGTCCATAGCTATGGCTTGCACCACAGGTGACAGGTTGCAAGGCTGAAAATATAAATCAGAAGATAAGGGCTAATGCACTTTTATGGCCACCTCTGCTAGACAACTCGATCAATCTGCATATAGTGGGCTCAGCCAAATCCTTGGGACTAGCAACAAAACAATATGTGAATGAGAGGACTGCAAATGCAGACCAGCGTAATTGTCAGCATAAAGATATAACTGAGAAGGCTAACACTTTTTACTAGTCCTATTGGAAGACACACAAGATCTAAAAATCACTTGAATATTAAATGGACTAAGAAAATAAGTTGTACATTGACCTTCCTAAAAGAATTCGTGTACGATAAGCTCCAAAAAGTGTACGTGCCACCTCATTTGATAAACAAACAAGAAGGATAAAAGACATCCAAAAGCATCTTATGCAGGCCTATGAATCGGTTGGCCATTATTGTTTCACCTTTTTCTCTGCTGCTCTTACGCGTTTTTGAAAATTAAGCACTGTTAGTATACTTTTCGTGGAGATTCCAAGCGAACTGCCATAATTCATTACATTTACTAAAGATCATCCCCATCAATTGTAACGTATTTTGGAGATCTTAAAGTATATGACCGGAGTAAACAAAAGATGCGTATAGTGATATATTTCTGACATTATAGGTAAATAATCCGTCAGACTTAACACTATTATATTGGTAGTTATAAGTACTAGCTCTCTGAGTTTAAACTTTTTTTAACTTTCTCGGCAAGCTTGATGATATTATATTGATCTAGGTGATACAAAATTCGTTGACCTTGGAAAGTACTTGAAGAATTGGTAAGCTCCAGCAAAGATTGCTGAGAACTATTGTAATGAAATACAGTTCACTTGAGTGTAAATAAATAGTCAATCGACTGCACAGAGCTTCACATCCAGCCAATCTTATGTTTTGAAAAATGTTCTATGGTGGCCAAAAAAGGTCAACCTGGTAAAACAAAGGAAGCGTTTTATTAAAAAAATTTAAGAAAGTTAAGTTTTTAAGTTTTAAGTTTTAAGTTTAAAGTTTAAAGTTTAAAGTTTTAAGTTTTAAGTTTTAAGTTTTAAGTTTTTAAGTTTTTTGTAAGCTTCAAGTTTTAAGTTTAAGTTTTTAAGAAAGTTTTATTAGCAGCATTACTAGCACTACCTCATTTAATTATTCACTTTGACATTACCAGGAATATGATCAAATATCTGTTTAAAATGCTCATACCACTTTCCAATGCAGAGTTCCTTCCTGTCTAAAAGCTGCGTTTCATTAGTGAACAACTGCTCTAACAACCACTTTTGATGGGATAAACCCAGTTGCAATTGCCGATCAAGCTATATACAATTATTCTTTTATTTTGATAATAGTATTTAGAGCTCCGTAATATATTTATTGTGCTCTAACGCCAATTGAAATACACATTGGAACACGATCTGGACCATTCGTTAGGTGTTTCTTCCGTTATTATCTATGGTTCCTGCAATAGAAGTGGTAACGGTCAATCTCATTCATTGCGCCTATGTTCTTTAAAAGCTGCTGCTGATCTTTCAAAACCAGTACAGCAGGCACGCTGATTCAATTTATCTGCTTGGTTAAGGACGCAGTGCATTCTTAAATAGCAGGGCCAGTGGATGCTTTAAGCGTATTCACTTAAGCTTAGGAGAAAGAAAGAATTACCGAATCTAACTCACAAAACTATAAAAAACTTGACTAGCACTCAAACAACTTTCGGTTTCTAGGCACTTTACGTAAGCTGTAAGGGATGCTTGAATAAATGGTTAGTAATAAAAATCACAGTTTGAACAATTATAACATAGTTGTGCCATGCATATGGTCTACAAGGAAATATTGTTAGTGCAAACATGCACAGCTTCAGCATGCATAAGCATACCCAGGACGAAACGTACGGACTCATTAAATTCTGCAATAATTGGGTGCCTTGTTAGTTTCTTTTTAAGTGTGTTTAAGAGAAGATACCGTGACGCCAGTCAAAAGTGAATTCCAGGATTTGGGAGCACACGAAATAAAGGTACGGTCACCAACGATCTGAGGTTCACACGAGGTTTAGGTAAACAAATAGATTCCGAAAAGCGGGCAGTCCAATACTTAGCTCTATGGGGGAGTAGATCTGATAGGTACGCTTTAGCCAAAGAATAAAGGAACCTAAAAATTATTGAAAGCACCTTGAAGTTGCTACGTTTCTTAGCATCGAGTGAGTGCATGTCGGCTGATCGGAAGTGATGTAATGTGGTAACTTTTGTACTCACCCAAGTGAATCTCATCTGCAGAGTTTCGCATCTTTTAAAGTAAACAAATTACGAGCTCTGGTAGACCTTAAAGGAGTCAGTTGGTGAAATCGAGAAGAAATGTTACAAATGCATTGACCAATTTTGAAATTAGCATCACAGCCAAATCAAGCGCGATTTTAGTGATATAATTCAGCTGAAGATAGAATGACTTGACCGTGGAGCTGGTGTGATTGTCTACTACAAGGTCATTTTGCAGCATGATGCATATAGTTTGCACAGATGTAACTGAAGATGTGTTACCAGAACTGCCTCACACAGTTAGGCTTCCCAGTTTAAAAGTTACACGTGGCTTTCTTTTAATATAATGTTGCTTTTACCATCAAATTTAAAAAATGCAGCCATTCATATGTCAGCAATATATGCTGAAAGTTAGTTGAGAGTATTCGATGCCCTGGAGGGCTGGAATGGATCAAACAATAACGAAAGCTGTACTGCATAACCATACAACTAAATCCATAGATTGTTCTGAGTGATCGCTTTGGCAAGAGTCGAAGTAAAAATTTAGAAAGAATAGAAAAAATCACACAATCTTGAGATGAATTAACTTTAGTTATTCAAAGAATAATCTTTACCTGTTTACATCAATACTTTGGAGTCCGGCTTGGTGATAAAACCTCAGCAGTAGCAGTGTAGAGCTAGAAATGCCCAGGTGAGTTCGGAAAGAGTGCTAAAAAATTACTTGGGGATGAATTCGATCAATGATTCGTCACAAGATCAAGCAAGCAAAAAGATTTCTGAGCATTTTTTTTAAATCTTGCTCCTAAATCGTCACAATACCTTAGGACATTAGTGCTAAACCTATTACTATCAGCAGTGCCTTAAAGTGTCAACTCAGCGGGTAGCGACCAAACAGCTGCAAGAATTTCCTCCGTTATTAGGGCCGCTTCGGTCGTACGGTGGACTCAAAAATCCGAGATTCTAGGCATTATAACAAGCAGGACTTTTTTTTGAAGAATACGTAATGGCTGCAGACGATTGGGATAGCGATCCACCATTCTACCATTTCCCAATATCATAAAACAGCCGATGAGCTTGGAGTGGGACGTGACAACAGCATGGATATCAGTAGTTCTTGAGGTTTCACGATTCAAACATGATTTTGGATTCTGAGGACGGAAAGAGTTGTAGACTGACTGTAATCCGTGTCAGGTCAGATGTGCCAAATTAGATGAAACTACGAGACAATTGCATAGCTGTGTGGGAGACAATGGGATTTTATATGTGACGCTTGTTAGAAATAGGATAATGTAAATGAGATGCAAGCCATAATGAGTCAGTCAGCATGCCAAATTTAGGCATTTAGGGCGTCAGCTAAGTTGCCACAATTAATTTAAAATAACCTATGATGTGAAGAAGTGTCATTATCATAATTATTTTAAATTAATACCACTGCCGTAACAGTAATCGCATAAGATAAATCCTTCCTATAAAAAGACTTAGTAGTAGGGGTTCATTGCATTGCTGTTGTCATTGGCTGTTTGATGTCGATGGGACTCAAAAGAAGATATTTGAAAGACTTCTTCCAAGGAACTGCAAACGGTTTGAAATTGAGGCTAGAACGTGAGACCTTGGCGAGCCCTCACCTGTTGAGACGCATCCAGGGACATAGCAGAACGGAAAACCAGTCGACAATTACGTCACGTAATTGTACAGCCTTATTACAAATTTAGCGATAATTCCATAGACAAGCTTTTATCAATAGCCACCGGCTTAAAGCAGACCTGATGACCATTAAGTTCCATTAATTTACCGCAGGGCTTGAGTAGAATTGTGTAGGGGACTCAGAGACTTGGATTCTACATACAAGCTAGCTTGTTTCTGGCTACGGCCCCTGCATTCACCACAGTCAGGTTATCTTGTGTATGCCCGATTCGTGGAACCTACCAACAATAACCGCGTGTAGGAGTGCATTGGAATAACAGTGAAGGACCGGTTGTAGCCACGCATGATCGTAGCCAATAGGCAGGTTATTAGCAGTCGGCGAATATTAAGTTGCTGACGTTGTGGTGGTGTGTTGCACAGCTTCAAGCGGTTCGAGCCTTGACCACCGCGGGAACGAAATTTCTTACTTGCTACGATCAAATAACAACATGGTACGCTTTCAAATCTGTCCTATATTTGTCAATAGATAAATTCAATTTTCTCTAGAACTTACATTTTCTGAAGAAAAATCTACAGCTGACTAAAAACGCTTGTAGTGCTTATTGTTGGGAGGTGAGAATGGACAGGCACGACTCGTTTACTTTGAACTTGCTAACCGTTAATCTTGGCATCTGCTATTTCACGAGCTTTCTGAATATGCATGGCCAGTACTTTATAAATTTTGTCTCGTACCCAGAGCTAGCATTGAGAAATTTATCAGCGGGTTGTGGATTGGCATGGTTTTTTGCATACCTGCTAAACTTTAATAAAGAGCTACCGCGATCCGGCCCAATTCAAGTTTCCACCCGCACTCATGGAGAATGAGCTAGCGTGTAAGTCAGGCACTTGTGCCCTACAAGTAGAACCAGAATTCTCCTTTTGCATGCTAATTGAGAGGGCACGCAGTACTCTTTGCCAAGTTCAAGGATCCTTCTCAACAGCGGCTAGAGCCCACAACCGGCATCAATAAGCCACACGCCGCTTCCGGTGTTCTTCGACCTGTGTCTGTTAGCTCGGATAGGGATAGGAATTGCTGCTACGGGTCAGTGCATGCTCAGTCAGCAAAAAAAACTCGAAAAGACCAGAAATTACCCAGGTGAGCACGGGGTAAGCACGGTCAATCTCCTCGTTCAGCCTGCCCTGCAACTTTGATAGCTTTGCACATTCGGTCGTAGCGGCTGCACAATATCAGGGCAGCCCTATAGGTCGGCCAGTCAGAGTCTTCTGCTTGTCATTGACAAGGCTAGCACGAAAAGCTTCTTGAACAGGACAATAATGCAGATTGCGAAATCTGCATTTTTTAAATGTACTCACGGAACGCCCTTTCGGGCATGAAACTTTACTAACTGATGCCGCAGGTATCGTACGGGAAAATTGCATTGAGTTACCGTTCTATAGTTGTTACCTGCGCTTGCACTAGTGAACTGGAATTCAGCGTCAACGATAGCAAACACAACAGCTGAGCCTGTGCGCATACACAGTATCTTGGGCTTGCTTCAGCTTGGCAGAAGTATCATCAGGACAGTAAGCGTGTCATGCATTTAGTCGAAACTTTGAGGGCAAGCCTACCTTACTCGCAATTGGACAGTGTTTCAGCAAAAACGAGTAGGTTTTTTGTGTACCTATGATTGATGCTTCCAGCCCGGTGACAATGGTGTGAGCCATAACTTCGCTTATCAATTATCAATAGATTAAACCAGGTTCCGAATGCATCTGTCTCAATCTCTTGACCATCTATTATTAATTTTTTGAGATACCGTCAGTCACTATATAGGCCTGCATTACCTTAGTTATTGCCGCTGCTTAATCAGTTACTGCAGACTAGCTAATTACTAGCTGATTTGACAGCCTTTCTTGTATAGCGACTCAAGAGCTTTTACGGCTACCGCCACCACTGGCAGCGGCAATAAAGGACCGACCACCACACGATTCGAACCTACGACCACAAGACCGAGGTCGTGAAGTGCAACCGCCTTACCTTGTTTCTATTGCGGCCCATTGACTGTGCAGGACGTAGTGGCAATGTGAGGGTGTCAGAATAATATTTGGAAACAGATTTGGTGACGGTCTATCGCATTCTACCAGTGTACAGGTGATTGGATCTCGTCGAGTCAAGGTTTTTGGTTGGGCTGTGACTGTTACATTTGGTCTCACATGGCAGTGAGAGAGATGTCGTAAGTTTGAAGGTATTTTAAAGTAAATTAGCTTCTAATTATTGCATCGGGGCATTCAACTCAGCATAAAGCCAGAGCAATTGTGCAATTTTGTAATAGTGTTCTTGCTACCTCGGTCAGGAGAACAAATTAAGGTAAGCAGATCTGTAAAATGGTGGGGAGTTAGGTCAACTTAAACTTTAACTGGATGATAATGCTATATATTTAAGAATTTAAAAAATCAAATCTGGCAGTCAGAATAAGTTGCAGCTTGAGAAATCGTTGATGCTTGTGAAAAAGCGATAGCTTAGAAGTATTATGGCAACTATCAAGTGGATGAAGCACGAAACAAGAAATTCTTGGTTCCGGAGTTCAGCCAATAGGTATTGCAGTATTTGCAGTTATCTGGGCAGCTTAGTCAGCACCTTGCCTGTAAAGCAGTAATTCTGCAGAGCCACTATTTTTTGAATGACATGTCATACGTTTTTGGAAATGTGATGATTAACCAACTTGTTTTACCGTTACTTGGTAGATGGCCACGCTATAACTGCAAGCTCGTCGAAGCAAGCTGGAAGCCACGGGTTAACAATTGTTAAACGCCAAGGTATGTAATCCTCTCGTTATGGTGCAGCATATTTTACAGCAACTTCTCGTGTTGCACTGCTGTTTTCAAATGGAACTCCGGCACTTGCTCTTTATTAAAAATAAGTAAAGCAATTGTTGGTCGCTTACAAAAGGATTCAGATCAACTAAATGCTACACTTTCTCCTCACTTATGCTAGTGTGGTCATTTTCTAAATAATTAACTCGATGCATGAATTCATTTCAAGTTAAGCTACCTGTTGTTGCAGATGACGACCAACCGGAACATGAATCGTCTCATGGTAATGGCTATTCTTTGTTTCGCTGTGACTTTATCAGAAGTAGTCATACAAACTATCGAAATACAGGGAGGTCGCCCAATAGAGACTCCGACGCAGCCGGATGATGATTGCTTAGACCCACAAGTTGGTAAGCAGTGAAAATTAACTCATTGGAAGCATTTGAGAAAGTTTTCTGCCTCTGCTATGTAACTGTTTGAATGATCTTACTGGTAGATTACGATAAGTCGTTTGCTCGTTCTAATAGTGATTTTATTTGCAATGTAACTGCTTATTTAAAGCGGAATATAATAATACAGGTCATCAGACGAGAATTGACTACTATTGAATGTTCTTAGCAAGAGCAAATGCACATATGTTAAATGATATTGAATTGTCGAGAATACTTCTCTTTTATACTATTTGACTTTCGTAATCATTAGAACTCTTACGTGCACCACAATTTTGGCTGTATTCGATCTCGTACCCGTCAGCAATTCATTAGGGTACATAGTACTTTTCATAGCAATAGTAATAGCCGGCATCACCAATACATTTACAAAGGACCAGCATAGAGTTTTCTCACTTCAACGCTTAGGGATGAGTGGCTCTGGAGGTATATAATGTTCGTTCATTCAACCTGTGATTTACTCTTAGCTGAAACTAAACTTGTTACATCTTGCATTGCTAGAGATTTTGGGATCCTGTGATCTCAGTAACTCTCATTTAGGCTACCTCTATATGTTATGCATGAGACAAAATAGGTATCATTGTTGCCATTAATTCAAGAAATCTCTTGCAATTACGATCGATATATCGTAGCTTTGCCTAAGTTAGATAAGAAGACTGGTGCAAACAAAAAATTTGAGCCAATACAACTAAAAGTAGGTGGGTAAAGCCATGGCTATCGATGGACAACGGAACCTTACTATGCCTATTTAGTCATTAGTTTTTTCGTAATGTAACGATAGCAAGTCGCACTCATATTTAGAGGACCGCCACACATGTACTTCAATTGGGAAAACAAAAGTCTCCCTTTAGTTTCTTTGTCATATTTCATTAGTTTTACTACATTCCGTTACTTGTATGCAATAAAAAGCACGTCTACATGCTGCTACTTGCTACTCCTGCTTTATATGAAGAAAGAGTGGTCCCGCAGCTTAATTGGAGGCGAATTAGTTGGAAAGAGCCGTCAACTCTACTAATTCTACGAACTGCTTAGTCGTATTGAAAAATCAAAGCATGTACAAAAAGCCTAGTATTGTTTCCTTTGAGTAATAAATCTCCAAACCAGCACTTTATAATTCGCTTCAAGATATTGAAGAACGATAGTTAACAAAAATCCATGCCACCAGCTTAGGTAAGAATGCAAAAGCACGCAGTTATCATCGAAAGGTATCGTGGCAAAGGCACACACAAGACTCGCATGCCCTGGTTACTTGGGCCGCCATTGGTTACACTCGTTCGATCATTAACAGCATCGGACTAAAAAGATGAGTTCACTGGGGTTCAGAAAATGTGTACAGGTGCAACGGCTTCTGCTGTCCATCAGCTGACTATAGTAGATTCTTTCCAGCCATCCCGAGTAGCTTAATCTGTGAAACTCTTGGACTTAGCTGTTCTCGCGAATAAGCTAAGCTTCCCGACTCGGCTCTGTTGAGCTTGACAAAGTCTGTTGGCTCTGTTGAGCTTGACAAAGTCTGTTGGCTCTGTTGAGCGTGACCAAGTCTGTTCCCAAATGGGAACCCGGAGCTCCTTAGGCTGCGACTGGTGTATACAAAACTAAGCTGAACACCCGCCGAGACTAGGTGACTTTTTTTTTAAAAGTTACCCACAGAGATACCTTACACTGGTTTCAGAATTCATTTTAAATCACGCCATGAAATTAGATAAGTTGGTAGTGACCTTAACACTTTATGAGCTAATTAATCTCCTGCTAAATAAGCTCAAAATATAGGTTTCATGTTCCACAGTGCTTTTCCTAAGACGACCACATCAGCTCCTCAGTCAAGTCTGATTACTTTCAGCTGCAGTAACATTGCTAAAATTCGGGCTTGTTTAGATAAGGATACCACGTCTGAGTTCCCTCCTAGCCTTCGAGCACCTCGAATTCTCCCAACTCACTTGCGGCATGTATTAATGCCATCAGCACATGGATGGCAGCAAATTTTCTAAAACTAAATGACGATAAAACTAACTAACTAGTTATGGGCGAACCCTGTGTGATTCACAAATTGGAAAAACCGACGCTCAAAATTGGCTCTGCCAGCATATTTCCAATTGAATCAGCTCGAAATAAAAGTGCCACATTCCAAAGCCACCTCTCGTTAGACGACCATATCAGCTCCACAGTCAAATCTACCTATTTCCAGCTTCATAACATTGCTAAAATTTGGGCTTGTTTAGATAAGAATACCAAATCTAAGTTGGTCCCGGCATTCGTGATATCCCGTCTTGACTTCTGCAACTCACTGCACGCTGGCCTACCGTCATGTGCGATCGGGCGATTGCAGCTGGTTTAAAATTCTGCAGCTAGGCTTGTCTATCGTGAGCATCGCCGTTGCCACATTACTTCACTTCTCGCCGACCTGCACTGGTTACCAGTCAAGCAACGGATTGACTTCAAGGTTTTGTCGCTCACTTTTAGGTCACCTCATTCTTTGGCTCCAGCCTATCTCTCAGATATACTACCCCATCAGGTCAAGCATCGTACCACCCGCTTTTGGCAATCCGCCAGTTTACCAATACCCAGTGCGAACCTCAATTCCTCTTGAAACTGTGCATGTAGTTCATATGCTCCGAAAGCGTGGAACTCACTCCCGACATGCCTCAGAACATCCCCTGACTGGACCACGTTTTAAAAGAACTTTAAAACACACCTATTTAGGACAGCATTTAGTGGGTTCCTGTGATTCCTCCATCATGTGCTTATGAGATACGGCACTACCCACATTTGCATGCTGACCCTGTGAATGCCACTCGTAACCGTGTTATTCATGTTTTTTATCAAGCATGATATTACTCACCATTCAATCGCGTTTCCCTTTGCAGCAAATTTAAAGCGCCTAGAGTGAGATTGAATTCTCTGAGGGCGAGTTATCACGTGGCTTATTATCAATAATAAAATGTAAATCCCTGTAACCGAGAAATGATAAATTAATGAAAGGAATTCGAATAAGACGGAGTTTTTAGAGCAGGTTGAGCGATGGAAATCCGAATTGAGTTTAACTTATTTAGCTAGTATTAGGCAAGCGAATACAGGATCGGTATGGTTGACTAAGACGATGTTGTATTATCTTCCTTCATTACTTGTCAGCCAATGCAGATTATTGAGCAGAGGCATAATATGGTTGTTGGGACGTCATAGAGACGAGGCTAATCTCTGAGTTTCCAAATAGCATGTGGCGGCGCTGAGGGAGTGACCCACAAAAAGACATCGACTAAAATCCTACCAGAACGTCACGAATTTATGAAATAGCATTGCTGTGCTGTCAAATAAAATATGCCACAGGTTGGAAAGTGCATTGTATTCAAGTGAGACTCGACTTTAGAAGAGGACAAATTACAAATTACAGGCAGAGGCTCAAGAAGAAGAATTCCTGGCAGGTAATTTTCTCGTCAATAAGCTAAGCTTTCCGACTCGGCTCTATTGAGCTTGACCAAGTCTGTTGGCTCTGTTGAGCTTGACCAAGTCTATTGGCCACCATATGGGAACCCGGAGCTGCTTAGGCTGCGACTGGCGTATATATAACCAAGCTGAACACCCACAGAGACTTGGTACGCTTTGTTAAGTTACAACAGAGATATATTCCATTAGTTTCAGAATTCATTTTAAATCACGAGATTACATGAGATACGTTGGTAGTGAACTATATGCTTTATGAGCAAAGTTATCTCCTGTTGAATCAGCTCGAATCCCAGGGTTATGTTCCAAAGTGACCTCTCATTAGACGACCAAATCAGCTCCACAGTCAAGTCTGCCTACTTTCAGCTACATAACAGTGCTAAAGTTCGGGCTTGTGTAGATAGGAATGCCACCTCTAAGTTGGTCCATGCATTTGTGAAATCTCGACTTGACTTCTCTAAATCGCTGCTTGCTGGCCAACCGGCATGTGCGTTCAGGCAATACCGCTGGTGCAAAACTTAGCAGCTAGGCTTGTCTGTCGTGAGCGTCGCAGTTGATATATCACACCACCTCTCACCGACCTGCACCGGCTACCAGTCAAGCGACGGATCGACTTCAAGGTTGTGTCGCTCACTTTTAGGTCACTTCATTCTTTGCCTCCTGCCTATTTCTCAGATCTATTTCCCAACCAGGCCAAGCATCGTACCAACCACTTTTCGAAATCCAACAGTTTACCAACACCTCGTATAAATCTGAAATCCTTTGAAGACCGTGCATTTAGTTCGCATGCTCCCTAAGCCTGGATTTCCATCCCGACTTGCATCAAAACATCTCTTGAGTTGACCACATTTAAAAAGAACTTAATAGACACCTATTTAGGACAGCATTTAGTGACTCCCTGTAATTCGCCCTTCATGTGCTTATGCGTGCAGACACTGTGCATACTGCCACTAACCATATTTGTATGCTGACCTGGTGCATGTAGCCCCTGACCATGTTATTCATGTTGTTTATTAAGCATGATATTACTCACGATACAATCGCGTTTTCCGTTGCAGGAAATGCAAAGCGCATTGAAAGAGATTGATTTCTTTGAGGGCGCTTTATCAAGTGCAGTATTATTATTACTATAAGTTAAATCACTGTCACTGCGAAATGATAAATTAATTAAAGGAATTCGAATAGGCCAGAGTCATAAGATCAGGTTGTGCGATGGCAAATCCGAAGTGAGTTTAATTTATATAGGTAGCTCTAAGCAGCGAATAGAGGAACAGTAACGTCGACTAAGACGACCTTTGACTCTCTTCATCCATTATTAGTCAGCCAGTACAGATTAGTGAGCAGAGACATAATATGGCTGTTTGGACGTCAATGAGACTAGGCTAGCATCTGCGTTTCCAAACGGCATGTGGCGGCTCTGAGGGAGAAACCTACAAATAGACAGCTATAACAATCCCATCAGAAATTATCGAATGCATGAAATAGCATTGCTGTGCTGTCAAATAAAATATGCCACAGATTGGAAAGTGGATGCTATTTTAGTGAGAACCGACTTTAGAAGGGGACTTTATGATTACAGGCCGAATCTGAAGAGGAAGAAGGGCCCAGTTAACGAGTCCAGCTTTCTGATTTCTGAGCGGCACTTGGTTTTCATATACTTGATAAGTTGACCTTTTGTTTATTCAATTTAAGAAAATAAGCTGCCATATTCATGTGCACAAATTGGCAGTGTATGTTGTTAGAATGCGCTGTCATATTTTGGGAAGTTTAAAGACAGAAAACGGTGAAAGCAGTTGTACAGCTGCATCTATTTTGAAATTGAGAATAGGCTCGAATATATAGGGCGATTCAGTTTGAAAGATTAAGAGAAAAAACTGTGGAACAAGTGAATTTCAAGCGAATCCCAGGGCATTTCTCACTTAACCGTGGAAAAAACCTTTCGCCAAGCCTTAAAATGATACAATACTAGCTATAGTGATTTCGATTTCTCACTGTAAAGAGACTGATTCTAGGGACAAACCCAAGGTTTAGGTACAATGAATAGCATTCAGCGGCAGTACATTAGATGGCGACTTTCAACATTCGAGAGTCTGCTCGGTGCAATCACAAGTCAAATCTGAAGATTCCAATATTTAAACTAATAAATACCTGATTTATATTATTTTTTATAAAATTATTCACTTGAAATTTAAGCCACTGCTAATCATCCGATCAGACCCTTGAGTGTTTATACTCAAACTATTTGAGTTTAGAAAAAATAGTGAAGACTCTGCTAAGTGCCCGTTGGTGCTTGCTCGACAGAAATAATTGAAAAGAAATCAACTAGGCAAGGAGGGAGAAAAAAGGTCGATAAATCGCTATTTATGTTTAGTTCTGCATCGTTCCTATTGTGGAGGCTCACTGAAGCCCCTATAGGTAAAACACTAATGAGTTTTGCCGAAAGTGTTAAAACATGGGTGCTCAGAAATGTTTGGTGCCTTTATTCTTAGCCAATTCACTAAGTTTAGTTAAAAGATTAACAACTTTAACACTTAATGGAACGGCATTCGTTAATTGGCTAAAGAGCCTGCTATTTTTGTCACTGCTAGAAATAATTCACTATATTTCACTCCTGTAAAACATGAAATATCTACCAAAATGTTTATTTAAAATGTGCGATCTTTAATTTTCTTCGAAACGAGAATTTTAAGCATCCTTTCTCATTGGCAAATTACAGACTCTTTGCCTGATACGGCGTTCACCGCAAGCTCCTATTGGCCAGCTTGGCATCACGAGCCAAAATACACTAGAATGAGAAATAATGGAGATCTTATATGGGCCGCAAAAGCTACAGCACAAGACGCGAATCCGTACATTCAAATCTCATTTGGATCGCCTCGAACGGTGAGTAAACTTAAGCAAGCTATTATATGATTGGCTGTCTTTAAGAATATGTGCTTCGTCAAATACGAGAGTTTTTTTTAAAGATAAGTCTAATTGCCACAGCCGGAAGACCTAATCTTAACCAATTCGTAAAGACCTACAAGATATCAACGAGCCGAGACGGTTTTACATTTGACGACTACAAGCTTTTCGACAAAACTTGGGTAAAGGCATGAGCGAAGTCTTTTGCATTGATGCATACTATGTTGATTTGGGGAAACTTAAAAATTCATGTGTCATCTACAAAGAATATATTAACGTTGTAATGATAAATCACTCTGTCATTGTTCGAATAATTCAGTAAGCAATTAGAAAAGTCCATGCATTTTGAGGTAGTTCAGGCCTTTAGTGTATCCCAACAATGTCTAAGTCAGGTAATCTTGAAGGAAAAAAATGAACGTAATTCTGTTTGTATTTTGTAGATTTTTCAAGGAAACATTGATTCCTACTCAGTTGAAAAGAATGCACTACCTAATCCACTCAGAGGCATACGAGCTTTACGGCTTTACCCATTAACCTTCGTCAATCACCCCAGCACAAAAGTTGAAGTATTCGGCTGCTAGAAGTCTTAAGTTATTTCTACAGTGATCATCGGTAAAAAGGGGTTAATAAAGGTTCCAGATATATTTAACTGGCATAGCTACACCAAAAGCATTACTATAAGTCAATGAGTTGCATAGCATCTGTGCTTAACATCAACCATACGGCTTATTTAATTTGACTCGAATAAAATACATCTTGGACTTGCTAAGACTTTGGTTTCACTTATTCTTAAGACTGTATTCATCTTTTTATAAGCAGTTTGCTAGGCATTTCCTATAGATCGAGCCAAAGACATGCTTTTTAACTACCTAATGGCTGCATGGTTTCGGTTAATTGGAGATTAATATAATCAAGCTCAAATATTTACCAGCTTTAATGATTAAAAATTGGCATTTTTATTCCCCTAACATGTCAATGTGGCTTATTAGGGCCAATTAAATCTAAAGGAAACGATAGCCATAACGAGTGCCTTCATTCCCAGCAGAAAAAAGGCTATTTAATAGCTCATGAATTTTGTATAATGCCCAGGCATTTTTAACCTTCTTTTGTCAGTTATTTCTAGAAAATGAATACCATGACTTCAGCGCATAGTGACTTTCAGGCTTAATGCGTGTTGCTAGTAGAATCTGGTCGTCGTGAGATTTCATCAGATAGTTAGTGGCGTGCCACGCCTAACGAGTTTTTTCCAGAATTATTAAAGGTGGTTCTCGACTTGGTTTAGCGTGAGTACAGATAAGTAAGAAAATACTATATTTATTATTGGCGTCAATCACAACGACAAACTTAGTGTCAATGCCTCACACAAACTGTAAGAGTAAAATTGATTAAGCTAGGAAATATGTTTGTAATGAGTTATTTAAATCCGTGCGGGATGTCACCGGCTTAGCAGCGAACTTGAATGCATAATCTCCGTCTAAGAGGGACTAATGTGTTGTCATTTTGTTTTACCGGGAAGTAGGTTGAACGCAATGTCTGACAATTGTAATGGAGTGAGCAGTCATATAAAAATTGTAAATATGTATTGTATTACCATCTTATATGCAAGCGAAAACTACTAACTACAAGGGGTTTGAAAAGAATTGGGTAATTAATTTGATCGAATTTTGTTCTAATTTAAAGTAGAACTAATTGTACCTGCCTCTTGTACCTTCGTTAAACGTTTTCAATTTAAAACAGTTTTCTTGCCAGCGAGTGCTAATTTCAGAAAAGAAGCTGCATTAGAGTCGCGAATGACAGCAAGCCTTGTCCCATTATTGTGCCTCTATGTTGCAAGTTCAGGTATGATAATAAGTATAGCCACTATAGAACCGGTATGTTATATCGCAGTCTCAATATTTTATTGGCATACAACTATAAATAAATGGCATATTTCTTCTATGTAGTAGTAAGAAAATAATATTAGCAATGCACTTGATAAAGTGCTTTCAGAGAACTCAATTTATCTCTATGCTCTTTACATTTGCTGCAAAGGGAAATGCAATTGAATGGTGAGTAATATCATGCTTGATAAAAAAGCAAACTGAATAACATGGTTAGGGGTTACATGCACTGGGTAAGCATGCAAATGTGGTTAGGGCAACATGCACATTTTCTGCACGCATAAGCACATGCAGGACAAATCACCGTGACCCACTAAATGCTGTCCTAATAAGGTGTGTTTTCAAGTTCTTTTTAAATGTGGTCAGGTCAAGAGATGTTCCGACTCATGTTGGGATGGAGTTCCAGGGTTTGGGAGCGTACGAACTAAATGCGGGTCTCCAAAGGATTTGAGGTTTGTACGAGGTATTTGTAGACCGTTGGATTCCGAAAAGCGGGTGGTCACACTGGGTTTGCCCATAACTGGTAACTTATTTTTATCAAAGTTTAGGTTTAGAAAATTTGCTACCGTCCATGTGTGAATGTCTTCAATATATGCAGCAAGTGAGTTGAGAGAAGTTAAGGTGGTCGAAGGCTGGGAGGGAACAAAGCAAAGGTACTGCTGAGTGTAATCAGCATTGAAGTGAAAGCCTAGATTGTGCATGGCAATCACATCAGCAAGAGGGAGAGTATAAACTGTGAAAAAACCAGACCTAGCACGGAGCCTTGAGGTACCTAATATTTCAGAGATACCTCAGATGATCTTTGTCGATTCACGTCAATACTCTGGAGTCTGCCACTGAGATTGGACCTGAACCAGTGCAGAGCAGTGCCAGTGATGCCCAGGCGAGATGAGAGGCATTCTAACAGAACTTTGTGATCGGTGGTATCAAAAGCTGCCGAAAGATCGAGCAAAAGAAGCAGAGACAGTCTACTCATGTCTGCATTCCTAAGTAGGTCATTGTATACCCTTAGATATGCTGAGTCTGTGGAGTGATTAGCTCTAAAGCCAGACTTGAACTTATTAGCAGGGTGTGAGGTTTCGATCTTTGAGTTCTGCCGGGCCGCCACGATCCGTTCCAGTGTCTTTGATAGGAATGGTAGAAGGAGACCCAAAAGCAACAGAATAGCTTTCAAAACAACTCTATTCAAATATTATAAATGTATTGGTGGTCTATTGAGGAACAACTGCTCTACATTTAAACTTAGATTTAGTACTAGCCGAAACATATAATATAATGTGCCACACTTTGGAATCGGATAAAAAAACGCATGGATGCAAAGATTCTCTCTTGACCATACCATTACAATTGCGGTTAGATATTGAGTTTGCTTAGCACCACGTTGTATCGATTTGAACACCTGTATTGCCTAGCTCCTAGTTAAAAAAAATACAATGGTAATTAAAAAATTGGAAAACTTACATTTCCAATGAGTTCGTATATATATTCTTTGTAGTACAAGCAAGGAATCGGTTTTTCTTTCGAATTGAGCTCTTTACGAGACGACTGCATATGCCCCACTGCTGAGTAGGAGCAGTTTAAGCAACGTGACATTTTAAAAACTATCTTGTGGCTATACGTGGCTTATCATTCTAAGATGGCTGCTTAATTTAAAATATCCGGCTTCGAATTCTGTAGCTAACGACTGCCAGGTCATCTGGCTTATTCATTTACGCGCATGCAGCTCGTTGGAAAGAGTTCATCTATCCTTGTTTGTTCTCTACAACCCATAAGTCAAACACACGACACCTTTGTTATTGAGCAGTATATTGACTTAGCTGGTTTGCCACACAATTGGGAGTCCTTGTGTTCTCTCGCATTGCCATAATTACTATAAGAAATACTCTTTTCCGGCTACTGTATTACAGCTAAAGTTCGTACTCTATTCAGCCATCATGACCAATAACAATCCAAAAATCACACAGAGACAGAGCCTTCATTTTTAAAACAACCAAACTCCCTTATTCACTCGAGAATGAAGACATAGGAAACTTGAATGCTCTGGAGTTCCAACATAATTTAAGAACTTATCTATGTTTTATACTTTTGCCTTTTCATAAACCACTGAAATGAGATTTCATCCGATATAACATATAAACTGATATAAGCAAATATAAACTGACTTCCGGTATGTGACTTTCACTGATCATCAGGCATCCCTTCAATTAAGGTGAAATAGGTATGCCTTAAGATGCTATTAAATTAGGTTGAGGAATTATACAAATACTGTTACGTTATTATTGGGCTTTTAGAACCTAGCTTGTTTCTTGCAAAAGTACTTGAGTTTGCTAGCAGCAAGATCAAATGACACACTTGCCATTGAATTGAGAAGAAACGGTATACATTTGAAGCACTTATACGTTGCAAAAAAACATGCTGTGGATGCACTTTAGAATAATTCAGGTCCTTTTCCTATCATTATTGAAAAACAATTTACATCCGGTGGCTGATTAAGACCTGTTAGTTTTTTGGCTGGCAGCAGTAGCTCAGGCATGTTCCTATGAATATCTGTCTTAATTAATATAACTAATAATAATTATTTTTGTAGCGCCCTCAAATAATTTGATCTCTAAATTGGAAGTTTATATTGTATGCATCGGAAGCAAAATCGCATATCTGGCTATAGACGCTCAATGACAACGTGCATAACTTGGTTAAAGGTGAGGGGCCCAGGGTTGGCATGCAAATGGGGTTCTTTGCAGCATGCGGTGTCAGCACGCCTAAGCACACGAGAACGAAACACACAGACTCACTAAATACATGACCAACAGTTGGGGGAGTCGACTGGATAGTAGGCTAGAGTAAAAGAATGATGGGAGCATTACGTGAGTTACAGAAGCTTGAATTCAATGCCATGCCTGCCTAAGAGACAGTGCAGGTCGGCAGAAAGTGGTGAGAAGTGCAATTGCGACACTCACGACAGACAAGCTCAGCTGCCGAGTTATGCACCAGCAGTAGGCACCTGATTGGACAAGCCGAGAGAACAGCTGTGAGTGAGCTTACTGAAGCCAGGGCGGGATTACACAAATGCTGGGATCAATTTAGATGTGGTATCCCTGTCTTAACTTACCTGTATTTTAGCCACGTTTTATATCTGAAAGTATGCAGAAATAGGAATCGGTGTGGTCATCTAATGGGGGAAAACTTTCAAACAAAACGTGTAGATGTCGTGTATATTCAATTAGAGAAATGATTGGAGGCCTGACTGCGAAGAGTTGACCTTTCCAATTTCTGAATCACCCTTTGGTGGCCCAAAACTATTAAAATGATTTCATCATCGTGCTATTTAGGAATCTTTGCTGCCGATCATGTGCGGATGTCATTCAGACTTACGGCAAAGATTTTAGAGAATTTAACGTGCATATAGGCTGGGACAAATCGATGCAAATGTACTACCGAGCATCGGAGAGGTGAAATCCTAGATTGTGACTTGCAATTACTTCGGTAAAAAGTAAAGTGTCAACGATGCAAGGGACTGTGCCTACAAGTTGCCCATATTTAAATGGTGCCACTAATGATCTATGTCCATGCGCATCAATACTCAAGAGTCTGCCAAAGAATGGGTTATTTATGCCGTCGCAGCACATCAAGATAACAGCTCAATGAGCCTAGCTCAAGTCGTTATTGTGTTTTCCTATAATTACCTAAGATTTTTTTTCATTGAAAGTCATACGCGATTAATCTGATTTTTAAACATAATCTTATGAAGTTACCTTCTGCTTTTAACGTGATATCCAACGGACGGAACGATTAAGAAAAATTAATGGTTATGAGCGATATACTTGCGGTCTGCATGAACATAAGGTTAGTGGCAACTTGCACAGTTTTAGCTTGCATAAGCTCATACTAGACGAGTCATATGGACCCACTATAGGATTTAATAATAATAATAATAATAATATTGCACTTGATAAAGCGCCCTCAGAGAACTTAATCTCTTTCTAGGCGCTTTACATTTGCTGCAAAGTGATACGCAATAGAATAGTAAGTAAAATCATGCTTGAAAAACAAACAAAATGAATAACATGGTTAGGGGTTACATGCACTGGGTCAGCATGCAATTTGATTTGCGATTTGATAAATTTGCACATTTTCAATTTCTTTTTATGTGATCATATCCGGGGAAATAATTACAGAAGTCGGGAGTGTGTTCCAGGCTTTGAGAACATATGAACTAACTACATATTCATCAACTGATTGGACGTTTTTACGAGGTATAGGTAAACAATTAGGTTGCGAAAAGTGGGTCGTACGTCGTCTATCCTGGGGGATGTAGATGCAGATGTATCTCCGTCAGTAACTCCACAAAGTCATAAAGACCATGTGGGTGTTAAGCATGAGAGTTGTGTATAGCGCACTCACAGCCTAAGCAGCTTTCGGTACGCAATAGGTAGCCAACAGACTTCGTCTCCCGCAACAAAGAGAAAGTGGGAAGCATAGCAGAGTTAGGAGAGCAGTTGAGGTAGTGAGTTGCATAGAAGTAGCAGTTCAGGACCGCTGAAAAAGTTGTGCCATAGACGGCAGTTGGAGAGTAGATGTCGTTGGGTAAGAATTGTGGAAGCGAGTTCCACAGTCTAGGATCTGCAGAGCTAAAGCTTCTGTCGCCAACTGTTTTTAAGCGGAGGAATGGGACAGCTAATTGATTGTCCACACAGGACCTGAGGGCGCGAACAGGCTGAAACTGATGCAGCAGTTCAGCTAGGTATGAAGGAGCCAAGCCGTGGCGGGCAGTAAATGTCACAGGTAGGCTTTAGCCAAAGAATAAAGAGACCTGAAATTGAGTGCCATGACTTAAAAGTTGATGCATTGCTTGACTGGGAGCCACTGCAGGCTGGCGAGAAGAGGTGTGATGTGGCAACTGAGACGCTTACGACAAATCAGTGATCCTTCAGAGTTTCACCCATGCTTATGTACTCGATTACGCAGACCGGTAGACCAGCAAGAAATAAGTTACTCAAGTCGAGACTGTATTTCTCAAATTTTTGGACCTGCTTAGATGGGGTCTTCCGGTCTAAGCTAGCCTGAATTCTTTTTGCCACGATATCTAGCTTAAGTTGCCTCACTTGACTCTGGAGTCGACTTGATCGCCTAACGTACGGTTACTTCTGAAATTGACACCTAGATTGTATGCTAGTTCAGGAGGAAATATGACGGCACAGCTCATTTTGAGCGTTTACATGTTCAAAAAAGTTAGCATAACTCTCATTTAGTTTAAGAAAATTTGCTACTATCTGTGTGCTGATGTGATCGATTTGGGCAGCAAGGAAGTTGCCACGAATCGCTTGGGGGCTTGGAGGTTTACGAAAAATTACAATTGAGATAAACCTGCTTGTAAATGAATGGTTAGATTTTCCTAGCAAGACTTTCGGCAAGAGTAAGATTATAAGCGTTAGAGAATTATCAAACTGCACTGTACCCAGAAACACCTCTTACTTCTTTGACTTCCTCGGATAATTGGCATCCATTCACATCAATACTCAAGAGTCTCCCAAGGAGATATGACCTTAACCAGTGGAGTGCCGTGACAGTCATTTCCAGGCAAAAGTAGAAGCGCTAAGAAAGAACTCTGTGATTGATAGCATGGAATTAAGTCGAAAAATCGGGCTAACCAAGCTGACCGAGCAAAGATGCTTTACCAAGTTTGTGCTGCTAAGCAGATCGTCATATGCCTGAAGTAGGGCTGATTCAATATTGATTAGCTAGCTATAAAACCAGCCTTAAAATCGCCAGCAAGGTCTGAATTTTTAATATAGGAGTTCAGCTAGTTCGCCACGACTAGTTCCACTCTCTATGATGGGAACGGTAGAAGAGAGGTTGGGCAGACTTTGCTTACATTTTCATTGTCTAGCATTCCTTTCTTGAGCAGTGGCCTAATTAACAGCCTTTTTGAAGTTGCCGGGACTTGATCCGAGGCTTATTACATATTTATAATGCTAGTTATGCATGGAATCGGCAGAGTATGCATCGTAGAAGCAGGACAATCGTAAAAGGGTCTAAGGATCCAGTTGTCTTTTTCAAGTGAGATGTAAGCGTCAGCACTATGTCATTAGTGGCCTCATTTAATGAAGACATTGTAATGCTGTGTGAATATGAAGAAGGCAATGCCAGGAGGATACTGCAACCCTATAAATGGACTCTCGAATCTTTTTCCTTCTGGTTGTAAAAGAAGGTAGAGACGCAAAAGGCTAGAGCATCAGCACGATCGCTAGGCTCAGAGCTAACCAGAAGAATGTCGAATGTAGAAATTAGCATTTTTTGATAATGCAAACGTAAATCAAAATATTTTTATACAAGCTAGACTGAGCCTTTGCTAGGATAAATTGATACGATTTGCGGTCGTCTTTGTATGCCTATCCAGGACAGTCATTTTGTATCAGTTCTATGGTTGTTCACGCTTTCACTTAGTAGAACTATCCAGTTTAATGCCCTGAATAAAAAATAGGCTCTCCGGGAGAGGGCACGCAGAGTGCTTAGGGAGAGGGGCAAGTCCGTCAAGAAAGTCAGCTGGTGTTGTGTTGCAGAAATCGACTAACAATGACAGATCAGAGGGGGGATTGTGCATCAGAAACAAAGCTGTTGTTCCGGCTTGGACATCATCAATTCCAACGGTCCACGTTCCATGTGTGTGTGCTTATGCATGCTCGTCTAAGAATCGAGTCCTTTTTGGAGTTCCTACTTGTTTAAACTGATGTGGCAGCAAGTTGTGCACCACCTGCATAGATATTCATATTCCTTGGTGTTATGCAAGTGAATTGCAAGAAAAAAATTAATATTACAATTCCCATGGTTATAGTAGAGCTTGACCGGTGATTTCGCCAAGGAGGAATGTAGCAAAAGTTTGGAAACCAGAGTATTAGTTTTTTTAAGACGAACCGCATTTACCAATAAGGTGATCGCCTTCCATTCTTGATTTAGGGATGTAGTAGCCTGGTGAGACTGCTTTTTGGTAAACTTTTAACTTAAAAACCTTTAAATTGCAAACAGCAATTAGAAAAAGGAATTGTTTAGTTTGGAAATTTAATCTAATTGTTTGCACAACTTTGGGAGTTGTTGCTCATCCTTCTAAATTTGCTTGGCAAATTCATCCGACTTACAAATATTATACCTGAAAATATCTCGTTTGTCTGAATAACCTCTTGGGGTTTTACTGGAACACTATTCTTAACATAGTAAACATAACATGAAGTTGTATAAGTTTATGTGACATTTCATTATATGGTGAACAATCGGAAGTTATTCCTAATGTAGTTACTGTGATAGAGAACTAGTTGGGCAACCTTTACTGTTTATCTAAAGTAACTTGACAGTAAATAATGCTACCTTAGGATCTAAATCCCTGCTATTATTGTTAATTGCTTTTGAACAAAACGGCCTAAGCTTATGCGTGGTAGCGAAAACAAGCCGAGACATCGCACCACTGTTAATCAGAACTCTAACTCTTCGACATTCTTTAAAAAATCTGAGACCCACGTGTTTCTTTTAAATTGGACTGTAACCGAAGTTTTCCAACATTCACTTCCCAAACTTAGAACAAAGGCTTGATTAAATTAAATCCACGTTAGGTGCTTTGGAAGGTCTCATTCAGCCACAAGTCGTAGGGAGGCTGCTTTATAAACTGTCTACACGAGGCTCACACAAAAATTCACCTTGATTTTAGTACACTTGAAAACTATGATATTAAAATAATGCAGCAAGAGTCTTTCCTTTATTCTTAAGCTAAGTTACGGTTTTTGGTAAACTGCTAGATTCCAAAAAACTGGTGGTACGTGGCCAGTGCAGTTCGGCGATATGTGATGCAATGTGGCAACTGCCATGCTCACGACAGACAGGACAGACTGCGGAGTTTTGCACCAGCTGTAAGCACCTAATTGCAAAACATAATAATAATAATAGTACACTTGATAAAGTGCCCTCAGAGAACTCAATCTCTTTCTAGGCACTTTACATTTGCTGCAAAGGAAAACGCGATTGAATTGTGATTAATATTATGCTAGATAAACAATGCGAATAAAATAGTTAGGCATGAAATGCACCGGGTCAGCATGCAAGTGTGGTTTGTGGCAGCACGTGCCGGTGGGCCAGAAAATGGTAAGTTAGATAAGTCAAGACGCAATATTACAAATGCATTAACCAACTCAGATATTGCATCCTTATGTAAACAAAGCCTGAACATAGGAAATGCTATGTCGCTGAAAGCAGGCATACTTTACTGTCGGGTTGCTGTGAACGTTAAACGAAAGGCAACCATGAAGCATAAAGCCCAGGTTTCGTACAAATTAAATAGTAGATATGCTGGCAGAGCCGTTTTTGGAGCTTCAGCCATTCCAATTTCAAAATCACATTTGGTTTGCCCATAGCGAGTAAGTTATTTTTTAATCATTAAATTCATAAAAATATGCTGCCATATAAGTGGGTACGTCATTCAAACATGCAGCAAAGTAGCAAAGAGATTTCAAGATGCTCGGAGGCTGGGATTTATATAAGAATATTAATAATGCACTTGATAAAAGCGCCCTCATAGAACCCAATCTCTTTCTAGGCACTAAACATTTTCAGCAAAGGAAAACACGACATGATGAGTAATATCATGCTTGATAAACAACATGAATAGCGTGGTTATGGATGACATGCACAGGGTCAGCATTTAAATGTGGTTAGTGGCGGCATGAGCAGGGAGAGCACTCGCGATCACATAAAGGACGAATCACAGGGACCCACTGAATGCTGGCCTAGATATGTGTGTTTTTTAAATTTTTTTTCAATGTGGTCAAGTCAGGGGATGATCTGTCGCAAGAGGGATTTCCAGGCATTGAGAGCCTACGAACTAAATTCCAGGTCTCCAAAGGATTTGAGGTTAGTAGGTATTGGTAGACTGTGGGATTCCGTAAAGCGGGTGGTACATTGCATGGCCTGGTGGGAGAGTTGATCTAAGAGATAGACTGTAGCCAAAGAATGAAGCGACCAAAAAGTGAGCGACAAAACCATGAATTCAATCCGTTTCTTGACTGGTAGCCAGTGCAGGTTGGTGAGAAGTGGTATGATGTAGCAACTGCGACACTCACGACAGACAAGCCTAGCTGCTGAGTTTTGCACGAGCTGCAATCGCATCATTCCACATGCCGGTAAGACGACAGTGAGTTGCAGCAGTGAAGAGCGGATATCACGAATGCATGGACCAACTAAGACGTGGATACCTTATCTAGCACACCTAATCTATCTAACGTTATGTATCTGAAAGTAGACAGATTTTACTGTGGAGCTGACGTGATCGTCTAACAAGAAGTCACTTTGGAATACGACACCTAGATTTCGATTTGAGTTTAAAGGAGACGTGCCGGTAGAGCGAAGTTTTGTTTTGGTTGGAATGATGAGGGCAGAGGTACAACTGAATGTCATCCGCTTAGAAGTGAAAGTCTGGATTGTGCCTAGCAATCACATCGGTAAGGGGAACAATACAAACCTTAAAAAGAACCGGACCTAGCACGGAGTCCTGAGGTACCCCACATTTCAGAACTACCTCAGATGGTGTCTTTCCACTCACGTCAATACTCTGAAGTCTCACACTGAGATAGGAACCGTACCATTGAAGAGCAGTGCCGGTTATGCCCAGGCAAGATGTTTTTAAGGTATCTAGAAGAACTGGGTGATCAATATTACCAAAAGCTGCCGACTGATTGAGCAAAACAAGCAGAGATACTCTACCCATGTTTCCATTCACTTTTAGGTCGATGTAAACTTTAAACAACGCTGATTCTGTAGAGTGATTATCTCTTAAGCCAGACTGGACCTTACTAGCTAGGTTCGAAGTTTCATGAGTTCAGCTCTTCCATGACCCGTTCTAGTGTCATTGACAGGACTCGTAGTAGTGAGACTGGGTGGTAGTTGCTCAAGTTTTCTTGATCTAGTGTCGCTTTTTTTAGATGTGGCGTGACTATTATTTTCTTAAAGGTGCTGGGGCATAACCTGAAGCTAAAGACATATTATTGATGTAAGTTATGCGTGGCAGCAGCAGATTAATGTAACAACATGAGAGCAGCACAGTAGGAATAGGGTCCAGAGGACTTGTTGTTTTCTTTGATTGGGATATGAACTTCTGGAGGAGATCACTAGTGACCTGTTTAGAGTAGACATTGAAATGCAGCCAGGAATTGACGGACAGCATTCTAGGAGGGAAGCTGCCATCGCAGTAATAGACTCCCTGCTCGTGTCTATCTTCTGCACAAAGAATCGAGAGAAGTAGTCGGCTAGATCATCAGAATGATCATCAGTTAAAGGGCTAATCTGGGATCGGTTGAGGAGACGGTTAATTGTCGACATCAGCATTTTTTAATTGTGCACTTCTGATTAACAATGTTTTCATAGAAGCTTGGCCTTCACTATTGTCAATTTGTACGACCTAAAGAAGTCCCTGTATGCCTGTCGATGGACAGTCAGTCCTGATCTTGTGTATGATTTTTCAAGGTTTTGCTTAGTAGACAGAGCGATTTCAATGTCTGTGGTAAAATATAGGCCGTCTGGGCGAGGGAACACAGTGAGCTTAGTCAGAGTTGCCAACTCGTCGAGCGTGTCGGCTAGTGTCCCGTTGTAGCTATTTACCAATGGTGACCGATCGGAGTGGACTGAGCAGCACAGGCAAAAAAGATATTCTCGGACAGACAGCATCGATCTCAAGGGTCCCCGGTGTTTCGCGAGTCAAACGGTGATTTTAAAGGAGGAGGAGGCGGGCATACTCTGTGGATTGCATGACATCTTCATGTCGTCAGATACGTAGGATTTGGTAATAATAGGTGATGACAAGTGCAGCAGTATGGCTAAATTCGGTCTATGGTGTAGCCCTTCATGTGAGTAGGGCCATGAACATTAGCCACAAGATACAATGAGTCAGTCCATGACTGAAATTCAGTGCTTAAGACGCCAGACGAGTTTTCAAAGTGAATGCTGCAATCACCCATAACGAAGAAGGGTTGATTTCTTGCACACAGAATCCAAAATGAGATCGGAGAAATTTGAGATAAAGGAGAATTGGGTACCTGATGGGCAATAGACTACCGCCACCATCGGCCGCTTGTTTTCGGATTTAAGCAGGACCATCAGTTCAAAAACTGCTTCGTGGTACTGCAAATGGCTTGAGGTTGAATTATGTTGAGCGAAATATAACAGCGACTCCATTTTCAGTTTCGATTTATATTGGGGTGTGAAAGAATAAGAAACCAGTTGGGGTGGAGTCTTTCATTTCTCCAAGTTTCAGTTAGGGTGAGCAGGTCAATGCCATTTTCAGAAATAGGGTCGATTATTAGGTTGATTGCACATGGAGTGAGGATTCCAAAGGCACGCCTTAAGTTGGGCAGATGGAGTTATGACAAGCCTCATGACCCCTCAATTGGTGAGCTTTACAGTGACGCATGTAGGGGATCGTACTGAGGGGTTCGAGACAAAGCTAGAAATACTAAACAAGCCAATACTCAGCTCCCAGTTCCCGCCCAACAAGCGGTGTCTGAGTTGGTGGTTCTTGCCACAGCAGTGGTTCCAGGGTCCTTTATTGTTGTTAATGCATAGCTCACAAATATTAGCAACAACAGTAATATCTAGGAATGCATCTGATCTACAATGACAAAGCGATAGCAGCTGCTGACGATCATAACTAGCATGCTGGTCATTAGCCGCCGACCTAACAATGGCAGCAGCCGGCATGGGGGACACAGCAGCCCGAAGCTGTAAGCGTTTAGATATCCATACGCACGTAACGAGTTGTACAATTCTTCACCTCTTCGAGAGAGTATTTCCAACCAGATAGACTGGACTAGGAGAATGGCTATACCTAAAAGGCAATCTTAAAACCTTGAAGTCATGACGCTTCATAAGTGTGAGCACGTGTGGTTTGTGAGAAGTTGCTGGATGTAACAAAGCGATGCTGACGGCAGACAGTCCTAGATACAGATTTTGTGCCAGCATTTTAAGCGCCTGATAGCAAGCTCCAAGAGACCAAAAAGCAGTAAGATACAGAAGCCAAGATTGGACCTCCCAAATACACGAATAAATTTGGATGCAGTGTTCCTATTTCAGCAAGCCAGGCAATGTTATGAAGCCGGAAGGAGGCAGATGTGATTGTAGAGCTGTTGTATTCTTCTAATGGCAGGTCACTTCGGAAAAGGAATGGTAGCTTACGTGCCAATCAAGCAGGTGAAATACAAGCAGACCCAATTTTGTGCTTGAGGTCTTACTTGTCCATAAAGACAGTCGGACTACCATATGAAATATAGTATTGGATATACTGCCCTCAACGAGCTCACTCTCTTTCTAGTCACTTTAAATATTCTCCAAAGAAAGCTTGATCTAATGATTAGTGGTAGGATGCCAAATAACAACAACCACCACATGATTGGGGTTGACATGCACAGGTTCAGCATGAAAATATGGTTGAGGCAGCGAACACAGTGTCAGGATGCATAAGCACGTAAATGAAAAACTACATGGACTAACTACGTACTGTTAAAAATTGATGCATTCTTAGTTTCCTTTTTAAATTTGGTAATTTCATGGGATGTCGTGATAAAAGTCAGAAGTATGTTCCTGACTTTGGAATCAGACGAAATGAAAGGATTAGAGTTCCGTCCGAGGTATCGGTAAATGATTAGATTTTGAAAAGCCAATGGTATGCTGCTTATTCTGGTGGGAGCGTAGATGACATAGGTAGGCTGAAGCTGAAGAATGAAGGGAAATCATGATAACAACCTTTAAGTTGATGCCCTGCCTCTCAGTGACGCAGTGCGTGTTAGTGGAAAGATGGGAATGTCGCAACCTCCTCACTCTCCACAAGCAAACCAAGCAGCGGAGTTTTTAAGGAGGTGTAAGCGCCAGATGGCACAGGCGGTAGACCAGCAAGCATTACGTAATAAAATTCGATATGAGATGTCACAAATGCATGCACTAATTAGAGTTTCGTACGAGGTATTGGTAAATAATTAGATTCCTAAAAGCCAGATGTATTATGATTACTCTGTGCAAGCCCAAATTTCAGCATTTGCATGAAGCTGAAAGTTGTCAGGCTTGACTGTGGAGCTCATCTGGTCGTTTAATTAAAGATCGCTTTGGAACTGGACACCTATACTTCTTGCAGATTAATCAGAAGACGTTCTAGTAAAGCCACCTGCCAGGGTATGCATTCCATATCCGAATCACACTGGTTTTACACATAAGACGAAGTTGCTTTGTCATAGTTCAATTTTGAAAGTTAGCTACCATATATGTGCGGATGTTATTTATTCATGCACGTCGGGAGTTGAAAGAACTAGACGTGGTTGATGGCTAGGAAGGATCAAAAAAAAAGGTACAGCTGAGCGTTATTTGCATAGGAGTGAAAAGCTAGTACGTACCTAGCAATCACGTCGCCAAGACGGAGAGCATAAACCACACACTTACGGGACCGTGCATGGAGTCCTAATGCACCCTGTACTTCTGTGGCTCCTTTGATTATGTTTGTTGAGCCGTAATGGCTTACTGGGAAGGTGTTTGCTTTTCACCACCTATGTCGCAATGTCGTGGGTTCTAATCCTGCAGTGGGCGATCCTTTGTTGCAGCTGCAAGTGGTGGTAATAGCCCTACAGGCTCTTCTGTTGCAATACAAAAAAGGTTGCTTAATTAGCTAGTATTAAATAAAATTAAATGTATGTGTGTCCATTCACATTATTACTTAGGATTCTCCCACTGAGATGGGACCAAAGATATTAAAGTGCCATACGAGTGACGCCAATGCGATGGGTGCTCAAGAAGGAATTATGATCCATCCTATCAAGGGCTTTCGAAAGATCAAAGAAAACAGGCAGAGAAACTCTACCTAAGTCTGCATTCACAATTAGGTCATTATACACTTTAAGGTATGGTAAGTTCTAAAACCACACTTGTTGCTACTAACAACGTTTGCTCATAACTAGCACAGTCATTTTGTGGTCATTTAATATAGCAAAGTTTGCTGCCATATATTATTAGATGTAATCAATACACACTGCCAGGATGTGCAGAGAATTTGATCTCCTCAAGGACTAGGCCAGATTAAATCAGAGATTCAGCTGAGTGTCATCTTCATAGAATTAAAAGCCTAGATTGTGCTTGGCGATTCCATCGACAAGCGGGAAAGTATGAACTGGGAAAGAAGAGGACAGAGCCAACAGCCACGAGGTGCCCCGTACTCAAGTGGTTCTTTGGATGATCTTTGTGCATTAATAATCTGGAGTCCCTAGCTAAGATAGTACCTGAACCAATGTGGTGCAGTGCCAGTGATGCCTTGGTGAAGTTGGAGACGCTTGTGAATGACTTTGTTTTTAATGATTTTGAAAGCTGCAGACAGATTGCGCAGAACAATCAAAGAGACTTTAACCAAGTCGGTATTCCTGGGACGGTCGTTGTACAACCTAAGCAATGCTGACTCTGTGTGAGTATTAGCATTAAAACCGGACTGTAATTTACTTGCTAGGTTTGAGGTCTCAATATACTGTGAGAGTTTAATCGGTACGCTTAAACTTGTAAGGATAGTTGACTTTGGAGCGATTTGGTTATTAATGAAAAGATCTTCTAGAGTTATCATACGAGATTGTGTGTAGACGGTATGTTATATGAACAACAAGAGTTACTTCGTAATGCTGAATCTTACGATTTCTTCATGATACCAAGTGTGTGCATAATTAGGTAGTCAATTTGATTACTAATTTATTGTTCGAAGTTTCAGATCATTTAGGTGTGGAAGTAAGAACATCACACAGGGAATAGGGGAGTTCGTATGAAATGCTAAAAGGCTGCTAAATATAACTGCATAATTTCAGCTGCCTAACTCGTGATTGAAGTGACACTTGCTTAGCATTTAGTGATTAAATTGGCGATAGGAGAAGTTAAACTAGTAAAAAGAAACCAACTAAGCACAGAGCCCAGGGTGGCCCTCCTTTTGGGGTCCCTGGGGATAGTTTCAATCAGTCAACATCCCAGTCAGGCTTTTCAGCTGATATACAACCTAACCTATTGCAGTGTATTGTCAATCACAATCGACCGATGATATTGAGAGGCTCTAACAAATAAACAAGCAATGTGCAGTTTTAATAGCTGCCAAGTTGTAATGCAAAATATGCTGAAAAACTTCATCTAAGTCGGTATTCCTGAGATGGTCTTTGTACATGAAATGCTAAGGACTCATTATTAGTGATCAGGTTTAGTAAGAGAAGCTCGATGCATACCTGCTGACCGAGACTTGAATGAAGCATTACCATGTGTGCCGCCCCTCCCTGGTGTACATTGTGATATGACTTGGTCATTTGGCTACAAGAGCAAGGTTTCATTACGTGGCCCATCGTTTAGTTAGTTGCTATCGCTTGCCCATCAATAGCATTTGTCTAATAGTAAGGATCAACAGACCTCGTCATGGCTATCTAAAATGATGGATGGATTATTTTTGTAAGTTTCTCACACAAATATTTGGTTGTGTCACTCCATTATTCATTGCAGAGACTTGAACATTTAACTAAACAGCCCTAGCAACCGTAATTCTGCTTATTTATCGACTTTTGAGAGAACTTTGCTTTGACCCAACATGTTAATTATACTGCTGACATCATTCGCCATATTTCGGATCTCGGTATCAGTAAGCTTGCAGGCCTATCTATCTGACATATCTGTTTGCCTGCTGGTTGTTTCGCATTATTCTGCAGTCTCTTTTATTGTTCTTGCGTCATTATAGGGCCGGGGTAATACGTACTTTCTCCACCATAACAGCTTTGAAAGCATTGATAATGAAATGTTTTTGAAATCCATCCGTGAGGCTGATCTTCTTGATCTGCACTGAGACTAAAACGGAAGTCTCGATACCCTCATTAACGTACCAAACATAAAAATTTAGAGTGTTTTAATCATAATGCTCTGGTACAATGAGTTTGTGAACTGAGATACGTTCTTCCAATAAATGAAATAAATTCAAATGACTGCATGTGTTAGGACCAGGCTTTAACGCTGCTTTAAGAAGTTAGTTTCCGATGGCGACCGACCTAATTTCAAAGGCGTCTTCTTAGTGCAAATTTGGAAAATTTAGGAGGGACACAGCATTTTCGTGTACACTAAAATCGGATCCCTTCACCCCAAACCGAAAACGAATTAATGTGTGAACAATTTCATTACCAATTCTGAGAAGTCTTACCCGCCAAATAATGCAATATAATCGAATAATATTGGCCTTATATACTGGTATAACTCTGGTTGTTTTGAGATTTTGACACTCACGTTGGATTATGGGCTAATACGATTTAAGGTAGTGGTATATAAGTAATGGTGGCAAAGAACCGGAAATTAGGTCGAGGACGCCGGGAGGGCATCGCATAAGAGCCCCCAGCACTGGCCAGGTGATTAACGACTTTTAGCTCTCTTTGACGTTCCGTGTGCTATTGCGTACCTGCCGCTGAGAAAATGTCCAACTACAAGCTATTTCGGCAAATCCTGCAGAGTAGCCCACCATTAGGAGATGATGCTGGCATGTAATACGTCATAAACGACTTCGTAACCTTGCTGTTCAATTTGGAACAGAGGCTTATTGTAAGAGGAATTGATCCAGCTTTGTGGAAAATGTACATATTTCTTTCCCGACAGGTGCTGCATTACCGTTCACATCGATTCTTCATTACTCGGTGCAAGAAGACTAAGCCATGCTGCGTGCAACACCTGTGAAGGTTTTCGCATGCCCCGAATGTGAGGGGAAGCTTCTACGGTTGGACTTGCAGAGTGCCAGGAAAGCAGAGGCGATTGCCCAGAAGCAGCTCGAGGTTGAGGCCTGTAAAGCACTGCTCCTGCTCTTTGATTTTGTAAAAGGTAGTTGGACTGAAGCGGCAGCAGCGTTGACGACGGCGTACCAGGCGACTAAGACAGAGCCAGCAGAGATGACAGTGGAGCCCTCAGAAGCTGTTGCAGCAGAGAAGGAGGCAGAGCCCTCAGATGCAGCGTTCAAGAACGAGGTTGAGGCAACCGGCACAGAAATGGCAGGGTCAGGAGGAAGTTCTACGGCAGCGTCCGCAAGACAGATGGTTGTGTCGGATAAAGTAGAGGCTCTGTCTGCGTGAGAGGTGGTGGCAGCCGGGAAAAAGCACTGGCATAGAGCGAGACCATGCTTGTGGCCAGCGAGTCGGCACTAATGGTCTCGGAGGCGAAGACCGCATGGAATGGAGCTTAACCTTCGGCGGAAGTGCTAGAGGCACCTGCTAAGCAGGCGGGAGAGAGGCTCGCTGAGAAGGCATTCAAGATTCTTTTCAAGCATTTAGATGCAAAGACCGAGGAGTGGCAGCAACAGGCGGTGGGGCACACCATGATCGCCTCAGCTTCCTAACTACTGGTGGTGGAGGCATGAGAAGACATGCAGCAGACGACGTGAGCAAAACTCCCATCGGGAGGTGCGTAGCAGGCTTACGCTGAGAGAACGAAGGCAATGACGAAGTAGTAGCCGACGGACCTGATAAAGGCAAACTTACAGGAGCCGAGGCTCGAGGCATCTGCCTCACGGGTGACGCGAAAGGCGACGCCTGTTGCAGTCCAAACGACAGAGGCCGCCTTTAGGAGGAATTCCCAGAAGCACCGTGGGGTGGCAGAGACTGGTCAGGCATTGGAGACTGGTGGTGCAGCAAAAAGCTGTATGGCTTGGCAATGTGGCAAGGCCCGTGCCAGACAAAGCCGGCGAGTTAGCAAAGGCAGTGCTTTCACTTGCCTCCTCTGAACGGCCGTTTCCTAGCCGCGTGCTAGATAAGTAAGGTGTTTAGGGCAACCTTTATCATTTTTTCTCTACTTCAATGCCATGTTTAATTGTTTTCCCATTTGATCTCGAGATCAAGGGGGAGTTTAGCCATTTTTATGTGATGACATTGTCATTGGATTATGAAATTTTGCAATTTATAGCAGTGGTATGTAAGCAACGCTAGCAAAGGCCCGGGGAGTTAGGTCGAGGGGGCAGGGTGGGCAGTTGGGTACTGGCCCGCTGAAGCGTACTCACAAATAAACGTCTCTGCTTCCGCTTCTGTGTTCTGAATGGTATTGTGTAATTGTCTCTATATAGCACGTCCGACTAAAGCAATTGCTCATTAACAACCTGAGACCTTCCCTAAAAGATTTTCTGAGGTTTATGCATGCGATATGGCTACCTTAATAATGTCCTGTAAAACGAGTTTGGCTCCTGAAGGGCTATTATATCACCTCTCTGATCTTCACGGGCAGAATAATTAAGCCCGGCCATAACTGAGATTAGTTAAGTGTCTCTGGAAAAAGCGGTGTATCCTAGTCTATCCAATTCGTCATCGTTACACCAATCGTATGCAAGAGCCTTGATTAGATACAGAGGCTCTTGCAGACTATAGACCACTTTTCTTGTGTCCTTTTTTCAACGATTCCTGAAAATGTGTCGCTAAGCAGCTGGTAGAAAGCATCTAAAAGAAATTAATTTCAGAAATTTTTCAATCTGGCTCAAGCTGCAGCGCTCCACCGAAACCGCCATCTGTCATGTGACCAATGACATTCTATGCAGCTAACGATGATTAGAATGTCACAGCCCTAGAGCTGCTAGATCTGTCAGCTGCCTTCGAGAACATTTACGGCAGTATCCTACTATTACGATTAGGAAGGTCCGGCAGATGAGGCCCTGCATAGTTAAAATCGTACCTGTTCGGTCGTATTATATATGTGAGTCGTTAAGGGTCAGGTTTCCTTGACCTTACCGGCGATCTGTTAAGTCCTTAAAGGGTCCATAATCGGTCCTATGCTGTTCTCCATGTATATTGAACTTTTTTTTAAATGATCCAGGTGCATGGGAATTGACTATGACTGTGATGGCACACTAGGTAAGGTGGTTGCTTTCATGAACTCGGTCCCGAGGTCGTAAAAGAACCCACAACCTCGGTCCCGAGGTCGTGGGTTCGATTCCTGCGGTGGGCGATTCTTTATCGCCACTGCAAGCGGTGGTGATAGCCATAAAGGCTATTCTGTCGCTATACAAAAAGAGGCTGTTTAATCAGCTAGGATTATTTATTGTATTATTATTATATAAATGTTTTGTTATATCATGGCGATCCGGTGCAGCGACCGATTATCTGAATGCTTGCCTTACACATGGGTGTCGGCCAACATTCTGCCGTTTTCAAATGTCCGCCTACAAGCCTAATCATACTGTTTCACTATCAAAGTTAATTTTGTTATATTTAAGGATGATGACCCCTCTATTCCGATGGCTACTTGTCTACTACTGAGATACCTAGATCAATTAATTTAGTCCAAAAATGACATTTTAAAGCAGCGTTTAGCCTTTGGTATTGTTGTGGATATTGTCAATCAACCTAATAAAATTTTGGCATTAGACAACAAGAAACTAGGCACTGCTGCCTCAAATTGGATAAAATCCAAATTTAGCATATTTTCGCCATATCATTCAGACATAAGGCTGCTTTAAAATCTATGATTTCTGTCTAATAGCTTATATTCGAGTAACTTTATTCGAAACCCCCAAAATCCACACAGCACCAATTTATTGCTAATGTTTCAAATCGCATTCTAGCTAATAAAATTCTATAATCTGTCATCCTGATAAGCTGTAGCATTTACTCATTTTATTCTATATCGAGAAAAAGCACCCTTAGTTTCATTTGCAAGACTCTCTTGATTTTCCAAGATCCTACTTGGATAAAATCAAGGCTGCATTTAATACAAGCATTAATCCTGATTGACTACTAGATTATTGAATGTAGATTCAGTTTGCTAAACTTTGGAAGTGTTTTAAAACATTCAAAATTAGTTTGATAGCTGTGGCCGACTGTGTGAGACCTCTGTCGTTATTTCTCAGAGCCATCTTTCTTGACAGTTACTTGAGAAATTTACAATTGTTGCGAGTATTTAGCTATGCGGAATTTCATTATTTAATAGACAAATATGAAAGGATACAATTGGTATCAAACGCAATGAACAAATTATTGCAGTTTTGCTAAATGAGTTTGGAAGTAATGAAAGCAACGCTACAGCAAAGGGGCGGCAGGGTGCCCTTAGTCGTCCCCTGCTAGCAGCTACTTGGGCCTGCCCTGCTCCCAAGCCCCTTCCTGACACTCACAAGCCCTGAAATAACATATTAATTGCACACAATGAGCTACAGTCAAGTTAACGTATAAATTTAAATATGATTTTGCATTAGGATTATTTTTGCTTGTATTCTAACAGTCAGTTTTAGTTCTAGTTTTTTGTAGCATGCATATAGGTGTACATGCAGAGAAATTGTTATATGAGAGTAATCTGAAAAGTAATTATTGAGATGGAGAATCTAGCAACGGAGAATAATAAAAATTACATACATTATATGCAGTGGCATCAGTGATTTTCGGACTAAAGCTACACCGCATGCTAGCTGCTATAGTTAGTCAGATAGCCTTAGCTTCCAATGTTTGGAAGCTACTTATTGAGCAGGTACTATGGAATTAGGCTAGAGAGAAACAGACAGAGAGAGAGAAAGAAATAGAGAGAGAGAGAGAGAAAGAGAGAGAGAAAGAGAGAGAGTGAGAGAGACAGAGAGAGAGAGAGAGGGCGGTGATGACGTTCAAGCTCAAACAATAACAAAGTATACTTAAAAAATCGTAATACCGTGCGCTGTAAACGTGGCCAGTAAACTTGACCTCGTCAAATTTTGGCCAGTTTTCGCCTATAAAAGACTTGTTAACTGCCGGAAAAAGTAAAAGTATGGCAAGCAGCACTCTCAGAATTCTTAAGGTCGGCAAATAATGGCAATATCGAATGCACAAACTAGCATGCTGACCCTATGCATGTCACCCTACCAAGTTATTCATGTTGTTTATTGAGCAAGTTATCACTAACCATTTGATCTTGCCTCGTATGCAACGAATGTGCAATGCCTAGAAAGAGATTGAGCTCTCTGGTTTCTATATCAAATGCATAATCATTATTATTATTATAAATATTACTAAAGAAATTGGTTTACTGACTCGCATGGTTTAGTGGGACGCCAAGTAGATGGAGATTTATCCTTTTATGATTATTGATACGGCTAACAACTTGTCTGTGTTAAAATCTTACGATATATGGACAACTATCTTGATATCTCCGACAGCCGTAAACGTGTCAATGTAATGTAATGTCATGTATCTCCGTCTGTAACTCCACAAAGTCATTAGGACTATGTGAGTGTTACGCAGGAGAGTTTTTTATAGCGCACTCACAGCCTAAGCGGCTTTCGGTACGCATTCGGTAGCCAACAGACTTCGTCTCACGCAACAAAGAGAAAGTGGGAAGCCTATCAGAGTCGATAGAGCAGTTGAGGTAGTGAGTAGCATAGAAGTAGCAGCTCAAGACCGCTGAAAAAGATGTGCCATAGTCGGCAGTAGGTGAGTAGTTGCCGTTGCGTGAGAATTGTGGAAGCGAGTTCCACAGTCTAGGACCATGCAGAGCTAAAGCTTCTGTCGCCAACTGTCTTTAAGCGGAGGAATGGGACAGCTAATAATAGTCCACACAGGACCTGAGGGCACGAACAGGCTGAAACTGACGTAGCAGTTCAGCTAGGTAGTGTTGGGTATCGATATAGATTAGAAACTATGCACATACAGACCCTTTAAAGCAACTTCACATCTGGCTGGTTATTTAAAAAAGTATTTTAAATATACTTTTTACACTCCTAACTAGCCGTAAAAATGAATACAAGTTTTAACAATACCGGCTGCCCTGTCGAGACGAATCGATGAATCCCTGAACTAGCTGAAATCGAATATTGGAATGATGTTTCTCTCTGTATACTTGCTCAAGGATTGTAACAGTTAATCAAATAATAATCGTGAAATCATTTTACACGCAATGCTATATTATAATCACTAATCATGGTCATTCCTTACGTAAAATTCAATTTTAACGTTCAAGGTTCTTCATATGTTTTTGAAAAATTGAGTTTGACTTATAATCTTTGGACCTCCATCAATTTGACCTCTTGAAATGTCAATGATTAACGTTGAGAAATTGGGTACATGACTTCTTATGCGTTTATCATTTTAAAAATCAATGTCTAAGGCTCTTAAAGAACAAATTACGAACATATTTCAAATAGTACAGAAGGGAAATATACGATTGTCCTAGTACACGGTTGTCACAGTTTTCTTGAATGTTTTAAGGTTTGCTTTAGCGTTAGATCACGAGATCTTGGGTTGAATAGTCTAGTTCAATCAGGGACAAATGATATGATGGGTTGAGCTTAAGACGGTGCGATTTCTATAGGAAGGTGTTGATCACGATGATGAAACGATCAAGGGATGGCGCCTGCTGATGCTTCAGCGGCCAGCTGCCAGGCCTAAGCTCCGAGAAGAACGCTGGCCGTATCTGCCTGCTGCATCGATATGTGGCGCCGTAGCTGTCTGACTAGTCACTTTCGTGGAAGTCTGAGCCGTGCAAATGCGGGTTAGTGGGCTGTGCGACTCACTAACTTAAAAGAGTGAGCATAGCCGCAGCAGTTTGGTAGGTAAGCGACTCACAAATCTACCAACATTATTGGCCACTGACAGCTAGTGAAATGTGTGTTAGAGAGAGAGAGAGAGAGAGAGAGAGAGAGAGAAGGAGAGAGGGAGAGAGAGGTCCAAACCAGTCACTCTCCAAAGCATTTGAATTCACACTTGCTCACTGAGCCTCTAGCCATAGCTCTCATAGACCACTAATGGCACCTTTTCGCAGGGAGCCAGTATGGCTCCATGTAGTTGAGTGACGTGGCCGGAAGAGATCCCATTAGGCGAGAACCAGGTTTCGCCGGCCCGTAGTAGCATGCAGCATCGGCCGCATCTGCTCAGTAAGTGGCAAGCGGTCTCTGCCTCCGTGCCGCATAGGTGGCAGCTTTTGACCTTTCCTGTATGTGCCTGACTTTTGGCAGCAGCCACTGGTAGCATGTCCAGACACACTCGATGCATGAACCACCAAGCCCAAAAATATAGGCCAATACCTGTGGTTAAAAAGTGACTGTGGGTGGAAATCTATCCGTGGCTAGGCAGCGGCTGACTCTGCCCTGTGCAGGCTGGGCTGCCAAGCACAACCTTCCACGAGCCTGGCGAAATCTCGCAGCTCCGTATTGACCTCTTGCAGTACGACCCAGTGCTCGATGCAGTCAAGGTCGGTAGAGACAGCTGGCACTTCAGGGCCGGTCAGCGAGAGGCAGCAGGAGAGCCGCTTGAGCCACGTCCGACTATAGCGAAATCTGGCCAACTATATTACGAAGGCCGAAGGCTGCCGAGCTGAGGTATCATGAATGCTCCTCATCAGACGATCGTGTGCCATCCTGCCTGATGACTGCCCGGTTGAGTCTGTGACGGGTGACTTGACGACACACACATTGGACGAGCACAGCATGCGACCGGCTTGTGCAACTAGTAGGATGGAGGCGTTCGTCCCGAAGCGGATGAAGCCCACCCGCCGACCGCAGAGCGAGGAGTAAACTGGAAATGAACTAATGCAAAGTTCGGCAGACCGCACGGTAAGCGACGTAGCTCCATCAGAGTTTTTTCAGCTGGTTGCAGAGCTGCCTTAGGCATAAGCTGTGTCCGACAAAGGTGGTCAAGCTGTGGCAGGAGAAAAGTCAGCAAAGCCTCAAGTTTTTGCCAACGGGTAAGATGGCTGGCCTGAAGCAGGCGAGTGTCCCTTGTAAGAGAAGAGCAGGCCAGCTCTATTTCAGCCCTGTGCTACCCGAGACTCTGAGGATCTCCAGCGAATGCCACTGACTCGGTCTCCGGAAGCTCGGGGATCCACCTGTCATGTAGAGTCATTGAGGTAGGCACGGTCTTCGTACCTTTTGGGCATGACACAGCACCTTGCCAGCCGTAACAGCATGCCCAGCTTCGATGCAACCTTTTCAACTGCGGGCATGAGGGCTTGAAGACATGAAGACGTGCCTGAGAACAAGGCGAAGTCATCTTCCAAGGCACAGACCGACAGAGAGGATCCGCCAAGTTGGAAGCAGGATTCGTGCGTATTAGCAGCGAGTCTGACCACCAGTTTTATCGACAGATCAAATAAGATCGGTCATAGAGGGTCGCCTTCACAGACGGAGGCAGTCATAGGAAACGCCACTAACGTTTCGTTGCACATTCAAAGCTCCAGGAGCGAGCAGGCATACAGGCGCCCAACAAACTTGGAGAATCTTCTTTCCACTAAGGCATGCCGAAGCACGCTAAAAAGGGAGACATTTCGAATGCTGCTGAAGGCATTCAGCAGGTCGACAAACACAGAATTGGCAACGCCATCCCCGTGCGGATTGCTGGCCTCGTCAGTGACACTCTCCACAAGAAAGGACTTCTCTAGTCATCCCTCCACAACCGGAACAAAGCTCTTTTGCAGTAGTGACAACAGCCTACGGCAACATAGCACAGCCTGGTGACCAGGCTATTTGCGATCAGCTTTTAAAGATTGGGCAAGAGCATGATAGGACAGAAGTTACCCTGCATGCTTGGGTCACCCTTCTTGTCGATAAGGAAAGTGAAACTGGTTTTCCACAAGGAAATAATGTCTCCGAAGTGAAGACAGCCGTTCATAATGCAAGCGATGAGATTGCAACCCTGGTCGACGAGGCCTAAGTGGCGATATTCCAGACGGTCAGCTCCCGGAGACGTGTTTGGGGCTCTGAGAAGGCTGGCAGCGACATTCTCTAACAGCAGAGAAATCAGATTGGATAGCTGAACCGGTTGAGAAGGGATGGTTCGGGCAAACTAAGTTTGCAGACGGTCATTGTCAACAGGTTAGAACTGCAACTCGCTCTCCCAGTAGTAGCGGCAGCCTGCTATTCGTCCGGTGAAAGACGTTGGTGCTTGTAGCAAGATTTCGCTGGTGGCATTGGTGCGATTGGAGGCATAGAGGTGCTGCAGAGGCAAGGCAAACCTTGCGTCCCAAGACCTTGGACCAACGGATGCTGGGCCGTCCGGTTGAGGTGGTGGAATATTAAGACGAGTATATATATAAATATATATATATATATATATGTGTGTGTGTGTGTGTGTGTGTGTGCGTGTGTGTGTGTGTGTGTGTGTGTGTGTGTGTGTGTGTATGTATGTGTGTGTATGTATATGTGTGTGTGTGTTTGCGTGTATATGGGTGCGTGTGTGGGTGCACGTGTGGGCAGTTGTGTGGGCGGGCGTGTGTGAGTAAGCGTGTCAAGCCCATATTTTACTTTTGCAAATACGTTCATGATATAGGTATTTACGAGTGTGTCCATTACAGTAACTGATTCAGAAAAGCATTGAGTGAGCCTAAAACCAAGATTTTACCTGCTGCCCATAAGCTATCCCAAGCTCCTTTAATAAAAAATTTTTTTTAATTATTCTTCAGACTAGTAGGAAAGAAAAAACAGTGGATAAGTGAATATACACAAAGTTAATCCGAGAGTTGATGCTGACGCAACTACGGAAATGTGGACATGAGCGAAATCAAGCCATTTAGACGACATTTTGGAAATCAGAATCCCTGAAGGTGTGCACTATTATGGTTTTTCCTAATCCTTCCTAGGGAGAGTACATTTTTGTATACACTTCACTACGATTGCCGTAATAATATAACAAGTACAGGTTATTACTGCTACTTACAGTGACGGTAAATACAACCTTGTAAATAATTACATATATTGACTAAGCCAATGGTGTGAAGAACAGACAAATTGTAGTTGGTTTTGTTTTTTCCTACAAGCTGATTTAGTTGCCTCTTTTGTATCACAACAGTTTAGAATATGCGGGTATCACCACAGCTTGCAGTGGCAATAAAGGATTGCTCACTGCAGGATACCAACTCATGGATTCGGGAATGAGGTCATGAAAAACAAGAGCTTTACCTACTGAGCATTAAGTCGGGGATGCCCTGACATCAACTGGTTGTGACTGCCAAACTTTGTGAGCATTTGAACTCACAGCTCAGGCTCCAAAGAATTAGGATTGAGCTAGTGGTGTAGCTCATCGAAAGAGTAAGCAGTACACGAGGTGTGATTTCTAGCCTGTGAGAATTACTTCAGATGGGAAAGCGGGAACTATATGTATACAGCAAGTAGCAATAGAATAGGAAGACCTAAACGTGAGTGATACTATCTTGTAGTGTACATGTGGATTGTTGAAAAGCAAGTACATATTCCGTGTCAAGTAGCAAAACGCAGCTATTTGGAATTTCATGTCAAACTATGCTAGTCGCACAGTTTATCGTTTCGAAAGATTCTCTTAGAACACTGCCATTAGTGCAGGAATGTGGCTGGAGTGCTCAGTGACAGGCGGCAGCTCTCGTCAAGAGAAATGGCCCCGGCAGCTGCCAGCCGAGGACCTCTGTGGGCCTGTTGGGGATACGATCAATGTGACTGAATGGGCTACCGCGCCTTCGACGTTCCGCCTCAGAGCTGCAGCTTGCAGCTATATTCAGTAGGAGCAGTGGTTACAGCAGCAGTGAATCGTGGAGCTAGATGATGAATGCGACGTGAAAATAATAAGATGCATCTTAGGGTCCAACGTGCTACAATAGTTTCAGCCACTGTCAGATGATAAACGTCACAAATCACCGGCCAGAATAACTATGTTATTGTCAAAACTGTGTTAGCAGTAGCTAGGTTGGTTGAGTTAATAACCATCACTAATACGTTTCAACATTTAAAATGATCGCCCGGGATTGGTTAGTGCAAATGTCGTGGTCATTTATTCATCTTGTGGTATTCGACGAAGAGGTTCAGAGGTAAAGCCATTGGCTTCGGAAAAATCTAAGGGGCGCATAGAAAAACACTGATTCATTCAATCGTATTGTGATGATTAGTTTCATATCTCGACTATAACTGTCGTGCTTAAACAGCATGATCCTTGTGCAATTGACACTGCCTTTCAACTGCTCAGGTACGTTCACTGTATGTTGTGGTACAGCACCAATTAATTTCTGCTCTAGGTATTGATGATTTTTTATCTGCACTGGCAGCATAGCAAGACAATAGTTCTTAAAGGCCTATATACATTACAAGCTACCAACGGATGCCAGCATTTTAAATATAGCGCTTATACCTAACTTAAAAATCGTCTACAAAAACTCGCTCCTTCACAGATTTAGCAATACAGTCATACTGCCTTTTTGACAGTTCACAGTGTTTTTAGGTTTACAACACTGAGCATTCAAGGTTTTTAACGGTGAGGATGACACATTTTAACCATGCTTCAATCACTACACCTGCTGTAGCCTGACCTAAAGATAGTATTTTATATCTTTTTGTGATGCTCGTAAGTGACACCTCGTTAGACGATCACATCAGTTCCACTATCAAGTCTGCCTACTTTTAGCAACATGACATTGCAGAAATTCGGGCTTTTTTAGATAATGATACCAGTTCTAAGTTGGCCCATGCATTTGTGACATCTCGTTTTCACTTCTGTAACTCAATGCTGGCTGGCCCATCAGCATGTGCTCTCAGATGATTACACCCGGTGCAAAACGCTACAGCAAGGCATGTCTGTTGTGAGCGTTGCAGTTGTCTCATCACACCACTTCTTGCCGACCTGCACTAGCTACCAGTCAATCAACGGACCGAATTCAAAGTTTTGCCGCCTAATGTTAGTTCATTTCATTCTTTGGCTCTAGCCTATCTCTCAGATCTACTCCACGACCAGTCCAAGCATCGTACCACCCGCTTTTTGGAATCCAATAGTCTACCAACACCTCGTACGAACCTCAAATCCTTTCGAGACCAAGCGTTTAGTTCGTAGGCTCCCAAAGCCTGGAACTCACATCCGATTTTAGTCAGAACATCCACTGATTTGAACACGTTTAACAATAACTTAATGACACACCTATTTAGGACAGCATTTATCGGTTCTCTGAGATTCGTCCTTCACGTGCTAATGCTTTCTGACACTGTGCATTCTGCCACTAACCAAGCTTGCATGCTGACCCTGTGCATGTCACCCTTCACCACGTTATTCGTGTTGTTCATCGAGCATGATATTACTCACCATTAAATCACGTTTCCCTTTGCAGCAAATTTAAAGCGCCTACACATAGATATAGTTCTCTGAGGGCGCTTTATCAAGTGCATTATTTTTATTCTTATTTTTAAGTTGCATGTTTCTATCAAATTTCTTTACTGATTTAAAGCATGATGCATGAATAAAAAGTTTTTACGGTGAGGATGACAACATTTCTGCCATTCTTTAGTCACTACACCTGCTGTAGCCTGACCAAAAAGAGCATTTTATATTTTTGCGTTTTATGTAACTTGATAATCACAAGTTACTGTGCATGTACTTAGGATTTCTGTTGACCTACATTACTGCACATAATATTATATTGCTGGGATTTAGCTCTGTTTACGATAGCTCTTTGGTAATGACGGTTGTATCCAGATTTGATCGCTATGAATTGTGTTTTTCTCGCTTTTTTAAATCTGCAGTGATTTTAGTGAGTGTGTGAATTGCTACTCAGACTGAATCCAGAGTCTCTTTATTTGGCTTTATAGATAACACAAAGACTTTGAAAGGATGCATAGCTCTCCCTTGTCGTCAACTCTGTGCCTTGTTGTGACCATGCTTGCCTTCCAAATAGCCATTCGTGATGCTATGGGTCAAAGTCAGTGCTTTGAGCCACTAATTGGTGAGTTTTTGTATTTAAGTCTTTGCCGAAGGCATAAATGTCCGTATTTCAGTGGCTCATAGTTTTTTTTACTTGTGCCATTCGTAAATCGCTCCGGCTTTGTGAATATTACCTTCAAGAGTGATAGGTCGGCTCCCATTATGGAATCTCAACAGTCTGTGCAAGTAAAGATACCATGTTTCTTTTCAAAGTCGGTTATGATGAATTTGGAATTATATTGGATAAGCAAATAAACAGTAAAAAGATATAAAAAATGTAAACGCTAGCTGATTGTAACAGCCTATTGTGAATGGCATCAGAAGAGCCTTTACGACAATCATCATTGCTTGCATTGTCTAAAAAAAACTGCCCACCACGGCAGGATTCGAAGCCACAACCTCTGTCCCGAGGTTGTGAAAAGTTACCCAACCTAACTATTGGGCCACGTTTGGATGCTTGTCGATAGACATGTCAGGACCATTACCCAACGATTTGACTTCTAGGTTAATTAAGGTAACACTAAGCTGTTTACTCTGTTAACAAAACGGGAGTAACTATATAGAGGTGGTAGCAAAACACTTATCGAGGGCAAAACGAGGACTCTAGTTAGGCTTTTGAGGCTTTGAAAAAGCATCGGTCTTGTAAGCCAAAGAGGGATCCTCTCCTAAATGCTGAGATTAATAATTCATTAAAGACTTCCTACTTGATTTCAAGTGAGATCCTCAAAGAGTAGTGACCATCTAATGAAGTTGGTTCACCCTTCTATAGCAATAGGCTCTAAAATATATAAACTACACTAAAGGATAGTTACTGAACGACCAATAACTTTGTAAGTAGCTACTACGGGCATATTCCGATTCATATTAAAATGCCAAAAGTAGCGACTAATGCTCAGAAGATAATTTAACTCACAGCCGAGAACCTTAGTGAGCGCATCTGGCTTGTACGCTGCCATGTTAAAGTAAGTGATGAGCGATAGATACAACTATACCTACAGCCGCCCCTAACTTATTAGGGATAGATCGCAAGTTGGCTTATAAGGGAAGGACATATCACTCAGGTTGAATATGAGTAGCAGCTGCTATAGGGTTAGCTGGGGTGACGTATTCAGGGTCTACTAACAATTTAGGGTTCATGAGTACAATACTCCTTTAAATTGTTAACAAAAATAGCAATTCAAAGCTATCCTTAGAAGAAAATTGGGAATCGAAAGGACTTACATCCCTTTAGGAGGAAGTTCTCAGAGGTTAGTAGAGCAATTCTGGTAAAGGAAGGCTTGCTGAACTAAGATTAGTGGGCAATTACAGAGAAAAGTAAGAAATGCAGAGCAAAGAATGGAACGAAGGTGGCAGCCCGTACAGAGAACCCCCTCAAAGTCATTCTAAAATAGCTTTACTAATATAAGGTACTGCATAGATTATATTCGTGATGACGGCGGCCGCTAAGGACATTTGTCCTCAAGTGAAAATATAACCCGGGAAGGCTGTAATAATTGTCATAATAACTCTTCTAGTAGACTTAAATTTATAAGAACCACAGTGAACCCCTCGACCTGGATGTAGATAAAGAAAAATGCAGAATCTAGAGTCTCCACGAGAACTGGTAAAACTGATCATGTATCCGTCTGTAGTTTACATCCCGAACGATATGCCTCACAGCTGAGAAAGCTAGAGAGACATCAGGTGTGAAATGCATAGCCAAGAGGATTAATGTTACAAATTGATCAGTTAAGCATAATCCTAAAAGAGAACCAAGGTTTCATCAGGCTGAGATGTTAAGGGGGCTGAAAATTGTACTAAAATACCACTGACTACTTTCAGTAGAATGTGGTTCTTACGTAAAGGTCTCAATGATAGTAAACGATTAAATGTACTTTAACTGACTAAGCTAGCGAATAAATTTTTTCCAATAATATCTGTATATTCTCAATAAATATTTACTGACGTTATAACCTACTGCTTTTCAAAATTATGTCGACAATTGATAACGTATAAACAATTCTCTATACCACTTTTAGGGTACTTCATTCTTTGGCTCCAGCCTATATTTCAGATCGACTCCCCCACCAGACAAGCATCGCACCGCCCTCTTATCGGAATCCAACGTTTTACCTATACCTCGTACAAACCTCGAATTCTTTGGGAGACCATGCATTTAGTTCGTTTGCTCCCAAAGCCTGGAACTCCCTCCCGACTTGAGTCAGAGCAACCCATGACTTGACCACATTTACAAAGCACTTACAAACACCTATTTAGAAGAGCATTTAGTGGGTCCCTGTTATCCGTTCTTCATTTGCTTACGCGTGCTGACACTGTGGTTGCTGCCACTAACCACATTTGCATGCTGATCCGGTGCAAGTCACCCCTAACCATGTTATTCATGCTGTTTATCAAGATTTATATTACTCACCATTCAATTGCGTTCACCTGTGCAGCAAATATAAAGCGCCTAGAAAGAGATTGAGTTCTCTGAAGGCGCTTAATCAAGCGCATTATTTATATCATTATTGTCATTATTACCACTAGAATAAGAGTGTTAAATTATTTTATTAACTTGATGGCTTACTGTGATTACTACTATCTATCGTTCCTCGTACTACTCTCGTTATCCACTTGGTTGTACTTTTAACTGTCTATCTCCAACTGAGTTCATTAAGCTAGGCTTGCAGAGAAGGCTGTTATGGATTTTATTACTAAACAAAGACATGCAAAAGCTGATTGCATTACAATTACAGCCATTCTCAAAACGCGGCACCCAAGCATTCTTTTCTTGAGAACTTTGAGCCTAGCATATAACGATTTAATTGTTTCTGTGCACACATAAGTGGTCGGTACCTCACCAGATTCATACCGGAGCTCCTCTCTAAACGGCCACAATACATACTTTACTGGATATCTAACTATTTAATTTGAACTATTCAGCATTAAGGCAGCCAAAACCATCAAATGCCGGGGTAAGTGGTACTTTGGAGCTTTAAATAAGCCACAAATAATTCTTGAATTGCATCACGATCAGCACAACAATGATTTACCTGTCTACCTATGCTGTTAAAGTTAAAAAAGCCTTATGCTTATCACACGTTTATGTCTCTACATAGGTCGATAGAGATCATAAAATCTGTTTATTTTGAACCAGTTATCACTTCAAAAGTGTCGTGTACTACCTTAAGTTTTACTACTCAGCTCAAATTTGACTACTGCCTCCCTACCGTTGAGTACACACATGTAAATTCTATTGAAGAACGTTCGTAATTCCGCCTAAAAACTACCGAATAACGTTTATTGCGGCTGCCGAGACTAATCCGGTAACGTTGGGGAAATACCTTTCATAAGCTAAACAGTATCTAAACAGTAAGTTTAATTCGTATAATACCAGCCGTACATAGCACCGTATACACTCTTTCTAGTCAATATTCATAAGCTCACTAGGTCGTCAGAGTCCGAAAATGTTCATAAGTGTCCCAAACTCAAGTGATCTTTATGTAATAGGTATCATAGATTGTATACTAATATCTTCGAATTCACGATTCCTATTAGCCAGATTGTTGTTCATCTTGTTTTCCTATGCATAGCCACTTATTTTCAGAGTGCCAGGAGTGTTCGCAGTGTCCGGAGCTTAAGGCACTTTTGTCCTAGCCTGCGAAAGTGTAACTAGAAGCTCTAGTTGAGCTTATAGTAACAGACTCTTGCCACTTTTCGCATGTCACCTATTGTTTGGAAGTGCGGATAGCAAAGTTCATGTTTTCTAGAACCGTTTTTATCTTTTGAGACATTTAATGCTGGCACTGAAAACATTAGTCTGCACTTGCATCGGAAAGTTCTCATTTAATGTTGCAATACAATTTTCTGATATCTAACTGCTGCACTTTTTTTGAACATGAATACCCTATATTCAGATCGTTTTGCCTGCTCTCGTGGTTGCGTAGGATTTTCTTGAAAACCCAAGCCAATCAATGGAGGTCGGCCGCTGATTAAAAATAGCAGTTAAGACATCGTTGTTTACAAAGCATTAACGAACGCTAATTCTTGTACATTATCGAAAAAGTGTATTGCATTTAATTGTTTTAGGTCAGCGACACGCCTAAGGGAGAGAAAAATTTGCACGATTTATTTCCTGACCTGTAAAAATTTGTATAGCTTTCACTGAAAAGTCCGGAACTAAAAGCCCTGACCAGAAGGCAATCTCTCAGCCGGTTCTCAGAATTTTGATTCCATGCGCTACGGTACTTGGTTTAAGAACTGCTAAAGTATTAGTTTTTAAGCCAAGAAATCGAACATGTTTACTGGAAAGCGGATTCTGTTGCAAAACGGGAAAACTCAGTATTGCAGTGAACCCAGGATTATTGCAACAATTTTAGCCCAAGTTAACCACGTGATGAACTTTCAAGGATACTTGCCGATTTGTTTGACTGCATTCAAGTCCTGATGAGCATCTTCAGATTATAAAACGAATTATTTTCGCTCTCAGAAGTATATATGTAGTTTAGTTGGGCTTGCCATGGTAATGAGTAAGTAAACGATAGTAGTAGCTTGCCGTTCACCTAATATTTTTAAAGAAACTGCATCTGCTTGCATAAGTTTATATAATCCTAGCAAGATGACACATGTTTTATTTCCTATGGACATAGGCAATCCGGTTTGAATAAGAACTCAAATTACAGTGAGCAATGTGTTTGCACCAGTACCTAAAACCTCACCGAATACTCACACGAACATCAATAAGTAGAAGGTACGATTAGTAACGTTTAGTAAACGACACGTAAATAAAATATAAATACAGAAACTAAAATGCAGAAACTAAAGTTCAGAAAAAAATCTGAATGGAACTGTTGTATCGTTAGTTTGAACAATAGAAATTTCTTGTATTACACATGCATTAAAAGCCAAGAAACCGAAACGATTAATTTTATGAGTGCAACGTTATGCTCCAATATAAGTCAATACTAAATTTACTTTTATTTACAATGTATGGATTTATTTTACCGATGCAGGTTTATAAAACCTATGGCTATCCTTAATCTGTAAGCGTAATGCCTACATTGCGAGCTCTTTTTAATGCTTCTCAGTTATTAGTTCAGTATTCCTTGAATTCGATTTGTATTTAAGGGCATCGCGGTGAAAACGAGTATGGGCATCAGCAAGGAGTCGAACTCGACAGCTGTTTCATGGTTTATTGTCGAATTTCAAGCTGTGAAGAAGCAATTGAAATATTTTGAAGGCTGAAAAATCTATTTGTGTTTTTGAATCAATTTAAACGCCTTAGTTCCCGAAATTCTTAAACTAATAGCAATGACGTAATGTACTATTCTTACCGTTTACCAAACCAATTGATCAGAAAAACTGATCTGGCATAGCCCATTAATAGGTAGGATTTAGCTTTAGCCAGCTGTTGGAGATAATGTATTGATTTGTAATTAATTTTAATGCTTGCAATTATGGTGTTACCAAAACAGGATTTCAAAGGTCAAAAAGAACGTCAGAGGATGAGGTAATAATGATAATACTAATAATACACTCGATACCGCGACATCAGAGAACTTAATCTCTTTCTGAGCGCTTTACATTTGCTGTTTGCATTTGAGTTCATGATTATTCTTTGAAAATAACTTAATCAAAGCATAAAAAATGCTTAGGCTGCCAATCTCGAGAAACTGATCATTTATTTTTTACCCTCAGATGGCTTGCCGGATAGTGCTTTTAAAGCAAGTTCCCATTGGCCAGCATGGCATCACGAGCCAAAGTATGCGAGAACACGTAACGATAAAGATCTCATATGGGCAGCAGAAGCTCAAGCTAAAGATCCTAATCCATACATTCAATTCGATTTTTCAGCTCGTCGAACAGTAAGTGTGATTGAAAAAACGTTCTTAACACATCTTTGTAATTTCTCTTCTAATTGGCGGCCTTTTTCTGATGCTTGGAACAATTTGTCTCTTTCAAGATTAAACAAATTGCCACAGCCGGAAGACCAAACCATAACCAGTTTGTGAGGACTTACAAGATCTCAACGAGTCGGGACGGTTCAACATTCGTTGACTACACTGAAGATGGGGAGACTCGGGTAAAAAATCTCAGCACTGCAAAATATTGCCAATATAAAATGAATGCTATCTTATTCGTTTCTCTGTATTCGTTTAAATACGACGTCCTATAATGCTTTAATGTTAAAGGTAAACCTGAGAGTTTGGAACGACTCAGTCGCGGAAGAGAGTTTTATTTAGAGTTTACAAACCTTAGATTATTTTGCCATTTTAAAAGAAAATTCTTTTGCCAAGTTTGTAACTTGTTTGCATAGCCTGATCAGCTTTGTGTCAGAAAAAAATGACTTTGTTTATTTTTTTTAGGTTTTTCAAGGTAATATTGAATGTAACAGTGTTGAACGAAACACTCTACGCAAGCCGATTGTAGGCGTTCGAGCCTTGCGGCTTCACGTTCTCTCTTTCTTCAATCACCCAAGCACCAAAGTTGAAGTGTTTGGCTGCTAGTATTCGCGAGTCGTTTCTTCCACCATCATCGGAGGAAATGTGCAAATAAAGTTTTGTTTCTCTCGCATTTTAAGTTGTAATTCACCTCGCAACCTACTGTATTTACCTTCACTGTAATATCTACCGATTATGTTTAATGTCCAGTATATATGATGCATTTTTTGTCTCAGCGTTAATGTTTTGAGATAGAATTTTTACGTAACACTATCCATCTTGAGTAACTCGTTGATGTCGTTAGGATAATTTGATTGAAGTCGTCCCAGAACGATATCTATTCTTTAGGCATGAAATTACCAAGTATAGTGGTTTTTCTGCGATTGCGAGGCAGGAATTTAGGCACTCATGAAAGAACCGGCATTATATTGTTTTAAAGACTGCTCCATGGTGCTGCAAGACTAAAAATAAAGATTTACTTATTTCAGTATGCTTGTGAGTTTCTTAGAATACTTTCGGATATATAGAGCGTACGGTACGATTCGCTCCGAATCCTAAAGCACACTATGTAAATAGGCTTCAAGCTTTATAATTACAGTTTGGTTCACAAATGCCTCACAACTCAAATTCCTATTTCCTATGAAAATGTTTGTTAAACAATATGCTAAATGGCTGGAAGGAGAACCAGCAATTAGAAATTGTAATGCCGCTAAAGAAAATATTACTGCTACTATGCTTTGGATTCGGCAAGTGCCAGGGCACTTTTCTTTCAGAAGGTATTATGGGAATTGTTGGGATACAGTGGGAAGACAAATGTAAAGCGCCTAGAAAGAGATCTCTGGGGGTGCTTTATTAAATACATTATTATTATTATTATTATTTTAAGGCCTAACAGATTTAAGCATAGTCAAAATTTTCCAAGCATTTGGTTCTCGCGTCCTTGATACTTGACGGCATTATCCCTCAGTTTTTCAACAAGTTTGTTTTAATAATTAAAATGTAGGCTACTTGTATGGTCGCTGTGGAAAAGTAATACAGCAAACACTTATCAAAGAAGGACGTGCTGCATTGCTGTGCCTGCAGAGGCTGCAGTTCTAGCGGATTCTCACGGAGACACTTGCTCGGTCACAAGCGGAAAAAAGAGACGGTTTATTCTCTCACGCAGGCCTGTATGAGAGCTGACTGACTTACCGCAGATGGGAGTGCAGCTGAGGTGGGCAACATGCCCTAACCAACCAAAAGCTGTAAGCTGCACCGATTCAACTACCCAACCATCTACTGCAAGTGAGCATGCATTAGTGGCCGGACGCTAATCTAATTACAAAAGCTGAAGTATCAGACGCACTTAACATTCCTTACATTATTGAAAGTAGATCTCTTAGTCCGCCAGCCTGGCTGATGAGAGAGTGGACCTTGTGACTGAAAGTCATGTAGACATGAGTTCTCTGCGCTTTCCTCTACTGGCTGGTCCTGCTTGGTCACTCGCTTGGTCAGGCGATGGCCCCGAAGCAGAAGTGGTTACCTGGCCAGCGGTATGTCATCCGGATTCTATAAGGTGGGGTAATTTGGAGTTGAAAGACTCCAACAGGCCGAAAGCCAAGATTCGCACTGCATACCAACCTTTTACCTTTAGTGACAAGTTCAGTTACTTGCTGTATTTAAATGAACCATCGACTGACCAATTGAAAAGATGCAGTAACTATAACCGACCTGATGACATATTTATTATGTAAGCAGAGAAACACCAGAGAAAATATAGGAATCTGAGAGTACAAACAGCTGCTTTGAAATCTACAAGCTGTTACTATACTAAGACTAGTAACGTAGGTCTAGAAAAAGGCGCGTACGATGCCAAAAATTACTTTTATCACAGGAAAAAAGATACGTCTAGACAAAGGCACGTGGACAAGTGCGACGGCAAAGATGGCACTTTGCAAAGGAAAGAAATATTGGTCAATGTGAGCACAATTTAAACTTGAAAATGTCTCACAACTGAAATTCTCATTTTCTATGACAAGGTTTGTTAAAATATATGCTAAATGACTGGAAGAACAACCAGCAATTAGAAATTTTTATTCCGCTTAAGAAAATAGTACTAATTACTAGGCACTATTGGATTTGGCATCTGCCAGGGCACTCTGCTTTCAGAAGCTAATATGGGAATTGACGCGATACAGTTGGAAGACCCAACAGATTTAAACCTAGTCAGAAATTTGCCAAACATTTGGTTTTCGTGTTCTTGATACTTGACGGTAGTATACCCCAGTTTTTCAAACAGTTTGTCATAATTATTAAAATGTAGGCTACTTGTATCGTCACTGTGTAAAATTGATACAGCGAACAGTAATCAATGTAGCAAGTGCTGCATTGCTGTGCCTGCAGAGGCTGCAGTTGTAGTGGAGTCTCACGGAGACACTTGCTAGGACGCGAGCGGAAAAATAAGACTCTCGGTTCATTCTCTCACGCGTGACTGTATGGGAGCTGACTGACTCACCGGAGATGGGAGTGCAGCTGAGGTGGGCAACATGCCCTACACCAAAAGCCGGACGCTGCACCGATTCAACTGCCCAACCATGTACTGCAAGTGAGCACGCATTAGTGGCCGGAAGCTGCTCTAATTACAAAAGCTGAAGTAGCAGACGCATTCAGCATTTCTTACATAATGGAAAATAGATCTCCTAGTCCACCAGCGTGGCTGAAGAGGGAGCGGACTTTGTGACTGAAAGTAGCGTAGACATGATTTCCCTTTGCTTTTCTCTGATGGCTAGTCCTGCTTGGTCCCTCTCTTGGTCAGGCGATGGCCCTGATGCAGAAGTTGTTACCCGTCCAGCGGTATGTCATCCGGATTCTATAAGGTTGGTTAATTCGAAGTTGAAGGTCTCCAACAGGCTCACCCTGGTCGCCGACAGCGTGACTGCAACTCCCAGGAGGCACACATCAGCACGGCCCTTAGCGACTAGCCAGCAATAGTGGCCACCCACGTTTCGACAAAGCTGGGACACAGCTTCCAGTGTCTGGCATCTCCTGCAGGCCGGTGGCTGGTACCACCCCCCTGCGTTCGTCGCCGGCCGACCACGCTGTCGAAAAATACTCCGACTCTTCAATACGGCCTCGTTGTTCTCTGAGTTCCATTCTTCAATTGCATCTCTAGCGGGCAGCATCACTTACATCGAAAGCCTGAAGCTGCACCGAATCAACTGCCAAAAAACCTGCTGCAGGTGGGGCCTATGTTAGTGGCCGGAGGCTGAGCTAATTAACCAATCATAAGAAGCGATCATGCAAAACAGATACCTCTGCTGCTGTGCAGCCGTCACCAGTAGACCCAGGCTATAAGCATAGGGCCATCAAGATAAAGAAAAGAACTTTCTTTTAGTTTGTCACTAGCCTCAGAAACTGGCTAAACTGCAAGACCAAGGCAACTCTAACACTCGGGTAATGCCAAAAGAGAGTGTAGAAATCAAACAGTGGCTAATGTTTCAGGCTCATTACTAAGGATGCAACCACAAACGTTGTAGCCTATACAAAATATCAACGGTCCTCTGCTTACATGGTGAATCGGCAAAAATCGAGGTCGGTACGCTTCAGCAACTGCTGACCCTTAGTATCTATACAGAGCGTCTAAGTTGTTTTATTCGTCCAATTACTAGCGATTAACGACCGTTGATACGCTGTAGGCTAAGTATTGTGCTTCCAACCAAGCACATCCTGCTGGGGGGGGGAATAACTGCTAATTTTGCTGCTAACTGCAAGCGTCTGTGGTCAAAATCAAAGAGAGAGGCATATTAGCAGAATGGATGATTTGCTACCTTTAATCGTAGAATCAAATGCTGCAGTTAGCAGCCTACTTGTAAACTTATCCCCCCTGCCTTGGTCACCTACAACCTCCTATAGGCCAACGAGTCTTTATATTAAATTATTTCTATGCTCCCTATGCATGGTCACTGTAACCCTGGTTGAGGCTTTTTACGGTGCCTGAGCTATTGTAACCGTCCACATAAATCCTTTTATTAGCGTGTGTGTTCAGCAAGTCACATTTTCTTAAATTTTATATGTTACTGTCAGTTTAACAGTATTTGAAAACAGCTGTTAGTAAATAGAACAGTGTTTCTACTTTTCCTGGAGCAGTATCTTATACTAGTACGTAGTCATAGCTCACTGACATTTCTTACACAAGGCAATACCTCGACCCGGAATTTAATAAACCGAATCAATTAAAGAAAGTTATGGTAAAGTTTAGGGGAAATTGATTAAAATTTGATTGTCATCATTTAAACTGCTATTACAGACCTATGTGCCCATTAAAAGCATTGAGTTTGTATCACTAGATCCAGAGAGCTGGAGATTCGCATTGCATACCTACCTTTTACCGTTAGTGAAAAGCACACTTCCTAGCTGAATTCATTTGAACCATTGACTGACCAATTTAAAAGATGCTGTAACTATAACAAACCCTATGGCATATTGATTATGCAGCAGAGCAACACCAGAGAAAATATAGTAATCTGAGAGTACCGACAGCTGCTTTGAAAAATCTACACCCTGTTACTGTTCTCAGACTCGCAAGGTAGGTCTAGAAAAAGTCACGTTCGATGCCAAACAATTACTTTAATCACAGGAAAAAAAGATGGATCAATATGGGCACGACCAACCCGGCTCTTTCATCAAACCTTAACATTCGTCAGTGACCTGCGGGCAAACTGAGACGGCAGCCCAACTGAATTTGGTACATCAGTTTGATTTTAATTTATAAAACTCCGTGGGTTTAAGAAATAATTCAGCACTAGTCTTACAGTAAAACGTAAGCAGCAAGCGGCATTAATAGAATCGCTGAACTCTTCTAGCAACATGTACACAGCTTGTAACTTGTTTAGCGTTTGATTGATCGTAGCAAACATTTACATAGCGAAAAGATGCAGTAATTAAAACCAATCTGATGACATATTTCTTATGTAAGCATAGCACCGCCAGAGTAAATATGGAAATCTGAGAGTACAAACAGCTGCTATGGAATCTACACGGTGTTGCTGATCAAAGACTTATAACGTAGGTCTAGAAAAAGGCACGTTCGACGCCAAACAATTACTTTAATCACAGGAAAAAAAGATAGGTCAATGTGGGCACGACCAACGCGGCTCTTTAATCAAACCGTAACATTCGTCAGTGACATGCGGGCAAACTAAGACCACAGCCCAACTGAATCATCAGTTTGATTTTAATTTACAAAACTCCGTGGGTTTAAGAAAGAATTCATCGCCATTCTTAGAGCAAAACCTACATGTAAGCGGCATTAATGGAATCATCGAACTCTTGTAATGAAATTTGCACAGCTTGCAAATTGCTAACATATTTTTTTTCTTAGATCAGTATTCTTTGCTGCTCATGTGTTGAAAGAGAATCTCAGTGGGACAAGCCTAAGATTAACTCAAAGGTTTAACCACGTGTAGGATGTTAACAGACATCATAATCCCTACATTAAATTTACATTATCGGCCTGTCAAGCATTTAAGTTTTACTTTAAATGTTAGTGTCAGCTTTTTATGTTTTTTTAAATTAATATTCAAATTATATGCTTTGTTGAGTTCGTGGAACAAGTTTATTTTCGTTAATAAGACAAATTGCCACGGTCGGCAGACCGCACCATAACCATGTTACGTTACTGTGTCTCCGGCTGCAGCAGTGATAGTGGAGTCTCATGGAGACACGAAGACACAAGCAGGCGAACGTGAGCGGTAAACGAGACTCTGTCTTTATTCCCCCAGCAGGTACATATCTGAGCTAGGGGCTGACTCACCACAGATAAAGGAGTGCAATTGTGGTGGGCCACTGTGGTGGGTCACATGCTTACATCAAAGGCTGCACCAAGCCAAATGCTTAACCACCTGCTGCAGGTGGGGCATACATTAGTGGCCCAGAAGCAACAGGCTCACATAGCAACCAGTTTGTAAAAACACAAGAAATCCCAGCAAGTCGCGACGTTTCAACATCTGTGGACTATTCAACTTTTGGGGAGACTTTGGTAAAACAAAAGCAGTATTGAACAATATTTTATTATTTCAAAAAAAATTATTTAAATAAGGATAATTAGTTTAAATAAACTCAATAAATCGGAAAAATACAGTCATATGGTATGAAGTTGAATTAGAGGTTAAGCAAATGCAAGTAATTGGCCATGATTATTGTAATTCCCTTTTGGCCTGGCTACCAAAGAAAGCTATTATACCAAGTACGTAAAATGATTTCCTAAATAAGTGAAATGATCACTAGCTTATGCATGCTTTAGTGAAACTGTTACCATTTACAATGCATCATTGGATTTTGAATCTTCTATTTTACTTTAAGTTTAAGTAGACAAAGTAGCAACTGATTGGAGATATTTTGAAGATCTTAAACAATTAAGCCTTGCACGCACTTTGAGTTTAACGTATTTAGTACACCATAGGCTACTTGGGAGATCGTCTAGTAAAATGCATACAGAAAACCACAAAAAGAGTAGAAAGCTAATGCTGCTGTGGAGGTATGATCTCTAGACAAACTTAGTGTCGTCAGCTTAAAACCAGTGAACTCTTCTCACCAGATGGGCAGCTTTGAAATCAACCAGCTATCACGGAAGAAGACAGCAATTGCAGTATGCACGTGTTGCCCAAGAACATTGCCCACACTGAGCAGCTGCTTCATCGGAAGGCTCCTGTTGGAGGTATCAGCAAAAAAACAAGTATCTGTAGCTAAGGAAAGTCCTCGATAAGCAGTTACTGCTAGAAGCTTCATTTTTTTACTCCAGTTACGACGTGATATTATGCTACATATTATCCACAGTTATCTGCCTAATATTATTTATAACAATAACAAATGTTTATAGTGCCCTTAGAGAAATGAATCTCTTTCTAGCTAATGTAGACATAATATAATGCGTACACCATCATATGGCTTTTGGTAACTTGCACAATTTCGAATCATTAATTTTCAATTTTCAACCATTAGATGGTTAGAGATGACATGCACAGTGTCCACGTCTGCAGCATAATTAGTGGAAAAAGATCTCAAGACGGCAGGGATTGAATATGAGATCTTGCTAATGCAATGCAGGCCCTTTACTGCTAAGCTATATCCCACATGATTTTGCCACTTTTGAGCATGTGCTGATTCGGAGACGGCTGAGACTTTCTAAAGACACGTAGCATATAAATCTTTCATTCAAATACTAATTAAAGATTACGACCGCCTGTAGTAATTTATCTCCGTCAGTAACTCCACAAAGTGATAAAGACGATGTGGGTTTTACACAGGAGAGTTGTGTATAGCGCACTCACAGCCTAAGCGGCTTTTGGTACGCATTCAGTAGCCAACAGACTTCGTCTCAAGCAACAAAGAGAAAGTGGGAAGCATACTCTGAGTATTGTGAGCATAAAAAAGAGATCTGACCACAGCTAAACCACCTAATATATCGGCTGGTTACTGCAAGTGTTTGTTCCTGAATGCAAATGCATTCGAAATGGAAATTGTTTTATTTACTGTCGTAAATCCAAGATCTCACGTCCACTGCACACACCTTACTTGTCAATCGATACACCCACCCGCGTCAGCTACGTATTTGTAGCAGAACACTTGCAAAGCTTTCTGGATTATTCTTGGTATTTTCATCTTGATTGTCATTCGGCTCCTATCGATAGCCAAATTTTGGAAACTTCATTATAAAGGGATATCTGCAATACGGATTTTCCGAGTAAGTGATTGCCTTCTTGTTTGATTGGTTAGTTATCTCGTTCACTGTATCCTCTGCTCATTCCGTTGACAATTAAAGTTAACACTAAGTCAAAAACGTAGCTTAAAAAGATAATCAAGATTTTCCCTAACTCCTTTTGCAAAGCCTGTTTTGTGCATCCAGGTTCAATTTGCAGCCTTGATACGCATATTGGATGCATGTACTATACATTTATGGGAGCTCCCAACGAGCTTGCCAATCTAGACTGTTCACTTAAAAAGCCCTAGAGACAATTTTCTGCATATTAAAAAGTAGTTCTGGATCTTAATCGCATCTAGCCAGTTTTAAAGATATACCAATGTCTATGTCAGTGTCTTTCCACAATAAACCATCACCCACTTCGAAAAGTAGAGCTGAGTTGCAGCCTGTGACATTTCATGCGACATTTCTTTTTAAAGATTTTGCAGGTGACGGTTTGATCGTAATTGAGCCCATTAATAATACTCATCATCTCCACAACCCACTCCCTTTCCACTTGTATTCTCAGAGTCGAAAAATGTATTAAAGGCAGTATTCTGTTCTATAAAGTTTCATTTACCAACCGTTAATTTACTTGTATTCCAAAGTGGTTCCAAATGGAAATAAATTAACCGCTACTCGAAGATTCTACGTCATAGTCCATGCTGCTATTGAGCTATTGGACAGCTCACCTATTTGCCTTGTCGTCCAAGATTCTCAAAACAATAGTTTCCAAGCAATTTTAGAACATATTTTAATAAGATATGTTTTATTAAAATATAGGCTAATTTTACAGTAAGATCATTACACTGAAGCCTTTCTCCATCGTGAGCGACTCTCTAAGCCCAGAAGATGAGGTTGCTAATGTTAATAATATTTGTAATCACATAATTTTCTCGCTCATTGAATTTTTTTTTTAATTCCAAGACTTTTGAATGTGCTGTCAATGATGCATGTTTGCTAAAGTCATAATACTGTTGTGTTCTTTGTTCATTCTTCCAAACGGCAATTAATGAGCGCGTACTACAAACAAAACTGTTTTAACGTCATCAAATTAGGTGACGTCTCGACATCAAGCTGACTTGAGCTATACACTAAGGGTTACAGTGAGCTAAGCATACCAACCTAGCACTTGCATTGTTTAGGAATGAACCTAAATATAAAAGCGATCGTCAACCTATCGTGTGCACCCACCTCGGCAACCGAAGTCATATGTGAATATTGAAGCTCAAGAACAGCGACATCAATGTTGTCAGGGTGAAAATATCTTCATCGCCCTAGCTGCTCAATTACCGGTCAAACCTCGCGTGAATGGTAGTGCTACAACAGGACACTTGCTGAAGTGCTTAACAAGTTTGCATCACAAAGTAAGAGTAATATGCGGCTTCACCGAAACGACCTATGGTGTACTGTGGACATTTAAATAGCTAGGTCTACACAGCAAAAGCTTGAGGAAGCGTGCGAAATATCACGATTGTCCACCGTCAGGTTTATGAAACTATTGTAGGCTATACCGATTGATTTTGGCAACGGCCAAATTAATTTCTAAACAAATACTGTTGAATCACCGATGCACAATCCAAAAATGCCTACGTCTACTATCAACCATCTCCCTAACCGTCTCTTAGCTTAACTCCTCACCTAGTCATTCTTGTGATGATCTAGCTCATTGTTAATCTTGCTTCTTTGTCAGAAACGTAGACAAAATCTTACCGTCCGTATCTATGGTTGCAGCATGCCCTCTAGACTCGTCCTTTAATTACATCAACCACATTACTCCTGCTGATCGAGTCAGTGTTCTACCTCATTAACTACGTTTATTGATGCTATGAGTAACCTTACCTTAAAATTAATCTCCCAGTCAACGAAGGATACTTGTTCTTTAGACCCTGCTCTCACTGCCCTACTTCTATAATACTTAGACCTGGTGCTGCCATGCTTAACTAACATACCAACTTTGCCCCTAATTTCAGGCAATATCCGTGCATAGATAGGCTGCAGTTTGGCAACTAATTAAGAAACTAACGCTTGACCAAGAGGATATAAGCAGCTTCTGCTTAGTCTTTCTTCTTTTCATCAAATTTACTGGAGCAATTTGTATCAGAGAAACAGAACTCTAATATTAAGAATTCAAATTTTGCATGTAAGTTCAACTCTGTGTTAGAGCTAATCACTCCACAGAGCCTGAATTTCTCTTTAAGTATGACGACATTTTCAGGAATGCAGACGTTGATAATGTCTATCTGCATCTTCTGCTTGATATTTCGACAGCTTTCGATAGCCTGGGCATCACTGGCACTTTACTGCTATGGTTCAGAACCAATCTGAGTGGAAGAATCCAGTGTATCGCTGCGGCTGGATAAAGACCATTTAAGGAACCACCTAAATGCAGCGTACCTCATGGTCCTGTGCTAGGTCCCCTTCCTCTCTCAGTTTATGCTCTCCTTATTGCTGATCTGATAGGCATTCACAATCTACGCTTTCACTTCTAGGCAGATGACGCTCGTTTGCACCATTGGTTCGATCCCTCTCCGACCTTGAGCACTTCATATCCTCAACTCATCGTGCAGTTTTTATTGATGACATCCCCACATGGATGGAAGCAAATTTTATTAAATTGACTGATGATCAAACCAACTTACTAGTAATGAGCAAGCCATGTCCAATTTAAAAATTGGAAAGGCAAATGCTCAAAATCGGCTCTGCCAGCATATCTAATGCTCAATCTGAGAGAAATCTAGGCGTAATTTTCCAACGTAACCTTTCATTAGACGATTACATTAGCTCCACAGTCAAGTCTGACTACTTTAAGTTGCATAATATTGCTAAAACCCGGGTTTGTATGCACAGGGATACCAGATCTAAGTTGGTCAATGCATTTTTGACATCCCGTCTTGACTTCTGTAACGTATTGTTTGCTGGTCTGCTGGCCGGGGCAATCAGCTGCTTAGTGCAAAACTCTGCCGCTAGGCTTGTCAATCGTTAGCGTCCCAGTTGCCATATCACACCACTTCTCGCCGACCGACCTGCAGTAGCTACCAGTCAAGCAGCAGATTGTCTTTAAGGCTTTGTCACTCACTTTTACTCCCCTTCATTCTTTGGCTCCAATTTACCTATTATATGTACTACACAACCGGGCTAGGCATAATACCACCTGCTTTTTGGAATCTAACCGTTTACCTATACCTTGTACACACTTCAAACTCTTTTAAGACCGTGCCTTTAGTTCGTATGCTCCAAAGCCTGGAACTCACTCCCGACTTCCGACACGACATCTCCTGACTTGACCATATTAAAAAGAAATAGAAGAACCATCTATTTGTCGTAGCATTTAGTGAATCCCTGTGATTTGTCCTTTATGTGTTTGTGTATGCTGACACTTTTGCATGCTGCGACAAACCGCACGTTCATGCTGCCCCTATGCATTTAGTCCCTAATCGTGTCATCCTTGTTGTTTATCGAGCAGGCTGCCACTAATCGTCCGATCGTATTTCTTCTACAGCCAACGTAAAGCGCCTTGGAAGAGACTGAGTTCTTTGAGGGCGCTTTATCAAATGTATTATTATTATTATTATTATTGCCGTATTTACCGGGGCTTTGGGGTACTGAGGCATCTAGCGGCAGAGCAAAACGCCGGGTCTGACAAAGGAAAATCCTTCGGTGCTTTGTGCTCAAGAAGCGACACGCGGTTCTTGAGTGAAAGCGCTGCCCAGGGTCAGCCACCGAGACAAGGCTTTGCTACCGCATCTGCTCCTCCTAAGCACACGATCACAGGCTGCATGTAAGCCCTAGGCGAGGCCAGCTGCCAAGCTCTCGTCTGCCCGACCCCAAGCTAGTCGATATTACTCAGACTTCAAAAATGCTCAGCCCGGAATTTAGATTAAATCTGGCACCAGCTGCAACAAAGCTGTCAAACATCTACGGCAATTATTTGAAAGTGAATCAGCTATTGCTCTGCCAGCTTCTATCTACCTCAATGGGCTGGCTTCCTAATGCAACAATGTGACACCATGAACAACTAGACTGTACTGCTGCTGAGAATCCACTTGCAAGCATTAGGGCTAACTGGGGTTTAGAGCTGCCTGCTAAGGTTCAAAAAGATGTGGTAATGCTAGCTTGGAGCAGAAATTACCAAACTTTGGCTGAGATTCTGTGGAATGCGTTGGAGTTTACTATGGCGTTTTCAGGAGCCCGCTCAGGTTTGCTGGGGTTGGCTTAGGTTCACAAGTCGTGCAGAGTTTCCAGGTTGTGCTTTGGTCTGCGAAGTTGTAATCGGGTGTGCCTGGGTACTGTTGCATGCTCTTGCATACACTCTGGAAGCCAATTACCATAGAACAAATGCCAAAATGTTCGAGAGAAATTCAGTAGCGCCAGTGCCTCTGTAGTATAAATAAGAGTCTGGATTTTCGCACGGCTACAGGTTCACTGGCCACTGCCACGTGCATGTGGAGTTACTGGTCTCATGCTGTAAGTGCCCACAGAGAGCTGGTCTCAAGTGACAAAGTTGAGGAAAAAGCCGCAGCGTTGCATACAGTGCTGAGAGTAGGAACAACATTGGGTGAGGCATGACTGAGACAACTTTTAGCAGATTCGGCAGCCCCTTTCTATAGCGACAGCAGAGCCTTGATGACTATCAGCACCACTTGCAGCTTTAATGAATGATCGCACATTGCTGGATTCTAATCCAAGACCTCAGATGCTACATCGTGAAAAACAACCATTTTACTCAGTGCGCCACCACGGTAGCGGAAACTTTACCAAATAATACAAAGTTTTGCAAGCCCTAATTCAAGCTTATTCGTGAGATAGACATTGCCTGCCAGTTGCAGCTGATTGCAGGTATTATACTCTTCTCATCCAACCATTGCTCAGTTCAGCCCGACTGAGCGACGCCTCATTCTCCCCCATTGCACACGACCAGTTTTCGTACTCCGATCTGAACTTTCCCCCCAGTCACCTGCACCAGACGTTTGGTAGGGTACAGGAGTTAGGGCAAACAGACATTCAAGAAGATCAATGCTAGGTCTTTCGTCCAGCCACTCGTTAAAACTCTTAATCAAGCAAAGATCCCAAGCAAGGAGTGAGTTCTTCTAGTGACAGCGTTTAAAAAAGCTCAACCTCGGGTGACCTGCAGTTAAATATTGTCATTTGTAGGATTCTTGATCGCTGCCTTAGCACGAATGTCAGTACTCGACTTCGTAAGGCACACACAAGTGCTCGAGCTCAAATGCTCATCCACACGTTTTTGCCATCAGTGTAGCAACAAAAAAGATTTGGCACCGAATATCGTACAGCTCACATCTTACAAATGACGCAAGGCTGAACCCATGACCACGATCTTGCACCTCATCAATGTGTCAGGACCGAGAGAATATCTCCACCTTTTTGTCGATTTATTTTCTGGAGCTTCTTAGGCACCATATAGCCTACTGAAAAGTGTGCGATATGCTTACACCATTAGAATGACTGGAGCATTTACCTGGCATTCTTGCTCTTAACTCAGAATCCATCCGATGATGGCCACACAGTTGACGTCGAGCTGATCACATGTTCTTTCACGTGAGTGCTTGCAGCTGAAAGGGCGTGTGCGACTTGACTATCAAAAATACGGGCGGACTAATGTAGCTGGTTCTGCATCTAAACGCCGGGTTCGAAGTATGACAGCAATAAACCACAATCATCCACAATCCACTCTAATTAGACTAATATCGACCAGACATTAACGTTGCCGAACTCACATTTCGGGTAGATATTGTAGTACGGGTTCCATTGTATTTATCCAACAAACTTCATGTCACTGTGTGCACTACCATCTATGCCAACGTGCTACAATGCCTGATACCTGAACCACAATTCAGGGCAATCCATTTTAGTTCTCTTCAAATGCACCAAAAATCAGCTTCACACAGCTATCAAACTTTGGAGTATCAAAATAATTACAAGTACACTGTAACCGGGAAATTTCACATGATTCCGCTGACAAACTTTCGTGTAGTCTGCAGAAATAGGATTGCATCGGCCCAGGCGAATGCCACAATCCGCCGAACTCCACAGCATTCCAAAGCAAAAAGAATTAAATCCTATTTAGCAAAAACCATTTTTAATTGCATGCGATGACACATTCTGTGGCAACTGCACCAAAAAATAAATAACTTGCATTGATGCCGCCATAATCGTGTTGTGCACTACAATCGACTATGGTAGCCCACAACAAAACCACAACCAATCCACCGAATCTACCACGGAAAGATTGAAATAGATTGTGTCGAGCTCATTTTAATTGCATATAAAGTGCGCCACGTTACTTATGCACATACGTAAAATCAAAAATTGTGCATCCTTGAACACGGGCAATGAGCGGTGATCGCCTGAAATGACTTGTGAAATTACGACAATCAACTATATTCCACTGCAAATCGTCCTCGAATTGCAATCGCTGAGCACTAATTGACATTACATATGTTACTAGACTCAGTTCAAAGTGCATCCGCATAGTTTCACTTTATTCTGCACACGAGTTCTCTTACAATTCACTGCAATCGACTGCAATGGTCGGTCCCACACCTCAATCCTCTTCAACTCGCTACAATCCGCTACAATCCACCGCACAACGATCAGAGCGAGTACAATACAAGCCCTAATTATAGTTTCAAGCTGATCTACACTCCGTGTTTTTTGTACTTGCATAAATTTACTGTAATTTCCTTGACCATTCTGAAGCATTGCACTGCAATCGATTATGATGGCCACTGGCTAATATGACAATCCACCGAAACATGCTAAAAAACGACCAAAAACGTACATCTTGTGTTATATTAGTCATTGCATGTTGCTTTAATCTTCGGTTATCTTTAAATCGCACAATTTCTCTACAATTGTGTCGATCATTTGGCTGCACTGCACTGCAATCGAGTGCAATCGCCCTGGACAACTACAGCAATCTGTTGCACATACCAAAAATTGGTTTTGCAACGCTCCAATCTTGAGTGCATGTTACAAAGCACAGTGATTACAGCCAACCACATCATTTAAATCAATTGAGCTAGTTCAATCTCGGAAAATCAATGGCAATCTACGGCAACGGCTAGGCTGGAAGGAGCAACCCACTATCATTCATCGCACATCGACCAAAATGTAGCTGCACGAAAAAGCCACTTTTCATCGCATTTCACATTTCTTTATGCTAAAAATGATATCTCAGGCCCCTCAAGCTGTTTTGCACATTAAGTGTCAGCAATTCGTGGCTATTGGAAGATATGCCAGGGACCAATACATTCTACCGGGAAAATCGAAGAGAAATCGGCTACACCAACTTCCAATTCCCATTCAGCGTAACAGCTCTCTGTGCACCCACGTACGTTTGACCCTTTCAACAAGCTCTGACCGCTCAATCTTGGGCAAAGCATGGCAATTGGCGGCAGTGGCCGTGGCAAATACCTCAAACCATTAGGATCCGTCGCAAATCACAGGAAGGTGACTGAGCCAATATCGAATCAATGTCGCCCATCACGGCGAACTGCATTAACAGTACAATCACATTTTTCAACCTATTGGGCACGTACAATAATAAGAATACCAATTGTAATGCCCTTGATAAAGCGCCCTTAGAGAACTCAATCTCTGTCTAGGGGCTTTACATTTGCTGCAAAGGGAAAAGCAATTGAATGGTGAGTACTTTCATGCTCAATAAGCAACATGAATTACTTGGTTAGGTATGACATGCCCAGGGTCAGCATGCAAAGGTGGTTAGTGGCCGCATGCACAGTGTCTGCAAGCAAAAGCTTGCAGACATGTTCGTGTATGCTTTATTGTTCTGGCGAACCCATAAATCCCTATACCTTATTTTCATAAATGTCATAATACAAAGTGATCGTTCAATAGGCAATTACATCAGCTCCACAGTCAATTCTGCCAACTTTCAGCTGCAAGACATTGCTAAAACTTGTGGTCTCTTAGTCAGGAATAGCATATCTAAATTGGTCCATGCAGTTGTGACATCTTGTCTCGTCTTCTTTAACTCACTGCTTGCTGGTATTCCGGACTGTGCAATCAGACGCTTATAGCAGCTGCAAAACTCTGCAGCAGGGCTTCCCTGTCATTAGCCTCACAGTTGCTACCTCAGACCAGTTCTTGCCGACCTGCACTACTCCCTGTCAAGTAGCCCATCGACCTCAAGGCTGTGGCAGTCACTTTTAGATCGATTGACTTTTTGGCTCTAGCCAACCTATCAGACCTACTCCCTAATCAGGCTAAGCACGGTACCGCCTGCTTTTTGGAATACAATAATGTACCTGTACCCAGTACGATTCTCAGATCTTTTAGAGATGTCGTTTTTAGTCTATACGCTTTTAAAGCTTGAAGCTCACTGCCGACTGGTGTCACAACGTCCTTGACTTAATTCATTTAAAAATAAGCTAAACATGAATTCATTCATCGCAGCATTTAGTGCATCGATGCGATTCGTCTTTCTGTGATTGCTGACACTGTGCATGCTGCCACTAACCATATCTCTCTGCTGACCCAGTACATGTTGACTCTAACTATGTTATTATTGTTGTTATTGAGCATACTACCATAAAGCATTGATCTTGATTTCTTTGCAGTAAACGCAAAGTCCCCAGAAAGCGATTGAGTTGACTGAGTGTGCAGTAACAAATATATCATTATTATTACTATTGAAAGAGATTACAATCTTTGATGGTGATATCCAAATGTATTATTAGTAGTCGTTAATCGCACGACTTCGCCTGAAGTCACCTGGCTCAAGACCTGCTAATTAGGAAGAATTTGTAAGCCTGGCATGCGTCTCCTCCTAAACCGAAGCTGTGCATATCCGATGGTTGTGCGTTCTGCTGGCCAGCAACCCTATCCTCGACTACCTTTACGCACTTCTTGCTTGTGCGTCGGTCTGTATGCAGGATATCCACTTTCTCCTTCTCTCTCTCTCTCTCTCTCTCTCTCTCTGTCTCTCTCTTTCTTTATCTCTTTCTCTCTCTCTCAATTGCTCTCAATCTCTACGTGCCAAGTGCTCAGGAACAGCTTTCATGATGGCTTCGACCTCCGAAATGTGTGCTCGCCCGTTTTTCTACAAATGCTGCAGCAGTAGCATCCACAACTCCTCTGTGGGGGACCCATCTGTCATCGTTCTTCACTGGGTGCGGCAAGCCCCTCCAAAATCAAGCTCAAGCCTCGTATAAATGGCCAGTCTTGCTTCAGCCTCACTTTAGTCTTTGTTGCATTCATAACAAAGACTGAAGAATGGTCCGTGACTGGGAAAAGAGTGTAAAAAAGACGTAGATGCTGAGCTTGGGTCTACTTCTCGGCCGAGACTGCAGCAAGACCTAATAAGCCACAATAAGAGAATCTGTTGGTGCATGCCTTCTTCTGCATAATTTATGTATAATATATTTGTTAAATTCCCTAAGAGAACGTCACCTTTATATTTGCACTTTACATATACCAAGAGGTTGGAGTCCACGACTTCGGTCATCAAATACCCTCGCCCTGACCTTAATCGAGGAGAGCACGGTAACCACTGTGCCAACCCAGTGATGCAGAGCTTTGGAAGAATGGTTGTAAACTTGACCGGCTGAACCAACAATAGCTTTCAAGAGAGTCCACGTTTAGTGGCTAACCAATGGTTTTCCTCTAGGTATCACTTGGTGAGGTGGCATGCTATCGTGGAAATATTTGAATTCAGTTAAAGGTTCATTTTGAGGATCACTAAGTAATATTTCTTATATCCCTAAAGAAAGCCATTTTCCAAAGAACACTCGGGGTTAGAGCTAGTAGGCTACTGGAAGGATGTATTCGGAATGTCTAAACTTACTACAAGAATAAAGACCTAGGTAGGAAGGACTTACTTTACTCGGCATAAGATTGATGCTCTTCAGGCATTTCAGGCCACGCACCATTGTTTCGTTCTATCAAAACGTTCACTCAGAATAGGCATTAGTCTTTAATGTCACTGAAATGCTTAGGTGAACCATCAACTTTACTTTCTATGAAAATTATCACTGTTTTTGGCAGGCTAAATTAGCGTTAAAAAATTATAAAGGGGTGAAAATTACGACAATTTTAAGATAATCGCAAAATACAGACATTTTTATAAATTGAATATTATTCTCAGGCAGACGCACATACGGGCTTTCCAGATCGAGTTTAACAGAGCTAGCATATGACATAAGTCAAGCCCTTTGATTCGCTTATTTGCCAGAGCCGAAAAACGCCTTTGCAGCACGGAGGCGCCTAAATGATGTACATCTATAGGTGCAAGGCGGTGAGTGAGCGTTCTTTGCCAGCTCCGACAAGCTTTTATTTCCGAAAACGACGAGTATAACAAAGCAGCATGTACACCACTTGCAGGTATCAGGGGTCACAGCCCATCGCTGGCCATTGGTCACACAAGTCACGACTAAATGAAAGCGCCCATTTACCACTAATCCTTCGAGCGAATGCAAAAAGCCGGTTAGGGGAATGATGCCTCTTCGGAAAAACTCATAAATGAAGCCCTGTCCAGCCGTAAACTGCCAGAGGTTGCCTCTACCGTTGCGGCAGTTGTTCATGGTCTTGCCGATTATTGAAGTCCCAGGCAACCATGGCGGTCAGCAAATTTCAGTGAGATATTCGCGCTCCGGTTTGTAATCAGTCTAAACAATATTCGATCCTGGATGTCGGAAAACTTCCTGAAATTAAATGACGATAAAACCGAACTGCTGCTCATAGGACATCCTAAGCGTGTAGCTGAATTAAAAGGCTTTGCTCTTCTAATAGGTGATGCTATTGTGCGACCTTCACCACGTGCTCGTAATCTAGGTATCGTGTTCGACAGCTGCCTCAATTTCAAAAGCTTCATTCAGACGACTGCCTCTACAGCTAGCCATCACATCCGATCCCTATCCAAGAATAGAAGCTGTCTCCCACAGTGGCTTGTAAAAAATTTAACTAGCTCTTTAGTTCTGTCTTCGCTTGATTACTGTAATTCCCATTTGGCTGGGCTGCCAAAGAAAGCTATTATGCCACTACAGCTGACTATGAATATGGCTGCAAGGCTGGTCTTCAAGTCCCAGCGGTTTGAGCACGTGTCGCCTCTGCTGAAAGAGCTAGGATGGTTGCCGGATGAGCAAAGGATACAGAGCGAATTTCTTACGCTGACCCACAAGGCCCGCCACGGCTTGGCCCTTCGTACCTAGCTGAACTGCTGCATCAGTTTCAGCCTGTTCGCGTCCTCAGGTCCTGTGTGGAAAATACATTAGCTGTCCCATTCCTCAGCTTAAAGACCGTTGGCAACAGAAGCTTTAGCTCTGCAGGTCCTAGACTGTGGAACTCGCTTCCACAATTCTTATGCAACGACAACTACTCTCCAACTGCCGACTATGGCACATCTTTTTCAGCGGTGCTGAACTGCTACTTCTATGTTACTCACTACCTCAGCTGCTCTCCTGACTCTGCTATGCTTCCCAGTTTCTCTCTGTTGCGTGAGACGAAGTCTGTTGGCTACCGAATGCGTACCGAAAGCCGCTCAGGCTGTGAGTGCGCTATACAAAACTCTCCTGCGTAACACCCACATGGTCTTTATGACTTTGTGGAGTTACTGACGGAGATACGTTATATTACATTGCATTATATAAACTACGTAGAATTGTGTGCCGGTGCAATCTCCTTCTCCTTCACGTCTCTAAGGCTTCGTTACCGACCCACTGGTGATCACGTGATCAGAACTAAATTTGTGCGACAGTTACAAGCCCTAAGCTTCGAGATTGCAGCCAGGGAGCTATCAAAGTGAGAAGCTGGCAGCCACTTCCGGCAATGCTCTCCGGGGGACGCCTCGATCTCTCGTGCTTCAAAGCCTGTGCATAATCCGAAGGGCTCCGAAAGAGCGAAAGCAGCGGCAGGAGAGGCGGAGCACCTAAGCTCACGATGCCGACTCGGCAGGTGCTACGCACCTCGAGGAGATCATCGGCGACTAGACGTTCCACGGATCGGCAGCGAAACCGAGGTAGCAACGTGTCAAAAAAATTGAACGGTTAAATGAGGGACAATCGATTGCAAGCGAATGCCGCACGATCGAATGTCGGCGGCACAGTGACGACTCGCACGGCAACATTCGGCGGCGAGTGACGATCAACCCGATCAGCTAAAAGTGCGAGTCTGCAAGTGAACTCGAATGACATTACCTTGCAGCCGGCAACACTTTTCGGTGCCACATTTGTCGCCATCGTGAGAATGCTGCTTCCGTGCAAGGCGATATCAAGAGTGCGACAGCTAGCCTTTCGTGCTTTCGTTGCCGTACACGCCCACCTTACTTTGGCCGCTCGCCTTGGCCGCCAGACGACGGCAGAGCGCCTCCAGCCGTTCTCTGGGACTTGTTTCGAATTAACAACGCTGGCGTCGCTTCGTGGGTCGGCAAACAACTAATCGAGGCCACTCACATGGTAGAACTGCAGTGGCGACCTCCGGCGAACACGTCGGTTGTGCTGCTTTGGGCTCCCTCGTACCTGGGCGTGTTGACTCGCAAGCCAATCGAGGGAAATCGGTGCGGGTCGATGCTGTCAATGCCCATCGTGTCTCCGGTGAGCGCGCTAAGGACAAAAGAAAAGGAGCTCACGAACAACGAGCTGCCGTCAGCTACGTGCGGCGTCGGGCCCGCTTATACACTGGTTTTTGATCCGACAGTGCGGTGGGGCTGCAGTCGACATTTTTTGCGGTGGGGCTGCAGTCGACACGCCTCCACTTCGTGGCGCCACAGGGTCGGTCAGCTTTGGTGCCGGCGATAGTTGGGCCGCTTTCCCGACGGGTGGGCGCAGCGCCGGTGCAGCCTCGACGAGCGAACCGGCGGCGGCGGCAGCAGGCGGTGGAGGCGGCTGCTGCGACCGGTGCGATTCCTGTGGGACCACGGGATGCGCAGAGAACATGGTCTCTCCAGTAGCCGCTGACGCGAAAGAGGCAGCGCTACGAAACGTTTCAACAACCGTAATGGTATTGCCGCAAACTAGCTGCCACCTATTCGCGCCTGGCAAGAGGACGGCGGCACTGGCCGGCACCAGGGTTGCGCCTCACCCGCCGACGGCTCTCTGCAGCTCTCGGCGAACGTAGAACAACCCGACGAGCAGCCGGGGCGAGGCCGCCAGCAGAGAGCCCTGTGCTGCGCAAGCCTGTGCCGTGTCGCAGCCTCGTGGACCCCTTATTCTGCTCCAGACGGCGCCGTATGTGACCATAAATGCGGCGGCGGATGTGGTGACGGCGCTCGCGTTTCGGCTCGCCGTCATCGCATCGTCATCACATCGTCATCCAGTCATCGCCGTCGCCGTTCCTGCCGCGGCCTGAATTCAAGCCAACGCCGTCTCCAGAATTTAGACCGGAAGTCGACGGCTGGGCCTTCGCCGTTGTCGACCCAGCGTCAGCTTCGCTGTTGTTCGGCGTCGGAGGAGCGCTCGGACTATGCCCCTCTGCCACGGCTTCTCCGCCGTGTCTGCCCGCAGTGTGGGCGTCGCCGCTGTGGTCGCCGAAGTCTTTCCACTTTTTCTTATGCTTGGCCAGAGTGGCTCAAAATTTGTATGGACAGCACGGGCAGCGGTAGCTGCGTTCGGTGGAGTGTGACTGAGCGTGGCTGGCGAGCGAGGCCTTGCTGACGCAAATGTAGTCGCACTTGTTCCACTTGTACGGTTATGTCAGAGCGTGGGTGTTCGTGTGATACTCCAAGTACTGCATCCGATACGTCGCGAACAGACACTTGCTGCAGAGCAGCATCCTGTCAGTTTTTATGTGCTCCGGAAGGTGGCGCCACAAATCAACCTGCAAAATTATAAATCCGGATGAAATTAGCCATGGCTCGGACAAACATATTCAGGTGAGAAAAAGGCATTGCTAAGGTGCCGATAGCCAGTACAGCAACTTTTGCCGCTGCTGCCGCCGATAATTCTGGTGTTTTGGGGAGCGACTTCGCGGCTCGGCCTGGAATTTTGACATTTGAAGTTCACGATCTATGTGCGCGTGTGTGCCGCTTGTGGTTCGTACAGGTTCATTTACGGAGCTTGGCTTTGCCTGTCCGGTCATACTCATATGTAACAACCCATTCTAAATTCAATCCTCACGTCTTAAAAAATCTTATATTGGTAACAGAAGCAGCACTCTACTTCTAGCCACTATATAAGCTTTTCTGAATCTTGCGAACGTCTATTTACTGTATGCGTTCTGCTTTGCGAACTGTGTGCTTTCTTATCAGTAATCGGCTGGCGTGTGCTTGCTTTCTCACCTACGAGAGGTATGTCAAGAAACTTACAGAATTTTAAATTTGAGAACGTGTATCCATGCTTGAGCAAATAAGTGCAAAATTTACATGAGTACGCATAGTACAATTCGGTCCGGTAATGCTTAAACTGTGACTTTTTTCATATCAATGCTACTAAGACATGACAGCTGCAAGTGTGTAATTTCTAAAAGTGATTACATTTTTCCGTTTTGGGATTTTTAAGACATGGATCCTACTTCTAAGTTGCTTCATTCATTTTTTACATTCCGCCTTGAATATTGCAACTGTGTGCCGGTCTACCGGACCGGCCACTGTTGCAAAGCTCTGCAGCTCGGCTTGTCTGTCGTGAGCATTGAAATTGCTACATCACACCACTTCTCGCCGACCTGCAATGCCTACCACTCAAGTGATGCTTCGAATTCATGGTTTTGTCCCTCACTTTCAGGTCCCTTCGTTCTTTGGCTCATGCCTACCTATCAGATCCACAGCTCCACCAGGCTAAGCATCGTATCAATTGCTTTTCGGAATTTAATTGTTTACCAATATGTCGCTCAAACCTCAAATCCTTTGCAAACCGTGCCTTCAGTTCGCATGCTCCTCAAGCCTAAAACTCAATACCGACTTTGTCACGACATACCCTGACTTGACCACATTTAAAAAGAAATTAAAAACGCACTGATTTATGAAAGCATTTAGTGGGTCCCTGTGATTCGTCGTATATGTGCTTTGCGGGCTGACACTGTGCAGGTTGTCTCTAACCACACTTGCATGCTCACCCGTTGCATCTCACCCCTAGCCATGTTATTCATGTTGTTTATCAAGCTTGATACTACTAACCATTCAATCATCCTTTCCTTTGCAGCAAGAGTAAAGCGTTTAGAAAGAGATAGATTTCTCTGAGGGTTCTTTATCAAGTGTGTTATTAATATTATTAGTAGTATGATTTCAAGAATATCAGGGATAATAATGTATTTCTGTTATCAAGTTTAGGTATATTTACATTCATGTCAATAAACACAAGCCGAATTTTATGCAATTTTTAACTTTTTCTACTTTGAAAGTCTTCTTACTTTCGCACAAAAACCTCTTGATTTTGGGTAACGAGGGGTGGATGGCCCATCCGTTACAGCAGAGGGCCCTCAAGTAAGTTCTAGTCTGAGTTTAGAGCTAATCACTCTACAGAGTCAGCATTGCTTATTGTGCAACCTCGTACAAAGCTCAACTCCATTGGAGACAGTGCATTTAGTTCGTATGTTCCCAAAGCATGGAACTCGCTGCCAACCTGCTTCAGAACATCCCCTGACCTGACCACATTTAAAAAGAACTTAAAAACACACCTATTTAGGACAGCATTTAGTGGGTCCCTGTGTTTCGTCTTGCATGTGCTTATGCGTGCTGACACTGTGCATGCTGCCACTAACCACATTCGCGTGCTGACGCTGTGCATGTCACCCCTAACCATGTTATTCATTTCGTTTGTTTATAAAGCATGATTTTACTCACCATTCAGTTGCATTTCCCTTTTAAGCAAATGTAAAGTGCCTAGAGTGAGATTGAGTTCTCTGAGGAAGCTTTACCCAGTGCATTGTTATTATTATTATTAACAATACCTTCTCATGAATGCAGTTTTTGCGTCTGTCCAGCTTGATCTTTTGGCAGATTTGGATACAATTTAGCCCAAATTATTCTTAAGCGTCTTGAATGTCGCTTGGGCATAACAAGCATTGCGCTGGATTATTGACGTCGACAGACGAAGATCATCCAAGGAATCACATAAGTACTATATTATAAACATAAACATAAGTAACACTGGGTTTGTGCTCGGGGCTCCGTGTTTCTGGGTTCTCTTCTTTTAGCTGCCCATGCTCTCTCTCTCTCTCTCTCTCTCTCTCTCTCTCTCTCTCTCTCTCTCTCTCTCTCTCTCTCTCTCTCTCTCTCTCTCTCTCTCTTGCCTTGCCAATGTGACCACCAAGCGAAATCTAGGCTTTCACTTCTTTACACTCACCTGGATCTTCACATTGCTCTCTCCCAGCACTCATACCTGTCAAATTCTCTAAGCACTCTTGCTGCATGTATTGATGGCATCTCCATATGTATGGCAGAAAACTGTCTTAAATTCAAAGACTGCAAAACCAACTTACTTTTACGGTAAAACTTAGTGCGATTCGAAAATTGGAAAACCTAACGCTTAAAATTTACTCCACTATCACATCTTCTGTTAAATGTGTACGTAATTTAGGCAATAATAATAATAATAACAATAATGCACTTGATAAAGCGCCCTCAGAGAACTGTATCTCTTTCTAGGCGATTTACATTTGCTGCAAAGAGAAATGCAATTGAATGGTAAGTAAAATCATGCTTGAAAAACAAAAAAATGAATAACATGGTAAGTGGTGATATGCACAGGGTCAGCATGCAAGCGTGGTTAGTGGCAGCAAGCACAGTGTCAGCACGCATAAGCACATCAAGGACGAATCACAGGGACCCACTAAATGCCGTCCTAAATAGTTGTGTTCTTAAGTTCCTTTTAAATGTGGTCAAGTCGCGGGATGTTCTGACGCAGCTCGGGAGGAATTTCCAGGCTTTGGGAGCATACGAATGAAATGCAAGGTCTCCAAAGGATTTGAGGTTTGTATGAGGCAATTGTGGACTGTTGGATTCCGAAAAGCGGTTGGTACGATGCTTGGCCTGATAGGGTAGTATATCTGAGAGATAGGCTGGAGCCATAGAATGAAAGGACCTAAAAGTGAGTGACAAAACCTTGACGGCAATCCGTTGCTTGACTGGTAGCCAGCGTAGGTCGGCGGGAAGTGGAGTAACATGGCAACTGCGACGCTCACGACAAACAAGCCTAGCTGCAGAGTTTTGCGCCGGCTGCAATCGCCTGTTCTGTTCCTAAATGAACTTTCATTAGATGGTCACATCAGCTGAATAGTAAAGTCTGCCTCTGTTTTGGTAGCCCTCAAGCATCTGCCCCTTACTTGGGATGTAGTCTTCGAGTAGTGAGCCAAGGAGCGCAAGAATAATAGGCATGCAATCAAGGCAGTAATATTCTAGGGGCTGTGTAATGGAAGCAGTCAGTAAAGTGGGCGTTTGCCAAGGAGCAATGAGTCAAGGAAGCAGTCAATGACAGGGCGCTAGCCAAGAAACCAGTTGGAGCATGAGTCCGTGGTTAAGGAAAGTCGAGTTGGTGTGGCAGTGAAGCCCGACAGCAATTCAAGAGTTCGGCCTGGCATTACAGTATCGAAAAACACCCGTTCATGCGAAGCACGCTCGGAGTGGTTAAATTTTAATCCATGACGATTACGATCACTAGTTCCGTGACCTGCGAATGACACAAAACAAAACTTTCAACACGATCAATTGGCTCACAGCCAGACCAGGTAGAAAGGACTGGGGCGATGTGCGAACAGCATAACTTTTTGCACTTTAAAAATCCTTCCTTTCACTTTAGATCTCGCGCCTGCCTGACGATTAGGTTTCAAGAGGCTCCAGACAGAGATACATTAAATTGCATATATTTCTCTGAGGGTGCGTACAAATATATTTTGCTGCTGCTTGCCTGGGAGCTAGCCGGGGACAGATTTGGCTTCGGCAAACCTGCCACTTCCATAGGCTCGCACCGCTGGCTTTCTCCATTCATATCTGCAAGAATCACATACGTACAAATTAGACGTATCGTTGACTAGCTGCACCATGGAGCTGTGTAAACACGATTAGCCTGGACAGGCGTAAAGCTCTCTTCAAATTGACTCGTGTGATAAAAAAAAATTCAAAAGAGCGGGAACTGACAAATAGAAACACACGACGAGAATGAATGAATATACGAACTTGACATATAGGATAAACGCTCAATTGAATAAATAGGCGCACGCGATAAGCTATCATGGAATGCGGCAGATGACGCAATCTCTTGGTCACACGTGTTGACAAGAGAAGTATGACCAAAACACGTCAAGACTGTATCTCCTAACCAGACAATGAAGACCGAATCCTTGAATTTTAAGAATCGCATTAATAGGGAGAGCTTTTTGCCTAGGCGCACGAATTCCGGTCGTCTAGTTTCGCAAATACTCGCATGCCAAGGTGCAGTTGGCACTCCCCACCGGGGCTGTCCACTCCATCCCACGCGATTTGCAGTTCATGCTCGTCATCAGTGCTAGATTCTACGCCTTCTGTTTTGAAATTCATTCGTCACTTTAGTCTGCTGCTATGTGGCGTCGAGACGTGGGTCTCGGTTGTTTGACTGGCTCCTGCCTTCCCTGCGTTTGACCTAGTCGGGTGATTCACCTGCTGATCCGTCACGGTAAAGCTGGTAAACAAGTCGTGCTGCTGTGCAGCAAGTCAGTGTGTCAGCACTTTTGATGCAGCCGGAAGAATACCAGGCAGTGGTGTTGATCTGAGGAAATAGCCACCCTCCTTAACACCCTGCGTCAACTGTGGCTCTGGCATCGAGGTAGTGCTCACCAATTCAGATCCTTTCGGGTGGAGATATTCCGTCAATGGCATCGCAACTGCATTGGGCTACACTAAAGATTGCTCAAACGAAGTTGCAACTCGTGATTCCAAAGTAAATCGATTGCACGATCTTTCACAGCAGGTATGACCACAGGTTCAGAGGATGCTTTGAATGGTCTTCAAACTTGCTCCTCGCGATCTCACTCGGCTCCAACACCCGAATCCCACGTTTTGCTTTGTGTACCCAATGCAGCAGCATCTGCAGCTGTTGCTGTGACTTCCGCTGGCCCTAGTGCCCAAGCAATGTGTCCAAGTGTGTCCCTAGTGCCCAAGCAGTGCTTGTGACAGGCATGTGACTGGCTGGTGCTGGATTAGCAACACCCGAACAATGTATTGAAATTCACGGTCTGAATACACTATAGTTCTCCATCGTCTCCATTTCACAAAGTGAATCAGCTTTTTCGCTCCATAGGGCAGAGACTGAGACGCTGGCCAGGGGCTTAAGCCTCTTGGTCGTGGCTACGGGGGCTTAGGAGTACTAAGGCACTTAGCGGCACCGCCGAACCTCCGTCCTGGCAAAGGAGAGTCAGTAGCGCATTGTGCACATGATGCGACTGGCGGCTCCCGCGTGAAAGCGCCACCCTAGGTCGGCCACTGCGATGCGGCTTGGCTGTCGCAGCTGCCGCTCCTAACCACAAGGTCGCAGACTGCAAGTTGGGTCTAGGCGAGGTCAGAGGAATGGCTCCGGTCTACCCCAATCTACTCGCTCTCACCCTGCCCTAAAGAGGCTCTGCCCGAGATTACTGATCATATACATGCGCGAGCTGCAACGGAGCAGTCAACAACCTACTGCAATCTTTTGAAATTGAATCGACTAATGCTCTGCCAGCGTCTATTAACCCCCGACGGCTGGCGTCATGTTGCAACGACCTGACCCTATTAACGGCTAGATTTTACAAATGTCGTGATTCCACCTGCAGGCTTTGCGGCTTACTGGGGTTAAGTGCTTCTCGCTATAGCTAGCGAGATTTGGGAGGTTGGGCTGGGGACAGAGGTTGCCTGACTTTGGCTGGGATTCACTTGGGTGATTTATAGTTCAGTGTGTGGTTACAAGGGGTGTGCTTGAGTTCAGCTTGCGGTCTTCGTGTGTCTGCTTGGGTTCACTACGGTTTGCTAAGTTTGAGAACGAGTGCATAGTTTATAGGGTGTGCTACAATATGCGACATTTAATATTGTGTGCCTGGTTGCAGAAGCATGACGTTACCTGCAGTCTGACAGGCAACAAGCGTAAAATAAATGTCAAATTATTTTAGAGGAATTCATAAGAGCTAGTGCTTCTGTAATATGAACAAGAGTCGCGGATTTGAGCCGTGATAGGTTCGCTGGCCACCTTGACAAGCTTGTGGGGAGCTGCTGGTCTCCTGCGTCGAAGTTGAGCAAAAAGCCGCTGTTTTACATACAATCGCTAAAGTAGGAATAGCACACCGTGATGCATGACTGGGAAACAATGCTAGCCTAGTCAAAATGCCTTTCACAAGAGCCTTTATGGATTTTACCACAACTTGCCGACGTAACGAAGGATAGCACACCAAATTTCTCGAACCCTTAAAAAATAATAAATACTAGCTGATTTCACAGCCTCTTTTTGTATAGCGACAGAAGAGCCTTTATGACTATCACAACCGCTTGCAGTGGCAATTAAGGATCGCCCACAGCAGGATTCGAACCCGCAACCTCGGGGCCGAGGTCGTTAAATGTGACCGCCTTACCTAGTGTGCTGCCACGGAAGCGACAAGAGTACCTATCGATGGCAATTGGGCCACCCTTAACTCAGGCCGATTCTAACGAGCCAGACCTTGCATGAGCATATAAGATGATTTCAGTTATTCGTCATCTGCTCATCTGCCTACTATCCAGCTTAGCCCGACTGAACGATGCCTCATTCTCCCCCTCGCACTTCCTATGTTTTCGTGCTCTGATCTGAGGCTGCCGTCCAGAGTCACCCGTACAGGATGTTCGATAGGGTGCGGGGCCTTGGGCACACAGACATAGTTCAAGGTCAATTTTTAGGCTTTTCGTTCAGCCATTCACCAAAACCTTTCATCTAGTCACAATTGCAAGCAGGAAGTAAGTTCCTTAAGTGACAGGTGTAACCAGCTAAACCGCGGGCGACCGGCCGATAAATCTCGTCATTGCTAAGAGTCTTAACCCCTGCCTTAGCACGAACATTGATACTCCACTTGTCAAAGCACACGCAAGCACAAGCGCTAGAGTGTTCCCAACAATTAGCCATACAATTAAAATTTACATTTTTTAACAGTTTGCAATCTATAGAGCGGCATAAGAAACTTAGCTTCAATCGTACTGCTTGCAGTTTATAAATGTTGCTAAACTGAACCCACGACCACGGTCGTTTCGGTGTTGCAAATCACCAGTTGGCTAAGATCAAAAGGAGATCTCTACCTTTGAGTCAATTCATTGTCTAGAGCTGCTTCGGTAGCATATAACTTAGTGTATATTGTACTATTCGCAGATACCTTTAGTGTGGCCGGCACACATAACTGGCATTCTTGCCCTCGAATCTGCACTCATTTGACGATGGCCGAAAAGTCTATGTCGAGCTGTTCACGTGCTGTTCCATTAGAGCATGCAGCTACGAGCGCATGCGCGACTGGACTATATATGTGACTATCGTAGCTCATTCTGCCTCTAAACAACGCACATGAGGCACTAATGTCAGCACTAACTAAGCCCAGAGATGTGTGCCCATTGATTTCCCTCCCTAAGCCACACCTCCAAGCTGGAGAAAACCAGAATGTCATGCCTCTTTACGACCAAAGTGGCCTGCCGAAGAGAGATACTAATCCCTGCTAACATCCAGGACTTAGCAGTTCGGTAGCGGTTTTTTTGCTATGCACCCTCGGTCTATTATCGATTCACCTACCAAGAACATGCTCGGCGACGTCATCTTTCTCTTTTTCCTGCAATTTGAGTTTCCAGGCGTCGCCGAGCAGATGTCAACTTTCGACCAACATCGAAGCTACGAAGCATTAGCTCAATTCCATCCATCTTTACGTCTTACAATATGACTGTGGCAAGTTACAGTATGAGCTATCAGAGTCATATATAACAAGGGATCTGTGTTTTCGGGAACAATATATTCCAGAAAACTTTCCACCAGAGAGAAATATTTTGAACACGAATGGCTCTCGCATACAAATTCCCTGCAGTGCCACTGGAATCAAAACAGGTTACTTCTGAGCATGTTCTTACACTAGATGCTAAAAGTGTTAATTGCACTTGGCTAATTTGCTCCATGAAGAAGCCAAGATTATCCACAGTGGTTGGAGCTACTGGAGACGGAATTTAACTGGCCGTATTACATTCTTAAATGTGGAAGCCATATGGATTGAAATAGCTCAAGAGGCGCGAGACGCGGGGGTTAGGAGGGTCTCATGTGCCCCACGGATCTGGTTATAGGACGCCACCGTGAGCGTCCAACCAAACTAATTTCAAGTCAAAATATTCTTCCAGCTTTCTTTACAGAAATTAAATTGGGACTCGGCCTTAGACGCTATATCGTATTTTGCATATAGGAGCATTCAGGGAAGAGCTAAAGAGCTTGGAGAGCAGCCTTGGAGGCAACGTCGATGGTACTCATGGCGGGCTAATTCAGTGCACGTCCCGTCCGAGAACCTTCAGGCTAGACGTTACACTGGCCGAGCGAACATTTGGCGACAGTGATTAGAGTCAGCTTCACAAAGGTTATTGAATTTGCCGTTAAAAGAGTAGTAATACGTTCGTGGAGTAGCTGCGGAGGTGAGACCTTTTTTTTAGGAAGGTAATTTAGTATATCTCCGTCTGTAACTCCACAAAGCCACAATGAATATGTGGGTGTTACACAGTAGAGTTGTGTATAGTTCACTAGCAGCTTAAGCAGCTTACGGTACGCATTCGGTAGCCAAAAGACTTTATCTCAAACAGCAAAGAGAAAGCGAGAAGCATAGCTGGTTAAGGAGAGCTGTTGAGGTGGCGAGTAGCATGGAATTAGCAGCTCAAAAAGAATGGACATGATGTGCCGTAGTTGGCAGCAGGAGAGTATTTGCCGTTGCACAAGATAGTGTGAAAGAGCCAAGCCGCGGGGGGGGGGGCCTTGTTGGTCGAAGTTAATATACCGGCAGTGGTTCAATCTATTTCATCCAATGAGACACATGTTCAAACCTCTGGCATTTGACATCCAGCCTTGCAGCCGCATTCATTGCAATTTACAGTCGCCTAGTGGCTTTTTTGGTAGCCAAGCCAATATGGAATTACCATAATCCGTGACATGACTGTTGATCTAGTTAAATTCTTAGCAAGCCACTCGGAAGAGTGCTTTTAGTCTTAGATAGGGATCAGACTTGATGGCTAGCTGTAGAAGCAGTCTTCTGAATGAAGCTTTTAAAATGTAGGAAAATTTCGAAATCGACACCTAAGTGTCGAGCACGTTATGGTGATCGCACAAGAGCATCACATATTAGAAGAGAGCAGCCTTCTAATCCAGCCTAACGACTGGGTTGTTTAATTGACAGCAGTTCCGTTTGACCTTCGTTACGTTCGAAGAAATTAGCCAACATCCAGGTTCAAATGTCTTTAAGGTAAGCATTCAATTTATCAGTTGCTGCAGCAGATTCCGATAGCTTAAAATAAAAATACAGCTGAGCATCTCCACCAATAAATTCATATCCTATTCCATTCGCCTGTAGCACTTTTCTGAGACGTTGAGCATAAATGGAGAACAACAAAGGACGGAGGTCAGACCCTTGAGGCACTTCACAGGTGATTGGTCAGGTCGAAGCAACCCGACCTCACACGACAGGGATTAAACCCTAGCGGACAAGTACTATTTAAATCCTCCAGTGCCTCGTCTGCCGAAACGAACTTTTCCTCAAATGTTCAAGTTGGATATCATGATCAACGGTGTCGAAAGGCCTTTGATATATAGATCTAATAGTACGAAGTTAGATACATTCCTGTCATCGTTGCTGTATGCGATGTTAGTGGTTACACGGAGGACAGCAGTATCAGTGTAGTGGAGCCGTTTGAGCTCTCGTCAAAAAAATTGAAATTTCAATCTTCTATTTAATGTATGATACCAGCTGCTTAGCGATACTTTTCAACAATCTTTGACGGTAAAGGAAGAAGAAAACTGGGTGATATTTCGCAAGTACCTCAGTCTTTAATCCATGCTTTGTAAGTAGGACTAGATATGTCTGCTGAGCGGCGTGCCAGAACCAGATACGCCAGCCACTAGAAATTAGCGATGAAATCTTCACGGCTCTCTCTCGCCTGATGTTGAAAATTACACAGCCTGCTACTGGTTTGGGGAGCCTTTTCTCCTTTCGGTGCCCTCCCGATGCACTGCTTAAATGTGTCTCCCCTAAGGAACGCTGCTAATTGTTTTTTACCTGGTGACATGACCTTCCGGGATACTGACCTGAAGTGCACCTCTGGTGCTCTATGAATGGTGGTAACGTTCAGTTCTCAAGTGGTGACCAAAAGGCTCTCAGGCAGTACTCTAGCTGTGCACGTATTACGCCTTCTCTACTACGAGGTTCACAATCTTTTTAGACGGATAGCTGGATAGCCGAGGTTGGGAATCATCTATGGTTAGTCGAGCGGTCTACACTTCAGGGAAGATAGCATAATCTCCATCCAGGAGTACTCAAGTTCTATGAAAAAGTATCACTCCCAATCGTACAGTTTGTTCGGTGCTCACACTGAGGCTGCTTATTGACTATAAATAGTGCATAGTTTGGTTGGCGGTCTTGATCGCTGCTATATCCTTCTTGCTTTGCAATCTAATGTCATCATTGAAGTAATCGGTGCACGGCGGCACCTGGTTTGTTCACTCTGAGCGGACACGTTGGCTGCAAGCCTTTGTGAAGCTGTATCACTAGTTTTACTAACACGTATCTGCAATAAATATTTTCCCGTATGTCCACTACTCTGCTCTCATCCTTGCTATTGCCCTGGCTTGATGTATGGGAAAGACCAGGTTTATAATTTCTTCCTGCTACGGGTGTATATGCTCCTTTATCTCCGTCTGCAACTCCACAAAGCCATAAAGACTATGTGGGTGTTACGCAGGAGAGTTTTTTATAGCGAACTCACAGCCAGTGGCTTTCGGTACGCTTTCGGTAGCCAACACACTTCGTCTCACGCAACAAAGAAAAAGTGGGAAGCATGACAGAGTCAGGAGTTCAGGAGAGCAGCTAAGGTAGTGAGTAGTGTGGAAGTAGCAGCTCAGGACCACTGGAAAGAATGAGCCATTGTCGGCAGCAGAAGAGTAGCTGTCGTTGCGTAAGAATTGTGGAAGTGCGTTCCATAGTCTAGGACCTGCAGAGCTAAATCTTCTTGTGTATGCATATAAAATACACACACACATATATATATATATATATATATATATAGATAGATAGATAGATAGATAAATAGATAGATGCGTAATTTACTTGCATAGCACCCCAAGAGAACTTATTTTTATAGGTGCTTCACATATTCCTCGGGGGTCCAGCCCACGACCTCAGCCAGACCATGGGCAGGGCGAGCACCTTAACCACTCGATCAAACCAGCTCAGGCGAAAGGGCAATAGCCCCCTGCTCTACCGTGGCTCTCCAAATAACTCACTGGCAGGTAGGATATGCTGGCGCTGCTAAAGAACTCCAAAGTTGTGTATGGCTGACGGGCTAAACAAAAAAAGCTGGATAGTGTGTTTATAATAATAACAATAATACATATATTACATCCCTATTGGAGAATTCAATCTCCTTCTAGGCACTTGACATTTATTTAAAAGGAGGCATGATTGAATTTCTAGTAGTAGCAAACTCAATGACAACGAAGCAAATTGTGGTTAGAAGTGATATGCACAAGGTCAGCATGCAATTACGATTATTGGCAACATGCACAATGCAACATGCATGCAACATGCAACATGCATAAACAACCACAGAACCAATCACATGGACCCACTAAATGGTAAGTGCAACAAGTTTATCCATTTTAGCTTCCTTTTACATGTGGTCAAATCAGGAAATGTCGTGAAGTCAGTCGAAAGTGAGAACTAGGCTTTGAGAGCGCACGAACTTAAGCCGCAATCTCCAAAATATTTCAGACTCCTACGAAGTATGGGTAAACGATTAGATTCCGAAATGCAGGTGGTACGTGGCTTAGTCTGGTGAGGGGGTAGGTCCAATAGGTAGGCTTGAGCTAAAGAATGAAGGAACCTCAACGTGAGCGACAAAACCTTTAAGTCGATCCGTTACTTGACTTGGCGACAGTGAAGGTCAGCTAGAAGTGGTGTGACTAGGCAACTGTGACGTTCACGAAAGACATGCCTAGCTGCAGAGTTATTCGCCAGCAGTAAGCGTCCGATTGCAAACTCGGGAAGACCAGCAAGCGGTAAGTTTTACGCGTCGAAAGGGGATGTCAGAAATACGTGGATACTTTTAGATGTACCATCGCTGTCAACAGAACCTTTAAGTTTAGCAATGGTATGTAGCTGAAAGTAGGCAGACTTTATTGTGGAGCTGACGTAGCCGTCTAATGAAAGGTCATTTTAAAACAGGACAAGTAGATTTAATTCCGGCTCAGCAGGAGATCTTCTGACAGAGCCGATTGTGGGTGATATTATTTGCACTTTCTGAATAGCAGTTGGTTTTCCTATATCATTTGATTTGAGTTTATTATCATTTAACTTAAGAAATTTTGCTGCCACCCACGTTTAGATGTTGTCAAAACACGCAGCAAGGGAATTGACAGAACTCTCGACGTGCTGGACAGCTGGGAGTGGTCAAAGCAGAGGTACAATCGAGTATTATCTGCATAGAAGTGAAATTCTAGATTGTGCCTGTCAATCAAATCAGCAAACGGAAAATTAAAAACTATGCAAAGACAGGGACCAAGCACAAAGCCTTGAGGTGATCCATACTTTAGTGGTCCTTCGGATGATCTTTGTCTATTCACATCAATACTCTGGAGTCTCCCACTGAGTTAGCACCTCAACCATTGCAGTACCCATGATGCCCAGGCAAGATGAGAAGCTCTCAAGAAATAATTGCTTAATAATAAAATAAAAAGCTGCTGGATGATTGGCCAAAAATAGCACAAAGACTCTACTTAAGTCCGCATTCCTAAGTAGATCGTTATTCACCCGAAGTATGCCTGACTCCAGTGATTAGCTCTTAAACCAGACTGAAACTTAACAGCATTTTTTGACATTTCAATGTATGAGTTTCGCTGACCTACCACGACTCGTTCCAGGGTATGTAAAAGGAACGGTAGAAGGGAGGCTAGATAGAGTTTGCTCAGGTTCTCTTGGTCCAGTGCTCTTTTCGTGAGTATTGGCCTGACTAAAGCCGTTTTGAAAGATGCTGGGACATGACTTTAGGCAAATGACATATTTATAATGTTATCTTCGCATGGCAGCAGCGGATCTATGTATCGTTGAATGACTGTGGAAATCATATTTGGAGGAGTAGTTGTCTTCTTTGATTTGCAAATTAACTTCAGGATGCGGTCACTAGTGGCCACTTTAAAGTAGACATTGAACTGATACTTGGAATCGATGGGTAGGTATCTAGATTGGATAAGGTATGGACTACCTTATGTTGTCTATCATGTCGACAAAAAAGCTACAAAAGCGATCATATAGGTTACTTTGGACTTCGACGCTCCATTTTGCTGTCTATTTCTGAAGGATATCACTAGGCCTTGAAAAATTATAAGCTATGTGTGGCGTTGCGCCCTTTCCGATGTCTAGTCCCAAACCGGTCTGTGGATAGGGTAACAAGCATACAGAACTCTCCAGTTTGGAAATTTCCAGAACTATTAGTTATAAAATAATCTCTAAACACGACAAAAAAACGGGAATTGCAGACGGTTACTGAGCGTAGCGTGTCGCCAAAGGATGCTAGCATTAGGCCGAATCGTTCGCAGTTTCTCCACCATGAGACAGATTGAATAACAAATAAGCGGAAAATCCATTGAGTGGCTTCTACTATAAAAGCCTGGCATCAACTTCCAGGTGGCCGCCAGCATTGCCGCCAGGGACCTACAAGGCTGAGAATTATGCAAAATTTAGCATCGATAGTGAACTATGCCTGCCTAATGGTTTTATATGCGTTCGTCGGCACCCTACTGAGTTGCTTAGCCAGAAAAAGGCAGTGCACTTTCAATCGATGGGGATAGAAATTCGCACCTTCGACTCGCTTGTTGATTAATCAGTAGAGCGTTATTTCGGTGCTAAACTCTTTTAAGTTTGTAAAGGCACAGGCAAATCTTCGCAAGTAGACGTGCTACTGCGGAGGCCGCCGAGCGGCCTTAACGTTCGGAGATGCTGCCTCGGGCTCTGCAATGGCATTACAAATATTTGAATGCCTCAAAAGAGACTTCCAGGAGCAGTTGCATCTTTGACACGGAGCTTAAACCACTTCCAAAACTTTAATTCGAAAAGCAGCAAAATCACAACAATTTAAGATAACAGCAAGAGTTAAGAACAAATTGCTCAGCGAAACTGCACATCTGGTAGAGAAAATTTCAAAGAAAGCTATGTGGCTTTGATCTGCTCATTCATTGACGAGGTATTGCTCCTATTGCTCAAACTCTGGCTAGGTCCATGCCCGATGGCTTCCCGAAAATAACTAATCGATGCTGTACTTCAAAGTCGGTGCCTGTACTTTTTAATACCCTTAGTTCGATATACATGTTGACAGAAATACAAAAACTATTTAATCCATCCGGCTTTCAATTAATCACCTGCTGTGAATGTTTACAGCACAATATTACCCATCTATGCTAGCAAATAAAAAGTTGTGTTCGGATTCTCTTAGGATGCCTGAGAACATTGTATGACCATGCTGTCCTTACAGGTCTTTACTTTTCGCTCAAATAGTCAAGCAAGACAGAATAATCTCAAAGCAAAGCAGAAAAGTACGGGTTCGGTACCAATTCCTAGTCAGTTGGAAATCGTGGCTAAACATAATTCGCCCTGTACTGCTATTCTGACCATCAGTATTTTTCATAACTTCAAACCCCGTCAGTTCCAGATTCGATGGCTCAAAATTATCATCAGACAATGGCCGAAGATGAAAAATTGTCCAATGCACATCGAAATAACTTCGAGGGATCCACAATCCGTTGCAGATAAAGTGAATTTGTATACACAATCTATGGTTGCCATCTAAAAATCTTAGCACCGTCGAAAACTTTAAAAGCGTTTGCCAATGCCACCACTGCTAACTGCTTTTTCATTCTTTTGACAGTTGTGATGATAACTTGTAATTTAACTATTTGCCTCCAATATTACTTTGCGACAAAAACTCCGTCTATGACAATCAGTTTGACAGTACACAGTTCACAAAGCACTGAAATACCTGCACTGATTCAATGCAAGTCTCGGGCTTCTAGCTGAACATCATTGCAGCGATAGTATACACTGACTAGTATACAACGGCTAGTATACACACGGTATGGCCAGTCTAGTTTCAATGTAGACGCAATCCTCACCTACCTCGACAATCCGAAGCACGCCCTGGCCACCGCCACCTGCTACTAGATTTGTCCACTGCCCTCGAATGACCTCGAGTCCACTGGAAGTTTGCATAGCTCCACCGAGAGACCCTGTAGCTCAGTGAGTGACGTGCAGTCAAAGCCTGTCATCGGGTCCGGGCTTAAGCAGCCACCAGTGGGCGGTGAGCGATTCTGGTAGCGGGCGCCTAGAAAGCGAAGAATGAACGCGAAATTAGGAACGGAAGCTAAATTAGGCGAACTCGAATCGCTGTCGCCATCCTAGAGGGAGGCTGTCGGGCTTTTAAGAGGAAACGCTAGGGTGGTCGTGTCGTCGCCGTCAGGTTGTTCCGCCCCAAGCCGGTTTTCAGCCAGCCCAACAGGCACTCTATGCCGTGCCGGCTCGCGACCTGTCCTTGCCGCTCAATTGACTTCTTGCTTGTGAGTCGGCCTATACGCACGCTACATGCACGCTTGTCACTTTCTGCAGTGCACGAGCACCGTAGCAGCCCCACGCACTACGTCATCGACCGCCAGTACGATGCTCGCTTCTCATCTGCAACGCCAACGTATTTATGCAGCCGTCGTCTCTACCATCACGTTTGTGTGCTGGCTGGGGCATCGCCCTTAACTCTTCATCGTTGTTTGTCGAATCGCTACCGCGAGGGTACACCCCTACTAGCCGGTCTAAATGCTCAATACGAAGCGATTGCTGGGGCCTCACTCTGTCGTTCCATTCTGCCACTCTCAGGCAACGTGTAATGACCTGAAACCAGTTCTAAAAAACCAACGCGACTCTTCGTGGCTGTTTAGCTGGCTGCACTTCTAGCTTCGAGAGCTTGTCGAGTGTCGTTACGATTCCTTAGACAGTACATTCTGGAAGCTGTTCGCGACTCCTCCCCCGCCAGAGACCAACCTAGGAACTTCAGCTCGAAAAAACTCCACCCGGAACTAACTATTTAGCATGCTTCGAGGTGCCTTAAGACCTCCCTTTCTTGAAATGAACATGCAGCCAAGCTTTGCGTCAAGGAGCACTGCTCGCCAAACGATGCTAAGTACTCACTATCTCAACTGCTCTCTTGACTCTGCTATGCTTCCCACTTTCTCTTTGTTGCGTGAGACGAAGTCTGTTGGCTACCGAATTCGTACCGAAAGCCGCACAGGCTGTGAGTGGGCTCCACAAAACTCTCCTGCCTAACACCCACATAGTCGTTATGGCTTTGTGGAGCTACAGACGGAGATACATTACCTAGCATAAGTGACGCTGTGACATGAGCTCGACACCGTTCAGGTGACTTTGCATAGCTGCACAGCTTGAATTCCTGGGTTCGACCATGCGGCTCTGAGGTCGAACGAGCAGTCGAGCACCTACTCCCCTATCGGTGCGGGCTCGGACACCTCGGTTAAGCTTCGGGTAGCTAAAGTCAAATTTTAAAATCTTCCGGCAGTTGGCCTCGTTTGTATTTTTAATGGTAAGGATGCATGTGGTGCCTAAGGCTGCCGATTCTGTAGCTTTGTATGTACGTATGTATGTATGTATTGTATGCCGGCTCCTGACTTGTGACCTTAAGGTCAAGGGGGCGTGTAGTTTGTATGTACGTATGTATGTATATATTGTATGCAGGCTCCTCTGATATGCCACTGGTGAGCTGTTAGAAGCACCACCGAGAGTGCTGCTGTGGTCCGCCTGTGATGTAGCATGGACACAGGCATGTAACGAGCTGGTGGCCAGATGGTGGATTCATCATCAGGGTCGGCCGGTGCACTGCTGTGGTCCGCCTGTGATGTGGCATGGACACAGGTAGGTAGCAAGCCGGTGGCCAGATGATGGGTTCACCATCAGGGTCGGCCGCTGCTCAGTTGTGGTCCTCGATGAATCATCGGGGCCAACCAGGGGACTAGAGGAGTGGAAGGGGGAGTCGAGCGAGAGTAGGGGCCGAAGAGAGCCGTGCGCTCTTCGGCTCCGTGCTTTGGTAATAAACTGTCGGGGTTGGGCATCGGCTGGCTCTCTGCTGTGCAAACAAACGACAGATTCCTCGCACACACGTGTCGACTATCGGGCCGTAATTAGCACTTCTATTCTGAACTCTTCCGAGCGCCAAGAACGTCAGAGAAATTTTAGCATGGAAGTCTATTGTTTCCAAAATGTAGTTGGTGGAACACATCCATCTCTACAACGCTGATTGAGCCTTCCATAGCTTCGTCGACCGAGTTCCGCAATAAACCAAGTTTTTCTTCCGCTAAGCTTTTGCATCTCACAAGTAATGACAGCAGGATTAGAAGCGCCTCTTCGGCTGAATACGAGATCCTAGTCAGCTTATCGAGCAACTTTAACAAGAAATGCTTCGTTTTAAATGCCACCTTACGCGTCTGTGCCGCTCGGACCCCGTTATCGTTTGGGCAACGTCGTCTTCTCTGCTAGCCGATGTCTCGTGAAGTTCTCGCGCCGAATCCCTGATCGCGTAGAGACCCCATCGTTGGTAACCTAAGTATGCAATATATGTATATGTATACATAAATACTATTTATATATAATTTGTTTGTGTAGCTCCCAATGAGAACTCAATCTCGTCCGGGCGCTTCACAAGTGCCCCAGGAATTGAGCCCACTACAGGGGTAGTCAAAGATGATAACCTTGACCTCGGACGTCAAATACGAGCTCATTAGGCCCCGGGCTAAACCTGCACGGCTTCATATTACTTTTGTCCCTCTGTCTACAAGTCCATGCCGTTTTATTGGCATTGCAGAACTTTCGCGTCATTGACACTAGACTGTCTTGTGTAGTATTAAACCAAGGATGAATGAGCTGACTGAACCTTTTCGCGCCATATTTAGCATTGTTATCTTTATTGACTACCTGAGTATTCGGTTCTCATCATAAGCTGATAGCGCGTAGAGAGGCATGAAGTCAGTGGGGTCGGACAGTCGGAGACGCAGAGCTAGCCACAGGCATACCACTGCTACCACAGTTCCCGAAAATAAGACCGGGTGTTTTATTATATTGCTCCAGGAGACAAATTTGAGCACATTTTCAGGAGGCAGTCTTATTTTTTGACGATACAAATCTAAACTTAGTCAATCATTCATATTCCAAAGTCCCCATTTATTCATGCACACAAATTGACATCCCCTTCTGGAGCATCGCCATTAATCTCCAAACCTCGAATTCAGGGCTAAATATATCGCGAATCTATTTCCTTTCCATATTATAATAGAATAATAAATCATTTGCATAGCGCCCCACGCGAACTTAATCTCTATTTAGGCACTTCCCGGATGCCTCGGGGCTCGTGCCAACGACTTCAGCCAGACCTTGGTCGGGGCGAGCACCTTAACCGCTGGACCGAAAGTCTTGGTCTAAATCTCTCGTATCTAGCAAAAGAGCTCTTTTTTAAATGAGCCCTTTTTCAATGTATTCTGCTAGTATTTTAAAACGGCTTTTAGTGGTTTTATGTAATTAATTCTTAACCCAAACATTCTTTAGCTATCCACTCTGGTGACCCTCCATTCAATTTGTACAAGTCAATGATACCCAAGGTCAGAGTTTCCCTAAATGACTCGCTTGTTGTGACCGTTATCAAGAGTCTGTAAATAGTGTTTCTTTCATTCTATAATCAGTGCTAGCTATATTCTCCTCTCTCTGCAAGGAATTTCTACATGTCATCAGATCAGTTTGAACTGACTGAATCACAGAGTGGCAGACCTCTGTGACCACCTAGCATAATAAGCACCAGCGTTCCTTATAGCTGCTTGTGTGCATCAAGTTATTTTGGTTTCAATAATATTCGTGTCCAAAACACATTTGTTCATTTTTTCTGTAGTAATAAATGCAATACGTTCATATAGCGCTCTCGGATAACTGAATCGTGTTCTAGGCAGTTTACAGAGAGACACCACTTTTTTAGAGAATTCCCATCGCAGAAAGAAGCCATTAAGCTGGATTTTCATACTTCAAATTCACATGGAGTTTTTTCAAACTAAGTCCAGCCCTGTGCACAACCGAATCCTTTGTCCTCTGTCAGCAATTCATTCACAGATTATGTACTCCAGCTCAGAATGACGACCTGATCCACAACTGCGATTTCTTTTGTCCATTTGTTGATTTTGGTTGTACGTACTTGGCTCGCTTACTTCGGACCGTTCGGTGATCCACCTTTCTCTCTTTCCGGAAAGTTATCGGATTCTGGCCCCCCCCCCCTGTAGTCTCAGCGTTTCCTTTACGGTACTCGAAGAAATAGCTCTTTCCTTTTTACGCTTACCTTGTCTGTAGGTCAAATACTATTCCTTATACATTTATAATCAAATCGAGTGTTAAGCTAGTATGACGTGTGCCAAGTTTAGTTTTGATTAATTGATTCTTTCACTGCATATGCATGGAAATATGGAAATGCCATTAAAAATAAGCCGAATTTTCCCCCTCATTAACTAGGGCTTATTGTTACACTAAGGCTTACACATAATGAGCATCGCGAAAAAAAAATATTTTCTGATCGGACCTTATTTTCAATAAAATACCTTGTTGCTTTTGCAGTATCCTATATTTGACGTCATTTGCATGGCTGAGCTTATGCCTGTTTCAGTTTTCACTTCAAGAAACCCACTTCAGTGGGACAGGATAAACGCACAGGCACACGCTCCCTTACATCACACGAGCACGAGACAGCATTTCATTTTGTATCACACATACGACCCCATCGGGCGAGGTATCCTATAACCTCAAACTCTGCACGTAACTGCGGCTTTTTTCAAGCTTTCACCTTGAACTTTTCCTGCTTTGATTGATTTGTACTAACTTTAACCCAGTTTGCCGTCACTGCAATTTGCCAGCCATTACCTTGAAAATGAGATGCTAAAGGTAGTACTATTTTAAAGGTACCCGGTTATAGCTTTAAGCCTTGTTCTACTCACGTGTTTAAGCAAAATCTCCGGCATCACCTCCGATTTTATCTAGGCCCTTGCAAGATCTATATGATGCTGGGTTTTTGAACAACATCCCGGTTGCGATTCACTGTCACCTGTATGTAAAATTAGAAAGGTAGTTTAATGAGAGCGGGTGCTTGATTACATGCAATTTGTTACTAATTTTATGCTTAAAAAATTAATTTCACACCTGCAGCTCAATTCCATTGCTAGTCAATCGCACCCAAGCTCTGATCACGCTGATGAATCCGTCCTTGTTGTACTAAGTCGAAGCCAGGATTAGAGATTCGGGTTAGCACGGGAGTCTAGAGGCAGAGCCCCCTATAAAGTAGGTTTGGGTTGTCCCCCAGTGCATGCGGGCATTGAACAGTCTGTCCAAGCATCCAGTGGCCAACGGCCGCACTAGCACGGCAGCTGCCCGCCGTACTAGGTGTCAGACTTGGCTTACACTTACTAGGCCATGGCTGACTCCTGCCTGCCCTGCCACCCGCCTGGATTCACCTCTGCTGCTCTATCTAATAGGGAAAACCAATGCGAGGCAGCGGACGCTGCAACATAAATAAATAAATACTAGCTGGTTCAACGGCCTTTTTTTCTATAGCGACAGAAGAACATTGTTGGCTACCTCTACCACTTGTAGAGGAAGCAAAGGATCGCCCACCACAATATTCGAACCCACGACCTCGGAACCGAGATCGTAGAAAGCAACTACGTTACCAAGTGCTCTATCAAGACGGAGTGGCTTTAGAACTAGGCTTCTGTGGCAACCTCAACCTGCATGGCTTCCGACGCAAGATGACGGTTGCACGTTGGCCGTCTTTCAGCTTGAGCACGTTGGGCGTATGCAGTTGAGGACGCCCCCTCCCCCTGGTCGAAGCTTCCGAGCACACCTATTCCTTACCTGTGGCAGCTACGGCTGTACTTAAAATAGACGGCTTGGGCGTACCTCTGGCCATCTTCTAACGGGCTTTGAACAATATTAAAAGACGCTTCTCATCTCAAGCTGCTCATTCCGCTTCTCATCTCAAGCTGCTTAAGTCGCCTATTAGGTCAAGGTCGACTAATGTATCTGTATCGAGTGCAGGATAGTATGCTAGTTCGGTGATCATAAGCCACCGATTAGTGACATCTTTTCGATTTGTAGAACAGCACCGGCATGACTTAGTTTTATAGCGCATGAGAATTGCTCAGCAGGAAAAAGCTCTGTCCTAGAGCAAGAGGACGCAGCCATCGTAGTAGGGCGATAAGGTGATTGATATAGGCTTACCTGTCAAACCTATAGTTCCGGCTAGCAATTTGAGAATAGGGCAACGCTTGCCCAAGGTCGCTGTCACCGCCAGCCGTCCTACATTTGCTGGACGGTTTCCGTGAGAGCAAAAGGAGTGGGTGAAGAATATCTGCGTTCTTGAGCTGTGAGCGAGGGGAAACAGAGGTCGCTGAGGTGATTGATATTGGCTAGGTTGTCAACCCCATTTTCCCAGCTAGTTATGTAATGATAGGGCGACGCTCGCTAGGACCTCTTCGTTGTTGCGTGAGACGAAGTCTGTTGGCTACCGAATGCGTACCGAAAGCCGCTTAGACTGTGAGTGAGCTAAACAAAACTCTCCTGCGTAACACCCACGTGGTGTCTATGACTTTGTGAAGTTACAGACGGAGATAGATTACATTACATTCTTCATCTTCGGCTCCGTCTGGAGGCCGTCGCCGGTAGTTGCCGGACTTGTTGCCGATTGATAGTTGCCGGACTTAAAGCGCGGGAAGAGGGCAGGCTGTCCGCCGGCGATTGAGGGGCAGGACGAGACAGCGCCGGGAGGATTCGGTGGAATCCAAAAATATAATGGCGTATAGCGCTCGAGCTCGCCTTTTAGCGTTTCTTCCGTGTTTTATGTGTTTTATGTATTGGTGCGTGCACGTGGTCACGCAAGAGTGCTTGGTGTAGCGTATGAGGTATTCCTAGCGTAAGGTGGAAGCCGAGACCTAGTTCTCCAGTCAGGGTCTAGGGTTCGGCTCGGGCTCCTCCGTCTTATTTGGGTCGTTCCCCACAATAGACATAGGTAGCCTAAGTGTGGGGACGTATTCCCTCCGCAAGTGCTTGTACTGTTGAGAGCGTGTGAGGAGTGTGGAGATAAAATTAGCTAGTCACGCCGCAACTTTGTGCGCTTGCGAATAAAGCTCAGTAAAATCTTCAATTGTGTGTCTCGCTTTCCAATTCACACCGCGGACTCACGACCCCTTCTAGTAACGATAAGTAGGTCAGCGCCAGAAACGCTAGTTTCGTGGCGGTCTGCTTATTGTGCGTAGACGCGCACCGAACGGCACTTGGGGCTAGGCTACGCCGCAAGGAAAGCGGCAGGGTCAGCCTTCCCCCATCTAGCCTTTGGCGTTACAGATTGTTTTTCACCCCGCCAGCTAAGACACTTGTCACTGTTTTTCTTATTTACCAGACTTTTACCATGTCAGTGGCAAACTCGATCATCTGAAGCTCTGGAAATAATATAATACTACGACTACTACTACTAATAATAATAATAATAATACGCTCGATTAAGCAGTTAGGGTTTACATGGACAGCGTCAATTTGCAAATGTGGTTAGTGACTGCATGCACATTGTCAGCACGCATAACCACATTAAGAATGAATCACAGGAACCCACTGAATGCTGTCCTAAATAGGTGTTTTTTAAGTTCTTTACAAATGTGGTCAAGTAAGGGGATGTTCTGACGCAAGTCGGGATTAAGTTCCAGGCTTTGGGAGCATACGAAATAAATACACGGTCTCCAAAGGATTTGAGTTTTGTACGAGGTATTTGTAGACTGTTGGATCCCGAAAAGCGGGTAGTACGATGCTTGGCGTGGTAGAGAGTAGATCTGAGAGATAGGTTGGAGCAGAATAAAGTGATCTAAAAGTGAGCGATAAAACCTTGAAGTCGATCCGTTGCTTGACTGGGAGCCCGTGCAGGCCTAGCTTCGGAGTTTTTGCCTGATTGCACATGCCGGTAGGCCAGCAAGCAGTGAGCTACAGAAGTCAAGACGGGATGTCACAAATGCACGGACTAACTTGGACGTGGTATCCTTATCTAAACAAGCCCGAGTTTTAGCAGTGTTGTGTAGTTGAAAGTAGGTAAACTTCATTGTGGAGCTGATGTGGTAGTCTAACAAGAGGTCACTTTGGAACATGATATCCAGATTTTGAACTGATTCAACGGGAGATATGCTGGCAGAGCCAATTTTGAGCGTCAGCTTTTCCAATTTCTGAATCACACAGGGTTTGTACATAATTAGAAATTTAGTTTTATCATCGTTCAGTTTTAGAAAATTTGCTACCATCCATGTGCGGATGTCATCAATACAGGCAGCAAGTGAGATACTTCCGCTCTCTGCCAAATTCAGGTTATATGATCCTGTTGAGGGGCCTTCATGCACCTACTCTCGCTTACCAGCAAACATTCCTCTAAAAGAGAGAACCTCATTGAATCGTGACCCCCATCCTGCTCTATGGAGTAGCATTGGAGACTGCAAGCTCATTGTCGACCTTTACCTGACTTTTTGGTGATGAATTCGGATATTTTTCCGATGGGTTCGCTACGACTGTTCATGAGCTGACATCGGATATGCTACTCAAAATTTGACATGCTTTGCATAAAGTGCGATCAGTTAGTAACTGCCGGCATTTTTCCTTAGGCGGGTCAGTAACGATATATGTGCATCATATGTGCCCTATCAACCAGTGGATTATTAAACCTACTACCAGTAAGTTTGAACCACTGATTACACTCAGCTGTAAATAAGAAGTTTTTGTCAATTATTTGTAAGCTAATAGGTGATTTAAGTAAATTTTCGGATGCTAGTTTATAATCAGTATCTCTTTCAAACCAAGCACGTCATGACTTTTAAAGATATTCATTGTAATTTTACAATACTTTCACGTGCGATACATCATTTTTACAATTGCTTAATGGCACTAGTATCATCTAGTTTATCTAGTATCATCTAGTTTATCTATAATTTAAGCACGAGTCGACCTTAATTTATTTAAATGCCTTTGATCTGCCTCTTTCTAAACATTCTGCTATGCTCAGCAGCTGGATTCTGGCACTGCAGACTCTAAGAACAATTTGCAATCATTTTAACATTATAGCGGCCGAAATATTTACGCTCAATTTCAAATATAACTTGATGGAACCTCTCACCATGTACCTCTGTGAACTTTTATAAATTTAATGGGAAATAGCCAAGGTAAGAGTTTAAATAATATATCAAAATACTTATTCAGCAGCCGGTTTCCGCGAAGTTTTAAATCCTGTTCTCGACTATTCGGGCGTAGTCAGCGGACCTTGAGCCTGCCAAGAAGTTCTCTACCACAGACTTATATCCATTCAATGCATTCAACTCTAACCCACTTATGTTGATGTAAGCTGCTTGTCTTTTAACAATGCTCTCATCTGTGGACTAACAAATAATGCGGAGATTTCTCTTTGCCTGACTGATCTGAGGAAACTTTTCTAAAAGTTATCACCTACGTGAACCGAACCCTTAACGCTGTTTTTTTTAGTCCAAGCTTTATTCGCAAGGAAGAGAGTATCACTTTCTCGCCGTACATAAACTTAGGCTCCCAGTCGTCGTCACTCACAAGGCACAAATTGCGTTTGCTCTGGCCAGCCTTTCTTTCGGCAATAAAGAGCATCAGCACTATTAACTCGCAGACTTGAAAAGCACGGGCATTGTATCCAGTCTTCTTAGGGTCCAAGCACAAGGGCAATGACCACTAATTTGACGGATATCTGCCATCGTTTTTGATCATATTTTATTCTATCGACAAGTCTTTTCATGTTTCTATCGGAATGCTTCATCTTTAGAGACAGCGAAAAAAGGAGGAACCAGTTTCTAATGTGACGTACAACTCCCTTTTAACAAGGGTTCGATTAATCAACTCGGAGATTCCTCTCAGTTGGATCATAATACTTTTCATTTAGTTCCCAGACCTTTGACTTTGCTGCATTATGATTGCAAATTGTTCGTCAAAAAATACCGCTAAAATGTCGTACCTCCCACAAGAAAGTTTCTCTCTTCTTATCTAGAACCGGGGAGTTCAGTCGATTCTTTTGGCAATTCACGGTCTCACACAGAGTCATCAAGATCGAATTATTACATTCTTTCACGTTGTAGATAGTGATAATTGCGTAGAAACTGTTTAAATATACCTTGTACAAATCTCAAATCTTTTATAGACCGTGCCTTTCGTTCGTAAGCACGTGAAAACTGGAAGCCACTCCCGACTTGCGTAACGACGTCTCCTGCATGGTCCACATTTAAAGGAAACTAAAATCGTGTCTCTGTATGGCAACATTTACTGGTTCCCTGTGATTTGGCCTGTAAGTGCTTGTGCCTGTTGACACTGTGCATGCTGCCATTAACCACACTTGCATGCTGACCCTGTGCATGTCACCACTAACCATGTTATTCTTGTTGTTTATTGAGCCTGCTACCGCTAACCGTTGGATAGACCTTCATTTGCTACAAATGTAAAGTTCCTAGAAATATATTGAGTTCTCTGAGGGGCCATGCCTAATGCATTATTATTCATAAGATCCAGCCGCGGCACCGGCGTGCAATGAAAATACAATTCAGTGAAGCGACCGAGAGTGTTGCTTTGCGAAGTGACAATGGTAACGGTTTGGGCTAAACTCAGTAAAGCTTATCTAGAAAGAGGTTAAGTTCTCTGAGGCTGCTATTTCAAGGATTTTGTTATTATTATTCCCATTATTAGCAGGTCTGTATATGTGCACGCTTTCCAAGAGCCCGAAATGCCTAGCCAGAAGCTGACCGTCTAGAAACCACCACTTTCGCATCATTAAACCTGGATGCGGGCTCATCGCAAGCACCCTGAATGGCTACCTCTACTTTGGCGACGTTCCGTTAGCTTGGATGACGGTCTCACGATCCTTATCCACAGAAGGGTGACCCAAGCATACCCGGCACCTTTTGACCGATGAAGCTGTTGTCCACGCTCTGTAATCTGCTCTCGGGCTGGCTGGCGGAAGTCTGGGCAAGCTTGTGGGAGGCTGTGAACTGCTATTTCCTCATAAGAGGCGCTTCGTGCCGCGTGTGGGGGGCTGCCTCGAGTGGTTCTTTATAGTGTAAAGTCTGTTTGAGGAGGCCGCAGATCGGCAGTTAGCAGATCTACTTGGCGTTCCTCAACCTGTAAATTGCCTTTGGCAGCATTCCTCATGGCTCTCTGATCCGTGAGCTCCAGCACACCGAAGTAGGTAATGAATTCTGCGGATTCGTGGAGCATCTTTACACAGGCTTGCTCCTGGAGCTGCGGGTGTGAAACGAATTGTTGAGAGCTTTCCCGATGTCGGCGTGCATTTGGCAGTGGTCCCTCTCTAGCCGATCTTATCTAATCTGGCGATGGAGCCGGTCATCAGTCTCTCCGGCAGCACTCTGGGGTCCAGCTGCATGCTGGACGATACAGATCTGTCTGGCGTCGCCCTGGCGGATGACCTCGCTTTATTTTTCGGCACGTCCACTGGCAGGCAGGCTTTGCTGTGGGCTGCCTAGCGGGCCGTTCGGTCGCCGGGCATGCCGACCCGGCCGGAAAGGTTCGGCTCGATCGGGTCCCCAACGAGTCCTGAAGCTGTTCCTGCTTCCGTCTCCTTGAACGGCCAACCGATTTCCAAACTGCCAGAGAATGAGCCCGTGACCTAACTCCGAGTCCCGCAAGGTTTCCGGTAGCCAGGTTCGAGATTGAATAAGCCTGTTCGTTCCGTGCCAGGGACCTTCGCTTAATGCAGGAAAGCCTTCTCCCCCCCCCCGGCAAAAGCTTGACGCTTTGTGGTCTTTCCTTCTGCCACTGATTGATTCCGTCTCTAGGTCTTGGCTCGTGAATCTGGCTGCCCCGCTTTCGACCGAGAAGACTCTTCTGAGGTTTCGCTAGTTGATTTGAGACTAGCGGCATCAGCTGGACACATTTGCCGTTTGTACCGTGCTGAAATGGAGGCCGTGGTCTCGTGCGCTTCGCGACCGATTCGGAGATCCTCAGAGTTAATTAGGCCTGCAGCATGCTGTGCTCCGCCTCACCCTAACGTGTTGTGTGACACGTCTCACGTCGCCTCACGTCTCGACCGGGCCGTTGACAGCGTTGACGGCACGCCTTCATCTGACGTATTTCGCTCACGGTACCTGAGCCTAGCCCCTTCGGCCCTAGAAACAGGGTCGGCCCAGCCTCGCTGTGGGTGGATGTGCGACTATGTCTCACTCGTCTCTCCTGTCGCCTATCAAAAACCAGCTCAACCGACTCCGACAATATGGAGCACTTGTTTGTGCCGCTCGTCACAAAATCGAGACTACTCAAGTTCGCCAGGTTAGCTGAGGGCCGGCCTTGTGCGGCTCAGCCCGCTCAGCCCAGGGTCAGCCGTGGCCTGGCCATTGATCGGTTTGGGATACATAGCTACTTCAAGAGCACGAAAATCTTGGCCTGTCGTTCTGGACCTACAGGTTTGTTCACCGTGCTCGCATTGGACATGCTGCCGGTGGGCACGATTGGCAGCCGGTCATACCCCTGAATGGCCACCAACTGCCGCCTTTGTCGCACTGAGACTGAGACCGTCTGCCACCTAATAAAACACTGCCGGCCTCTGCCGCAAGCAATTATTGCTAAACACAACCTTTTTCTAGGTAGCCTAATCGGGGCTCTTCCGACCACCGAGAATCCCCTGCCTTTCGGCAGGTAGCCTCTCCCCAATCGCGTTGGGTCCGATCTCAAGCCGGACCTAGTAATTGACAACGGCACCATTGCGGTCATAGTTGGCGTATTTTATCATCGCTGCCGTAGAACGGCAGAAAGATGCCCTGTTGGTGGCGGCCCGGTAAGAGGTTGATAAGGACGAAGCCATAGCCCGGTCTTTTGTGACCGCTTGCTACCTATCGGCAGTGGTGAGGGCCCTTTGTGATAGGTGCCCTGAGCGGCTGGTAATCGGATAATAAATCTGTCCGGCAGAATTCGGCATTTCACCGAAGGATTAGGCAGTCTTGCGGCATCTGTACTTCTTAAACACAATTTCCGGGTCAGAAGCCTTGTGGTCCCTGCTCATGAAACGGGATGCTCAGGTAGCTTCTGCGGCCCTGTTGGAGCAGGTTTACACCGGCTAAGGTGCAATAATTCGTTAAAATATCCAAAATAAAAGTGACATATCTATCTATTCATATATATATATATGTGTGTGTGTGTGTGTGTGTGTGTGTGTGTGTGTGTGTGTGTGTGTGTGTGTGTGTCTGTGTGTGTATTATCGAGAAAAATCGTTTAACTGGTGTATATACATTAGCCGGCGGTGCCCTGTCCGGCGAGGGTTGAGCGTACTATCCGGGGGGCCCTCGGTTCTGGAACAGGGACCGCGCGACTTCCGAACCAATTTTGCGTCGGAGATGCAGTGCCGCCTCAAAGCCTTTCTTTCAGAGCGTGGAATGTCAAGTTTAGCAAGACAAGCTTCATTTTTTGGCCACCAGCTCCCGACAGCTCCGACCACGAAGTGAATAACCACTACCAACCTCTAGCCAGCGGTCCGGAAAGAACGGTCAATAGCCGTGTATTTTTCAACCCTGTTACTGGCCGGCCCAATCAGAGCATCCTCGCTATTGTGGAATAGCACCGTAACATCCGAAATTACTAAATCAGTGCCGTTGCCACTGAGCAGGTCCAGCTTGAGAGCCAGACAACCGGCAAGCTGTAGGTCACGGTCTGCCGATATCGCAGTTGAGAGGGGTGGCTGGATGAGCTCCGATTAGGCGGCCCACAATCATGTTGTTTCGGACCATAATTTTATGCAGCGTTTGCCGACAGTAGCTCAGAACGTGGCAAACGGTCTTGGCCTCCATGTGGCATAGACGGCAGCTCTTGTCCTAGGGTGCGCCTGGCTCCTGGAAGCAGCCTCTGGAAGCACGACCAGGCACGCTTGGTGCCCGAACCACCACGCTCTGAACAAGAGGCCAAGACCCGCAGTCAAGAAATGACTGTGGGTGGCGAATTTTTCCATGGCCAGGCAGTCGCTGACCCTGCCCTGTGCAGCCTGGGCCGCCCAAGTACTGTTATCCACGAGCCTGGCGAACTCTCGCAGCTTCGTGATGAACACTCGTGGTATGACCCTGCGCTCGATACCGTCAGGGTCAGCGGACACAGCCAGCACTTCAGGGCCGGTCAGCAAGAGGCGACATGAGAGTCGCTTGAGGCACTTATGCGCGTCTTAACAGAGTGAAATTCAGGCCAACCCTGTCGCCAGGGTTGAAGGCTGCTGGGCTCATTTATCCAGAATGCTAATCATCTACGATGGCGTGCCATCCTGGCGGGTGACTTTCCGGTCGAGTCTGTGGTGGGCGACTTGAATACGCACACAGCGGGCTAGCAGAGCATGTGACAGGCTTGCTCAGCTCTTACGATGGAGGCATTGTTCGCTGAGCGGATCATGACATGCCCGCCGGCAGAGTGGAACACAAACGGGTAATGCACCGATGCCAAGTTCGGCAGACCACATTCGGAGTGACATAGCTCCTTCAGAGCCCTTTCGGCTGATTGCAGAGCGGCTTTAGGCACAAGCCGCGCCCGACAAAGGTAGTCGAGCCGTGGCAGGAGGTATGTCCGAAAGGCGTTAAGCTTTTTGCCAAGTGGTGAGAAGGCTAGTCTGAAGCAGGTTAATGTCCCTTGCAAGGAAAGAGTAGGTTGCTCTATTTCAGCCGTAAGCTGCCTGAGACCATGCGGAGCTCCAATGTTCTGACTCGTTCTACGGCAGCTCGGGGATTCGCCTGTCATGTAGAGAAATTGAGGTGTGCACGGCCGTCGCACCCTTTCATGTGACGACACAGTACTTCGCCGGCCGGAACTCCATGCTCAGCGTCGACACAGCTTGTTCAACTGCGGACACGAGGGCCTGAAGACTAGACAACGTTCCTGAAAATAGAGCGAGATCACCTGCCAAGGCACAGACCGGCATGAAAGTACCGCCAAGCTGGAAACATGGTTCCTGCATGTTAGAAGCGAATCTGACAACCAGTGCCGTCGCTAGATCAAACAGAATTGGTAATTGATGTAGCCTTGCCGGACGCCGGTAGTCGTAGGACACTCCACTACCACCTCGTCGCGAACCCGAAGCTCCAGGAATCCATCCTATGTAGAGGTGTTCAACGGACCTGCACAACCTCTCCTAATTTCGGCAGGCCGAAGCACACTCAGAAAAGAAAAAGTGGAATGCAGCCGAAGGTATTAGGCAGGTCTAGAAACTCCAAATACTGAACGCCAGCTCCCAGCCGATCTCTGCAACGTCAAATGTGTTCTCCAAAAGAAAGAACTGCTTTAGGCATTCGTCCAGCACCCGGAATAAACCCATTTTTCTGCAGTGACATCCTATATATATCTACATATATCTACATATATATATATATATATATATATATATATCAAATGTAAAGTTCCTAGAAAGAGATTGATTTCTCTGATGGCACTTTATCAAGCGCATTAATATTATTATTATTATATGTACATGTATATATATATATATATTATATATATATATATGTGTGTGTGTGTGTGTGTGTGTGTGTGTGTGTGTGTGTGTGTGTGTGTGTGTGTGTGTGTGTGTGCATGTATGTATATATGCTAAAAGTGGCTTGCGCTCGGCTATTCATCTAGACCAGAGGTCGGAAAAGGTTTCGGACTACTGGGCCATTTCAGGAGGTCAATAAGGCACGCTAGGCCAGAAGAAACTACGCCCACGCCGCTGACCCGGCGGAATGGGCGTGGCCAGTCGAACAAAACCACCAAAACCCACTATTGACGCCTAGTCACGCACAGCAATTACACTGGTCGTTTTTTATCACCCCATACCGGCCATGCACTTCTGTTCATGCAAGTGCCTGATTTCAGTTTTAAAAATAAACATGGGAAACAGTTTGAACTGACACTAGCAGCAATGAAGAGATCCAAAACCACGACAATGGAATACTAACTATTCGATGGTGCTTTTTTGCAGCAGATGTAGAGTGCCTAGTAAGATATTGAGCTCTCTTCAAGATGCTATATCAAACTTATTATTATTATTATTTTAATTAAAAAGTAATCCGTATCCAACTATAAATAACTAGCGTAGCATTAGGCCGGGCTGCAGTGCTAGCTAGGGCCTATCTGGAGAAGAGGTCAGATTTTGCTCACCTCTGCAACACTTTCTGGCGCCAATCCGTACCGGCTATGGGCAGCCGCTATCCGTATGCAAAGCAACGTGGCAGTTCTAAAATCATACTGCGAAAAGCTCAAAGCACAACTAAGCACAATAACAATTAGCTCTCAACTCAAACCAAAGGCCACCGAGAGATGGGTCATTCCTCGTAAACTTGCTAGTTTGGATACTCATATGTCAAAGTAACTGCATAGTGAAGGGGAAGAAAACCGGGACAAGACAATTAGGCTGGATCCAACAAGAAATAGCTAGCGGCCCGCTAGTCCGAACTGGAGTACTAGCTTGGCTGGATCTAGCCTAAAGGCCGGATTGCAATTAGGCAAGGCGCCCACAGGAGCAAGGGCGATGGAAAATGGACCAGCATCAAACGCACCCTCGCATTGCAGTATCCAGCAAAGTCACAATAATTGCTCGGGCTTGACAATTCTCTACGGGGCGTGCATGTATTGTAAGTGACTTATGACCTGCCTACGAAATGGCTAACGCACTTCAGCTCTGCTATCCTCACTTTTTCCCACGGGTCTGAGTATTGGCATTTAAACAACCGATATCATTCTCTTTAACCCAGCGCTCCATATTTACAACAGGTGGATAGAACTTCAGCTTTCTCAGAGCTTATAAAAGTAAATTTAAATATTGATTGTATCTTAACAATCAAGAAGCACTGTGTTGAAGCACTATGCGAATAGAAGGGCCAGAAAGGCAGTTCAGGCCAACCGGACACGAAATGATAGTGTCGTGGTTTCAGAGCACGGACAGAGAAGACATCGCCTACAACCGGAATTTACTGCAGTGAGTCCCGTTCTATGCTATCCCGAAAGCAGTGCTCCTATCGCCGGAGTCACCCCCGGCAATGTGATTCGATTGCTAGCAGCTCAGCTGGTATGTTATTGATAGGACCTGACGCATTTGGATAAGTGCTCGACAGCAATACCAAGGACGTGGCGCCATGCTGGGATATTTTGCGCCCGGGAAAAAATAACACGATCGTACATGACGGTGGCTCTTGTGTCAAGCGCCCACTACGGTACCACCTGATCCAGCGCCCCTGATTCAGCACCAAGGAGAACTTATGCCTCTTGCCACCATCAGTGCACTGCCGCTCTAAACAATCGAGGAACATTCAACAGTGAGCACGACTGTAGGTTTATAAGAGTTCGGTGCAAATACTGACGTTATCACCAGAGCGCGACACGATGAAGACGAGGATGACAAAGCAATCACTTTTCTCGGGAATCTTGACTGGCTAGAGGCGAGCAGAAGTCGAGAGTCCAGCTTCAGTGACCGCCATCAGCTGGCTCTGCCCTTATGGTCTGAAGTATCGCATACTGCAGGTGAGCATAACGACTGTTTTTGGCTAGAGGCTTGACAGTGGCTTCTCGCCAAAATGTGCAAGTATGCACGTCTATAACGCCGATGAATAGTGGTCATCACCAGCTCAATTTGGGCCCGTGGGATTTGCTATCACTTCAATGCGTGCGATACCCTGATGTGTTTGTCGATGTTTTCTAACACCTGAAAACCCAGAATAGATTGTTTAATTGAATGCAATCGTGCATTTTGGCAAATATCCATACACTAAGCGATGATAAAAGCTAACTCCTACTCACAGGACACCTCAAGCACAGGGCTGAGAAGAAGACGTTGCTCGTCGAGTAGAAGACGGTGCTGTGCGACCGTCACCATGCACTCCAAATTTAGATGTCCGCTGTCATAGGCGTTGTAAGAAGTTAGCTTGCACAGCTAGCCATCGAGTTTGATCTCTGTCTAAGGCAAATGTCTCTTCAAGGCCGTGGCTTCGTATCTATGCTATTGAATCTCCGGTTTTCTCTATGCAACGCCGCTGTAATTCAGTATTCTCTGTCCTTCCAAAAAGCCGTTCAGAATCTGCAGCTGTTAACAATTACGGCTGAACGGCGTGACACAAAGTCCAGATGTTCAGCTGTGTCTTCTTTCCTGAAAAGTTGTGATATCTCCCGATTGATCAATGTACACAGGTCACACCACTCCGATCAAACAGAATGCTGACACCTATGTTGTATTACACTGGCTGCGGAGGCCGCAGTTCTTGTTTAGCCTTACGGAAACACAGAGCGGACGTGAGAGGTCAATGAGACTCAATATTCAATTCATCAGTACATACATATACGAGCTTGCTGACTCACTGCAGATGGGGTAGTACATCTGTGGCGGGCAGTATCCTTACATCAAAGGCCGGACGCTGTGCCGAGTCAATTGCCTAGCAGCCAGCTGCAGATGGGGTACATGTGAGTGGCTGAGGCTGCTTTGCTTATTACAAAAGCAGGAAGCAGCAGGCACACACAATATCCCTTCCCCCATAGAAAATAAATATCATAGTCCGCCAGTCTGGTTGGGCGTGGGGAAGCCCTCACGACTGGACAGTTGAGTAGCCACCAGTTGCCCGAGTACTTCTCTACTGCCTGCTCTGGCGGTGGCCCCGAAGACTAAGTTGTTGCCCTGTCCTGCAGTACGCCGTTTGGTTCTATCAGTCGTTTAATTCCGCTATTGACCGCTTCCGACTGGCTTAACTAGAGTGAAGGCTATGTGACAGGCACGGGCAGGAGGCACACCTTAGTTCTGCCCCCCCCCCCAGCGAGAAGCCGGTCAAAGATACTGTCCACTTTAGGCAAATTTCATATACCGCTCCCACAGACATGCGGCTACTGCAGGTCAAATCCGTGCGAGCCCCGATGGCCGGACTCATGCACTCGTCGCCGGCCAATCCGGCCCTGCGAAGATCACTCCGGCTCATTATTAGTGGCTCATCATTCCCGGGCTTGCACTCCGCCAAATCAATATCACGGTTGCGCTCCTCTGCGCTCTGCTGCCAAGAGACGCTCGCGCGGGTGCCCTCCAGGTAAGATGCTCCTGCTGTTGCACTTCACCAGCAACACATCGCTCTCGAGGGCTGCCTGCGCCTCGTCTCCGGATAGTATTACCTTGCTAATCACTGCTAACTCGCCGTGCTCTGCTGCGCTCCAAGCCGGGGGGCTTGTGCGGCAGGTCTTCCCCACCGAGACGCTCTCGCCACTGTGCTCTCCGGCCGCGGAGATGCTCTCTGTCACTACGACACTCTCACTACTGTGCTTCGTCGCCGAGGGTCACTCTCGAGGCCGCCTGCACCTAGATGCAGGCTACTATCGCCACGCCGATGACCGCTATCGCCTCGACGCTAAAGGTGGCACGTGCTGTTCCTCGTTCGTCGCCAGCTGCTGTAGCTGCAGACTTTGTTCAGGCGCCCTTCGGCTATTAAGGATACTAGGTCGGAAGCGATCTCATACACGCTTTCTCTCTCGGTATTGTAGTCGGATAGCTTCGGCAGCAAAATCAGTTCCACCCGGCTGTCTGGCTCTGGTGAGCAGTTGACGGTGGGATCGACCGGTGACAAAGCTGGCTCGTCGCCTAGCTTTGTCCTTGCCTCGGCTCCTGCGAGCTGCTCCTGCTCCAGCTGAAACCTCTCGGCCTTGAGCTGGCCTCATCGTCGGTCAACCTCGAGAAGATCAGAATTAACTCATTTCGCACCTTGCGGTAGTATTTCTTTACTTCTAATGGCTGGTCAATCCAACTTTGTATTTCGTTATCGTCCAGACACACTGGCACAACATGCTTTAACAGCATCGAAATCTTAACCTTGCTACAGTCTTTTCTAGCGTTAGATGCCAAGGTATGTATTGCCCTCGACGGTTAAACATTCTTTACGTCAGTGTAGGCGTCCCGTCTAGACCATAGAAGGTCCAAAACTTTTTGGCACGAGAAACCATCTTCTACTACCCATTGTTGTGTAACAGTGTCTCCGGAGGCTGCTGTTCTTGAGAAGTCTCACTGAGGCGTGTGAGGTCAACGAGACTCAATCTTTGTTCCCTCAATGCGTACATATACAAGCAGGCTGACTCACCGCAGATGTCGGAGTACATTTGTGGCGGCCAACATCCTTACATCAAAGGCCGTACGCTGTGCCGAGTCAATGGCACAACCACCTGCTGCAGGTGGGGCATACATTACGGGCCAGGCTAATTACATTAGTAGAACTCGCTAATTGCAATAGTGGAAGCAGCAGGTTAACACAACACCTAAAAATTGGCTATATTTGGTTTTCTCTTTCTTTATTTGTTCCGGCCAATAATGGCTTTTAATCAGCCACACTACAACTGTCATTATTCGAGGTTTCTGAATTGAAACGGCTGCTAACCTTAATGCAATAATTTGTGGGAAAGGTTGCGTAAAAGCAGTTAGATTTGCTTGCGGAATTGGCGCTAGCATTTTAACTCTAGGCCACGGAGCCGTTGGTACACATCATAGCCGCGTTTAAACGAATCTAACACTCCATCGTTCTAGCCTTATTGAGCTTATTGAGCCCACGGGTTGTGTATGGACCTTAAATTAGCTATTTTACTCCTAATTTTACATATGCATTTAAAGACTGTAGGCAACATGAACTTCTAATCGGAAGGTCCTAATCTGTAAAGCTTGCGTCTACAATTCTTACGCCACGACATCTGATTTCCTGCTGCCGACTGTAGCGCTTGCGTTCTGCCACACAGAGAAGCCACTTTAATTTTGCTCAGTACCTCAATTGTTCTTCTGCTTCTGCTATGCTTCTAATTTTCTCTTTGTTACCTGGGATGATTTCTGTTGGCAACCGTATCTGTAGTCAACAGCAACTTAGGTTTTGAATGCACAATAGCAAATTTTTCTCCATTAAATCCACTTTCTATGTGGTCTTTGTGGCTGTGTGGTGTTTTATCAAGGCAGCATTCTGTTTTCCTGGGACAGGACGGCGTAATGCAATAAGAGTCTCCAGCTAAGCCAGATTAGACCTATAAGAGTCGCCGGATATGCCGTGTCGTCATGTCACCGGAGCTTTCGGAAACCTAATGTTGTCTGGATGAGTTGTGGTGTTGAGGGCTCTTGGTTTTGCCCCGTGACAAACCTGGATGGATATCGGGCTCTACGGAGATTCAGCCACTCACGCAAAGCAGCAACGGCTCAAAGTCTGAGATGAGGCAGCAAATGACATTGCTCCTTTTTATGTCTTGTATATTCTGCGTTCCAACTGTAGCTTTGTTGTTGTTCTGTTGTTCGTGGGACCCTCTATGAGCTGGTGCCCTCGGCGACGTGAGATTTAGCGTAGTAGCAAATCCTGCAGGAGCGACTTGAAGCGGCAGCAACTATCTCTGACGGTGTTGACAAGTGTTTGCCAGGCTTCCACCGCGTGTCATGTGGCGAAGGCAATCCAATCTGTGATGGATTTCCAGGCGCTGATGGTGTGCGAAGAGACTACGGCATTCTTCGAGGCTATAGTCAGTGGTGTGGCTGAAGTGAAAGCAGAGATTCGACAGCCGACAAGAGAGTTGTTAGCGTCCGGCAGAGAAGTTGCAGCATAAGGCCGAGAAACGGCAGAGTTTAGCAGAGAGGCAATGGCCTGCGAAGCAGCGAAAACCATGATGGCACTGTTAGCCAGCGACGGTTTGTTGCTGTTTTTTGTTTTTTGTTGTTCTTGTTCTTGTTTGTTGTTGACGCTCCTCAAATGGGAGGCGTGACGCAGGTCGGAGACATGGCGGCGACTCCCAGAGATAGGACAGCGGCAGCTCATCGACGGCGGGTTGATGAGTCACAGCTTCGTGCCTGCTTGCATCTAAGCTTTGTGCAATAATAATAATATTGCACTTGATATGCAAGTAATCAATTGTATGTTAGATGATTGCAGCGGCATGCTAGCCTTTGTCTCCGCCTCCCTTGTTTGCCAAAGGCCACTGTTCCAGCTGCCTCCACCGAGCGGCTGGGATTTAGTCTGCCCGAACATGGGGACAGCTGTTTGATGTTGGCTGTTGTAGTGATACGAAGCTCTTGCATTGTGACGCGCTTTTTTCTCTGCGTGGTAGGCTTGCTGCGTCATATGTATTTTCAATTTCATCCTGTACACTATAGGAGCTGCTCTGTTATGCTTTCAGTTCTCTTTGCTGGTTGTTCTGTCTTGCTTTTGCAGGTGTTTTTGTGTAGACGTTCTCGATGTGTAGTGTCGCATTAGTAGTGGTTTAGCGTGCTCAAAGTCGTTTGTTACTTATGTTTTACTTGCGTTGTTGCTAAGATTTGTGATCTCAAAATTATGGGGCGTGTAGTTTTATGAAAGGCCAGCATTTGGCTACTACATAATGATCCGCCTCAGTCGTCTGTGGCTCGTACACAGACCGGTATCGTTCCTCCGCTTCGCCGCTTGTAAATACACGTTGCATTGCTGGAAATTATCGTCGGGAAGGACCTATGTACCGCTGTGGTTCAGCAGCGGGAGGATTCTACTTAGCGAGAGTAACGAAGAGAGTCGCGCTTGCCCACGCTCCGCCCGTAGTGAGAAAAGACTGACTGTGTTAGTCGTTGGCTGGCGCTCAGTGGTCTGTGCGATGGCAACCAACCTGCAGTGTGAATTGTCTCAAGATTTCTCCTGTCCAATATTGTCCTCTCTCGTCAAAAGACCTGGCCATGTGCTTGCCGCCCCGCCCCCCCCCCCGCCAGGTAGCCTAATGTAGCCAGGGCTGTCAGTATTCTGTTTAGGTCCCCTGTTGTTGTTGATGCATGCGATGTTGTAATAAAGACGTCCATTCAAACGGCTGTTCGTCTTGCACTCGCTCAGAGTCGTAGCGAGCGTCTGCATTGCCTGACCGTGGCTGTGCTGGGCGGGAAATGTCATCTGCCTCTAGATCTCGGCAACAGAGCTACAGGCTTACATACTTCACCTTGCAAAATATTATTGAACAGCCTAAGCCTTTTAAATTTCCTAAATTAAAGATTTTGTAACATTAACGTATGTTTGGAGCTCAAGAGATCACTCATTTTGTTCCAGTTCTAAAATCGGCTCAGAGAACCTGCCAAATGTCTTATTACTCTTTGAATGCCTGGCGTTACGGGATAAGGAGGCATCGTTCCTTCAGCGAAGAGCTTCGCACTCTGCTGTAATAGAGAGTAAGGGTGTTGTAAAAGTATTTGAACAATCTTAACGGCCAGACCATAGCATTAGTGTACCTTTTCGGTACTTTGGTTCTCGATCTTTTTTCATGGGGCTAAGTTGGCCCTTCGGAATGCAGGAAAACATCTTCGGACTCACAAACTATGATTACCCAATGTTTGATTGACGTCGAACCTACCTGGATGCGCCATCGGTGCAGACATTGGGACAGTCTGCTTTTAAATGTGAATTGTGCTTGTTATCACTTAATTTCATATAATTAGTCTATTACTACATGATTTTCAGGAGCAAGTGTGCTTGATTACATTAGGTGGGGTCGCATCGCATAGCAGCAATTATGTATTTCAATGGAGACCTGCCAATATTGCTGCTGTCATGCGTTCCGTGGAGGCAGCAGGCGATAACAACTACTCTGATCTCTCCCTCTGCTTATTGCTCATCCTTCGCTACTCCTGCACGTACACGCTGCAGTTACTCCGGGCCTCCTTACCACCTTGTTCTCCTTTCGCTTTCTTTTCCGTTCCTTCCACCCCCACGGCGACATTAACATTTTCATGTATCTAGCCCTAATTTTTGTGTCGCAGTAACTCTAACGAGTGGCTAGATGTAGAGTAAGGATCTCGGAAAACGCTGCTATTTGTAACTGCATTTAGTGGGTCTTTGTGATTCTTTTGTAGTGTCCTTATGCGTGCTGACACTGGACATGCTGGCACTAAACATGTTTGCATTCTGATTCGGTGCATCTCACTTGTAACATTGTTATACTTGTTGAAATTTTGTATAAAAATAGCTAGGTATCATGATTCTTTTGCAGCATCTTTAATCGAAGTAAATGATGCTCAAAATCACCTCGGCCAGCATAGGTCTTGTTGAATCCTCACCCAATCTAGGTGTCCTATTCCAAAGCAACCTTTCATTAAACGATGATGTCACATCAGCTCCACAGTCAAGTATGCCTACTTTCTTCTACATAGCAGTCCTAAAAGTTTGGCTTGCTTAGACAGGGGAGCACACACATCTAAATTGGTTCGTCGATCCGTGATACCCTTTCTAGATTTCTTTAACTCACCACGTGCTCTTCTTCCGGCTTGTGTTCCTGTCGGTCGCTTACAGCTGCTGCGAAACACTCCACACACCCACCTTTTCGGTACTTGGGTTCTCGATCTTTTTTCATGGGGCTAAGTGAGCCCTTCGGAATGCAGGAAAACATCTTCGGGCTCACAAACTATGATTACCCTATGTTTGATTGACGTCGAACGTACCTGGATGCGCCATCGGTGCAGACATTGGGACAGTCTGCTTTTAAATGTGAATTGTGCTTGTTACCACTTAATTTCGTATAATTGGTCTATTACTACGTGATGTTCAGGAGCAAGTGTGCTTGATTAAATTAGATAAGTTATTTAATCATCGTTCAGTTTTAGAAAATTTGCTGCCATCCATGGGCAAATGTCATCAATACATGCAGCAAGTGAATTGAGAGAATTTGAGGTGCTCGAAGGATGGGAAGAATCAAAGCAAAGGTACAAATGAGCGTCATCCGCATAATAATAATAATAATAATATTGAACTTGATAAAGCGCCCTCAGAGAACTTAATCTCTTTCTAGGCGCTTTACATCTGCTGCAAAGTGATATGCAATTGAATAGTAAGTAAAATCATGCTTGAAAAACAAACAAAATGAACGACATGCTTAGGGGTGACATGCACAGGGTCAGCATGCAAATGTGGTTAGTGGCAGCATGCACAGTGTCAGCACGCATAGGCACATCAAGGATGAAGCACAGGGACCCACTCAATGCTGTCCTAAATAGGTGTTTTCAAGTTTCTTTTAAATGTGGTCAGGTCAGGGGATGTTCTGACGCAGGTCGGGAGGAAGTTCCAGGCTGTGGGAGCATACGAGCTAAATGCACGGTCTCCAAAGGATTTAAGGTTTGTACGAGGTATTTCTAGACTGCTGGATTCCGAAAAGCGGGTGGTACGATGCTTGGCCTGATGGGGTAGTATATCTGACAGATAGGCTGGAGCCATAGAATGAAGAGACCTAAAAGTGAGCGACAAAACCTTGAATTCAATCCGTTGCTTGACTGGTAGCCAGTGCAGGTCGGCGAGAAGTGGAGTAATGTGGCAACTGCGACGCTCACGACAGACAAGCCTAGCTGCAGAGTTTTGCACCAGCTGCAATCGCCTGATCGCACATGCTGGTAGGCTAGTAAGCAGTGAGTTGCAGAAGTCGAGACAGGATGTCACGAATGCATGGACCAACTTGGACGTGGTAGCCTTATCTAAACAAGCACTAATGGAATAGATAGCATAGAAGTAAAATAGCATAATAAAATAATAATAATAGCATAGAAGTGATAATAATAGAATAGATAGCATAGAAGTAAAATAGCATAATAAAATAATAATAATAATAATAGCATAGAAGTGAAAGCTTAGATTGTGCTTGGCAATCACATCAGCAAGAGGGAGAGTATAAGCCGTGAAAAGAACCAGACCTAGCACGGAGCCCTAAGGTTTAGCATATTTCAGAGGTACCTCAGATGATCTTTGTCCATTCACGTCAATAGTCTGGAGTCTCCCACTGAGAAAAGACCTGAACCAATGCAGAGCAGTGCCAGTGATGATCACCCGAGATGAGAGGCGCTCTAGAAGAACTTTGTGATCGATAGTATCAAAAGCTGCCAAAAGATCGAGCAAAACAAGCAGAGACACTCAACCCATGTCTGCATTCCTTAGTAGGTCGTTGTATACCCTTACCAATGCTGACTCTGTGGAGTGATTAGCTCTAAAGCCAGACTGGAACTTACTAGCAAGGTTTGAGGTTTCGATATATGAGTTAAGCTGGTCCGCCACGACCCGTTCCAGCGTACCACCCTTCGGAATCTAATGGTTTACCTATACAGCATACGAACCTAAAACTTGTAAGAGACTTTGTGTTTAGTCTGTATTCTCTCAAAGCCTGAAGCTCACTGTCAACTGGCGTCACGACATTACCCGGCTCAACTAATTTAAAAGAACCTAAAAATGCATCTCTTTATCGCAGGATTTAGTGATTCCATATGATTCTTCCACGGTTAAATTAACATGCTGACACCGTACATACTGCCACTAACAATATTTCCATGCTGACCCAGTAAATTTCACCTATAAACATATTGTGCTTGTTGTCATTGAGCATGCTGCCACTAACCGCTCGATCATGCTTCTGTTCCAACAAATCTTAACAGCCTAGAGAGAGATATTGAGTTCGCTAAGGAAAATATAAGAAGTAGATTATTTTAATATTAGAAAGAGATTAAGTTCTCAAACGATGCTGTGCAACTGTAATACATTTAATAATCGTTAGTCGCACCACTACACTTAAAGTCGCTTGGCTCAAGCTGTAATAATGGCCAAGCATTTGCAGTCGTATTCACTTTCTCCGGAAAGCTTTGTTGTTTTAGGCAGGCAAAAGTATCTTTATGTAACTTTTAAAAGGGGTAAATCTTGTGAGACGTTTCTTGAGATATTCTCAAAATAGCGACATTCCCTACATTGTATGTGGAGTATTTGCGGACGCACTGATGGTCTTTCCAGTACGAGTTTAAAAAAGAACTCTTATGACCAGAGCAATACCCCCACGTTTCCCCCGATTTGCGCCTCAGCCAAAGCGAAGGCAAAGCCCAAGCAGCAGAGCTGCACCTGTATATATAAACTAGGGCATGTGTGAAGTGTTCAGTGAGCGCGTACTTTGTCAGCTCCGACAGGCTTTTATTCCCGAACCGGACAGTCTTAAAATCTCCGCATGGACACCGCTTGCAAATGCAAGAGGTCACAGCCCATCGCTGGGTATGGTTCGCAGCAAGTCGCGAGTCAATGAAAGCGCACATTTAACGCTAATACGAACGAGGCACCGAGACAATGCCAAAAGCAGCTTAGGTGAGTGCCGCCCTTTGGACGAACCCCTAAATGCAGCCCAATCTCGCTGCAAACTTTTAGCCTCTGCATGTTTCGGCATTGCCTCACAGTCAATTAGTAAAGTCCTCGGCAAGCTCTTCGACAGCAAAATGCTAAGAGATATAAACGCTCAGCACGAAGCTTGTAATTGCTCTAAACTACGTAGAATTGTGCGCCGTGCCAACTCCTTCTCCTTCACGTCCCTTCGTCTTCGATACCGCCGAATGCGAAGATCACGAGATCAACCTCGAGTTCCTGCGACAGGTAATAGCACGAAGCTTTTCAATTGAAGCCTTCGTGCGATCGAGATTGGGAGCTGGCAGCCACTTCCGCACTATGAGTTCCGAGGGATGCCTCGACCTCTACCTCTGACACCAGTGGTCCACGCAGCGTACCATCGGCTGGGCTTCGGGCAAGCGGAAGCAGCGACAGGAGAGCGAGCTCCGCTGCCCACTCGATGCCGACTTGGCAAGTGCTCTGTACAGGGGGGATCATTGGCTACTAAACGTTAAACTCATCGGCAGCGATACCGATCTGGTCAGTGTCGAAACGAAAGTTGAACAGTTAAATAGGCAGCGATCGCAGCTACCGAGTGCGGTCAAATGACGTCATTTCATTGACCCCTTGCCCGGCGACTGTCGTCGGGGGAGTGACGAACGGCCCCATCAACTAGAATTGAGCATCTGCAAATGAACACGAACGCATTCACAGTGCAGTAGGTGACACTGCAAAGCGCCACCTTTTCGAGAATACCGCTTCTGGGCCAGGTGGTGACGAGCCTGCAACAGCTTGCCTCTGCCGCTCGCGAAGCCGCTCACACGACCGCCTTACTTTGGCGGCTCGCCTTGTCCGCCAGACGACGGCAGATCGCTTCCAGCCGCTCTCTGGAACTGGGTTCGCCTTCGCAACGCTGGCGCGGCTTTGTGGGTCGGCAAACAACCACGCGAGACAGCTCCCCGGGTAGAAACGCAGTGGCGACCTCTGTCGAACGCCTCGGCAGAGCTGTTTCGCGTGCCGTTGTACCTAGGCGGGTAGACGTGCAAGCCACTCGAATGAAATCGATGCGGGTCGACGAGTTCAACTAACATCCCTCTCCAGAGAGTTCGCTGAGGGCGAGAGAAATGGAGTTGGCGTATAACGCAGCATTATCACCACAGCACGAATTTGCTCTCACTTACCACCGGCTTCTCGAATCGCTGTTACGGCAGTGGCTGCAGCCACTGCTTGCATGACGACGCCTCCACTTCTCGGCGCCAGAGCGGCGGCTGACTCTGGCACCTGCAACATTTGGGCCGCGTGCACAGCAGGTGGACTCGGCGCCGGCGACGCCGCGACGGGCGAGCCGGCGGTGCCGGCAGGTGGTAGGCGGTAGGCGGTGGGTGGTAGGCAGTAGGTAGACGGCTGGCGGTTGGCGGTATGCGGCAGCCGGTCGTAGGCGGTGGGCGGCTGCCGCGGCGGAAGCGATTCCTGGGAGACCACGGGATGAAAAGAGAACACGGTCTCTCCGACGACTGCTGAGGCGAACGAGGCAGCGCTGATCCAAGTTTCGACGACCGTAGCGGCATCGCCAAAGCCTGGCGGCCACCTATTCGTGTCCGACACAAGGGCGGCGGCAAAGGTCGGCGCCAGAGGCCCGTCACTACCGCCGACGGCTCTCCGCAGCGCTCGGAGAACGTAGAACGGCCCGCAGACCAGCAGGGGAGTCGTCGGCAGTGGAGGGCCGCATGCTGCGGGGGCCGGTGCATCGGCGTTGCCTTCTTGCGGACCCCCGGCTCTCCTGCTACTACCATCGGCGGATGTGGCCATAAATGCAGCGGCGGCGGCGGATGTGGCCGCGGATGCGGCGACGGCGGCGCTCGCGCTTCGGCTCGTGGTCTCGAAGCCGTCGCCGTTCCGGCTGCGGCCTGAATACGAGCCCGCGCCTTCGCCGCCGGCTCGATCGGAAGTCGACAGCCGACCCCGCGCCATTGCAGCGACGACGTCAGCCTCGTCATTGGTCGACAGATGGGAAGCGCTCGGACGTCGCCCCTCCGCAGTGGCCTCTCCGCCGCACCTGCCCGCAGCGACGGCGCCCTCGCCGCCGCCGCCGCCGCCGCCGCCGCCGCCGCCGCTCTGGTCGCTTGGCCGTTCGAAGTGATTCCACTTTTTCTTGTGCTTGGCAAGAGTCGTCCGGAATTTAGCTTTGTAGGGACAGCACGGGCAGCAGTTGCTGCGTTCGGTGGAGTGGGACTGAGCGTGGCTGGTGAGCATGCCCTTGCTGACGCAAGTGTAGTCGCACTGACTGCACTTGTACGGCTTTGTCGGCGCGTGCGTGTTCGTGTGGTACTTCATGTGCTGCTTCTGATCCGTCACGAACGGGCACTTGCCGCAGAGCAGCATCCTGTCGGGTCTTATGTGCTCCGGAAGGTGGCGCCACAGGTCTTCCTGCAAAATTATGAATCCGGATGAAATTAGCCGGGGCTCGGGCATAGGTGTCCAAATGAAATAAAGCAAGCGCTGAGGTGACGCTAGCTAGCACAGCTAAATTTCCGAACGCATGCCTATGATTGAGCGAATGAGCACAAAAATCAAGTGAGTACAAATACCACAACTCAGTGCCGTCACGCTTAAACTGTGACCTTTTTCATATTTATCATACTATGACTAGAATGCTACAGTGAATATCATTTCATAATTATCAGGGAAGGCACTTTCATTTTATCATATTTATGTAGAATTATATTTATATGTAAATGCATTGTTATTCTTAAAAACCTAAGCCTTATTTTGCGTTTTTTAATTTTCCTACGCTGATATTTTGCTGCTTTCACTAAGAAGACTTCTTGATATTCGCTCACGGGGGATGGCCCACGACCTATAGCAGTGGACGCTGTGGCTCACCGGCCAAAGCCGTTTGTGCTTCTTGTAATTTTTCACTCGTTGTTTTGGCTGTGGAAAAAATATTACTCAAAAGCACTAGACAATTATTCTTGAAATCTTACCAAGGCAAAAATCATTTGTCACAATCTTAACCAAATTTTAAGAGATATTCAAGCATTTTTTCATTATCAGGATCTCCACCTTGCAAGTAATTTCCAGTCTGGGTTTAGAGTTAATCACTCCATAGGATCAGCGTTGCTTAGAGTAACATTGCTTAGAGTAGCACTAACTTCTGATGAATGTAGACTAAGATCAAGTCTTTGTGGCTGCCTGATCTTTCGACAGCATTTGATACAATTTATTGTAATGTCCTTCTTGAGCGACTTGAATTTCGCCGGGCATCATTGGAGCTGCACTGCAATGGTTCATGTCCTACCTCAGTGGAACACTCCAGAGTATTGACGTGAACTGGCAAAGATAATCTAAAGAGCCACGTAAGCATAAGTATAGCCTCTAGGCTTCGTCTTCGGTCTGCTTCTTTTCCCAGTATATACTCTATCTCTTGCCGATGGGACTACCAAGGGCAATCTAGGCTTCACTTCTAGGCATATGACACTCAGCGACACCTTTGCTTCGAATCATCCCAGCATTCGTGCAGGTCAAATTCTTTGCACTTCCTTGTTGCATTTACAGACGACATTCCCACATGATGGCAGAAAACAGTCATAAATTAAATAACGACAGTACCAAATTACTGGTTATCGGCAAACCAAGTTTGCATCGGAAATTGGAAAACCTGATGCCTTAAATTGACTTAGCTATCATGTCTCCTATTAAATATGCATGCAATATGGGAGTCCTGTTCCAAAGTGAACTTTCAGGAGAAGATAACATCAGCTCCACAGCAAAATCTTACTTTTTCCGGCTAAATAAAATTGCTGAAATTCGGGCTTGCTGAGGCGGGAATATCAAATCTAAATTGATCAATGCATATAAGACATCTAGTCTCGACTTCTGATACTCACTTATTTCTGGTCTACCGGCCTTTGTTATCAGGCACTTAAAGTTTTTGAAAAACCTTGCAGCTCGGCCCATTTGTCGTGAGGGCTGCTGTTACCACCTCACACCTCTTCTGGCCGACATGCACTGGCTCCCAGTGAAGCAGTGCATCGACTTCAAGGTTCTGTCACTTAGTTTAAGGTCCCTTTATTCACTGGCTTCAGCGCTCTGTCGTATCTGATCAGGTGATTAAAATTACAACCAGTTGTTCTTACTCGAATCGATTAGCCTTAATTTGTTTGAACCTCAAAACCAATGAGGACCGTGCCCATAGTTCCCATGTTCCCAAAGCCTGGAACCCACTACCCACGCACGTCGTAACGTGCCCTGACACGACGACATTTAAAAAAAATATTAAAACAGCACTTTTTGCAGCAGCATTTGGTAGGTCCGTGTGATTCGTTCTTTGAATGCGTGTACCTGCTCACTTTCTCGTGCTTGCTACTTGCTGTACCTGCTGCTTGCGGATGTTACCAACAAACATTCGGTAATGTTTTATATGTAGCATCTGTAACGTGCCTAGAAAGAGATTCATATCTCTGAGGGCGCTATAAGAATGTATAATTGATTTTAATAACTTATCATAGCTGCAAGAACCAAGTGGTTGTAACATTGAACAGATATCTACTGATCCCTTTTAATATATATCCAGTTTTTTCAGCTTGGTCAAAGCTAAAAGTGACCTTAGTGAGTGCATTACGAAATCAATAGCCTTCTCCTAAAGGTACAAAATATGACTATGGTTAAGTCTAGGAGCAGTGAAGCACGTTGACATTGGGTTAATTTACTGGCTCCTTGACCACTTCCTCCATGACCAGTGCTTTTTTGACCACGCATAGTGGACTCCTGCATCTTTAAAGTTACTTCATCCTCGACTAACCGTCCCCTTAATTACTTAACACATTGCCAACATCCAATTGTACTACTATCAATTTGATCGCTTCCCAATTCATCGGTATCCCTTGGTCACAGTTTTCATTAGAATTGTTGCCTCTAAAATAACTGGACTCTTTACACACCAATCTCTCAACCACGGCCCCTTCACTTACTTCTTATTTGCCCTTCCCCTTTGCCACTGCCCCTTACTCGGGATGCACTCTTTGGCTAGTGAGCCAAGGGTTGGAATTGAAAGAGGCACAGAATCAAGGCAGTAGTAGTTTGGGACAGTGTAATGGCAGCATTCAGTCAAGTGGGCCACTATCAAGGAAGCAGTGAGTCAAGGAAGCAGTGAATGACGGGGTACTAGCCAAGGAACCAGTCGGACCATTACATCGTGGTCAGGGAAAGTGGAGTGGGTGTGGCAATGAAGCCCGATAGCAATTCACAGATGTGGCCGGGCGTTACAGTATCGAAAAACGCCCGTTCTGGTGAAGCATCTCCAGAGCTGTACATTTGCAATCCAATACAATTATGATCACGAGTTCGCGGCGTGCGACTGACACATTATGGACCTAAATGTACACACAGCGAGACGATGGAGAAAGAGCTTGAGCAACGTGCGAACTGCATACGCACCTGTGTTGAAGCAGTAAACGAACACCTTTTGCACTTGAAACTCCTTACTTTTGCTTCAGATCTCTTGCCTGACGATTCTGTTTGGGGCGGTTTACTCCTGCTGCTGCTGGCCTGGGAGCTAGGCAGGGACAGATTTGGCTTCGGCAAACCTGCCACTTCCTTAGGCTCGTTTTGCTGGCTTCCTCCATCCATTACTGCAAGAAGCAAATATTTTCAAATTACATTTTTTGTTGACTAGCTACACAATGGAGGTGGGTTAACTCGGTAACCCTGTACAGGCGTAAAGCTCTCTAAACATGGACTCGTATAATAACGCTTTTCAAAGGACCGGGAATCGACAAATAGAAACACGCGACAAGTTTATATGAATAATCAAATGAGTTTGTAGGATTTTAAATACTCGCACGTGTAAGGTACCATAGAATGCACCAAATGACTCCATCTCTCGCTTAAACTTGTTAACTGGAAAGGTATGACAATAAAAACACTTCTCACCTTCATTCCGCAACCAGACGCTGAGAGATGAAACCCTCGACTTTTAAAATAGCATTAATAGAGAGCTTTTGCCTAGACGCATGAAGCCCGGTTGCCTAGTTTCGCAAGTAATCATATGCCATGATGCAGCTTGAACTCACCATCGGTGCTGTTCGCTCCGTCAAACACGATTTGTAGTTCATGCTCATCATCAGTGCTAGATTCTACGCCATTTGGTTCGAGATTCATTCGTCGCTTCAATCTGCTGCTGTGCGGCGTCGAGAAGTGGCTCTCAGTCGGCTCCCCGGCCAGCGCCTTTCCTGTGGTGCACGCAGTCGCTCGATTCGCCAGCTGGTTTGTCGTGGCAGAGCTAGCATAAGAATCGTGCTGCTGCATAGCAAGTCGGTGCGTCCGCCCCGTCGGTGACGCCGGAAGAATACCGGACAGTGGGTTGGATCTGAGGAAAGAGCTGCCCTTCTCTTCGTTTGTCGTCGACTGCCGCTCTGGCATCGAGGCAATGCTCGCCAGCTGAGATCCACTCGGGTGGCGATCCTCAGCCACCTGCATCTGGACTGAATCGGGCACCACTGAAGATGGCTCTACCGCAGCTTCGACTCGCACCCCCAGAGACGCATCGGGAGCCTGGTCTTCAGCGCTGGACATGACCACTGGTTCTAAAGCAGCCGTGAACGCGCTTCACACTGGCGCCTAGCAATCCCACGCGGCTCCACAATCTGTATCCCACGGTGTGCGCGGTCTACCAAATGCTGCTGGCTCTGTGGCTGCTGCTGGGCTAATGGCTGAGATCAGTGCTTGTAGGATGCACGTGACTGGCTGGCGCCGGATTAGCGCCGCCACAACAATGTATTGAACTTCGCGGTCTGAATACACCATAGTGCCCCAGCGTCTCCACTGAACTTCGCAGTCTGAATACACTATAGTGCCCCACCGTCTCCACTTCCCAAAGCGCATCAGCTTATTCGCTTCATAGCGCAGAGACAGAGGCGCTGGCCAGGTGCTTGAGCCTCTTGGTCTGGCCACAGCAGCTTAGAGGCACTGACGCATCTAGTGGTAGAGCCGACCCTACGGCCTGGCAAAGGAGAGTCGGCTGGTGCATTGTGCTCAAGATTTGAAACGCCATTCCCGTGGGAAAGCGCTACCCTGGGTCGGCCGCTGGAAGGCGGCTATCCAGCTGCGGTAGCTCCTTAGCTCAAGATCGCATGCTGCCTGTTGGCCCTAGGTGAGGCCAGCCACTCAGCTCTCGTCTGACCTACCCAAAACTAGTTGATATTACCCGGCACTGAAAATAATCAGCCCTGAAAATAACTGGGAATTCCGATCAGATCCAGGCATCAGCTGCTACAGAGCAGTCAAAAATCTAATGCAATATTAAAAAAGTTTATAAGCTAATGCTCTTCTAGCGTCTACTAACCTCCCTTTGCTGGCTTCCTGTTGCAAATATCCGACCCTTATTAACGGCTAGATTTTACTACCGTGATCAATCCGTATGTAAGCAGTTGAGCTCAATGCTGGGCTTCACTGCTGCCCTCTACGGTTCACAGTGATTCGCTAGGGTTTGCTGAGGGCGCTGGTTGCCTGGCTTTTGCTGAGGCTCGTTAAAATGCTTTGAGGTTCACTGACGTGTTATCAGGAATGCGCTTGCGTTCACTGCAGCATTTTCAGGGGTTCGTTGGGTTTACTTGCTAAGGTTCAGAGGGAGTGCAGAGTTTCCGGGTTGTGCTATGATCTGCGAAGTTGTAATGGGCTGAGCCTGGGTGCAGTAGCATGCGCTAGCCTACGGTCTGATAAGCAATTAACATAAAATGAACACGTCCAACTATTCGAGAGGAAGCTGTGTGCTCTAGTGCCTCTGTGGTATACATAGAAGCGAGGGTTTTCACACAGCGTTAGGTTCGCTAGCCACTGCGACAGGTGCGCGGGGATCTGCTGATCTCCTGTGACAATCGCCCATAGACTGCGGTCCGCTTCGACGACGTTTAGCGAAAAGCCAATGTGTTGCATGCAATTCCTAGAGTAGGTATTGCATACTGCGAGGCATGACTAAGCACAAAATACTGGCTGATTCAACAGCCTCTTTTGCATAGCCGCGGAAGAGCCTTTACGGCAATTACCACGGGTCGCAGTCGCAAGAAAGGATCGCACCCAGCAGGATTCGAAGCCACGACCTCGGGAGAGATGTCGTGAAAAGCGACCACCTTACCTTGTGTGCCATCACGACAGCGGAAATTTACCAAGTGATAGCAAGTCAGCAAGATTTAACTCCAACCGATTCATGAGCATGACCTTGCGAGAGTGTTGCAGATGATTGAAGGTATTCATCTTCAGCTCATCCGCTCACTACCTAGTCCAGCCCAGCCTCATTCCTCCCCCCTGGCACAAGCCCTGTTTCGTAATTTGATCTGAGGCTGCCGTTCACTGTCAACTGAACTGGTTTTTAACAGATAAAAAAGCTTAGGTACGCATGCATAGCCAAGATCAATTTTAAGGTTTTTTGTTCAGCAACTCATTGCAACCAATAGTCTAGCCAAGATTGCAAGCAAAAAGTGAGTTTTTGTAGTTACAGCCGTTCCTAGCTCAACCTTGGGCCGTCTGCAGGTAGATCTTTGCATTTTTATCAGTTTTAATTGCTGTCTTAGCACCAACATTGATACTCAACTTGTTATGGCACATACAAGCTTACCATTTAGATCGCCGAACCGTCCCATTTCACCATCTATGCAGCAGTATAAAAGACTTCACAGTTATCGTACGGTTTGCAACTTCTATAAAACACAAGACTGAAACCACGACCACAGCCGTTTCGGTATTGCACTTCACTAATGGCCTAAGACACAGAAGATCTCCGCCTTTCGTCGAATGACTTTCTGGAGCTGCTTAGGTATTCTATAACCAATTGAATACTGTATGATTAACAGATACCTTTAAAGTGACCGGAGCACATAGCTGAAATTCATGCTAGTAACTAACCTTTGCGTCACGATGGCCGCAAAGTTGACATTGAGCTGCTCACGTGCTATTCCACATGAGTGCATGCAGCTATTAGCGAATGCGTTTCTTGACTATCAGAGATACGGGTGACTAGCATACCTCGTTCAGCCACTAAACAAAGACAGATGCACTAACGCCAGTCCGGAGCTGCGTGCCTGTCGACCCCTCTTCCTTAAGCTGAACCTCCAACCGGAAATAACCGGAAAGTCACACCTCTGCACGGCTGAAGTGGCCTGCCTCAATCACTGCCAACATCCGGGCATAGAAGTTTGGTAGGGGTTTTCTTACCCACGCTCCGTGGTCTATTATCGATGCACGTAACCGAGCACATGCCCGGCGAAGTCATCTTTCTTCTTTCGCTTCACTTGAAATTTCGGGCCGTTACGACTAGCCGATGTCAACCTCCGACCAACATCAGAGCCACGAAGCATTAACCCAATATGATCGATCTACTTCCACTTCTTCTAACTGGACTGGGAGAATTTACTGTCCAAGTTGTCGTGGTAGTAAAAAAGAATAGATTTGAGTTTTCGGGAGCAATGTGCAGCTGGAAATTCCTTGGCCGAGAGAAATACTTCGAGCGATAATCGCTCTCGCATTCAGAGTCACTACAGCACCACTGAAACTGAAACGGTTACTTCTGAGAATGTTCTCGAACTAGACGCTCAAGGTATTTACCCCACTTGTCTAATTTGCACCGTAAAGAAGCGACAAGTATCCGCAGTGGTCAGACCTACTGGAGGCCGAATTTAACTTGCCCTATTACATTCTCAAATGTGAGAGCCACATGGATTGAAGGTTGCTTAAGAGTAGCCAGTCGCGGGGGCTAGGAGGGGCTCGTGCGCCCCACGGGAGAAACCATGAGCGTCCAGCTAAATTAATTTCAAGTCAAAATATCTTTAAAGCCTCCTTTACTTAAATTACAGTGACTCGGGACTCGGCCTTAGACGCCCTATTACTTTTTCCTTGTGGCTACCCGGCTTTCACGGAACTAAATGTAAAGCACCTAGAAAGAGATTGAGCTCTCTGAGGGTGCTTTATCAAGTGCATAATTATTATCACTTAAGGGCTGGGCGAGCAGCAACTTGAGGCAGAGTTGATGCTGCACAAGGCGCGACGATTCAGTGTGCGTCTCCTATGTCTCGTCTCGAGTGCAGCTGTGTCGGGCAGCATCCTTACATCAAGGGTCTAATGCTGTACCGAGTCAATTGCCCAACCACCTGCTGCATGTGAGGGATACATTAGTGGCCTGATGCTGCTGCGCCAGTTACTGTAGGAAAGGCAGCAGGCGTACAGGACAGTAGCTAGTAGCATGGAAGTAAAAGCCCATGAAAGCTGGAAATGATGTCCCGTAGTCGGCAGCCCGAGAATAGATGTCGTGGCATAAGAAGGTAAAAAATAACCAAGCTTAGCCAGGCATTTCTGGTCAGCACTAAAACTCTGCATCTGTTGATCAATCAGCAGTTTTTCAATCTCGTCCAGAAAATTAGACACTTTAAGGCCTCTGGAATTTGTCAGCTAGCCTTACAGTATTGCCAGGTGCAAGTTTCATTGTGATTTTTTCGGTAACCTAGCCAAAATTGAATTACAATAATCAAGCCGTGAAAACACTAAAGACCTATTTAATTAAATTATTTGCAAGCCACCTTTGAACAAAGTTACTAATCTTAGATTGGGATCAGACGTAGGGGATAGCAGCGGAAGCAGTCTTCTCAATGAGGCTTTCAAAAAAGTTAGCCATCTGTCGACGATATCTAAATTCCATGCACATGGTTACGGTGGCACTACACATCACCTATTAGAAATAAAAGACTTATAGTCCAGCTACGCCGCTGCGGTTTCAAATTGGCTGTGCTTTTGTTATATTACCGTTAGTTATATGGGAATTTTTTTACATTCAGGGTCAAATTTTTGCAAGGCGTGCATTCAATTTATCAGTCGCTGCAGCATATTCCAACAGTTTAAAAGACACATACATATGAGTATCGTAAGTATTAAACTGATACTCTATTAGGTGGGCCTGTATCACTTGCCCCGAAGTAAAGCATACATGGAAAATGGTAAAGTGCGGATGTCGGGCCCTTGAGGCACTCCACAGCTGACTGGTCTGGTGAATGAGTCTCGATCCCACACGAGACGGATTGAACACGAGCGGACAAGTACGATTTATGCCATGCCAGTCCCTCGTCTGCCCAAATAATATTTTTCTCAAACGTTCAATGTAGATATTTCCATCGACGGTGTCGAAGGCATCTGGTTTATCTAGTAGCACTCTGGCAGTGACATTCCGGCCATCGTTGCTGCCTACAATGTCTGTGGTATCACGGAGGAGGGGAGTTTCAGTTTTCAGTTTCAGTTTCAGTTCAAGTCTTCATTCCAAAGTAGGTCGTTATACACTCTAAAACCAGACTGGAACTTACTATAGGATCTTCACTGGTCTGCTGCAACTTTTTCCAATATTTTTTATTCGAGCGGTATTAGGGAGACTGGACGGACGTCGCCCAGGTTGTCTTGGTCTATTGTTTCTTTGGTGGGTAGTTACTTGACTGCACCCATTTTGAAAGATGCTGGGTGATGATATGAGGCTGGTGACATGCTTATAAATTTAACTATGCATGGCCGCAGCAAATCTATGTATCTTAGAAGCAGTACAGTAGAGATATTATCAAAAGGACTAGTCTTCTTTTATTGGGTTATGAATTTCAGGACGACCTATATAGTGACCATTTCGAATGAAGACATTGAACTGATGCTTGAAATTGAGGAATGAGACTCCAGGGTGGATGCTGCCACTCTAGGGATGGACTTCTTGATCATGTCTACCGTGTCCGCAAAGAGACTAGAAAATTAATCAGATAGATCACTAGGTAAGGACATGTTATGCTAAAATTCACAGTCCATTTCAGAAGGATTTTACTTAGCCTAAAAAGATTGTTATAAACTACACTTGGCTCCGCAGTCTCTTTTCATTTTTAGTTCAAATCCATTATTTGGATAGTGGTACATAGCTTAAAGGATACTGCAGTTCAGAAATTGCTATGTTTATGAGCAAAGCAAAACAGTAAGGGTCCGGTTTGGCAAGTTTTACCAAATTTATAATATTCGGAAATCGCTTGTTTTGCCCTGTAAATTAAATGCCCGCAATTTGCCCCTACTGCTACTCGGGCCATCGACATTTTCCGTAGCTTCAAACCGCGTCAGCTCAGGGTTGCGACGTTACAAAAGTATTACCTCCAAATAAGGGCTATAAACGAAAAAATGGTCCACTGCACGTCGAAATGGCTTTTCGCGATGCACAATCCCTGAAAAGTCAATTTAATTGGTATGGGCAAACGAAGATTGTCATTTAAAATCTTTGAGCCCACAAAAGCCTTAAAAGAGGTACCCGATGCCACCATTGCTAGCTGTTTGGTCGTTCTTTGGGTAACAGCGACGGAACCTTTTTAAATTATTATGTGGCTCCCTATTACATTGCAACGCTTGCCTCTGTTTCTGGCAATAAGTTTGATAGCACGCAGTTCACTAAGCACTGCAATCCCTGCACAACTTTAAGGTAAGTCTCAGGTGCTAGCGGGAATCCTTCAGCAACTACTGGAAGCTATACACACGGTATGGCCAGTCTGCATTTAGCGTCGACGCTATCCTCGCCTACCTGGACAATCCGCTGCACGCCCTGGCCAGCTCCACCGGCTACTAGATACTTTCACTGCGCTCAAATGACTTGAGCCCACCGAAAGTTATTGAGCTCAACCGTGCCACGCAACGACTGACATGCCGTCGAAGCAAGTCATCGGGTCCGGGCTTAAGCAGCCACGTGTGGTTGTGGAGCGAAGCTATTGGGTAGCGTCTCTATAGCGATGAATGGCCGTGAAAATCGGAACGGATGCCATATTTGACGAACCGGAAATTGTTGTCACCGTCCCATAGGGATGCTGCACACTTTGGGAGGGCGTGTGGGCGTGTCAGTGCCATCTCGCAGTTCCACTCCCAACAGACTGGTTTCTGTTTACCCAAGCGGCGCTCCCCGTGCCGGCTTTTGACATTTCCTTGCCACACAATTGAATTATTGCTTTCATGTCGGCCTGCATGCACGCTATATTCTCTCTTATCTCTCGTCGAACCAGTGCTCCGGAGCACCACACATGATGGCTTCGACCATCCGTTACGTAGGCTACCGTGTCATCTGCTACGCCCGCAAATGAATACTGCTCAGGGGCAGCTCTCAGGTTACAACCGAGATACAACTTTAATAGGTTCGACTAGGGAACCTAGAGCGAATCATAGCGGGCGGATCTAGCCAAGCCGACTCGGGTAGGGGTCAGGTTAGTTAACCGGGAGGGGAGCGGGTTGTCAGTCTCATAGCGAGATCTCCTTCAGTTAGAATGGAGCTTTGGGCAGACAAAGAGCGGCCACAATGTGGAGCGACTGATGTGCTTCATGAACGAAGAGCAAGAGTGTGGCAAGCTGGTGAAGGAGCCATCTAATAACGTACAGGCGGAAACGAATAAGCCTGGGAACGGACACCAAGTCGAGGCCAAGTGGGGGACAAGAAAATAGCTGCTACTCGCGAGGTCAGGAGTTCAGATAAGATTGAATATAAGGGAGATGACTGGCAAAGCTCGGGCTGCAGCTTCCGTAGTCGACGCGAGAGAGTACTCTTAGAGAGCACGATAGTTCGAACTTACGGCGACGAACCACTAAGTGCAACTTGGACTGCTCAGTTGTGCTCTACCGGATACTCAATTAGCTGCTTGTATCTTGGGCTGCTGTAGCGGTCGACCTTCGGGGTCGGGACCATCGCTAGCGGTGTGGGCATAGGGTTGTTTATTATACTCGGGTTTCGGGAGTTAGCGCAGTTAACTCTGTCAATCCGGTTCCCACGCCGCTTAAAGCACTTTCGCTGGCGCGTAACCGCTACTGATAGGCCCACAATAAGCTGTCAATTTTGGGGCCCAGCTGTGGCCGCTTGTGTTATTAACAGCACCACAGTGCTGCACTGCACGATCCATCGGTAGAGCGCCGGGAAATGAGCACCTGTGCGGTTACAATACAGCCGTCATCTCTACCACCTCGAGATTGTGTGGCCAGTGCCAACAACTGTTTATTGTCATTCGTCAGGCTTCAGCAGTACGAGTGGGCCCCTACAGCGGGCCGAAATTCTCAATCTCTCCGACAAAGAAGTGGTAGCGTCCACCAGAGAAGCAGCGGTGCCCACTAGAGAAACGGCGGAATCCGCTGGAGAAGTGATCCGACCGGGGAAGCACCAGTGGAGAGCCAGACAGCGCCTGCGGCCAGTCAGTCGGCGCCGATGGTTCCGGAGAAGACGGTGGCTGGGAGTGAACAGGCTTCGACAGGAGAGTGCTATGCGATCCTTAAGAAGGCACGCTCGATACTTGCCCAGCGGCGGGTGGAAGAGGAAGGAGACATGGACCTAACCCCTGGCACTGGGGAAAGACTAGTAGCAACACCCCGGTGGTACAATGAGACTGCTGGATTCAGCAGCCTTACGGTTGCTAAGGATCGTGCTCCAGCGTGCCTCCTTCGAGGGGGCTGTGAGGTAGCCTGACCATCGGAACAGCGTGTTAACGTTCCTCTTCGGGTTGTGACTCAAGATCAGGAGAGCGTGTTATTTTGTTTTAAGTGCCTCTCGTGTTAACGGTAGATGCTGGAATGGGATTTTGCTGCAGTGTTCTAAAGGGTTTTTCGCTTGAGTGGATTTAGATGCTGCTTTGATAATAAGTTTTTTACTGCTGAAATTTGTGATCTTGATTTTAATGGCAGGTAGCTGTCTGGTTTCTAACGGTTTACGGGTTTATGGGTTATATGGAATTGTGGCTGAATGATTTAATGTCTTACGAGGTGAGACACTCTCTGGATAGGAGCAGGAAGGTAAAAATTGGACGAAGGGGAGAATGGCTGTGCAGCGTAACCCTGCGAGCGTTGACAGGATGCATGAGTGTTGAAGCCTTGGCGTCTGCCTTTTGTCGTTTGTGTACCGTCACGTGCTTGGTGTCCGAGCCGCCAAAAAAGGTACGCAATATCGATCCAGGCGCTTTGCATAATGCTGCATGAATCCCTGACGTCGGTAGTTAAAGGCGATCGATCACCTTGACCTCGTGCGTCAAATGCGAGTACCGTAAACCCCGGTCTAAACCTGGGCGGCGGGCGGCTTCTCATTACTTTTTTCCCTCTGCCAACTAGTCCATGCCGTTTTTATTAGCATTGTATTGTGGGGGCTCGTGCTCATGATGGCTGCTCGACGAAAAACAAAGCCCTGCACAATTAAACTGAGGTACTGATGATGACCACAGTATTGTACCGTACACCGGCGACCACGGGAGCGAGCGAGCGTACATTCGGATGGAGTGAAAGCCGTCGTGGGATCCGCTCCGAAGCGCACGTAAAGAAGAGAAAGAGAGAGAAATAAAGAGTGAGAGTGAGGACAAAGCGTCCACACAGGCCGATGGACAAGCAGAAACTACCGTACTGCAACCTGACGATTGATTTGAACATACAAATTTGCTGGACCGAAAACTTGACGCGAATACTCAACTTAGCAACCGACCACCGACTCGACACTGAAACTCGGTGACGAACTAACCATGACCCAGCGGGTCACGCGACCTCAGCTCACCCGTTGCAATTAAATCCAGCTTAGTCAGCCGATACTGTCCAACTGCAGCACCTAATGAGGTATTACTCAGAGGGCCCGTTGGCCGGGGGGGGGATACCGAGTGATGTGAGTCTGGCTGGGGCTGAACAGCATTTTGGGCGTGGCCACGCCCATACAGATTCTCCCTTCCAGTCACTCGGCGAGAGACAAGCGACGGAAAAACCAGGCAAAGTTATCACAAACAGGAGCGTGTAGCGAGGTCGAGGCTATCATGAAACCGAGCGCGGTTGAGGTGTCGTTCGAAGCCGTGATGTGATCGGCCGCCGTACGCAGCGGCATAGCAGCCGTGCAGCACCTACGTTGGGGCGTGCATCTTCATCCAGCGCATAGTGCCGGAGTAGTCGGGGCCAATCAGCACCTGGTCGGCGGCGGCGCTGAGACATAGACGACAGCACATTTGTTAAGGGGGGCGTCGCCGACGAGCGCCGTGTGGCAGGGTAGTTGTGAAGTGCGTACCGGTTGGTCGTGGCTGGTTCATCAACGAGTTTCAGTGTCGAGTCGGTGGTCGGTTGCTGAGTTGAGTATTCGCGTCAGGTTGTTTTCGCTAGAGCCAGCTTGTATGTTCGAATCAATCGTCAGGTTCAGCAATATGTGGGGGCTCGTGCGCACGATGGTGGCGTGACGAAAATTGATGTTGCCTCCCCCCCCCCCGCAAGTGACTTCTGGTGCTGATGACGACGGCTGTATTGTATCGTACGCAGGAGAACGTGGGAGAGCGAGCGTACGTACGGATATAGAAGCCGTCGTAGAAGCAGCTCCGGAGTGCGAAAGAATACAGAGAGAATGGGTAGCGTCCACGCAGGCCGGTGAACAAGCAGAAACTTTCATTTGCTTCTGGACTAGCGGGTAAGGTCACCACAGCTGACCCGTTGCAATTGAATCCAGCGTAGTCAGCCGATACTGTCCAACTGCAGCGCCTAATGAGGTATTACTCAGCGCGCCCGTTGGCCGGGGGGGGGCGGAGTAATTTGAGTCCGGCTGGAGCTGAACAGCATTGTATGTTTGTATGTATCTCCGTCTGTAACTCCGCAAAGTCATAAAGACCACGTGGGTGTTACACAGTATTGTTTGTGGTTCTCTGTGCATGACTCAGATCGATGGGCACGCCGGCAAACTGCAAATGCAGGCAGACAAGCAGTGGCCTATGGACAGGCCAGTGCACGGCTGCAGTCTGACGATTGCGGTTTATCCACAGGCCAGCATTTTTCTCCCGCTGACTCACGGGATGAGTTGTAGCTGGGAGGGAGTGGGGGAGAAGGGAACGCCATTCTGGCAGAGGGGATTTGTGTCTGAGGGAGCATTAAAGGCACACGCGACAATATGCGTTCCTGCGAACCAGTGTTGGCGTTCTGCCTGCGCCAGCGTACGTAGGCATTTAGAAGAGCACTGTTTATTCAGAAAGCTATTTCTAGGCGGGAGCGACTGCGTGGCCCCTGTATACATGCTGCTGGAAAACTACCACGCCCGAATGACTTTCTTAGCTGGCTGCTTAAGTCGGAGCTAAAGCTCAGCGAGGAAGGCGTCAACCCAGCTACAAAGGACATGCATACATATACGTGTTCTAGTCAGACTGTGCATTTACGTACGCGTCGTACCTGCCAGAGGAGATCCAGGAGGACAACGCCCAGCTGTGTACAACGCTTGGCATAGTGTTTGCAAGTCCCGAAGGTGAGGAGAGGCTTCGAAAGTCAGACCTGCGGAGTGCCGCCAGGAAAGTGCAGGAGTTGGCGCCGGAGCGGTCGACGCCACAGGCCGATAGAGCGCGATTATTGCATGCTTTGTGGGCAAAGGCTGGTTGGCCTAAAAGAGTCGACTGGAACGACCGGAAGCGGCAGCAGCGATCACCGACGGTGCGCCTGGCGAGAGAGGTTTGCCAGGCCGCAGCCGTGTGGCAGGAAGCAACGGCTCTTCAAGCTGTGCCGTACGGCCAGGCGGCGATTGTGCGCGATGGGGCAACGGCGTTGTGCGAGGCGACGGTCAGAGGTGTGGCTGAGTCGACAGACAGTGAGACTGCACACGGAGAGGCGGCGGCATCCGCGACGGAGTCGGCGGCATCCGCCACAGAGTCGGCGGCATCCGCCACAGAGGCAGTGGCCTGCTATGCAGGGCAAGCCAGGAAGGTGACGTTGACCTGCGACCAGCCGGTGGACTGACGCGACGCAGGCCGGTGAGCCTGTGCAGACCGAAGAGTCTGCATAGGCCGAAGAGTCTGTGCAGCACAGGGAGCTTGCAGCGGCGGCAGAGCTCGCAGCGGCGGCAGAGCTCGCAGCGGCAGCAGAGCTTGCAGCAGCAGCAGTGCCATCAGTGGAGTCAGACGCCACGCTAGAGGCAGAGCCCGAGCTGGAGGCAGAGGCAGAGCCCATAAAGGCAGCGGCGGCCGAGCGAGAAGCGGCAACGGCGAACGCCAGTGAGATGACGGCGAACGCCAATGAGACGGATGCGGCGATTGCCAACGAAGTGGTGGAGGCCAACGCCAGTAAAATGCCAGTAGTTTGTTCGCACGGCAGAGAGCCGGCCGATGCCCAACACCAACAGTATATTCCCAACGCACGGAGCCCAAGAGCGCACGGCTCCCCTCAGCCCCTATCCTCACAAAACTGCCCAGTCCCCCGTCAACTCCGGTGATTCATCGACTACAACTGCGAACCTGCCGACCCTGATGGTGAATCCACCATCTGGCCACCAGCTGGTCAATGCCACATCAAAGGCGGACCAAAGCAGTGCACTGGCTGACCCTGATGGTGAATCCACCATCTGGCCACCAGCTGGTTACGGGTCTGTGTCCATACCAAATCACAGGTGGATCACAGCTGTGCACCGGCCCCTCTCGGTGGTGCATCTAACAGCTCACCAGTGGCTTATCAGAGGAGCCTGCATACAATACATACATACGAACTACACACTCCCTTGAGCTTAAGCTCACAAGTCAGGAGCCAGCATACAATACATACACACATACGTGCATACGAACTACAATACATACATACGAACTACACGCTTCCTTGACCTTAAGGTCATAAGTTGCAGCACCAACACATGTAGCTGCAAGGTACGAAGCAGCAATGAGCAAACCTCTCCGCCTCTGCCGATTCTGCCATCGCGTCTCCGACATGTGCAGCTGCTTCTCCAGCCTGCACAGCCTCTCAAGCCTTTCCAGTCTCTCCATCCTGTGCAGACTATTTGATCTGCACACTCCGGTCTGGGCCACGTCACAGCCCACCGGCTGGTCGCAGGCCAACCTCACCGTCATGGCTGCTCTGCCTCGCAGGCCACTGACTCCATCGCGGACGCCACCGATTCTGTCGTCGGCCACTGCCGACTCTGTCGCAGGCCACTGCCGACTCTGTCGCAGGCCACTGCCGACTCTGTCGCAGGCCACGGCCGACTCTGTCGCAGGCCACTGCCGACTCTGTCACAGGCCACTGCCGACTCTGTCACAGGTCACTGCCGACTCTGTCGCAGGCCACTGCCGACTCTGTCGCGGACTCCGCCGCCTTCCTCTTGGACGCCGCCGCCTCCTTCCTTGCGGATGCCGCCGCCGCCTTCCTCGCGGACGCCGCCGCCTTCCACGTGGACGCCGCCGCCCTCCTCCGTGCGCAGTCTCGCTGTCTGTCGCCTCGCACAACGCCGCTGCTTCGCAAGGAGCAAAAACAAGTGCCACTCACTTGGTTCGTAGCCACTTTTCTTGGTCTCCCTCTCGAAGTTCAGCAGCCTGTTTACACGGGCCACAGTCGCTCCCGCCGAGAAATAGCTTGTAGTTGGCTCGCACAGCAGAGAGCCAGCCGATGCCCAACACCGACAGTTTATTCCCAATGCACGGAGCCCAAGAGTGCACGGCTCCTCTTAGCCCCTACCCTCACACGACTGCTCAGTCCACCGTCAACTCCAATGATTCATCGACTACAACTGTGCTCCGGCCGACCCTGATGGTGAATCCACCATCTGGCCACCAGCTGGTCAATGCCACATCAAAGGCGGACCAAAGCAGGGCACTAGCTGACCCTGATGGTGAATCCACCATCTGGCCACAAGCTGGTTACCGGTCTGTGTCCATACCACATCACAGGTGGGCCACAGCTGTGCACCGGCTCCCCTCGGTGGTACATCTAGCAGCTCACCAGTGGCTTATCAGAGGAGCCTGCATACAATACATACATACGAACTACATGCTCCCTTTAGCTTAAGGTCACAAGTCAGGAGCCGGCATACAATACATACATACATACGTACATACGAACTACAATGCCCGCAGAGGCGCACAGTAGCGCTGTGGAGACAGGCGAGGCGGAATTATGTTCGCGCCGGCGATGCTTGAAAGCTGGCGCCTACATAGCCAGCATGTGGTCAAAGGCCGTGCTATCACGTGCCTCCTCCGAGCGGCCGTTACCTAGCCTCGGGCTAGATGGGCACCGTGACCAGCTGAGGTTGGGGCAATCATGCTGAGTTTTTCAGTTGTCTGTATGGTGCTAATCCGTAAGATTAAAGGGGATGTGGTTTGTGGTTCTCTGTGCATGGCTCAGATCACTGGGCTCGTCAGTCCAGTCAGACTGGTAGTGGCCTTGGGATAGGCTGGTGCACGGCTGTGGTCTGACGGCTGTGGTTTATCCACAGGCCGGCTTTTTCCTCCCGCTGACTCACGGGATGAGTTGTGGCTGGGAGGGAGGGGGGAGGAGGGAATGCCAACCTGGCAGAGGGCAGTTGTGTCCGGAAAAGGCATGCGACAATATGCATTCCTGCGGACCAGCGTCGGTGTTTGGCCTGCCTCAGCGTACGTAGGCATTTAGAAGAGCACAGTTTATTCGACACACTGGAGAGTTTTGTATAGCGCACTCACAGTCTAAGCGGCTTTCGGTAGGCATTCGGTAGCCAACAGACTTCGTCTCGCGTCTTCGTCGCAACAACGAAAAATTGGGAAGCATAGCAGAGTCGGGAGACCGGTTGAGGTAGTTATTAGCGTGGAAGTGGCAGCTTTGAACCGCTGAGCAGGATGAGCCTTAGTCGGCAGCAGGAGAGTTGTTGTCGTTGCTCGTGGACACACCCCACAGTTGAACTTTCACCTCATTGGACCCTGGAGGTGTCCTGTCTTGTAATAAAATTAAGGATGAATGAGCTGACTGACCTTCGTTCACCATATTTGGCGTTGTCTTCTTTTTTGGCTACCTATAGATTCAGTCCTCACCCTAAGCTGATTGTGCGAAGGAGGCGTGAAGTCAGTGGGATCTGACAGTCCCCCCTAGCCATGTTATTCATGTGGTTTGTTATCAAGCATGATATTAATCACCGTTCAATTGCATTTCCCTCTGCAGCAAACGTTAAGCGCCTAGAAAGAGATGGAGTTCTCTGAGGTTGTTTTATCGGGTGCATTATTATTGTTATTATTACTACTGTCGGAGACTCAGTGGTAGCCATAGGCAGACCACTGCTACCATAGTTCCCGAAAATAAAACCGGGTCCTATATTGTTTTACTCCAATGGACAAATTTGATCTTATTTTCAGTGGACAGTCTTATTTTTGTATACGAGAAGAGTCTAAACTTATTCATTCATTAATGTGTAAAAATCCCCATTTATTCATTAACGAAAATCGACATCTGCTTCTTGAACATCATCATTAATCTCCAAACCTCAAATTCAGGGCTGACTATCTTGCGAATCTATTTCCTTTCCATAATATAATAAAATAATAAACCAATTGTATAGCACCCCAAGCGAACCTAATCTCTATTCAATCACTTTACGTATGCATCAGGGCTCGAGCCCACGACCTCAGCCAGAGCTTAGTCAGGGTGAGCACCTTAAACCATCGGAGCAAAGTTATTGGCCATAGTCTCTCGCATACAGCAAGCAACTGAGCTATTCTTAAATGAGCCCCCTTTCCTATGTATTTTGCCAGTATTTTGAAACAGCTGTCAGTGATTTTATCTCATTAATTCTTAACTCAGACATTCTTTAGTTATTTATTCTAATTTCTCAGTTTTTAAAAGTCCTTGATATCCATGCTCAGAGTTTCCCTGGCTGACTTTTTTGTTGCGCCTGTTATCAAGAGTCTGTAACGAGCATTTCTTTCATTCTAGAGTCGGTATTTGATCTAGTCTTCTTTGTGCAAGGAATTTCTAAAGGTCCTCAGTACGGTGAGAACTGGCTGAATCGCAGAGCAGCAGCTCTCTCTGACCACCATTTAAAATATGCAGCAGCGTTCTTTATAACTGCTTGTATGCATCAAGCTCTTTTGTTTTCATAAATATTAGTGCCCGAAATACATTTAATCATTTCTCTTTCGGTATTAACATTGGTAATACATTCGTGTAGTGCTCTTGGAGAAATAAATCTCGTTGTAGGCAGTTTACGGAAAGGTGCCAGATAGGGTGCCAGATATGACTTTCAGCTTGAAACAGAAAGCACACGACCAAGAAACGCTAACATTACTTCTCCAGCCCAGAAGTGACTACCTTAACCAGTTCATCAGCCTCAGGCTGATGCCACATAGTGAGCATGCAAACTCACCAGTTAAGCCCTCAAAATCTCCAGCAAGACTAAAGTGTGATCGGGTCAGCATTAAAATCAGAAAATTGGGAGCCAGACCTTTACAACCAACCGCCAAACCGGCAAAGCTTCGTGTAGTGACGATCAGTGGTGGGAAATTCAGTTAATGATTGTTTGAGATCCTCGGTCGACTAACACTGCAGCTCCATTAATAGCAATCATGCTGTAGATTTGGCATTTAGAAAAGGCAACTCCACAAGCACCGTATTGACATACAATTGCACACTTAATGTCTTCCGGCTTAACCAGTGTTGTCGATCTTCTTGGAAAGTTTCTTTTACGGAAAAAAGACATCCAGCCAGATCTGCATACTTCGAATTCCTATGGGAATAAAAGTAAGTCCGGGGTACCTGCCCGGACGGAGCGACAGGTGTAACCCATGACTCGAGGCTTCGGAACATGGTCCACGCGGTCTCGGACCCCGAGATAGCGTCTGACACGCAGAGTCACAGCAGTGCGCGGGCTTGAAGCGCGGAACGTCGAGGTCCGCGAGGCAGTCTTCATTTCCTGGGAACCGGCTGCCGAGGGTGCCTATGACAAGCGGCCTTACCACCGCCGACCTGTGGCCGCACGTCAGCAGGGCGTGGGTGATGCCCACGAACTTTTTCACTTTCGCCTGGGTGGCGACGCAAAGCTCGTCGGCGTGATTGTCGAATAGAATCATGACGTCGACGATGACCACCTGCGAGCCGTTGTCGGTGATGAGGTCTGGCGTCAGAGGCGGTCCGCCAGCGGTGAGGTGGCATCGCCCCACCAACACGAAGTCCCTCCGACGCTCAGGGAGAGTGCTCATCAGGCGACGTTGTGGTGAATAGTGACGGCTTATAACACAGGCCGGAAGTGGCTCATCACGTGGCATCATCACCGACTCACCACCGACTCGTGCGAATAGCTGCACACTCAGCAGCTGGTTTGCATCCCGGGAAACGAGCAAGAGTTCGCCGAGCGGTTCTGAAGCACTTCCTGGCAGGCGCGAAAGGCGAATTGCCACGCCCGGAACGACAGCCCAAGACCGGTGAACACAAAATGGCTGTGGGTCGTAAACAGGTCGGTGGCCAGGCATCGGTTGACCCTGCCTTATTGAGGCTGTTCGGCCCAGGTCAGGCCCTTGGCTCGGCGGCCAAACTCTTCGGAGCTTGGACAGTATGAAGCACGGAACAACAGAGTGTCCCAGCGCCTCGAGGTCTGTGACGGCCACCGTCACCATTTCACTGGTCAGGTCGAGGCGAGCTATCAGGCCGCTCAAGCACTTGCGTGCCTGGGCCCTAAGCAATGCCGGGCAGATCCTGTTTCCAGGGCCGACCGTCGCCCGGCTGAGGAAACGCGCGAGCCCAGGATCTCGGCGTTGTGCCAGAAGCTCCCGAAGTGGACGGGCAAATGGAAAGTGCGCTGCCGAGAAACTCGGCAGGCCGCACACGGAGCGGCAGAGGTCGAAAAGGCTTTGTCGGCCGACACGACCGACGGGAGGCCCTCCTCCGACACCTTGAAGATCGCCATGTCGTCGGCCAGCAGGCAGACACAGAGACAGGAGTCACCCTGCGAAAGCCGGCGTGGGCGTGGCTGTCGATCCGCTAGATGACCGGCTCCATTGCCAGATCGAAGTAGATCGGCGAGAGAGGGCAGCCGTGGCGGTAGCCAGCTCAGGTGATGAACCTATTGTGCCACTTCAGTGGAAAATGCGTAAGTACCAGCAATGTGGACAACAAAATCCTTTGCTCTCCTGTCAGCAATTCATTCATAAATGTCTTGCAGCTCAGAATAATAACCTGATTTTCAATCGTACTTCTTAGCATTTTCTTTATCCTTTTATTAATTGAGATTTATTTTACTTGGCTCGCTTATTTCGGACCGTTATGAAATCCGGCGTTTTCTCTTTTCAGAAAGCCATCGGAAACTCGTCCATGGTAGCATCAATGGTTTCTTTACGGTACTCGACTTTACAGCTCTTTCTTTTTTGCACTTCCCTTGTCTGTAGGTAAAATATTATTCCGTGTAAATGCGTAACTAAATCAAGTATTAAGCTAGCATGCCGTTTGCTAAGTTCAGTGTTGATTACTTAATTCGTTAGCTATCTCAACATAGCAAAATGGAAATGTAGGAGGAGGTAAAGCGGATTGTCCCCGCCCCCAAATTTAACTGGAGCTTATTATTAGGTTAGGGCTGATATAGGATGAGCTTCCTAAAAATATTTGATTAGATCTTATTTTCGGGGTACCACCATAGTGCTACCGAATCCCACAATTCACGTCAAGATGATGAGTTGATGCCTCTTGCAGTATCTACTTCGAGAGACCCGCTTCAGTGGGACAGGACTAACGCACTAGTACTAGCACCCTCGCACTACTCGCGGACTTGACAGCTCCTCATTTCTTTCTAGCACAAATTACGCGACACTGTCGGGCGAGGTATCGTATAACCACGGCCTTTGCACGTAACAGCAGCTTTGGCAAGCTTTCGAATTTTAATTTTCACCTTTCGGTTAACTTGTTAAAAGGGCGGACCTTTGCAGGAGTCCAAGGATGATGGGTCTGGCACAATTTGAACCATGCTAGTGCCCTGCCTTGAAGACCAATCGTTATTCTTAATCGTTCAAGTAAGCTACCATGATGAATAGTATCGACGGCAGCTGATATATTTGGCAAAGCTAAGGCAGTGACATTCCCGTCATCGTTGCTGCAAAGGACGTCATCGGTTTCACAGAGGAGAGTAATTTAAGCTGAGTACTGCCGCTTAAACGCCCACTGAACATTTTCTAGAGATTAGCTTTTCAACGTGGGCTACAAGTTGCGTAGAAACAATTTTTCAAGAATCTTTAAAAAAAGGAGGGGCACTGAATGGTCGATGTCAAGGCCCTCTGTATCTCATCGAGACTTTATAAGTAATTATCTAATGATGGCCAATTTGAAGGACTTGTGTAGAACTCATTTTGCAGAAAAGCATTAACTTTGACAGTTAAATGACAAAGGGCTAAGTGTGTCAATCAGTAAAGACTGCAGAGGCTGCTCATGTGGTGACTCTTCATAAAGATTTTATGGAGGTAGCCGCAATGCACGGGTAAAGCTTCGGAAATGTTGTGGAATATTATAAACATTCATAAAGACCTTAATATTTTGTCAATTTTGACTCATTTTAAGCTTGTTTTTGTTTCACAAATTCGCCTGCCGTTGCTTTGAAAATGAGATCCTAGAGGCAGGCAGACCTAATTAAGTGGTACCCCGGGAGCGTTTTGAGCCTTGTTCCATTCGGTGGTAAAGTGTAGTCTTTGGTAATAGTACTAGTAATAATAATAATACACTTGATAGAGCGCCCTCAGAGAACTTAATCTCTTTCTAGGTGCTTTCCTTTTGCTGTAGAGGAGACACGATCAAATGATGAGCGGTGTCATGCTTAATAAACAGCATGAATAACGTGATTAGGAGTGATATTGTAGCGCCTTGCTGGCTTTGGCTTAATTTTATCGCGAACGAGAGCTGTTCACCGGCGGGCAAGAATTCCTTTGTCCTGGAGCAGTGTGCCAGAGAGGAGCGCCAGTGTGGTTAGAAAGGAAGAGCTGAAGAACTAGCCAGGAAGCTCTGGGACCAGCAGTGGCAATTCGGCCTTTAGAATTGGTCCGATAACAGCGGGAGCGGGTGATTGATGTTGGCTGGCATGACAACCTCGGTCGTAACTGTGTCCAAAAAGAATCGTTTGGAACCCATTCGGGATTCAAGCTGGATATGAGTGCCCTTCCGATGGCCTGGCGACGGGATTAATTCCTTACCGTAATGGGCCACGGAGGCGGGCCCAAAACCACTAAGAGTCTTGCCCCATTGTCTCAGCTAGGTATTTAAAAGTCAAGCGAAACTCGCTCTTGGTCGTTTGTTCGGCTCCTGCTTTATCTCTCTTCGTCTTCGCTTCGATGCCGTCGGGCTGGTTTCACTGAAATCGAGGGAGGAGGGCGGGCTGCTCGCCGGCGATTGGCGGGCCAGGACGTGACAGAGCTAGGAGGATTCGGTGGACTCCTCCGAGTACGGTCGTGTCGCGCCCGAGCTAGCATTTTGTGTTTCTTCTGTGTTTTGTGCCTGCGCGCGGCCGCACGTGGTCTCGGCATAAGAATTTGCCGGAACTAACTAGATGTAGTTGGTGTGGTGTGAGATATTCTGTTGGCTCGGGCTCTTTCATCTATTTCGGCCGTTCCCCACTAGTGTCGTAGGTAGCCTAAGTGCGGAGACGCGTTTCCTCCTCAAGAGTGCTTGGTGCGGTGCGTACGGTATTCCTGCCGTTAAAGCTGAACCTGAGCCCTAGCTCTTCAGTCAGGATCTAGGCTCCGGTTCGGGCTCCTCGTCCTATTTGGGTCGCTCCCCAAAACAGACGCAGGTAGCCTAAGTGCGGGGACGTATTCCCTCCGCAAGAGTGCTTGTGCTGTTGAGAGCGTGCGAGGAGTGTGGCGATAAAACTGAGCAAGACGCGCAGGGACAGCCAACTCCGCCTAGCCTTTGGCGTTGCAATATGCAAAGGGTTGTCAGTGGCTGCGTGCAGCAGTGTCTGCACGCATAAGCACATAAGGGACGAATCACATGGAGCCACTAATCTCTGTCATAAATATCACCTCCAGTTTTATCTAGGCCCAGTAGCCCTTGGAAGAACGGTGCAGTGAAGGGTTTTCTAAACTTCACCGTTGTTCTGATTCACGGTCCGTCGCATATGTATATAAGAGTGATTGATTGAGTATATGCTACTGTCCTACTTGTTGTTGACTTCAAAATCTGCTTTAGGTCTACCTGCTGCTCAATTCCATGGCTAGGCAATCGCACAGAAGCCCAGACCACGAAGAGTTGTCCGTCCTCTCTGTCGTACAGAGTCGAAGCCAGGGGAGTCGGGGCGGCTCGGGAGTCTGTGGGGGGAAGAACTCCTCTGTAAAAAAGGGGGTCTGGGGTGTCCCTGGTGCCTGATGGTATCGTGCATTCTGAACAACACCAAGAGGCTAGCGCTGCGCTTTTGGGCCGCTGGCCGCTCGACAGGCTGCCAGATTCGGCCCCGCCCACCTATAAGGCCAAGAGCGATGGCAGCCACCCCTGCCGCTTGCATGGATTCGTCTCTTCCTGTTACAACCGATAGGAAACACAGATGAGAGGCAGAAGACAAGACAGGATAAATAAATAAATACTAGCTGATTCAAATGCCTCTTTAGTCTGGCGACATAAGAGCTTTGGTGACTATCAATATCCCTTGCAGGGGCTATACAGGATCGCTCGCCGAGTCACTGCAACCAGTAACATTAATGAATCTCAGCGTGCGTAATGATAATGACCCGTAAGGCGTAGTGATGAAGTAAACCCATTCTTCAATAAATAAAATCTACCAAACCTGACGTGCCAAACCCCAAACATGTCGTGCCATACATCAACATTGTTGACGTACGTTTTGAAAATAATAACAAATGCCAGACAACAGATATCGTGTATTCCAAATTAAGGACTCGTTTTAATAGGACATCAGGGGCCTTAGTTCAGCATATTGTGTGCCGCTCCTTAGTCTGGGTCTGATGAAGATCTAGTCAACTTCAAAGACCTTCGTCCATTCGCCCATTCTTCCGGAGGATTAGGAAAGACGTTATGTTACCTTTATGTTATTAATTTGAAAATTGAAGTTCCGCAAGTGAGACCCAAACTAGATTTGTGAGAGCTTAAACAACTTGCAAGCCAATTCTGAGAAGTCTCACTTCCCAAGCGACTTGGCAGCCAAATATCCAGCCTTCTTCACGGAAACAAATCTGCACGTTCGAGCCACCACGTGTCCCCTTCCGATGGAAGCGACTGTTGAATCGCAAGCTGTGACCTGAGAAGTACTTGCTAAGATTTCTCCATACGTTTCGGCTACCTTACTAAAATCTAGTAAGAAAAGTTCGACACATGAACAGCCTCTGCAGTCGTCACTAATAGACAAACTTAGCCCAGCCATAACTGAGATTGTTAATGCTTTTCCGCAAAAAGTCGTGGCGGACCAGCTGAACTCATATATCGAAACCTCACACCTCGCTAGTAAGTTCCAGTCTGGCTTTAGAGCTAATCACTCCACAAGAGTCAGCATTGCTTATGGTATACAACGACCTACCTAGGAATGCAGACATGGGTAGAGTGTCTCTGCTTGTTTTGCTTGATCTTTTTGCTTGGTCTTTGCTTGATCTGCAGTTTTTGATACCATCGATCACAAAGTTCTTCAATAGGGGCCTCTCATCTCGCCTGGGCATCACTGACACAGCACTGCAGTGGTTCAGGTCCAATCTCAGTGGGAGACTCCAGAGTATTGACGTAAATGGACAAAGATCATCTGAGGTACCTCTGAAATATGGGGTACCTCAGGGCTCCGTGCTAGGTCCAGTTCTTTTCATGGTTTATACTCTCCCTCTTGCTGACGTGATTGCCCAGCACAATCTAGGCTTTCACTTCTGTGTGGATGACACTCAGTTGTACCATTGTTTTGATCCCTCCCAGCCTTCGAGCACCTCAAATTCTCTCAAATCACTTGCTGCATGTATTGATGACATCCGCACATGTAAGGTAGCAAATTTTCCTAAACTAAACGATGAAAAAACTAAATTACTAGTTTATGGGTAAACCCAGCGGGATTCACAAATTGGAAAGGCTGACGCACAACATTAGCTCTGCCAGCATATCTCCAGTTGAATCAGCTCGAAATATTGGCATCATATTCCAAAGCGACCTCTCGTTAGACGACCATATAAGCTCCACAGTCGAATCTGCCTATTTTAATCTTCATAACATTGCTAAAATTCGGGCTTGTTAGGATAAGGATGCGACGTCCAGGTGAGTCCATGCATTCGTGACACCCCGTCCCGACTTTTGCAACTCTCTGCTTACTGGCCTACTAGCATGTGCGATCGGGAGATTGCAGCTGGTGCAAAACTGTGCAGCTAGGCTTGTCTGTTGTGAGCGTCACAGTTGCCACATTACACCACTTCTCGCCGACCGGCACTGGCTTTACCAGTCAAGCAACGGATTAACTTCAAGGTTTTGTCGCTCACTTTTAGGTCACTCCATTCTTTGGCTCCAGCCTATCTCTCAGATATACTCCCCCATCAGGCCAAGCATCGTACCACCAGCTTTTCGTAATCCAACTGACTACCAATACCTCATACAAACCTCAAATCCTTTAAAGCCTGTGCATTTAGTTCGTATGCTACCAAAGCTTGGAACCTCTCGACCTGAGCCAGAACATACCCTGACCTAACCACATTTAAAAAGAACTTAATAACACACCTATTTAGTACAGCATTTAGTGGGTCCCTGTGATTCGTCCTTCGTGTGCTTATGCATGCTGACACTGTGCATGCTGCCACTAACCACATTTGCATGCTGACTTTGTGCACGTCACCCCTAACCATGTTATTCATGTCGTTTATCAAGCATGATATTACTTACTATTTAATTGCATTTCCCTTTGCAGCAAATGTAAAGCGCCTAGAGATTAAGTTGTCTGAGGGCGCTTTATCAAGTGCATTAATGTTATTATTATTAATAAAAGGGTTGTACCCACTTTAAATCGGCCATCGTTAGATAGTTACTTAAAAGCCTTGGTGAGATGCAAGGTCCCAGCCATATAACTTTCAGTCCATTATTCTTTTTTTAAGATTCTTGAAAAAATGTTTCTATGCAACTTGTAGCCAGCATTAAAAAGAATTAATTACTAGAAAATGTTCAGTCGGCATTCAAGCAGCAGCATTCAGCTGAAGCTTCTCCATACCGTGAAACCAATGACATCCTTCGCAGCAAGGACGACGGGAATATCACTGCAATAGCACTGTAAGATCTATCAGCTGCCTTCGATACTATTGATCACGATATCTTACTTGAACGATTACGAATGAGCAGTGGTCTTCCAGACGAGGCATGGTTAAAATTGTACCAGACCAGTCATCGTTGGAGTCCTGTAAAGAATTGCTCTTTGCTGTTCTCCATTGATACTCAACCACTGGAAAATTTACCGGGTCGAATGTGAGAATGAATGCTTGCTTTGCACACATTCAATCATGGATATTGTATAACTCCTCTAACTAAAAGAAGATGCAACGAAACTGCTAGGCATAGTTCACGAAAAGCGTGTGCCTGGACTAAAAGACCTTTCTCTTCTAATAGGTTATGCTGTTTGCAAGACCATTGCCGTATGCACGAAATTCAGGTATCGCCTTCGAAAACTGCCTAAATTTGAAAGTTTCATGAAGACTGACTCCACGATTACCAATCAAGTCCACTCGTAATATAAGATTAGGAACGGTCTTCCGCGATGGCTTGCAGAAGATTTAGCTAGCTCTTTGGTTCTGTTACGGCTAGATTGGTGCACTTCCCTTTTGGCCGAGCTACCGAAAAATCTACTAGGCTGGTCCAGCTGGCGATGAATACGGCTGCAAAGCTAGTTTACAAATCCCAGGAGTTTGACCACGTGTCTCGTTTCCTGAATGAACACGGATGGCTACCGGTTTATCCACATAGACAGACTATGTTCATACACATACCCACAAGGCATACTAAGGCTTGGCTTTTTCATGCCTAGCTGAACTGCTGCACCAGTTTCAGCCTCCCTGCCAACGGTCTTCAAGCGAAGGAATTGAACGGCTAATCTAGGTCCCCACAGGCTCTGCAGGACGACAGCAGCTTCTGCTCTGCGGGTCCAAGACTGGTGAACTTAATACCACAATATTTATGCAACGACAACTATTCTCCTGCTGCCGAATACGCAATCTGTTTAGCTGTCCTGACCAGCTACTGCTATACTACCCACTACCTCAGCTAATCTCGTAACTCACATATACCTTTATATCTTTCTCCTCGTTGGGTGAGATAAAGTTCGTTGGCTACCAAATGCTCGCTAAAAGCCCCGTAGGCTGGGTGAGCTATACAAAATTGTCCGATGTAATACCCGCATAGTCTTTGTGTAGTTTTACATACAGAGATAAACTACATTCGACTCCTTGTTCTTGCTAGGCTGCCCATGGGCTCAGAAAAGCTCTAAGCCACCCGGCACCTTTCCTAGGGCCACCCCGGCCCCAACATCAATAAGCTTTTTCGATAGCTTCAATTCGAAGCATTTCACGGCCACTTGCATATGGGCTTTGTCCCATGCAGGATCGACCATTGGCACGTTTAGCCCCCAGTACTCCAGGGCGAAAGGCAGTGAAACAATTATTTGGGTCACAGCTGTGAATACATTATGTATACCTCTATTGAGTCTCCCCGGCGAATTTTTCGCCCAGCCGTCAATGCAGCAGATGGGCAGTTCTTTCTTTACAGAACACCGCACGGTTTGGATCCACCAACTGGGCCTGCAAGCTGACTGCTGCCCACCCTACTGATCAGAAAATAGCTGAACTTCTGCATTTGATCTGCATGGACCACGTTAAAAGGACCACTCGGTCTCGCATGAGAAGGCAGTTACAGAGTAACCACCCAAAGAGGCAATTTCTTTGTTGGTGATCTCGTGCAGGAAAAAAGGAGACACCGCGGCCATTAACCGACTGAAGCCGGTGCTACTCAGCTGACTCGCAGCTCTCAACCACCAACACGCCGGGACCTCCATCCCCTCCACCATGGACGACATTATCGAGCAGCTTCGGCAGGCCCCTCTGCGGGAAAGCTCGTCTCGTCTTGTTGGATACTTGTTGGATATCTTGTTGGATACAAAAAAACTCCTTAAGATGCGACGTGTTAAGCGAAGGCTGGAGCGTCGTTTCAAGAAATCGGGGTCTGAGGCAGACCTAGTCAAATTTAAAGACTTCCTTCGAGTTTACACCCGTAAGCTTAAAAAAGCCAGGGCTTCTTTTTTCATTATAAAACTGAATTCCTGTCAGTCGGACCCTAAACAGATTTATGAGACAGTTAACCATTTACTGGCCAATGCTGTGAGGTCTGACTCCCCAGATATTAAGGGCTCAGCCGAAAAGTTTTCAGCCTTCTTTACTGAAAAAATGGTGCACATTCGTGCCTCCATTAAGCCCCCTCCGACCAAAACAATCGCCGTTCCTCAACCTGTGACCCTTCTTAAAAGGTTCCCCGAGGTTTCTGCATGCGATGTGGCTACCTTAATAAAGTCTAGCAAAAATACTCGTCTCCTGAAGACCCTATGCGTTCATCTCTGTGGTCTTCACTAGCAGACCAACTTAGCCCTATTATAACCAAGATTTTTAAGGCTTCTCTAGGAGTAGGGGTCTCCCCAAGTCCTTCAAATCGGCAATCGTTAGACCCATACTTAAAAAGCCTGGATTAGACAGAGATGTCCTTGTAAACTACCACCCAGTTTCTCTTCTTTCTTTCTCGTCAAAGATTCTTGATAAAATTGTTGCTAGCGAGCTGGTTGGACTTATTGAAAAGAATGAAATGTCAGAAACATTTCAATCAGGGTTCAACAGGCAGCACTCCACTGAAACTGCTCTCCTCCGTGCTACCAACGACATTCTACGTGGCGACGACGACGGGAATGTAAATGGCCGAGCTCTGCTAGATCTATCTGCTGCCTTTGACACCATTGATCATGACGCTCTGCTTGAACGATCGAGAACAGCAATCGGTCTGGCAGACAAAGCACTGGCATGGTTTAAATTGTTCTTGTCTGGTCGTGTTCAATTCGTGTCATGTGGGGGTCAGGTCTCACACACGAGAAGGGTCACCTGTCGAGTCCCTCAATGTATGTACTCGGTCCATTGCTGTTATCCATTTATACACATCCTCTGGGAAAAGGGATTAAGGCCCGTTTAATAGGATATCACTCTTATGCTAACGACACTCAGCTGTATTTCTCATTCAAACTGTCGGAATCTTCTGCAGCAACTGAGAAACTGAATGCTTGCTTTGCCGACATTCGATCGTGGATGCCAAAAAACTTTATGAAAATAAATGACAATAAAACCGAACTGCAGCTCATTAGACACCGTAGGCGCGTGGCTGGATTAAAAGGCTTTGCTATTCTAATATGTGATGCTATTGTGCGACCATCACAGAGTGCTTGAAATTTAGGTGTCATTTTTGACAGCTGCCTCAATTTTTAAAGCTTTGTTCAGAAGACTCTAAAAGACGCTAAAAGAGCTAGGATGGATGCCGATTGACTGACGGATTCAGAGCAAAGTTCTGTGGCTGACCTGCAAGGCCCACCACGGCATGGCTCCTTCGTACCTAGCTGAGCTGCTGCATCAGTTTCGGCCTCTTCGAGCCCTCAGGTTCTGTGTGAACAATAAATCAGCTGTTCCATTCCTCCGATTAAAGACCGTTGGCGACAGAAGCTTTAGCTCTATATCACAGGCCAGTCTCCAAATAGCATAGGCTCAAATTGGATGTAAGGCAATAATTCATTGATCCGTGCGAGCTATTTGATAAATAGTGAGGTGTTTTTTGACATTTGAAAAGAATCTTTTTAATTACCCAAGTTTTACTTTTCTATGCCATAAAAAAGTTCTAATTAGTGTGGCCAGAGCGCTTCTTCTCTTGGATGTGCCAAACGTATTTGAAGCATCTGTCCACTCTGTCCACTGAATGCCGGTAATACTCAGGTTTAGCATATACTTTGCTGCTTCAAACGATCTTACACACTTTCTTAGAGGCTATCACGTACGACATATGCAAGGGGTGCATACTAAATACCTTAAGCTTAGCTATGGTAAAACATTAGGATGGGCGAGCCTTTTGTGGACCTTAACTGCAAACAGATAATTCTTCATATTGGTTGCTGTGCCTTTTTAGTATTCATATTTGCGATTAACTTAGGCAAGTTTGGAAAAATAGAATCCAAGATCGATGGCCGAAGTCTCTCCAAGTAATTGTCTGTCTATTACCGACCAAATAAAGGTTGCGAAAATTGAAGCTTTGTTGAAAAGAGTTTGATTAAGAACATTTATCATAATGTACACACACACGCACAAATATACATGTGTAGGATAAGTAAATATTATCTAAAAAATTGAATATACTAATTATAGAATATAAAAGAATATACATGCATTATTCAGTGCACAAATCCGGCTTCCTATTACCCGATTGCTGAATGAGTGTTTAGGTGTCCGTTCATCCAGTTTCCAAAGCATAATACTGTATGTATTCACGTTCATTTGAAGTCGTCTGAGCACGATAGCAGGTAAGCAATCAAAAATTTGCTATTTTGTCTATTGGTAGATTTTTATAAGTATTTGCATGCAGATAATGTTCTAAAATAATTCAACATGATCGAAATTGTACTGTATTTATTTATTTTATCATTACTATTGCAAGCCCAACCTTACTGGATATTAATATTTTGAGTTCTAAAAAACTACCTATTTAGGATTTAAAGAAACTTTTAATAATAATAATATTGCACTTGATAAAGCGCCCTCAGAGAGCTTAATCTCTTTCTAGGCGCTTTACATTTGCTGCAAAGTGATACGCAATAGAATAGTAAGTAAAATCATGCTTGAAAAACAAACAAAATGAATAACATGGTTAGGGGTTACATGCACTGGGTCAGCATGCAAATGTGGTTAGTGGCAGCATGAACAGTGTCAGCACGCATAAGCACATCGAGGACGAATCACAAGGACCCACTAAATGCTGTCCTAAATAGGTATGTTTTTAAGTTTCTTTTAAATGTGGTCAGGTCAGGGGATGTTCTGATGCAGGTCGGGAGGGAGTTCCAGGCTGTGGGAGCATACGAGCTAAATGCACGGTCTCCAAAGGATTTAAGGTTTGTACGAGGTATTTCTAGACTGTTGGATTCCGAAAAGCGAGTGGTACGATGCTTTGCCTGATGGTGTAGTATATCTGAAAGATAGGCTGGAGCCATAGAATGAAGAGACCTAAAAGTGAGCGACAAAACCTTGAAGTCAATCCGTTGCTTGACTGGTAACCAGTGCAGGTCGGCGAGAAGTGGAGTAATGTGGCAACTGCGACGCTCACGACAGACAAGCCTAGCTGCAGAGTTTTGCACCAGCTGCAATCGCCTGATCGCACATGCTGGTAGGCCAGTAAGCAGTGAGTTGCAGAAGTCGAGACGAGATGTCACGAATTCATGGACCAACTTGGACGTGGTATCCTTATCTAAACAAGCCCTAATTTTAGCTATGTTATGAAGCTGAAAATAGGCTGATTTGACTGTGGATCTGATGTGGTCGTCTAACGAGAGGTCGCTTTGGAATATGACACCTAGATTTCGAGCTGATGCAACTGGAGATATGCTGGCAGAGCCAATTTTGAAAGTCAGCCTTTCCAATTTCTGAATAACACTAGGTTTGCCCATAACTAGTAAGTTAGTTTTATCATCGTTTAGTTTTAGAAAATTTGCTGCCATCCATGATCGGATGTCATCAATGCATGCAGCAAGTGAGTTGAGAGACTTTGAGGTGCTCGAAGGCTGGGAGGGATCAAAGCAAAGGTACAACTGAGTGTCATCCGCATAGAAGTGAAAGCCTAGATTGTGCTTGGCAATCACATCAGCGAGAGGGAGAGTATAAACGGTGAAAAGGACCGGACCTAGCACAGAGCCCTGAGGTACTCCATATTTTAGAGGTACTTCAGATGATCTTTGTCCATTCACGTCAACACTCTGGAGTCTCCCACTGAGATAGGACCTGAACCACTGCAGAGCAGTGCCAGTGATGCCCAGGCGAGATGAGAGGCGCTTTTTAGAGATTTGGCTACTAACAAATAATTAAGTATTAAATTTTTTTTCAAAATTGATACTACAATCGACGTGCTAATGCCTTATCGAAAGGCTTTACTCTGTAACTCTAAAAACAGACAACTTTGATTTTAACCTTCCGTTCGACTTTCAAAGTCTAAGAACGTCTGAAAATACGCTTTTAATAGCGGTAGGTATTTCGTTAATATTGAGCAAAACTCGGCTGGAACCGCTGTAAGTTTACTTCAATTAGAAGCAGTCTCTAGGCAGTGCCAAAACTATCGTCTGCTTTTTTAAAGCCCGCACTGCAAGTTTCCTCCTCAGAAACTAATAATTCAGTAGTTCTTCAACCAAGCACGAGTCGTACATAGCCCGAGGACTCTTATCAACCCTATACCTTCATCTCTGTGGTCTTCACTAGCAGACCAACTTAGCCCTGCCATAACCAAGATTGTTAATGCTTCTTTGGGAAAAGGGGTCGTCGCCAAGTCCTTCAAATCGGCAATCGTTAGACCTATTCTTAAAAAGCCTGGATTAGACAGAGGTCCTAGCAAACTATCGTCCAGTTTCCATTCTTATCAAAGATTCTTGAAAAAATGGTTGCTAAGCAGCTAGTTAAACATATTGAAAATAATGGAATGTCAGAAACATTTCAGGTTTCAAGAGGCAGCACTCTACTGAAACTGCTCTCCTCCGTGTTAACAATGACACTCTATGTGGCAACGACGACGGGAATGTAACTGCCCTAGCTCAGCTAGATCTGTCTGCTGCCTTCGACACCATTGATCACGAAGTTCTGCTTGAACGATTGAGAACAACGATCGGTCTGGCAGACGAAGCACTGGCGTGGTTTAAATCATACTTGTCTGATCGTGTTCAATCCGTGTCGTGTGGGGGTCAGGTCTCAGACATGAGAAGGGTCACCTGTGGAGACCCTCAAGGGTCTGTACTTGGTCCCTTGCTGTTCTTTATTTATACGCAACCTCTGGGAATAGTGATTAAGGCCCATGGAATAGGATATCACTTCTATGATGACGATACTCAGTTGTATTTGTCATTTAAACCGTCGGAATCTGCTGCAGCAACTGAGAAACTGAAAGCTTGCCTTGCCGATATTCGATACTGGATGTCGGAAAACTTCCTGAAATTAAATGACGATAAAACCGAATTGCTTCTCATAGGACACCCTAAGCGTGTGGCTGGATTAAAAGGCTTTGCTGTTCTAATAGGTGATGCTATTGTGCGACCTTCACCACGTGCTCGTAATCTAGGTGTCGTGTTCGACAGCTGCCTCAATTTCAAAAGCTTCATTCAGAAGACTGCCTCTACAGCTAGCCATCACATCCGATCCCTATCCAAGATTAGAAGCTGCCTCCCACATTGGCTTGTAAAAAATTCAACTAGCTCTTTAGTTCTGTCCCGGCTTGATTATTGTAATTCCCTTTTGGCTGAGCTACCAAAGAAAGCTATTATGCCACTACAGCGGATTATGAATATGGCTGCAAGGCTGGTCTTCAAGTCCCAGCGGTTTGAGCACGTGTCTCCTTTGCTGAAAGAGCTAGGATGGTTGCCGGTTGAGCAAAGGATACATAGCTCCAAGTTCTTACACTGACCCACAAGGCCAGCCACGGCTTGGCCCTTCGTACCTAGCTGAACTGCTGCAACAGTTTCAGCCTGTTCGCACCCTCAGGTCCTCTGTGGACATTAAATTAGCTGTCCCATTCCTCAGCTTAAAGACCGTTGGCGACAGAAGCTTGAGCTCTGCAGGTCCTAGACTGTGGAACTCGCTTCCACAATTCTTACACAACGACATCTACTCTCCAACTGCCGACTATGGCGCATCTTTTTCAGCGGTCCTCAACTGCTACTTCTATGCTACTCACTACCTCAACTGCTCTCTTGACTCAGCTATGCTTCCCGATGTGAGACGAAGTCTGTTGGCCAAAGAGTGCGTACCGAAAGCCGCTTAGGCTGCGAGTGTGCTATACAAAACTCTCCTTCGTAACACCCACAAGGTCTTTTCGACTTTGTGGAGTTACTGACGGAGATACATTACATTACATTACAGCGTCACCACCCAAAGAGGCAATTTCTTTGTTGGTGATCTCGTGCAGGAAACAAGGAGACACCGTGGCTATTAACCGACTGAAGCCGGTGCTACTCAGCTGACTCGCAGCTCTCAACCACCAACACGCCGGGACCTCCATACCCTCCACCATGGACGACATTATCGAGCAGCTTCGGCAGGCCCCTCTGCGGGAAAGCTCGTCTCGTCTTGTTGGATACTTGTTGGATATCTTGTTGGATACAAAAAAACTCCTTAAGATGTGCCGTGTTAAGTGCAGGCTGGAACGTCGTTTCAAGAAATCGGGGTCTGAGGCAGACCTAGACCTATCGAGCAGCTTCGGCAGGCCTCTCTGCGGGAAAGCTCGTCTCGTCTTGTTGGATACTTCCTGTGCTTGCTCCAGGTTCTCATTTTTTTTGGGTAACCGCTCGGCGTACAGGGATGTGGGCGAACGGTGGTGTTCGGCCACCGAACACCACCAAGTCACTCCAAACCCAGGACAGCTGACGTCCATGCGGTTTCCAAACCACTTCACCTGATAAACATGCATCCATGAATCCTTTCTCCGGACGTCAAATGCAGACGTCTATTTTTTGAGAAGTTACTTCAAAGACCGATCGGATAGAGGCAAAGCTAGCGAAAAAATTCCTGGTGGGAGAAAGCTTTTGCATGCTTGTCTAAGCATAATACGGTGTTTTTAAAAGATAGTCTAAGCATACTACCTTACTCGTCAAGTCTTACATTTTGCTTCCACTGAAGCGAGTTGTAAAGCACCTGCATAGAGGTGTGTTATTGAGGTTCCATACAAAAGCTTAATCAGGAGTACAATTTTTGTTATTATTACCAGTAGGGGCAGAAGCAGTAGCAGCACTCAGCACCAGCCGTTTTAGGATTGATCAGTACGTCTGGTGACTGGTGTTGATTTGCTTTTTATTGAAACAAGACTTCCTTTTTGTTTTGAGGGAGCATCCTGGTAAAGCACATGAGCAATAATATCTGCAAACGGCTGTGGGAGGGTGCATTCTTAGCTTAAGTAATGCCTGGACGTTGCAGATATTGCAAATAAATATGGCAGACACGAATGAACGAGAGAGAGAGAGAGAGAGAGAGAGAGGGAGGGAGAGAGAGAGAGAGAGATCAATGTTCTAAGCACCGATTATACAGACCCAATAGAGCTCACAAGGTTTTCGAAAAACTATAGTGTGAGTACAGCGCATCCTGTGGCGGCTGTCATTAACGTTGTATGACAGCCGTTGGGTGTGCACCGATGATCTCCAACTTGAAATTTGCTTCTGCAATGCATCTGCCTTATGGGCCTACACGAAGGCTCAGCAAGTACTTGTGAAGTCTGTCGGCTTCAGATGGCTCCATTTTGCCAAGCACCTCCAAATCCTTAACGGAACTACAAGGAACACATTGCATTGCAGCTGCAGCCTAGGTCAGAAGGGCTAAGAGTGCCCCCCACATGATTCCCAAGAGGCAGGCAGTCTTCCTCGTTCCTCCTACCTCGCACGAAAAGATTCGAGAGTGTCGAACGAGCAGCACATCGACAGAGCTGATCCACGGCGAACACCCGGAACCTGTTTGAAATAATGCAAGTTATTTTCCCTTTTTCTGAATGTGGTGCAGTCCACGTGCCGGCCATGACCTTGTGCTTGCTCCTGCCTAGTGAGCCGGCTCAGCAGCCTGGAGGTGTCTCCTGAAGAGCAGACAATTTTTTTCAAACGGACGCAGAAAACGAGCAAAATGGTGCCCCCAGCCATCAACGGCTGACACGTTCCAGTCACCTGCCATGCACAAGAGACGACTATAGGGGTTGGTATGCTCATGCCATGCCAAGTAGACATAGCATTGTCCGACGTATAATCGACACGTAGAGCACACGAAGGCCTCATGCTCACAGGAAACTTACCTCTCTCCTAGAAAAGGTGAAACTGTTGCTGACCCGACAGTGTGATTGAAATAATGAGGGCAGAGCAAGGCAATGAAATGCAAGGAACAAAGGCGTCAGCGATTGGCCTCAGGCCTCCATCCGCACACATAGCCTAGGTGCCTCGAGGCTTAAGCGAAATCGCGCCAGCAAGGTACCACGGTACCAGGTGCAACAGGTCGTACCGTGCTGCTATGAAAAGTCCGCGTTGGCTCTTTCCTCAACTCGTTCACTTACTTTGATTGCTGGCACAAGCAGGGCTCAAGGCACTATCGCGAACGTGAAACGATGCCGGAGATGTTGAGGAAATCTATCTGGACATAAATGTTGTACCCTCATTTGGCAATCAGTCAGTGTCAGGGTAGCTGGGGGCAGGTAAGGCACTGTAACCACAAACAAACTACTGCTGGCCCTTACCACAACTTGGCATTGATACTGAGGCCACATAAGGCTGTATGCACCACCCTGGTAATTCGAGGCTTCCACAACAGCAGATAATCCACATCAATTGCAAGGCATGTCTTGCTTCTAGACCAACAAGATCTTCCCCCTTACCGATCGCCTACACCATTGATTCGTTGACGAGATTAACTCGGATTAACTGTTTCCACACTCAACTGAAACCGCCAAGCAAGTTAATTCTGCATGTTCTTCTGCAACTAATAGTCCGACCAAGATGGCAGCATGCGCAATCTGGTATATTTACTGCTACTTCATGTTAATCTTACCTTGTGGTAGTATTTTGGCAGTGATTTTGCAGAAGTCAGCTAAGTTTCAGATTTGTATTAATTCCTATGATGGGTATTTTTTTCGGGCCACCACTCTACACAGGCGAACGCGCGCGCGAACACATACGCGCACACACACACAAACACATATACACTACACTAACAGCCATAATTTTCACCTCACTTGGCCTACTGTGAGTAGGGTCGATGCACCTCAGCCGAAAGCTGGTGGAACTACTGCAAATTGATGATAAATACTATAAAATACGTTTTCATTCATTGCCTATCAAGACGCCGTGTTTTGGACTGTAACCTTTTGCTCAGGAGGACTTATACACACCAGATATATATATATATATATATATATATATATATATATATATATATATATATATATATATATATATATATATATATATATATATATATATATATATATATATATGCATATACATACACGTGTCCACGATTATGGAAAATAGTGCTCAACATTTTCTAGAGTCCAAGAAACCACGCAAAGCTGAATTCCCACGTCAAATTTGACACTGATATGTGAAGCACGAGCACCGGATTTTGCAAGGCGAAAATCTACTCTAGAAATTTAGCTGCACAGAAGTCACAAGAATGCAAGTCAAAAAGCTTCATACATGTACCTCAATCCACCAAGAATCGACAAGGTGGAGTACGAGTCGCATATGATGCAGAGATCGGTAAATTTATTATTTTTAGCTATGCCACTTCCGGTTTACATCAGAATTAGACGTGGTTTCCATACTACTTTTTCTTTTTACGGGAAAGCCATCAGAACTTCCGATCTCATTTGTAACATATTTTTCTTTCGTATTGCACCCAAAACAATATTCGATTGTCGGAATTTGTTTAAAGTATTTTCTTGCCATTTCCCCTAAGTGGTTCCTCGGACGAACTCTGTCCCTTCACATCAATACTCTTGAGTTTCCCACAGAGATATGACCTAAACCATTGCAGAGATATGACCTGAACCATTGCAGTGCAGTAATGACGCTGTAGTGCGACGGTCATCGTGCACTCTGAACTTAGGTCACTTGATTCAAATGGCTTAAATGTCAAGTAGCTTCAAACGTTCCTAGGGACTGTCTACAATGGTGGCTGGCTAAAAAACGTGGTACATCCCCGGATCTGTCTGGGCTGGACTACTGTTATTCAGTTTTGGTCGAGCTTCAAAGGATCCACCAAGCCTCTGCAGCTGGTGATGAATATGATTGCATGGTTACTCTATAAAAATCACAGTGGTCAGCCATGAGTGTCCTTTACTGAAGGAACTGCGATTGCTGCCGGTCAATCAACAGATCTAGATCAAAGTTCTTTCCCTGACCCACAAGGTCTGATACGGCTTGGCTCAATAACACCAAGCTGATCTGATGCACCAGCTTCAGCCTTCTCGTGCTCTCTGGTATTCCATGGATTCTAAATTTGCTGCTGCATTCCTATACTTTAAGACCGTTAGGGACAGACGATTGTGCTCTGCAGATCCTAGACTGTGAAACCGGCTTCCACAATTACGGCATCTATTCTGCTGCAACCGACAGTGGTAAATCCATTTCCAGCAGTCCTGAGCTGTCGCTTTGATGCTACTGATTTCTCGGACAGCGCTCCTGACTCAGCTATGCTCCTCACTTTCTGTTGCGTGAAATGAAGCCTGTTGACTACCATATGTGCACCAAAAGGCGGTTATACTTAGGTGTGCTATGGAAAACTCTCCTGCCTAACAACCACAAAGTCCTTGTGACTTTGCAGGGTTGCAGACAGAAATACATTATTCTACTTACACCCCGCGCATATGAGTATACAGGTAGGAGTTACAGGCAGATATGTATTACTTTACTAATACCAGTTGCAGAGGTATATAAAGAAATCGAACTCCTAGATTCACAGCAATAATGATAGTGACCTGTAAAAATTGCCTGTTTTGAAATCGTTCAAGACTTAGGCCTGATGTCCAGTCACTGGGTGTCATGATGTCAGAAGAAAACTATTTCCGGGCTTTGCTAAAAGACGCCCTAAAAGCAGGGTCTCCCAAGAATTTAAGGTTGGCTAAGGGCACTGCTCAACGACTTGGTCACAACTACGATTATAAAACCAGAGAACATCGTATTTCGAATAGGTAAGATGTAGCTAGATCTCAAATTAGGTACGTCGTTGACAAGAAACCAGTTCAAGTCGGAAGTGGCATAACACTGCAGTCGCTAAATTGATAAAAAAAATATTAATTATTAATAATAATGTTAATGATAATATTTTTGTATAGCACCCTCGGAGAACTGAATCTCTTTCTAGGCGCTTTACAGATGATGTATTGTGAGCATTACCGAATGATTAGTGGTAATATCCCGAAGTACCAGGTGCAGTGTAAGCAGATACATGCAGACGACTCACAAAGATCCCCCAAATACTGCCATAAACAGGTGCATTTTAATCATTTTTTTAAATGCCATCACGCCAGGGGGCGTTGTGACATGCGTTAGTACCGAGTTCCAGGCTTTAGGAGCAGAGGAACTAAAGACACGGTCTCCAACGGTTTTGAGGTTCCTACGATGTATGGCTAAACGACTAGAGTCAGAACAGCACGTTGCATCGAGTCAGAATAGCAAGTTGTAAGATATTTAGCCTGGTGGGGGAGTACTTCTTATAGATAGGTTGGAGTGAGAGAATGATGATACCTTAAAGTAAGTTGCAGAATTTTAAATTCGATATGCTATTTGATTGGGAGACAATCGACGAGAAGTGGTATGCTGTGTAATAGTAGTCCTAATGACCACCAAGTTCGAGTGATTCACAACAGTTCTCGAGGGATATCGGGCAGGGCGGCATGCGACAATGTTTTTAATACTGAACGAGCAGAGCCTTAGGACGCCCCCGGCTGGCATTGGGAACTCTTTTATGTTAACCCAAAGCATGAACCCCGGCAACAGTAACATGATAATAGGTGTGCACGATCGTACTTGATATACATGTTCGTAACTGTTGACGAAACTAAGGCAGTTCACGAAAGACAAGCCTAGCTTAAGAGGTGTGCGACATCTGCCTTACTGTACGGGTATAAAAAGAGCCCACAAGGAGTGAACACTGTGTAACTGAGAGACAACCTGAAGCTCATCAGTCTTAAAGGTGACCAATGAAATAATAGAAAGAAATAACGATTTTAGAGATAGCAGGTATACTGACGCTAGCCCAGAACCAAAACTCGTGCTTACGAAGCAGCGTCGACGTGTTGCAGCAGCTGACTTGAGTAGCACAGGCAGCTGTCTAGTCCCCTCAAGAAAATCCAGCTTACCTTCATCTATAGAAAAGACGATTCGACAGGATCCTTTTCTGTTCTTGGCATAGTTTAAAACGCGATCAATTAAGCTGTGACTACAAGACAAACATGACTGGATGTCATCCTGGGGGTGAAGATCTCTTTAACATGGTCATCAAACGACCAAGGGATCCATCTTGAGTTAACAAGCAGATAAGGCACCACTATGCAATCACGATAGGACAACCCTAATCAAGGGGCACTGTGCCAGTTATATCCGTCGGTGTTCAGCACTAACAACGGGAAGCAGGTAAATGCTACTATTGTTAAAGCCCAATCAAAGGCAGCAGTCCAAGTCACCTACCAGTGTTGACAATACTTGGAACATGTCGGGCAATTGTCACACCTGCAAGAAGTGGCTGAAGTGGCACTTGCACAGTGAGCCTCAATGACTAGGGTACAGTAGCCGTACTGTTCAGTTGCAGTGTGCATTCTGTCGGCTAGGTCCTCCTGTCTGTTTCTTGCCAACAGCACCAAGTCTGTCAATTAAAACATAACAGCTACCTGTGACAGTTGGAAGCATACAACACGCAGGAAGTTAGGAAGGGAAACAACTTGTATAGCTTTCAGGCCCACATATCTGCGTAAGGAACTTAATGAGAGCAGGCTAACGTAAAACGGTCAGTGCAATAAAGCTCAGAAGTAAGAAGAAGGTTATTGAGCTCAGCAGCCATAGGGATGGCTGCGGACCTGCCATGATCCAGCAGTGGATACAGAGTCAGCTACAAGCCGAAAGGCTGTGTAGTTACAATAACGAATCGGTGATGAGCTTGTGTCTAGCAGTGGCTTACAGCAATCTATACCAAAGAGTGATATTCAAAAATCAGTTCCGGACATTCTGACTCCAATATGCGAGATTCACTATTACAATTTGGGTACCATTATACGAGCACATGTGGGGATGCATCAACAGTTTGAAAACAATAACTGCATGCAACACTCGCCGATGGGCCTCGAAGATAGAGCCAGGCCTCACCCGGCAAGGTCATTCGCAAGACTGCCATCCGGCTGCTGACCAAGTAGTCACAGTAGTCCAGATCAGTGGTAATCACATCAAGCCAAGGCTGACTCTGCAGGTGCTGTAGCAACTTCTACAATGCACAACCAAATTTTTAGACATTCTCAGGCCACGGGGAATATTGCATCAGCATTAATACATAATCAAACAAAATTCACAAAGCTTGCACATCGACCCATACAGTATCAAAAAGAGGCGATACACAATCAGGTGGCTAGGAGATTGCACTCGAGCACAAGCTAGGGCGACGTTCAAATTCCTATATGACTTGGATAAATCGCCGAGCTCTGCAAGGCTAAGGAACGACGACACGGGCACGGGAGAGGGAAGCTAGAGAGACAAGACAAAAAGTAGCCCTGACAAGGTCGCTCAGTAATTGCTTGCTCATTGTAATACCACAAAGCAGAAAAAGAAACAATTTGAATGTCACTTCACGGGCAAATTGTTTAAGACCTGGTCGTTAAAGGAAAAGTTGTAGATTATCTAGAACAAAGTAATGCTATACACGACAGCTGCCAACAAAAAGGGACGTTGGTCTGTCTCGCTCTCTCTTTCTCTCTCTCTCTCTTCTCCTCTGTTGCCTAAAACACTCACACACCTCACATAATTCGGCCACAAACCTTGGCTGAAATCCTGTGCTGACATACTATTCTCATATCTATACTTAACAGCAACACCAGTTTTGAAGAAATATGACATCGCGGTGACAAATTACCACAGCTGTCTTGAAGGCAGACCATGAGACGAATACTGCCAAGTTGCTGTCTCGCTGGGCTGTTATGGGAGCCAGTATGGTCTCACTAGCAGATGTCGTAACTGGACAACCAGCAGTGACCTTGCCACTGTGGCCTGAACTGGTTGTTGGCAACATCACTGCTTGCTTATCAAAAGTCGAAGATGCCGGGGCCATTACAGGCTTGGCTCGTGGGCTCACGGCTAGTCCACGACGGATTGGAGTTGACTGCGGCTTCTTAAAGCTGTGTCCGGCAGCTTCATCGTCATCGCTCGACATGCACCTTGGTTTCCGCCTACATTAAACAAAACAGTGCAACAATGCAGCACAATGTCACGGCCAGAAAATTAAATAAAACCCATACAATTGTTTTGTCGACAAAATGCACACAGTTACACTTGACAAAGGAAGGATTTCACAAAATACTTTGGCATGTGCTGCTAAAGATAAACACCGCCAGACATCACAGAGGCAGACATGGCAGAGTGCTGCATTGCTTGAGCGACATCAGCCTGCAAGTTGACTCATCCCAGTACTGCAACCAGCCACCGATGATAGGCATGTATCCTAGACAGCACAGTGTGCCCTACAGCGTTACTCTGCCTATGGATGGCTAGGAGAAGTTGATTGCCATTTGATTTCAATCAATGTAAGCTAACTACTACACGACCGTCAGTGAACCACAGAGTAGTGGGGGGGGGGAATGATCCGAAAGGATAATCAGAATTCCTACGAAGGCAATAGCAAGCTCCCATCAGCTGAGAGATCAGGTTCTGTCGGTTGCACCACCTGCCAAGCAGGTAGACTCTATTTGTGTGCATGCACATGGTAAGGTGGCCCACGAGTATGGGTGCTTGACTATAAGGGGTAAAAAGGGTGGAATGAAAAGGGTGGAATGAAAAGGGTGGGATGAAAAGCAATATCGGCTGCTTATACCTGGCCGAATAAGTGTGTCAACCCAACATGCCGTCTCTGCTGCACCGACTTGGTGGGATGAGACTGGTGCTATGGACCATTTATAATCCACGATTAAGAAGTTCTGCACGTGCGGTGTCTTAAACTAAGTTAGTAGCTCACTATATCTTTCTGACTTCGTATATCTAGAAGACATCCTTGAGCAAAGACAGAGAGAATGGATAGTGGCAGAGAGAGAGAGAGAGAGAGAGAGAGAGAGAGAGAGAGAGAGAGAGAGAGAGACAGCTGGACAGACAGAAAGAGTTAGAACGAGAGGAAGAGAGAGAGAGAGAGAGAGAGAGAGAGAGAGAGAGAGAGAGAGAGAGAGAGAGAGAGAGAGAGAGAGAGAGAGAGAGAGAGAGAAAGAGGGTTATAAAGAAAGTGAGAGAGAGAGGGAGATAGAGAGAGGGACCAACTGAACAAGTGAGTGAGAGAGAAAGAGAGGGGAGAGACAAAAAAAGAAAGGGAAAGAAAGCAAGAGAAAGAGAGGGTTAGAATGAGAAGCAAGATAGAGAGTTAGAAAGAGAGTTGGATGGAGAGAGAGAGAGCTTTATCCCCAGTTGTAGCACTGAATCAAGATACTAACGGGTTATAAGGTCGATAAGTGCCAAGTTAATAGCATAGGAAGTTTACTCTAAGCCTTTCTGACTAGCCTCATCATTCCCACGGGTCATGCAGGTTCAAAGCACAGTCCGAGAGCCATGCCAAGCCGTGAAAGTAGTACTGTGCACTCAAAGCCAGCCTAAATTTGCACCTCAAGGGTTGGAGCACAAGACAGATTCAAAAATAGCTACTGTAAGGCCTTTAATGGGATTATGGGTGTCGACATTATGCAGCAATCACTAACCAATTGACATGCTTCTTTCCAGCATATGCGAATAGAAAGAGATTTAACGATATCACAGTGCTAAGCTAATGTCATTATTATTACTACGATGCATTTTTTCGAGTGGACCGAAAAGTAAAAAGTTCAATGTGAAGGCAAAAGGAATCTGACAGCATAAACACCAACAATACAAGGTAGCGAGAAAAAACAAAAATTATTTGCTAGGGTCGAACCTATTCAGGATCTCGATTCTTTGTTGTCTGCACCTCACTCAGCCATTCACTTGCCCGTGGCGCTTCGAGGAATAATTTCCGACTTGGCAACAGCAGACGTAAATCTACCTGAACTAAGTGCAAAAAGGACTTCAGACGACATCGGCACAAGTGAACATGCTGGGCCGATCAGCAGGTAATAGATTTCAAATACTGTCCTAAAAATACTGTCCAAAAAAGAGCGTTTTCCCAATCCTTTATTATTAAATTAAAAAGGAAATGCTCGACAAAAAATTTGCATCTGTGGTCAGGACAATGATCATCCTAAATTCTTTAGTTCTGAGTTCGGGTACAGTGAAATATACATGACATTATGGAATAGTATCCACTGGAGTGTTAAGGTGCATGTGCCTTGAATGAACATTTTAGTTTATGCAATAGCATAGCAGAGTAAGAGAATAGTGTATTTGATTGTTATGGCACCAAGAAGTTGATTGCACTAAGCAGATGCATTTTGCTATGTGGTTTTTGCTTGATGGATGAGCTATCAAGACGAGAGCAAAAAAGTACTAAATGAAAGCATCGGTCATGATGTGCGAGGCCTACAAAGCGTACTTCGTTACTCCTATCAAGGATCAAGAAAAGCCCTTGACATCTCATTTCACATGGCGACACTGCAAGACCACTCCTCAAGGTAAGGTCAACAACTGCTGCTCGCTCGATGAATTTTCTTGTATAACATTACGTAATGTGTGCAATGTCATATTTTAATTTATACAATTCTGGTGAGCTGCTCGAGAGGAGAAAAAAGACCCATACAGTTTGCTTTCACGAGAATTTGTTGGAATCCAACTGATTTATTAAAGCAACTGTGACTTCTGCATGGCACACCCTACCACACGTCAAACTGGCAAGAGTGTGCTTCCATCCTCTAATGCAATGCAATGTATCTCCGTCTGTAACTCCATAAAGCCATAAAGACTAAGTGGATATTGTGCAGGAGAATTTTGTATAGCGCCCTCACAGCCTAAGCAGCTTTAGGTACACATTCCATTGCCAACAGTCTTCATCTCATGCAACAAAGAGAAAGCGGGAAGCATGCTGAGTCAGGAGAGCAGTTGAGGTAGTGAGTAGCATAGAAGTAGCAGCTCAGCACCACTGAAAAGGATGAGCCATAGTCTGCAGCAGGAGAATAGTTACATTAGTTGTCGTTGCGTAAGAATTGTGGAAGCAAGTTCCACAGTCTAGGATCCGCAGAGCTAAAGCTTCTGTCGCCAACAGTCTTTAAGCAGAGGAATGGAACACCTAATTTATCATCCACACAGGACCTGAGGGCTCGAAGAGACTAAAACTGGTGCAGCAGTTCTGCTAGATACGAAGGAGCCAAGCCGTGGCGGGCCTTGTGGGCCAGGGTAAGAACTTTGCTCTGTATTCGTTCCTCAACCAGCATCCAGCTTGGATCTTTTAGCAAAGGAGACACATGCTCACACCTCTGGGACTTGAAAACTAGCCTTGCAGCCAAATTCACAGCCAGCTGCAGTGGTCTAGTTGCTTTCTTTAATAGCCCAGCCAAAAGGGAATGACAATAGTCAAGCCAAGACAGAAATAGGGAGCTAGTTAAATTTTTTACTAGTCACTGTGGGAGACAGTTCCTAATCTTGGATAGGGATCAGACGTGATGACTAGCTGTAAAAGCAGTCTCCTCAATGAAGCTTTTAAAATTGAGGCAGCTGTCGAAAACGACACTTAAACTTCGAGCACGTGGTGATAGTCGCACGGCACCTTCCCCTATTAGAAGAGCAAAGCCTTTTAATCCAGCCACAGGCCTAGGGTGTTAAGCAACAGTTCGGTGTTATCGCCATTTAATTTCAAGAAGTTTTCAACATTCAGGATCGAATGTCGTGAAGGCAAGCATTAAGTTTCACCGTTGCTGCAGCAGATTTGGACGGTTTGAATGACAAATACAGCTGAGTATTATCAGCATAAAAGTGATATCCTATTCCATGGGGCTTGAACCACACAGTAATTCATCCATCGGCTCAGAGCCACACCGTCCTGAGCTCCTGTCCCCATCCTCCCAAGATGGATCAGCCGTCTTCCAGACAGAGCAGCAAGTCTGACAGCGAGTAAGATAGTGCAGATTTATATTTCAATTTAATAGTTGTGGCTGACCAGAGAAAACAATACTCCACGAAGTGGACAGACTTCGAGGACCTTATCAAAGACTAAAGACACACTCTTACCAAGCCCACTGCTGAGCATCACATATCCAGGCTCGAGGAGTGGAACTAGTAGAATGGCAGCGTGAAAGTAACAGATCAGAGACACAAGAAAGTGTTCCCAAGTCTTTTCGAGCTTCTTCAGTCGGCAAGATGCGATGAGCTACTGAAACACTGTGACCGGTCTATTCTTGGCTATAGCGATCACGTGTAACATTAGGGAATAGCATCTATTCATACACAGAGCCTCACAGCCATGCTGCTTCAAAAAAATAATAATAATAACAAATAATAATAATAATGCACTAAATAAAGCACCATCAGAGAACTCAATCTCTTTCTAGGCGCTTTATATTTGCTGCAAAGTGAGATGCGAGTGATTGGTGAGTAATATCATGCTTGATAAACGACATGAATAACATGGTTAGGCGTGATATGCACAGGGTCAGCATGCAAATGTGGTTAGTGGCAACATGCACAGTGTCAGCACGCATACGCACATCAAGGACGAATCACAGGGATCAACTAAGTGCTGTCCTAAATAGGTGTTTTTAAGTTCTTTTTAAATGCATTCAAGTCAGGGGATGTTCTGAGGCAGGTCGGGAGGGAGTTCCAGACTTTGGAAGCATACGAGCTAAATGCACGGTCTCCAAAGAATTAGAGGTTAGTACGAGGTATTTGTAGACCGTTGGATTCCGAAAAGCATGTGTTACGATGCTTGGCCTGATGGGGGAGTTTATCTGAGAGATAGGCTGGAGCCAAAGAATGAAGTGACCTAAAAGTGAGCGACAAAACCTTGAAGTCGATCCGTTGCTTGACTGGTAGCCAGCGCAGGTTGGCGAGAAGTGAAAAAATGGGAACCAATCTCTCCATATGGCTCACTCTACCTGACTGCCTGCCACTGACGTCATCAGTGACAAAATGTTGCTGAGCTGGTTTGGCCCAGTGGTCAAGGTACTCGCCCGATTAAGGTCGAGGTGAATGCATTTGGCGGCCGAAGTCATGGGCTCGAGACGGTGGCACAGGTAAAGTGCCTGAATTATATTTAGTTATAACCATGACTGGGAGGTATTTGAAGACTTCAAAATGGGATTATTCTTGATGGGCATACAAGGCGGTTTCACTGAGTCCCCCCTGTCTTCTTTGCCTATGGGACGGCCGGAATACTTAGACGTTCTTCATAAAAGGCACGAAGGTGACGAAGTGGGGGTCAAGGTCACGAAGTGGGGAAGCAAGTTCTCTGTACTTCCAGTTCTTTGTAGGGAAGAATAATATCAAGTGGGAGCTGCTGGCAAACATTCGGGAGGTGTTAATGCTACCATTGCACATCCTGCAATTTGTTTTGCTCTAGACAACGAGTCATCAGATTTCGAGTACCCAACGGCTGATTAATTCGCCGGATCTCAGAAATATAAATCACGAAGCATTCTTAATTCGCCCAGAAGCTGAACGGGACCGAAAAATAGGCACGGAACCGTCTTGTTGCATCGGTGCACGGCTTTCTGGGCGATCACACGATAAAAGCTATAAACATTTCAGGCTCTCATAAATAAGCTAAAATAGGTGCAGACTGTTCTTCTCACAGTCCATATCCTTGATGCTCATCCTTACGAATTCAAGGAGAACCCGGGAGCTTACTCGGATGAGCAAGGCATGAGCGTCGGAATATAACGGAGTTTAAACATCATTACCAAGAACAGCATAGGGAAAGCATGAAATGGGACCATATTGGACGGGGGATTCTTCGAGAAACCTATTTGCAGTATAACCACAAGCCTAGAACATCTACTCATTTTTGAACCCTTTTGAGTGACCATCCATGCATGTATTGTGCAAAGCATGCAAAGTAAATGTATGATAACTTTGATTCCCTAACTGTTCTTTCTGACTTCATGTGAACAACTAGACACTTAACTTGTCAGTTTGCTGATAGGAAATGTATTTATTTCAAGTCAACCACTGTCCACGGGAAAGATGTATAGTGCGTAGGCAAATATGGCCAATTTTAGCGCTTTGGAGCACAAGCAACTAGGAAATAACAATTACTACCAAAGGACAAATTTTTTTTCATACATAGTGTAATAAAGCTACTAAAAGAAGACTTATACACTGGCCCAAGAGTAACAAGTCTCCTTTCATGCATTTTATGCATATGCTGAAAAAGAGGCTTGTAAACAAATGTTCAACCATGCAGTTTCACTAAACATCAGTCAATCGTGTGCTCGAGGCATTTAGAGCATAGTAGCTGAAGGCACGGACTTCAAGGGATTCGGAGTTCATTAGACAGAACCGAACAACTAGAGCCAGGTGAGCAGGTGTACGACGGGATGCTTGATTACACAGCAAAACCGATAGGTCGGTCGGCAAGAAGAAAAATAGTAATTGAGGGATCTAAAGGTGAGTAAGTAAATCTTAACGTAGATACTTTGCTTGATGGGAAGCAAGTGCAGGTCGGTGGCCCAATGTGGCAATTACGAGGTAGCAGTAAACAAGCTTTGCTTCAGAGCTCTCCATTATCGGTGAGCATCTTATTGCACGGGCAAGAAGATCTACAAATTGTGAGTTACAGAAGTCTAATCCAATGAACTACACGACTGAATAAGTGATGTATACAATATTGCTAAAAACAACCACTAACTGTTGCCAAGTCAGCTAGGCTAGCTTGTTTTTTGCTGCGATTTACTAAAAGTAAGTCTTAAAGAACTCCAGGCTGGATGCAACGAATGATAGGGCCAGCTTGGTCGTGGTGTTCTTACCTAAGCAAGTCCCAATTTTTGCAAGGTCATGTAGCCGACAGTAGGCAGAATGTGGAGCTCGTGTGTTCTTCTAGTGAAAAGTTAATTTGGAAGATGGCATGCAGATTCCGTGCATAAGCTTTGTAAGATTTGTTGGCAGAGCCAACTTAGAGGGTTGGACATTCCAATTCTGACCAAAACTAGACGCACCCATATTTAGGAAGTTGATTTTATTTTTCCTCAATTTGTGATAAGTTTACTACCAAGTGCGAATGCCAGCAGCAAGGGCATTGAGAGAATTCGATGACCTGGAAGGCAGAAAGCATTTAAACATATGCAAAGCTGTATGTCGTCTGCATGAAAATGAAAGCCACTTGCGATCGCATTAGCAAAGGCGAGAATAAAATTGTGAAAAGAAGTCTGCCTAAAATGGAGCACAGGTTGCACCACATTTCAAAGGCTCACCGGATTACAATTGGCCGTTGACATCTATCCTTTGAATTATCCCACTGGGATTGGACCTAAATCATTGTAGCATAGTGCTCATGATGCCTAGACGATTCGAAAGGTGCTCACAAATTTAGTGATCAAATACATCAAATGCAGATGATAGATGCAGCAGAAGTAGCAGAGATTCTACTTGGGTCAGCATTTCTGAGACAGTCAGTTGACACTAGAAGCAGTGAATGCGGAATGATTTGTTCTCAAACCTGACTATAGCTTTCTTGACAGTTTTGAAGTTTTGATAAAGATGTTTCATGGGTCTAACACTGTTTACTCCAGACCCTTGCTGGGACCAGCCCTAGGGAGACTGAGCGGAAGCTGCTCCAGCTCTATTGGTCTAGTGTCAGCTGCTTAGTAAGTGGCACCCTCTTCGAAAGATGAATACTGTGAAAAAGCTTAAGGTCAAGGAAGGTTTAACATGTCAGCTATAAGAGATATATCTATAAAGATAGAGAAATAGAGAGAGATAGGGATAGATAGAGATTGAGATATATACAGAGGAAGAGATAGGGAGAGAGAGGGGGTAGATATAGAGGTAGAGAGTAAAGTAGATACATATACAATTATTCACACACACACACAAAATATATTTGTGTATATATATATATATATATATATATATATATATATATATATATATATATATATATATATATATATATATATATATATATATATATATATATATATATATATATATATATATATATATATATATATATATATAAAGACACAGAGGGGAGATAGGAACAGAGAGCCCTGCTAGAGAACACTGTCTCCTCACAAAAGTTCATTTTCTGCCGTACACTATTTCTATCAAAGCCAGGTGTCAACAGCTTAAAAGATAAGTAACAGTTGACACATTTCTAAGCTACCGTTGGACAGACTTGCATACCAAAGCACAGCTCATTTAGTGGATAGGGCAGTCTGCAGACGTACCTTGAAGAACACCAAGTCTTACAGCGCTAAATCTAGGCACCTCAGACGAGAACGGTTGCTATGGGGTCCAGTGGGCAAGCAGACTTGTTACTCTGGGAGTTGAACTTCGAGATGAAAGCAGCAGCAGCAAGCTTGACGGCAAACATCGAGGTAGAGCAAGAAAGAATGGAGACCAAATACTGCAGGCAGGACATCACCCGTCAGGGACGACGTCCTCTCCGTTCAAGACTCCATCCTCTGTGCAGCCGCCGGCAGCTGACTCACCTCTTCAGGGCGGGCGCATCAGTCGTCGACCAGGGGCTGCTTGCCGACACGGCTGCCACGGAACGTGATGTCTTGCTGCCTCGGCCGGAAGCAGTAGACGGAGAAGCTTCGATTTCGCTGTCACCAGTACTGGCACATAGTCTGCCGAGCACTTCCTGTTCGCTATCACTCGGCAGGAGCATGCGAACCCGTCTACGCTTAGGAAGAGTGTGCAGCGATCGGTCGACAAGCGAGGGCTTTCCGGAAGTCGAGAGGGGGCTCTCTGAAACGACGGCACCAGTCAGCAATTCAGGTTCGTCTGAGTCTTGCCAACATGGCCTTTCCAGGGCTGCACCTATTCGGTGGAGAGCCACTGCAGCGACAATGCTCGCTCGCCTTTTGCGCAAACAGTAATTCCACGGGAATACGGAAATAATTTTCTTTCACGCCGCCTCGACATTCACATGGGCTGAGCTCCAACATAGGCAGTGCTAAGATTCAAATGGCACATGCCAGCATATATGCTAGTCTGTGCATCGATCAAAATCCCCATAAATGATGGATTATGAGATATTTTGCAGGAAAGAACCTAAGAATGCTCACCAGAAACTCAAATTGCCACAGAAACAAGTTCTAGCGTTTCTGTAATGTAGCAGTCTGCGCTAATGGGGCCGGAGATCTTAAATGATGGAAAGAATACGACAATGGACTGTAATGCATTACTATTAAAATGGGCTGGGAACTGAAATTACACAATACAGGAAAGCCATCCCACGCCAGGGAGTTAACATAGCTAAGAATAAAGGCATAGGGCACCATAAAAATGGAGGTCTATGAACTAATCAGATGCAAAAATTAAACGGTGTAATTAATACACATTACAACCGATTGATATCCAGCAGAGAGCACTAATAAAACAAACAAAACAGAGCACAGCAGCTCCATATGCTGGTCCTGGTCTGAGTGTTAGCATACTTGGCACCCTGACTAAATAGCCTCTGACAAGATAGCCCAGAAAAAACTGCCGCAAAAAAGTCCCATCAAAATTGTTCAATATGATGAAGATCGATAAAATGGCTCAACAAAAACGCTCGAATTAATTACAAATTTTTTTTGGCAATGAGTTATTTTTACATAAACTATGACACTGAGCATATACTTTTACGATAATGAAACGTCAATTTATAAAACATGTTTACTTAGATATGTTAAAAAAGTTAACACTTACTGAAAGTGTTTATTCTACAGAATAAAAAATACCTCAGCCCCGTCTTAAAACTCGGAGATACGAGCTGGGTCACAATGAAACACAAAAAATGAAAATCCAAACATATGCATGAAAACTTTCAAAATCCGAATGAGGTCAGTTGATTTGACAATGCTGCCAACAGAAGGGGGAACGATGTCTAACAGCCTCAGAACCTATCGCAGTGGAACGTATCATATAACATTTTTAACTTACAAAAATTCAATTACGATAGGTTTTCTGGTCATTATCTATTTCGAAAGCAAGGGCTGACCTTAATTCAAGATTGGCTTATTAATTTAACTAATTGATCAACTCCACATTGTCAATCGCGTTTCCCTTTGCAGCAAATGTAAAGCACCTAGACAGAGATTGAGTTCTCTGAGGGCGCTTTATCAAGTGCATTATTATTATTATTATTAAAAGTAAACTTCTTAGGTGGTGCACGGCTGCCTGTGCTCCCCCTAACAGCATTAAGTAATGGCTGTGGTTTCAGATGCTTTAAGGTGCTAGCTGTGCCTTGAGAAATGGCTCTATTCGATTTCATTAGCGGCCAAATAATACATAGCTCGGTGCATATGAATTTGTTTCTCTGGCCACATATGTTCAGGAAAGATAAAAAATTCGGATTAAACATGCCTCAGGAAGCACCAAAATGCAGGGCAAACCTGGTGAACTTCAGCATCTGCGCTAAGTTAAGGCAAAAATTGAAGACGCCGACTGGTTGCACCTCCTTCGCATTCGAGGCTTCTGGTTGTCGGCTCCTTCTTGAGAAATATGATACCGATCTCAACTCTGCCCTGCTCCTTTCAAAAGTGTCCGAAGAGTTTGCATACAGATGGGTGATGGCAATCGGTGGTCTGTTGATAGGCTGACTTTGTGGACAGGTTTGCACAGAAACCTAATTGGAAAATATTTGCTAGGTTTGAAGCTTTAATGTGCCACTACTTCTTCCACTGCCTCAGAGAGGAACGGCAGTAGGGAAACTGGGCAGGAGTTGCTCAAGCACTTCTGAGGTATAGTGTCAACTTTTTATTAAGTGGCCTGACAATAATAATAATAATAATAATAATAATTCACTTGATAAAGCGCCCTCTGAGAACTAAATCTCTCTCTAGGCGCTTTACATTTGCTGTAAAGTGAAATGCGATTGAATGGTAAGTAAAATCAGGCTTGAAAAACAAACGAAATGAATAATATGGTTAGGGTGACATGCACAGGGTCAGCATGCAAATGTGGTTAGTGGCAGCATGCAGTGTCAGCACACATAAGCACATCTAGGACGAATCACAGGGCCCCACTAAATGCTGTCCTAAATAGGTGTGTTTTTAGGTTCCCTTTAAATGTGGTCAGGTCAGGGGATGTTCTGACGCAGGTCGGGAGGGAGTTCCGGGCTTTGGGAGCATATGAACTAAATGCACGGTCTCCAAAGGATTAAAGGTTTGTACGAGGTATTTCTACACTGTTGGATTCCGAAAAGCGGGTGGTACGATGCTTGGCCTGATGGGGTAGTATATCTGACAGATAGACTGGAGCCATAGAATGAAGGGACCTAAAAGTGAGCAACAAAACCTTGAAGTCAATCCATTGCTTGACTGGTAGCCAGTGCAGGTCGGCGAGAAGTGGAGTAATGTGGCAACTGCGACGCTCACGGCAGAGAAGTCTAGCTGCCGAGTTTTGCACCAGCTGCAATCGCCTGATCGCACATGCTGGTAGGCCAGTAAGCAGTGAGTTGCAGAAGTCGAGACGGGATGTCACGAATGCATGGGCCAACTTAGATGTGGTATGTTTATCCAAACAAGCCCGAGTTTTAGCAATGTTATGAAGCTGACAATAGCCTCATTGACAGACACGTGGAAATAACCTGAGGCTAAAGACAGACTTACAATGTTTTATGGTGCAGCAGTAAATCCAGGCATAAAAAAGGAGAGCCATAGGTATAGGGTCAAGAGGACTAATAGACTAGTAGTCTACTTAGACTGGAGGGATGAACTTCTATACCGAGGCAGCAGGTACAGGCTTGACATTGTACATGAAGGAAGAGCAAGGCACAGAGGATGAACATCCCAGTGAGGATGCCTAGTCTTCCTGAAGTGACCGGCGAAATGGTATTGCAGCTAAAACCATAAATTGGTATGCCACTAGGGTACATGGTCAAGCGCAATACAGATGTACCATAAACTGCCATCGAGTGGCTTGAGGCCACTAGAATCCAATAGCTAGGCTACGATGGACACAAGCAAATGGCAAAGCTGTGCTGAACAGAAGAATGTCATCCATCCATCTATCCAGCAACCGGTAATTGATTCATTAGTCATCCATGGACTCCAGTCTGACAACTACCCAAACCACGTCGAGCTCGGATAAGGTCAACTCAACACCGAGCACAGACAACTCCAAATGCAGGAAGCCTAAACATTACTATTTACGTACCAGCATCATCAGCCACACAAAAGCTGTTCATTTCGTATTCCGACTCGTCGCCTGATGATTCGGAAGATTTGCAAGATGCCGCACTCCTTAGCCGAGTGCCGGTAGGTGCTTTAATGTGAAACTTGCCCTGTCCAGGGCCGAGAAGGTGCGCGGTTGACCTCACGTACATGGCGACTTCCCCCGATGACCCTGCAAGATGCAGAACAGTTATTCGAACAAGCTTAACCTAGTCTCCTAGTCTGGGCAAACAGCAACGTTCAGTGCAAGAGGGCTCAGGGTGAGAGCGAAGTTGATCCTGATAATGCAGAGACCCCTCAATAGTGGCTCATGGTGGCCTTGCCCTGCACTCATACCTGGACCTCTGCATGTGTAAATGAAGCTATTTTAGTACAGAGAAGACATTAAAGCTTATAGTGAAAATTAGCTACAGGTAGGTATATCAGAGTCCTTGATACAGACACGAATAAAAACCTTGCGGAGTCATCAATAAGGGAACATAGCGTTGTGGCAGACCTGTAGTATTTCGACAGCGCTCTGAAGGGATAATGAATATCCATTATTTCCCGTGCAGCTAGATGGGCGCTGTGTAGGAACTGCAGCAGTAGGTACAGCATCGTCAATGAATCCACAGCGAGCAGTATCCGTACCCACGACATGGCAGCCGACTGTAGGTGACTCCAGCTGCTTGGCAACAGGACGGTTTGCAGGCACACAACGAACGCATGGAGGATGTGTGCGACCGAAAATAACGTGAAACCGAAACGACCAAGGAGTTTCCCGATAAGTGCCAATACCTCTTATATGGCTGCTAGTAAATACGAGGCAGCATGCAGCCACAACTGTGACTGGTAAACACTGACAGTCAAAAATCGCAATGTATAAGCCGACGTTTATTCAGCCGCGCTAACAGGTGGCACCTTATCCCAGCTCTGTAAACTACTTTCTTACCAAGCATTGCTCGAGAGATCACACACGTGATGTTCGGTGAGAAAGCGAGCTCTCGCGAAGTTCAGCTAGTTATCAACACTCGGCAGGCTAGATGCCCTTCAGTCAGCAATCTTAAGTCCAAGAGCAACCAGGTTATACCAGAGTGAGAAATACAAAGTCAGAACAAAGAAATCTGAATCGACAAATTTACACAAGATACTTCTCGACATCCTGCCATTCGCGCAAGTGATAGCTAACTCTTGCTACCATGTCTTGGCCCAAGGGTAGGGTGCCCGAACTATATTAACAAGGTCATTGGTTCGACCCCTCCCACGGACAATCCTTTATTGCCCACTGCAAGCAGTAGTGATACATACACACACGCACGCACACACACACACACACACACACACACACACACACACACACACACACACACACACACACACACACACACACACACACACACACACACACACACACATATATATATTACGGCTATTCTACAGCTATACAATAAGGATGTTCAATCGGCTAGCCTTTGCTTTTACTTTGCTTTAGGCTATTCCGTTGTTAGCATTAGCCAAAACCTGGCAAGAAAAGAGAATGGTTCCGAAAAAATTATGGACCGATGGAAAATGTTACTAACCAGGACCACAGGCCATTGGATCGATGACATGGCGATGACCTAAAGCAGCATGAACCGTGACAAACGTTTGGCAGGCCCAGCCTTCAAAACTTGCCATGATTTGCAAGGCGATCGAACAAACCAACTGACTACACTGTACTACAGAACTGTCTCTGGTTATTGGACACATAAGGCTTATCCTGCCAACCCACGGACCACTTTCTAGCCCAAGGTTAAAATACAATTCTTGAATTGGCTATAGTCTATGAGTGCAGCCAAGGCAATGTTATCTCAAAGAATTAAGCATTAATTTCTCAGTGACAAAACGAACTGCCAATCGTGCGCATCTTACTTTTATGCATTACTCAGTAACTTCCTCTTCCAGCAAATTATTCTCTTCCTGCCTGTCTCCTCTCTCCTGTCTATCTCTGTCTCGGATTCTCTACCTAGGAATGCGCATTTCTCAGGGTATACCCTAACTACAGATGTGCATACCTACATACCTCCACTCAGGTGCAATGTCAATGATATGTCAAAACTCCCTGTTGGTCGAGAAAAGTGGATTTAAGGCTCAAATACTCCGCCTAGGGGTCCTTACATTTGGCATCAAGATAACAACCCTATGACAACAGCCTGGAAGGTGAACTAATTTTTGAGGAATCCTCGTTTAGTACTTGTGCAGGGGACAGTGGAGGTCATACAAAATTATAGTGAACTAAAGTTGCACTAAATGCATTGACATGAACAGCATATGTGTTCGTTTGCGGGTTGCCAATGAATATATTCACATGCTTCGTTTAAGGGGAAAGTCAAGAAAATACTTATAAAATCTGTCTGCTAATCGAATATGTGTTTAGGATAACTTTCAAAATACAAATTGATCAGAACTGGTATCGAAAGTTCTGAAGACTGCGGCCTGAAAAGAAAATGGTTGGGCCAACCAATATCTAACCAGTGCTGAACTAGGCAATACAAATTTAGATTTCGGCTACATACATTTTGCTGTGTCCACAATTACGAAAAATAAAACTCCTCGATGTTTGATGATGTATACACTGAAATGTATAAAGCCGAAACCAGAATTTTTCTTGCCTAGTTTGAAACGAGCAGAGCTGAACGTGCATTTCAAATTTAACTCAAATACAGTGAAATATTAGCTGAGTTACAAAATGTAAAAGGCACAGATCGACCCTGGAAATGAAACTGTATAAAAAATAACAAGAATGTAAGTCAGCAAGATTTAAGCACGTATCTCGATCTACCAAAGGTCGACAAGTCGCATATGATGCAGAGATCGGTACATTATTTTTTTTATTTGAAGATTAGTAGCTACCGGTTTACATCTGGGTTAGGCATAGTTTGCATAACCAGTTTTCTTTCATGCAAAAGTCGTCAGAACAACTTCCAATCCCCGTTCTAACATACTTGTCTTTCGAAAGGTCCCCAGTCACATATTCGATTGTCAGAAAAATTGTTTTAAGTATTTTCTTAACATTCTCCCTAATTTCATCGTAGAAAACGTTTTTGCTACCCAAACGAGTGCACAGCCATAGCAGCCAGTTGCAGTCATACTGCAAGGAATTTTTTTGGCCTGAGTGTACAAATGCCATATGCCACTATCAGTGTAGCTACCAATGTACCTAGATTGAAGAGGCTCGAGCTGGCGCTTTAGCCTTATACTGATTATGCTACACTATAGCAACCTTGCTAGACCCCCAGACAATTTTTAGCCCAATTTTCTACATAGTTAGTTTTAGTTGGGTATAGAAGTCGCCGGCTGTACCTATATAAGTAAAACGCCAATAAAGAGATTTAGTACCCGGTCTCGTTGAATGGCAGACCTGATAGATTGACAGATCGACTTGGCCGGCCTAATATTCATACGTGCATACAAATTTTCAACTTGCATAGGATGCCATATAAATGTAATGCTTTTATTATGATTATTATTATTCGCCACTGCAGATGCAGCTTAAACATAATCATAATCGTGGCCCCTTAACAGCCTTATTACAACCATGCTCGAGTTGCAGGTTTATGATTATCCAAGCAAAGCAATTATCATGCCGGTTCGCCAAGCTAATATTAATCACATAATGCCCTGGTTTGAACACAAGAGTGTGCCAAACACAAGGCCTAGCTTCCAGCCATCATCAGGCCACTGACAACTAGATTTTAGCAGCAACTAGATGTCACACTAGGCCAAAGCTGCATGTTGCAGGGAACACGACACACTTGCACAGCCACATGCATACCTAACATAAGTATGCATATGAGTTATAGAATCCAGACAAAAGAAAACTCGGTACTTAAATGCATGATGCACTAACACATAAATATGCACTTAAATGGATTAAATATATTGAAGCAGGCAACAAGTTTAATCCTATCACTTGGAAAGCACACTTGATGTGCAGAACCTGGCTTGTTCAGGCAGCATGCTTAAGCATAGTTCGTGACGGTCGAAATTGTGTCCACTACCAGCAGTTAAAGTTTAGTGGCATCCAAGTTGCACAAAAACTTTCACCTGAGGCTAATCGGGAGATCATGCTGCTACTTTCTAGCCTACCAGTCAACCACTGCCCTAAACTTTGAGCTCTATTCCACCACTGCAATCGATTTAAAAAAAAACATGCCTAACTTGAAGCAATGACTAGCTACGAACCGAGTTTATAAATACCCACAACAGCCGGTTAGGATATGAGGGCACAGAACAAGGAAGCAGGCTTGGAAGCTTTGCTGATCTCGAAAGAAAACCCGATAGAAATCCGATGTAGGGCACACTTCCTTACAACCTCGGGCAGCCATTCCTGTGCTTACAAAAATAGCTGCTGGTGCACATCGTGGTTTGACAGCAGGCGACAGCTGCCTGCACCCATTGGTAGTTAACAGGCCAATCAGAAACCGGCTGCCCATCGCCTTGATTGGTCAATCCGGATTGTCAGGCTAGGCATGTCTGGGAACTGCTTTTAGTACTCGTAGATATGCTCAGAGTTACAAATGCAGTTTCAAACATACAACAAATCAATGAAGCAGTTTGGAGAATCTTCCCACAGGATGTAATGTCCTGTATGTGTAATGTAATGTATAATGTAATATAATGTAATCAGCCTGGCAGATAGAATCATGAGATGCTAGTCAAGGCACGACTGGGACGAAGTCACATTATGTTCAGGAGCTAATTCCACTCAAGCAAATGAAAAAGAAAACTCGGCGAACGATGAATATGACAACCCACATGCTCTGCTCGACACAGTCACGTGCAGCGATCCTCATAATAATTACATTATGTGTCATGATCTGTAAGATACTGAGCCGAGACGGTCTGCCCTCACAGGAGGACAGAGGTGCTGCCCAAACAACCTGTGATAATGCCTGTTAGGACGGTCATTTCCTACCAGGCATCTAGAACAGTCGCATTATTTAGTGCTAGGCAAGCAAGATCTGTATCCCAAGCAAAAGGCTGGCAATATTTGTGCATAGAACTTACTAGCACGTGGGCCGCAGTCATCGATGAATGATTGCTCATAAACGTCCAAATCACCAGTTGGCTCATCGTCAGAAGAAGCAGAGCCGGAGACGTCGGCTTCATCGTCAAGCAAACCTCGACACTTATTGACTGAAGCCTGCAAACGGTTTACAAGTCTAGCTCGAGCTTCCATCGCAGTCTGGTGGTCCTTACAACTAAATATGCCAGCCCCCAATCCGTGTGCTCATTTTGCTTTTGTGGTCGATGGGCAAACAACATATTTGCTCCAGTCGATTTGCTGACACACTGAATGCCTGCTTAGGAGACGTTCAATCGTGGATGTCTGCAAATTTCCTTAAACTTAATGACGATAAAACCGAACTCTTACTCTCAGGACACGCCAAGCCAGACTTGGCTCTTCTAATAGGCGATAATGTTGAACAATCGTCGCCATATGCTCTGAGATTCTCCATCCGCTTTGATAGCTGCTTCAATTTTGAAAGTTTCATTCAGAAAACTGCCCGGCAGCAAGCCATCATGTCTGATTCCTGTCTAAAATTAGGGAACAATGTACCCCGGTGGTTTTCTAGAAATTAAACTAGCTCCCTGGTCTTTTCTGGACTAGACTATTGCAACTCCTTCTTGGGTCTTGACTGGGCTATCAAAAAAGCAATTAAGCAGCTGCAGCTCGTGATGAATATGGCTACTAGGCCAGTCAACAAATGACAGAGGCTCGGCCAAGTGTCTCAAATACTTTAAGAGCTGCGATGGCTGACAGTTAATTGACTGATACAGAACAAAGTTCTTATGCTGACCCCAAGGCCTGCCACGATTAGTCTCCTTCATATGCTTTTGTGACATCCCGTCTTGACTTCTGTAACTTACTGCCTGCTAGTCGACCGGCCTGTGCACTCAGGTGCTTACAGCTGGTGCAAAACTCAGCTGCTAGGCTTGTCTGTCGTGAGCTTCGCAGAAGACAAATCACATCATTATTCGCCTACCTGCACTGGCTACCAGTCAAGCAACGTATCGATTTCAAGGTTTTGGCACTCACTTTTAGGTCCCTTCATTCTCTGGCTCCAGACTACCTATCAGATCTACTGCCCCACCAAGCATCGTACCAACTGCTTTTCGGAATCTAACTATTTACCAATACCTAGTACAAATCTCAAATACTTCGGAGACCGTGCCTTTAGTTTGTATGCTTCCAAACCCTGGAACTAAATCCTGTCACGACATCTCCTGACTTGTCCACCAAAAAAAAAACTAAAAATGCATCTATTTGTCACAGCATTCAGTGGGTCCCTGTGATTCGACTTGAATGTGCTTATGCATGCTGACACTTCGCATGCTGCCACTAACTATACTTGCATGCTGACCCTGTGCTTGTCACTCCTAACCATGTTATTCCTGTTGTTTATTGAGCATGCTACCACTAACCATTCGCTTGTCCTTTCTTTACAGTTAATGTAAAGTGCCTAGAAAGAGATTGAGTTCTCTCAGAGAGTGATATCAAACATATGTTTATTATTATTATTATCGTTAAAGAGCTGAACTACAGCACCAGTTTCAGCCAGCTACCCGAGGAAAGCGCCCTGACGAAAGAGCACCAACAAAAGACCCTCACAAAAAATAATTTTGAGTAGTGCCTTTTAAATAGATACTCATGGTTCAGAATATTACTTGAGAAAATAAATAAAGATTATAAGCCATTTCCCTTTATAATGCATGTCAGCTTTAAAGTATATTTGGAAATGGAATAGTTACATAGAAAGAGTTAATAGAGCCTAATAATGTTGGCCTACATTTTTATTAGACGGTCAGGTTGAGTTCTATTTCTTGAAGGCAATCTCCCACTAGGACTATTGGGAGCTAGGCTGTTGACGACGCCAGCACAAACATACAAACATTTGGATCCCACGAATTACAGCACTAAACTTCGATACTGCTGCCATTTCTGCAAAAAACGTCAGAACATTGCAGTTTCGATTACTAACCGTACAAAATGATTTTTCGGGTTTATCCACTGAATTTCATACAATTGCACTTTAATTTGTCATACAATTGCACTTTTGCACTAAAATTGCCCTTCTCATGTTAATGGCCTCAAAAGGCCCGATCAGCCGACCTAATTACACATTCCAAAGGGGATACAGCTGCCATTTCAAAAAAACTTAATGCAAGTGCGGTTTTTATTCCAAATTATAGAGAACAGTATGCCAAGTTTACTCCATCAAATTTCATGCGATTGCACTAGTGCATTGTCATGCTAAGCCCCATCACAAGACATTCTCCCTATATCGAACTGAAATAAAGCTGACATTTATACAATAGCCGTAGCGAAGCTGCGGTTTCCATTCGGCATTACAGAAAAAAAGTGTTCGGGGTTCCCCATCAAATTGTATGCGATTGCACAAACCCGGTATAATGGCCTCTGGTGGCCCGGAACGTTTGAGGCCATAGCATTACAACGCATTCGCCAATGTCACGAAATTAGCTGGATAAACCCAACACACGTTTTTCTATAAGGTGGAGTCTCGACGACAGTTTTAAAACACCTATTGTGGAAATGGCAGATTTATCGAAGTTTTAATATTTAAAGAGGCTGGTTGATCCGGGCCAATTTAGGTAATAGCATTAGAACGTGCAATTGCACGAAATTTCGGTGTAAACCCGGAGCACTGTTCAGTTCCTCTAAGCTTATTGTGGAAATGGCAGCTGCTTCACAGTTTGAATATGTTGGGAGGCTCCCTGGTCCGGGCCATTGGAGGTCGTAGCATGAGAACGCTGATGCATTATGCCATGAAATTTGGCTGGCAAACCCGGGAAACGGTTTTCTGTAAATTGATATAAAAACCGCAGGTGGGACAAACGTTTGTGAAAATGGCAGCTGTATCTCAGTTCCAATAAGTAGAAAGGCTGGCTGGGGCCATTGGAGGCGATAGCATGAGATCACCCAAGCCCGATCGCATGAAAGTTGGTAGGTTAAACTGAATCATTGCTTACTGCAATTAGCAATCAAACTGCAGTTGCATAAAGCTTTTGTTGGAATCGCAGCTGCATCACGGTTTGATTACTTAGGGTTGCCGTTTGGACCGGCCAAAGTCTGAAAACGCAAGGGCAATCCGACAAAATTTAGTGGATTAACTTTGCACACTGTTCTTAATAGCGTGGGATGAAACCGCAGTTGCATGAAGTTTTCATGAAAATAGCAGCTGTATCGCCGTTCAAGTGTGTAAGCAGGCTAGATGACCCTGGCCATCCGAGGCCGTAGCCCCAGAATGAGAAAGCCCAATTATGTCAAATTTCGCGGGTAAACCAGTAACGGTTTTTGTACTTTAAAAGCAAAATCACAATAGTCTTATGTTTATTTAGGAAATGGCAGCTGTATCAAAATTATTCGCAGAACCACAAAATTCCATTTGCAAATTAAACCATGAATTTGCATGTCGACCTCTTAGCTGTATGCCAATGTATATGTCTTCCTAGTAGTTGATCAGCAGTGCCATTAGAGGACGGTAATCATCAGCCGATTTGACGAAAGCAGAAGGAATATAAAAATAAAAATATAATTCATTTGTATAGCGCCCCGAGAGAAAATAATCTCTTTGCAAGCGCTTAACATATGATTCAGGACTCGAGCCCACGACCTCAGCCAGACTTTGGTCGGGGCGCGAACCTTAATCGCTGGACGAAACCAGCTCGAAAATATTCACTAAAGAAACGAAACTCTGAGCTTAAACTATTTTACGGCATTCGTGGACTTTGTCGTCTTGATGTTTTGCTGCAGGATTGAGATCTTGAACCTTGTACCAAACATTCTGTCTAAGATCAAACTAGCTCCAGAAAAGAAGGTTGAAGAGACATTCCGACTGATTTTATCAAATGTGACATGAAAAGTGCTGGATACCGAGTTTGCATTATAATTAATGCATGAACAAACTGGTCGCCCAGCCATATAATGCAACATTTGTTTCTTTCCGGCATAACATCAATTGATTTGGAAGACAAAAAGCCAGCTGAATCGCTAAAATCTTAAACTTCAAAGGATAGTATTGAGAGCTTTTGTCGTTTTCGATTGCATAGGGATTGCTAGCATTTGGTGCCTTTGTCGGCAAGCTATTGGGGGCTGCTTTTGTCTGCAGGCTTTTGTCCTCCATGCATTTGTCGGTGCGGTTTCGGCCTATTTATGGCCTCGGGTCCTCAATGAATATTAAACTACAATTTCGGCTTCCAAACGTAAAGACAGCTAGCGACAGAAGCTTTTGCCCAGCAGGTCCTAGGCTACGGAGCTCACTTCCACAATTCTATTCTTCACAACATCTTCTCATTCGCAGACTGTGGCACATCCATTTCAGCAGTCCTGAGCTGATACTTCCTTGTTACTCACTTTCCCGAGTGTCCTGCTCACTCAGCTAGGCTACTCACTTTCTATTTGTAGAGTGAGACAAAGTCTGTTAGCTACCGTATACCTACCGAAAGCTACTTAGGTTTCGAGTGCACTATAGAAAACCCTCCTGAATAACACCTGCTTAGTATTTGTGATTTTTGGAGTTACTGATAGAGAAATAATGACATTATTCAATTTGCACAGCGCCCTCAGAAAACAATATTTTTCTAGGCACTTTACATACTTGGATCTGCTGACATAGTTACGAAAGCTTGGCATTAGAGAAGAAATAGAGTAAAGCGGAGAACGAATAACTCAACAGCCTCATTTATAAAGCAGCAGAAAAATCGTAGCAGCTTTAACCCCTCTAGCCGCAGGCAATAAAGAATTGCTTACAACAATAATATAATGATATTAATAATGCAGTTGATAAAGCGCCCTCAGAGAACTCAATCTCTTTCTAGGCGCTTTATATTTGCTGTTTACTTGCCCCAGGACTCGAATCTAAGAGCTGGTGGGAAGAGCAAACACCTTTCCACTAGACATGCTAATATCCAGCATTTTTAATTACACAACCTCGGACTTAATAAACTTGACTGCTCATACATAAGGTCTGCTTTGTGTCAAATATAGCCACACAATAGTAAGCTGGCGATCGGCTAGGATAAGCAGGTTGTGGACTACGAAGAAAAATACTTTAGCGTTTGATACTTTTGTTGGGAACGTGATTTGAGAAAGCATACCCCAACCTATGCCAGCGCAGCTCCTGAATGTTGTTGTCTGCTGGTACAAGGCTGGATGGTGCCTCCCAACCTTGGCTAGCCAATCTGAATGGAGCGTTCGTGCTGCAAGGCCAGAGCCAAGAAACTAGCCAATCAGAGCGCAGCATTCCTTAGCATAAGCCGACGGAAGATCAGGTTAGAGTTATTAGGCTGCAATTCAGTTGCTTATTAAATATCGCTGAGTTCGGTTGAGTCCAAGTGCTCCAAGTTGTTTATGCTGTTTAGCAAGATGTACATGCTCACTCACACAACACTATGTATAAAATGGCCATAGATAAGATCGGGCGAATCAGCGATGTATGCAGAAATAACATAGTTCTCCAGCTGGCCAGTAGGTTGTTTTTCAACACCATCTACAGTCAACCCGATTTGCAGCCTTCAAACAAGATGTGCATGCAGCAATACTACAGCTCACAAATTGGGTCGGCGGACCCTATTCCCAGTCATCCTTCCGTGATGCATGTGAATGGGATGCATGCATTTGAATTGCTGCTGCCGTGCATAACTAAAATAATATATATATATATACCCTTAGGCTTAGTTATTGTCACAACACCTATAAAAAAAGCTGTTGTTTTATGGGCACTAATTAAGAAAGCACAACTAGAACAAGAGAACTTAAGCGGAGCTGGTTTGGTCCAGCCGTTAAGGTGCTCACCCCGACCAATGTCTAGCTGAGGGTAGCTCGAGCCCCGAGGCATATGTGAAGCCACTGAATAGAGATTCGGTTCTCTTGGGCCGCTATACAAATGATTATATTATATTTAGGAAATATTGGTTAAGATAGAAGGTAGGTTCCAGTCTGATTTTAGAGCTAATAACTCCAGCACAGCACTACAATGGGTTAGGACCTATCCCAGTGGAAGACTCCGGAGCACAGATGTCCATGGGCAACGATCATCAAAGAAACGACTAAAATACAGGGTACCCCACGGCTCTATGCTTGGTCTGCCTTTTTCAACAATGTAAGCTCTTCCTCTGCTGATATGATCTCCAAGCACAATCTAGGCTTTCAATTCTTAGCCACAGACAACTGAATCTGTGCTTTGATCCCTCTCAGCATTCCAGTACGTCTAAGTCTGCATGCCTTTGTTACATGCATAGCTGACATCCTCGTTTGGATGGCAGCAAACTGTCTCATATTGATTTATGATACAACCAACTAACTATGGGCAAACCTAGCATAATTCGGAATTGGCAAGCTTAATGCACTAAATCGGCTCTGCAAGCTTATTTTCTGATGCATCATAGCAAAATCTAGGTGCCCTGTTCCACAGTGAACTTTAACTAGACGACCACATCAGCTCCACAGTCAAGTCTGCCTACTTTTAGCTATGTTATGTTACAAAAATATAGGCCTGCTTAGATAGGGATACTGCATCCAAAATAGTCTATGCATTTGTGACATCAGGTCTCGACTTCTGCTGTAATTTGCCCATAGCAGGTCTACCGGCCTGTGCAATTACGCAATTACTACTGGTGCCAAACTCTTCAGCCAGTCGTCTTTCGTTAGCCTCGCAGTTTCTACATCCCATCATACCTCTCTGACTTTACCTGGTTCCAAATCAACCAGCATATCGACTTCAAGGTTTCGTCACTTACTTTAACGTCCCTTTATTTTCTAGGTCCACCATACCTATCAAAACTAATACCCAACCAAGCCGGGGATCGTAACAACCTGTCTTCTGACTCAAATCGTTTGGCTTTGCCCTGTACCCGTGTCGAATTTTTTTGAAGATTGTGCCGCTAGTTGATATAGTCCCAAAGTGTGAAGCTCACTCTCGACAAGTGGTACGACATCCCCTTAATCGACGAAATTAAAAAAGAAGCTAAAAACGCATCCATTCCTCAAAGCATTTGCTAGATCCTTGGGATTTATCCTTCGTGCGCTTATGAGTGCTGACACTATGCATGTTATTCCTAGCCATATTATGCAATTCATACTGAGCACGTTACCATTAACCTCATGCACTTTGCATATGCTGCAAAGCAAATCTCTCATGTTTCCTCTATAACATTTGTAAAGTGCCTAGAAAGAGACTAAGCTCTCTGAGAGCACTCCAAAAATGTATTACTTCTAGTATTAAGTGCAAGCATCTGATCACTGGGCTAGGATCCGGTGCCAATCTGGCTGTTTCCAATTATGCAAGGACTAGATGCCAAGCATGATTACATGCATTCACCTTGACTCAGATACCAGTATTTTTATTTTATTGATTAACAATTTCAAGATCCAGAGTCAATCAGTGAACCCCTAATCAATGATCAATCGGCTAAATTCTTTAGCAGAATCTATGGTGTTACAGAAATAAAACCTTTTAGCTACAACTAAGCTAACTACTGCTCTAGTCACTATAGAAAGCAACACAAGTACGACAACGTGCAACTACTGAACATGTCAAAGCTAGGTGTACAAGCAAATAGATCTACACACGTCTCATCGATTACACAAGGCTCAGCTAAACCACAAACAATTACCGAGTGTATGCGTTAGCAACGAATCAACTATACCTTTCTGGTCGCCCTAGTATTCGCCACAGTGGTAGCAACTGCAAACACAAATGCAAAGTCATGGTTAAGGTCACAGGTCAGGGCCACGAAAAGCATCTCTAATTTACCATCCAATATCCAATGTCAGGTTCAAGCATTAGTGACATGAAAAAATAGGAGAACTCTCCAGGAGACTAGTTCTCAGAGGAGAGGCTAGCTGGGAATTCACGCTTTGAATTTATAGGCTGCCGATCTGGAGCAGACATGTCAATTATCTACGAACATTACACTTTACAGAATGCTGCTTTAATAAGTACTGTAAAATATCAACTTGCAGGTGCATTCACTAAACGCACAATAACAAGGGTTCTAATAAATCTTTGCAACTCGGCAACCAGGTGGCCACCAAAGGTAGCCTTACTCCTAATCGATGGCACGACAGTGGGAGCTAAGCCAGTAAACCTAAGAACTGCCCTAACTGTAGCAAGGTGATGGTCAGCAAATGAATCTTACTTCCCATCCAGCTACACAGCGCAGACACACTGAAAAATAACAAAAAGCGGTATGTGCATGATGTTCAAGCTGGCGTCCCATTCAACAAGGTAGCCGTTGCTTGTGGCAAAATGGAAGCAGACAAAAATCAAAAGTGCTAAGTAACGATGACCAGATCAGGAGCTGTAGCTATTTGAAACCAGAGGCACTGAACGAATCATGAGCAAACAGTAAACCACATAGGCAGCACTAATATTAGTAATATTGCCTTCAGTGAACTTAATCTCTATTCTGTGTGCTTTAAAACTTGCTGCAAGAGAGTCAATACCGAAGGGTTAGCCACATGCATGGGATTCAAGCATGCAAAAGCATGATGCTTAGCCAAGCTCCCACAAAGAGATTGAGTTGTCTGGTGGCGCTTTATCAAGTGTATTATTATTTCGATCATGATAAAGCACACATAAAGACACTCACGGCCATCGGTTTGCATGATCTCTGGCTAGTGACATGCACTGAATCACGTACAGGTAGTCACGCGAAGCATACTGGCACAAAAATAGGCAAGCTCATACTGCGATGGAATGTTGATCAGAACATTCACGAGGCGAAAAGGAAAGCCGATCCGAACACATGCCACATTAGCTGAGGCTTACAAGATGCTAGGTCATTGCAAGTAACCACCATAGCCAAAAGCAAGTTACACACTTCTGGTGCATTTTTGTGAATTCAACGCAAGTGAAATCTCACTGTAACTGATCCTTCAGCTTTTAGTGGTAAAGGGCCGATTACCGAAAGATTTCATCTTAGTGCTGTGGACTTCAAGATGAAGATGCTGGGGAGAAGGTGGTGTGAGAGCTCACTAGAGGAGCAAGGAGGTCTGATGGGTAATTACTGGTGTAAGCAAGTGAAGCGACCTGTGAGCCAGAAGAGGGATCTTAAAATCGATTTGATACTAAATAGAGAGCCAGTGAAGCTCAGACAGAACTGGTGTGATATGGTAGCTATGCCGTTGACGACAGACCAGATGAACCGATGAGTTTTGCATTAGCTGCAGACAACTATTGTGCGAGCATTTCCCTAAGTGGGCAACATAACCAGTCTGCAGACCAACTAACACCAGCTTGGTCCTTTTCTTTAGGCAAGAGTACACATCTGCCCATGTCTAAAATACTTATGCCAAAAACAAAACGCATATTAGGGCACCAACCTGTCAATGGCTGCTGTGACTCAGGATTAATCGGGTCACTTGCTTCCTCTTGTATATCGTCCAGCAAAAGTGTAAGCATTGCCGGTGGCGGGTCAGATTTGAAAAGCTGTCTTGGTGATGGTGTAGTTGACAGAGGGACACACGGTCGGCCATCGGACCGCATACCCAGGGCAGCAGTAGAACACTCCCATAGTTCTGACACTCTGCTACTGACATCAGTAGCAACACCGGCCACAGATGAGCTACGCAGAGGCTGGCGCGGCTTGAGTGAAGGAGAGGCGCACCGAGAACCAAGTGTCCTGTCCAAGACAGCCTCTGATTGCACATTACGACACTCAGTAGCCACTTGCTCCTGTGTGGGTGAGGTCATAAATCCGGAGCAGCTCCACTGAGACCAATCGTTTGCATCTGGCGATGCTGGCGTCTCGATCGGTGACGAATGAGCAACTGGGGGTGGCATGAATTGTTCTTGGGCAACTGTACACACGTTGTGGCACCTGCTCACTGCTGTAGGTGAATCATTTACAGGAGAGCCACGTGCAACTGCAGGGGCGTCCGAGTCTAGTAAAGTCTTACCAGTGAACTGCTGGTGCTGGCTGCTTGTACCACTAAACCGCTGCCGACTGCTGAAAGTGCTGCTGGAATGGACTGCCACCCCTTTGGCTGATGAGCAGGCAATGGGCAATTCCACTAAAGACACAGGCTTAACAATCGCCACAGGTTTAACAGACTTTTGCTGTTTCTCGATGCTTGAAATGCTGACACTGTTGGCCACTGCATCATCAAGGCTCTCGTGTTGGCTGACACAGGAGGCTACAGAAGTCGTCATAGGTCTAGCTGATCGGCACGGTAACAAGGCACCTGCGAGTTGGCTGGTCACAGATTTAACGACAGCGGACTGAAGTGAGTGAGCAGTGGCGCCACCAGCAGATGGCACAGCCTGTGAGCTACAGTCCACAAGCCCAAGAGCTTGCGTAAAGCCCAACTGAGATGAGCTGGTACTGGCTAAGGCTACGGCTGCTTCCAGTCGATTCGCTGCAGCGTGAAGAGCCTCCATCTCAGCAGCAGCAGCATCAAGATCGCTACAAGAATCGCTAAACGAACAATCATCATCCCAAGCAAGATTGCCTGCTGTTTGGGTCTGACAAGTGAGCCCTGCTCCTTCTACACTAGCCATATTTATCGGAAGCACATTGGATGGCGAAACTCGTATGCAAGAATCTGACATCGGCAGAAGGTCAGCATGCATTTCCTGGTCTTTTGCTGCACGTACTTTGGTTGCACGAGCCAAAGCAGTAGTGCTGAGGCTATTGGACAGCTGACGACCGTCTGTCACTACAGCTAATGTGTTAGCCACTTTGCATCCAAGCTCATCTTTTGTGCCTGTGTTCACGTTTGCCAGACTTGAAGAAAGAGCTATACCTGCAGTTGGTGCAGTAGGCGCATGAGAGATCTCTACTGAAGCAGCCACCATACGAGCGATCACTACCGGTGAATCTGTCACACGAGGAAAATCTACTGGCACAGTAAGCGTATGAGTGACCTCCGATGATGAAGTGCAAAGTCGAGAGACAACCACTGGTGAGGTAGGTGCTCGAGAGATCTCTGCTGGTACAAAGGGCTTACTGGCGTTTTCTGCTGCAGTAATTCCACGCCGGTTCTCCGATGCCGGTGGGCCTAGAGATGGCGCTTGCATCACAATGTCTGATGCTTGCTCGATCATAACTCTGTCAGTGTGCTGGGTGAGGGGACGTGAATGAAATAGGGGCATGGCTGGCAGACGGGAAATGATGCTGCCGTAATGCAGTTTACCGTCAAATATCTGCATCATCAAGGCAATCCTGCTGCATGACCCCAGGGAACCGGTGCTGGAGGTGTGTCCATTTGAACAGTGCTTATCAATTTGCACAGCCGTAGACACTCTACTAGACGATAACGGTGCAGGCCTGAACAGCTCCTCAAGCGTGGGTAGGTAGGTGCTGTCACTACCATCATCACTGCTTGAAGAGACGTCGACTGCTTCATGAGCTTCACTGGTGGTTACACCCCAAGATACTGTGCTAGCCACACCTACTGCAAAGGAATGCGGCATCTGATTTGACTCAACTTCTCCTGAGGTTGGGCAGCGCTCGCGGCCTGTGAGTACAGGAATCAACTCTCGACAGCAGTCAAACAGTAATGGAATAAAGGATGCACAAGCAAACACGTCCTTATTGCCATTGGAGGGTATTTCTTGCAGTTTGGTCGACTTATTCACAAAAATATCACGCCAATTAGTCAGCGAGTCAACATTGGTCGTAGCTCTGGCAAGACATGGAGAGGCTAAATCGGTATCATCAGAAAAATTGTCGTGATAACGAGACATGGGATTATCATTTGGAGCAAAACCAGCCAACGTCCCAGCTGCCAAGCCTGACTCCATCTGGGGTAAGTTCCCTACAAAATAAAAAAGAGTATCGAACAGACAATTCGTGTCGAAGAACTATGGCATACACATAGTACATAGCATCCAACTCGGTAGTAATTATTTGCCAAGGCTGACTATAAAGTTGGTCTAGTTCGAGTAGTAAGACCAAGCTGCTGTGACGTAAGTGAGCCACTGCCTAGTGGCATGGAAGAGGTTCACAACATTTTTAAAACCTCGCGCCGTCTGCCATTGCTAAAAGTGGCTCAATAAAAAGTAGCTAATAAAGAGCTCACTACGAGAGGCCCTTCGGAGGTGCTGATAGGTTCGTCTGTATGTGTAAACATTAACATTAGGTCAAAATCACCTCGCTCAATGAGGGCTGAAAAAGTTGAGTTTGCTGACTCAACAGTGCCATCTATAGTAGTGGCAGAAGAGCCTTAACAGTTATCACCATCACCTGCAGCGGGCAATAAAGGATCGCCCACTACAGGACTAAAATCCATGACCTTGGCAGTGAAGAGCAAGCACCTCATACAGATAGACGTGTGTGTGTGTGCTCGCGTGAATGTGCGCATAATTTATTTGCATAACGCCCTAAGAAAACTTAGTAGGCACTTAACATATGCCATACGCCTCGAGCCCATGACCACGGTCATCAAAGGCAAGCACCTCACCCCTGAGAAAACCCTCTGGGCTAAGACCTAGTGACAGCCGATACATAAAATATAAGAACTGGCTTTAAGAAACCTTTGCTGCTAAGGTGTCAGCCAGTAGCCAGTATTGGTACATCTTCTGGTCAGTCACAATCAGAATTCTCCATCACATCACCGTCTCTGCCTTCATCATGGCACATGTGCACATGCTCGGCGAACAACACACGTGTGAGAATTATCACACAGTATAAAGGGCTAGTAAAATCGTCCGTTTGACAATGCACCTGTATATCTCCATCCCATAACTCTCTACATCCTGTCACTTCCATTCAAAAACATCGTTGTGCCGTTTAATCCACAGCTGCTTTAGCGAGCAGCCAGCATTACAGTCATAATCTGCACAGCCCCACGTGATGCGACCACGTGGGTTGAAAAGCATCGAAAGCCATCAGCCTGGGCACTGTTCGATGACGACATCATCGACGTCATGCATGTCGTCTCGCAGACGACATGCATGACAAGCCTTCAAGGCTTCTCACGGCCGTGCTGCAGCAACCTTATTGAAAACCAGGGACCGATCGTCAGGCTGTGGAGTTTCAGATGGAAACAATTTGTCAAGTCACACTATTGAGGGACAACCCTCAATGACCGGTCGAGAGATTGGCATCATTTGCCCATCGACTCACTTCGCCGAGAGAGGATTGCAACTCATTATAAATGTGTCAGTGGGGCCAACCCGACCGGATGAGACCCGATACCACAAGCATGTCTCCTGGGCTTAAGCAAGTTAGTGCTGTGAGTGGGTAAGTGTCCTTTATAATAATACAAAAATGCTGAGCACAAAGATTGGATTGCCAAAACTCAGTAAGGAATCTCGACAATGGGGTCTCCAAGAGCAAGGAACCAGGACAGCAGGCAGGTTATATATAGATCACTGGTCAGATAGCAGCCTAGTGGAGATGACTCGCCGTGTAAAACCGACTAAAAGCCTAGCAACGACATTGCATAGTTGCATCGTGCAGAAGATTGCATAACTTGTAGCAGTCAGCAGTTGCGAGATGTGCAACCCACAAGCCGAAGTCACTCACCCTTCCCTGCACAGCTTGCTGATTCAGCAAGGGCAACGTTTCGTGTGGCTTTTCTCTTTACTTTCTGCTTCGCAGGACGCGACTGCGACACGTGGAGGCGCGGTGCAATATCAAAGTGCGCCTGCTTGGCTACGGGCTGCAGTCCACGAGGCACCATTCGAGAACTCTTGTCATAGAACTGCAGCTGCCTGGTGCCTGACTGCAGCACTTTGGCTACCGCATTTTTAGAGAAGCGGCACTGGTCATAAACCTATCGATCGAAACGAAAAGTCAATTCGGCACAAAGCAAGCATACGGTGCAGTAAACAGCAGCATGAAGGAACATCGTGATAATGGACTAGCAGTGGCCTGCCCATCCTGTCTTGACTTCTGTAACTTACTACATGCTGGCCTACCGGCATGCGCAATCAGGCACTTACAGCTGGTGCAAAAACTGCAGCTAGCTTGTGTCGTAAGCGTTGCAGTTGCCACATCACACCACTTCTCGCCGACCTGCATTGGCTACCAGTCAAGCAACAGATCGACTTCAAGGTTTTGTCTCTCACTTTTAGGTCACTTCCTTCTTTGGCTCCAGCCTATCTCTCAGATCTACTCCCCACCAGGCCAAGCATCCTATCATCTGCTTTTCGGAATCTAAGAGATTACCAATACCTCATACAAACCTCAAATCCTTTGGAGACCGTGCATTTAGTTCGTATGCTCCCAAAGCCTTGAACTAACTCCCGACTTGAATCACGACATCCTCTGACTTGATCACACTTAAAAATAACTCAAAAACTCACCCATCTAGGACAGCATTTAGTGGGTCCTTGTGAGTCGTCCTTCATCTGCTTACACGTACTGACACTGTGCATGTTGCCACTAACCATACTTGCATGCTGACCCTGTGCATATCACCCTTAACCATGTTATTCATGTTGTTTATCAAGCATTACATTACTCACCATTTAATCACGTTTCCCTTTGCATCAAATGTAAAGCGCCTAGAAAGAGATTTGAGTTATCTGAGAGCACTTTATCAAGTGCATTATTATTATTATTATTATTATTATCATTATTATTACACTACCACAGTGCAAAAAAGTGCCCGAATCCAGACATGTGTTAGGCCGTGCGTGAGCCGTATAAGTTCGAATAGCTTTCTGCCAGGACAGACTGACAGAATATAGGTTTGCTGACCGTGCCAAAACCTCCCCATCCTATCATTAGACCTACATGGGTGCTCAAAGTCTGTTAGACACACACCGGCAGAAAACCGCTCCTTGCAATGCCTTATGATGCATTGTGAAGTCGGCTAACTAGCAATCGGCTAATGCAGCGTCCATTTACATTTGGAAGCTGCCCCCTTCCTCGTTATCCAACCTCTGGCTATGGTTATCGGCCTGAAAGCACTGTGTACCCTTACCCCACTCCATCTAGACATGCACGGACTCCAATAAGGTCATTACTGACTTTGCTAAACGTTGTGATGCCCGAATAAAAGAGTGTATGGGGCATCTAAAATTGGAAAGGCTGACTTTCAAAATTGGCTCTGCCAGCATATCTCCAGTTGCATCAGCTCGAAATCTAGGTGTCATATTCCAAAGCGACCTCTCGTTAGACGACCACATCAGCTCCACAGTCAAATCAGCCTATTTTCAGCTTCATAACATTGCTAAAATTAGGGCTTGTTTAGATAAGGATACCACGTCCAAGTTGGTCCATGCATTCGAGACATCTCGTCTCGACTTCTGCAACTCACTGCTTACTGGCCTACCAGCATGTGCGATCAGGCGATTGCAGCTGGTGCAAAACTCTGCAGCTAGGCTTGTCTGTCGTGAGCTTCGCAGTTGCCACATTACTCCACTTCTCGCCGACCTGCACTGGTTACCAGTCAAGCAACGGATTGACTACAAGGTTTTGTCGCTCACTTTTAGGTCTCTTCATTCTATGGCTCCAGCCTATCTTTCAGATATACTACCCCATCAGGCAAAGCATCGTACCACTCGCTGTTCGGAATCCAACAGTCTAGAAATACCTCGTACAAACCTTAAATCCTTTGGAGACCGTGCATTTAGCTCGTATGCTCCCACAGCCTGGAACTCCCTCCCGACCTGCATCAGAACATCCCCTAACCTGACCACATTTAAAAGAAACTTAAAAACATAACTATTTAGGACAGCATTTAGTGGGTCCTTGTGATTCGTCCTCGATGTGCTTATGCGTGCTGACACTGTTCATGCTGCCACTAACCACATTTGCATGCTGACCCAGTGCATGTAACCCCTAACCATGTTATTCATTTTGTTTGTTTTTCAAGCATGATCTTACTTACTATTCTATTGCGTATCACTTTGCAGCAAATGTAAAGCGCCTAGAAAGAGATTAAGTTCTCTGAGGGCGCTTTATCAAGTGCAATATTATTATTATTATTATTATTATTATTATCTACACAAAACGGGAAATGTACAGAAAAGGTATGCTTTAAACGGTGAAGCACCATTAGAAAGGCAATATTTCGTGCTATGAGACTTGCCGTAAAAGTCATCCCAGCACTAAAAAGTGACATAACTGTGCTCAGAATAATACAAACGTAATAATAATCATGCATTTGCATAGCACCCTCAACAAACCAAAATTATCATTCCGATTACTTTGCATATGCTGAAAAAGAAGCATGTAAGTAAACATGGTTAACGATAACACACACTGTCAGCAGGCATAAGTACACCAAGAACAATACACAGGGACTCGGCGAATGCTGAGAGAAACAGGTCGTCTTAGATATTAACTTGTCTTAGCAAATGGACAAGAAAGGTGAAGCCACCATTTCAAACTTACATGAGGTTAGACCAAGTAATATAATGCAAGCGACTTAAGACTGTGGCTCGGAAGCGTCAGCATTCACATTAAAGCCGAAGCATGCGCTTTGTGCCCGACACCATGGATAGGACGAGTACTCTCAGCTGCTAATGGTTAGAGCCCTGGAAGTACTCAGATGTGGTTCGTATCCAGTCGGATGGAAAACATTCCATTCTTGCACATGGCAGAAAGACTAGGGTGACAAGCAGCCTTCGCGAACACCGGCTATCAGATTGCCACGTTTGGATATTGTATAATATTAACAATATAATTGCTAATACATTTGTATAGCACCCTCAGAAAACTTAATCTCTTTCTAGGCACATTAAATATGCTGTACAGGAAGCATGATCAAATGGTTAGTGGTACCATGCACATGATGGTACATAAATGCTTACTTACACAAGCCAAGACAAGTCCCAGATGCTGATACTATGGGACAACAGAGGGGAAGCAATCGCAAGACAACTGCTAAGGGCTTGCACATTCTACATGTGCAGTGCACTAGCTTAGCCAGTCAGTCATGGCAGGTGGCATAGCCAGTCATAGCAGTGACCAGAAGCAGAAGGTCGCCCCGGGTTGGGAGCTATATTCCCACTGTCCCCTCAAAACAAACCTTCGGTAGCACGAGACAAAAGACAGACAGACAAATAGAGAGAGAGAGAGAGAGAGAGAGAGAGAGAGAGAGAGAGAGAGAGAGAGAGAGAGAGAGAGAGAGAGAGAGAGAGAGAGAGAGAGAGAGAGAGAGAGAGACAGAGACAGAGACAGAGACAGAGACAGAGAGACAGAGACAGAGACAGAGACAGAGACAGAGACAGACAGACATAGACAGAGAGAGAGAGAGAGAGAGAGAGAGAGAGAGAGAGAGAGAGAGAGAGAGAGACAGACAGACAGACAGAGAGAGACAGAGAGAGAGACAGAGAGAGACAGAGAGAGAGAGAGAGAGAGAGAGACAGAGAGAGAGAGAGAGAGAGAGAGAGAGAGAGAGAGAGAGAGAGAGAGAGAGAGAGAGAGAGAGAGAGAGAGAGAGAGAGAGAGAGAGAGAGAGAGAGACAGACAGACAGACAGACAGACAGACAGACAGACAGACAGACAGACAGACAGACAGACAGACAGACAGACAGACAGACAGACAGAGACAGATCGATCACAGTTTGTCCAGACACACACGTGCTAACCATGCACAGGCAGCAAACAAAAAGTGATCGAGCCAGGAGCAAGCACCATGCAGTAGCACACAGCAGCAGCGCTAGTAGCACCTCCTCCTCTTTGCCTTCAGATACCAAAATGACTACACGACCCTTCCTCTGACGACCGGTCCGACCCATTCGCTGAGTCAGCCGTAGTGGAGACTTGCTGCAATCAAAGCAGATTATCAGGTCCACCTCAGCGATGTCCAGGCCTTCCTCACCGATGCACGTTGACACAAGCGTGTTATACCCACCATTCCTGAATGACTTCATCACCTGAAAACGGTCAACAGCCATTACACCTTCAAGCAGCATCGATCCACAATCTTGCTAAGATCTAGTCCCGTGACCAGCTCCGTCGGTAGCACACTTTGTCTGCTTTGCCTCTAAGAGCATAAGGAGGAGGTCGGAAAAGAGACAGATAGCATAACGCACAAGAACACGATAACAACAATTGATCGAAGTAATTATATGACCGTGTGACATGCAACTGCCAAAAAGAAGCACTGCTGCAAAGGTTGAAGTTGGTGCAGATAGGTAGCTAAGACAAAATATCTTCGCACCCCTCAATTTTAGTACACAGGGGGGGCCAGAGCACAAGCCAAAGCCCCGGTGCCTCTGGAAAATATGGCAATCTCAGAGTTATCTAGGAGCCGCATTGGGCAGCTACAGTAGTCCTACTCAGAGGCCATTAGCAGAAAAGGCTTAAATCATGCCCATTTGCAGTGGGTTACTTATAATTATAGAATCAAACTGCACCATATTTCAGTGAACTGCTATGTGGCACAAGAATAACATTAAAGTCCACCCAGTACAAATAACTTTGGATCAGCCAAATGTAGCTGCAAAAAATACCGAGCAAGTAACACTACTGTGACCATTCTAAAGGGATGCATGCACTGCTACACCAGCAAGGCATTAGCAAGATTAGACACGTGTGATAAGCCAATTCATCAATACTGTCAAAAAAACTACTGGGACTGGTTCGATGGCCCGGGTAAGTTGGATCTGGTCGGTTGATGCCCGAGTAACCGACTCACCAAGAGGTAGCACTTCAGAATAGAAATAAAAAAAGGGTGCAGTGCCCCCTGTTCGTTGGCCGTCATAAAGAAGAGGGCTTTAATTGGGCTGAATATCATGTCAATAGACAGAGAGAACGATTGAAACTTCGTGAACTCCATTATATGGGCAAGTTAACATTGTCCACAATATTTTGAAATGGAAAGAGACACATTAGGGTTAGGTGAAGGAAAGATCACACATTTGAGCATGACGGCCTTCAACCTACTCTTGGTGGCAAATCGGTGGCTTTGCGGCTGCTTTGCGGGGGAAAAAAGAGTTAGAGCTCTAGAACGGATCTAAGTTACAACGAACCAACATGAGTACCTCTAGGTGGTCAAGCAACTTAGTTAGATTGCAAAACGTAAATACTCTGGCAGATGTTATATCAGGCAGTCAAACATACCGACCTTAAGCAAATTGTCAGGCCAATACAGCACTTTTTCGACAAATCCGATGTGATGCTGAAGCAGTGGCCCAGCCAGTCACCTGACCAGAACACTATCATACAACGTTTACAGACCAATATCAACAAGTGGCAGAGTAACGAACTTATTCAGTGAACTTCAGGCTCTGCAGAATGCTACAGCAGAGGAAACATAGGGAAGGCTAGTGGCCTCTATGCCTGGGCAGATAAAATAGGTCAAAAGAAATATGGTGGTGACCTCATGCTATATCCATACCAACAGCATCTGTTTCGTTCTGGTTTATCCAAAGAAAAAAATTCACATGCTGCCTGCAACGGGTATGCTTGGAAAATCCTCTTACTACCGGATAAGAGAGAGAGAGAGAGAGCAAGCGAGCGAGAGAGAGAGAGAGAGAGAGAGAGAGAGAGAGAGAGAGAGAGAGAGAGAGAGAGAGAGAGAGACACCAATTGTAGCTGTGGCCAGACTGCCGGGAGTTTGCTACTGAGTGTTGGCTAAATACAGCAAGGCTGTCCTAACAGGTGGCCAACCTCAAAAGTGACAGCTCATTCAAGTAAAACTCTTCTAAGGTAGAGCCGTGCTTACACTTTCTTACACTACAGTGGCCACAAGCTGCCTGACCAGTGCATGCCTGCGCCTCTGGAATGCTTCTTTGTTCGGCTTAGCTGTGAAGCCTTGTGAAACACATACACAGCCTGGCGCAGACCTCAAGATATAGCTTCCACTGTCGAGCAGGCCATAACTGAAGAGCGCGGCTGATTGATCTTTTAGAGACTCATGAAATAAATTCATCCTGGCTGAAAGAGGAGCAGTCAGTGACAAAATGTTGGGATATATTTGCATTTCTTCATATTCCAAAGCGACCTCTCGTTAGACGACCATATCAGCTCAACAGTCAAATCCGCCTATTTTCAGCTTCAAAACATTGCTAAAATTCAGGCTTGTTTAGATAAGGATACCACATCTAAGTTGGTCCATGCATTCGTGACATCTCGTCTCGACTTCTGCAACTCACTGCTTACTGGCCTACCAGCATGTGCGATCAGGCGATTGTAGCTGGTTCAAAACTCTGCAGCTAGGCTTGTCTGTCGTGAGCGGCGCAGTTGCCACATTACTCCACTTCTCGCCGACCTGCACTGGCTACCAGTCAAGCAACGAATTGACTTTAAGGTTTTGTCGCTCACTTTTAGGTCCCTTCATTCTATGGCTCCAGCCTATCTGTCAGATATACTACCCCATCAGGCCAAGCATCGTACCACCCGTTTTTCGGAATCCAACAGTCTAGAAATACCTCATACAAACCTTGAATCCTTTGGAGACCGTGCATTTAGTTCATATGCTCCCAAAGCCTGGAACTCCCTCCCGACCTGCGTCAGAACATCCCCTGACCTGACCACATTTAAAAAGAACTTAAAAACACACCTATTTAGGACAGCTTTTAGTGGGTCCCTATGATTCGTCCTTCATGTGATTATGTGTGCAGATGCTGTGCATGCTGCCACTAACCACATTTGCATGCTGACCCTGTGCATGTCACCCCTAACCATATTATTCATTTTGTTTGTTTTTCAAGCATGATTTTACTTACCATTCAATCGCATTTCACTTTTCAGCAAATGTAAAGCGCCTAGAGAGAGATTAAGTTCTCTGAGGGCGCTTTATCAAGTGAATTATTATTATTATTATTATTATTATTATTTCTTCAGTAAATCCACGTGAGCCACTAAGAGTAAGTGGGCATTAGGCTCGAGAGTTTTTTACAACACAGTCAGAGCCTGAGAAGCCTTCGGCGAACAAAGACTACTTTGAATCGCACGATGCAAGCGAGTCGAATCAGGCAGAAAATGGATCCCTCTTGCAGCAAATACAGGATAAATGGGTAACAGTACTGACTTTATATTCATGCAGAGCCAATGCATCGTACACGTAGCACTACCAGTTGCAATTAAAAAGGTTCAGCTACTTCACTCTACGCTGGTCCTGAACAATCGTGAGCCATCTGGTGGGTCTAGTACCTTTTTCATCAGCCTGCCTGAGCCTGATGACTCGTGCCTTGGGAAGCTGCAACAGCCTCACCCGAAGACTAACTCGCCTACAGCCTGCAAACCACTGCAAGGCCATGGTCATGCACAAACTGCAAATGACCAGCAGACCAGCCAGGAAGCTGCCAGGAGCAATGCTCAGCCCAAGGTCCGGCCACGGCAGATGTGCCTCTCCACCAATGATGCCAGGGAGAATGGTCGTAGCGTGACATGGGGGTTGGCACCCCCATTCAAAATCGCATTCATAAAACTAGCTGCGGCATGGGAGGGCTGTCAGATGACCGGTTGTATGGGCCCTTGCAGCCATGCCAGGAACGACGGTGCCATCAGCCTGGCAGCTATTTACATGCACTCTCAGCTCTAAAGTCTCGTGTTCGAAACATGAACGGCAATACGACCAATTTGCTGGCAGGCAGATTGACTGACAATACATATTGAGCGAGCTGTCTGCAGTGCCTGTGCCGTGCTTGGGGCAACACGACAGCCTAAATATGATTATCAAATTAATGATTTATAAATGCACGACTCCACACGATTGCAAACAAATTCATGCAGAAAATAAAGCTTGCCCTCCATTGCATCAATTGCAATGAGCGCTTACCAAAACCTCCAATGCCAGCAGTTTGAATGGGTACTTACTGCCAGCTGATCCTTCTGGGTGAATGCCTTCGTCGTTTTGCCAGCTGCCGTTTGACCAACAAATTGCATGACCTTCACAAGAGGCTGGTGGTGCTCTAACATTGCTGCAATCTGAGTTACACTGTCCCGATATTGCGAGAATATGATTACTCGGGTACTTTTACCGTCTATAAAATTTAAGAGAACAGCATAAGCGTTGGATGAAATGAGAATGCGGTAGCATCATTTTCTTCATCGACAGAGCAGCAGCAGCTATTAAATGAAGTGATCAGGATAGCAAAACTGCAACTAGCCACCGAAGAGTCGCAGTCTTGGCATACAGTGGACCTAGCTCACGGTGGCAGAGTGCTTGGCGACAGGCAGAATGTACCTTCTTCAGAATGCTTGAAATGCTCGACCACTATTTTCTCCAACTGATCTAACTTTGGATGTCCCACCACTGCGCCTGGACCCCTGCAATAAGCAGAGTCGGTATGAGCACAATTGCACGGTGTTAAATAGTTACCTATTCGTGCAGTGAACGCATGCCCAAAACATAAGGCAGTGTTAAGGACCGTGCATACTCAACATGCCGGCGTGGCCGAAAACTTCAAAGACGAATACAAATTACCGCAAGAGCAAAGAAGCCTGGTGCAGCGCGACTAAGCATTGCAACTAGAACTCTAAGCCGCAAAGCTTCTTTCCTGTGCAAAGCAAATAGGCGAATGGGGACAGGACGTACGGCATAGGCCTATCACTTTCTACCCCCTGCTCCTGATGGAGGTAAGCTATGCTAATTAGGCACCTGATGGTTGCCACCACACCCAGCTAGGACACCACAAGCTCCGAATATCAAAACCAATCTCAGCTGCATGCCATGGCAAATGGATTGGATTGGACCAAAACCGGGAAGCAAACTAAGGAAACAGCACAATAAGCACACTTAGAAGCAAACATATAGCATGGTTCAACCAATATGCACAATCAAATGAACCGGTACCTCAGTGGAGAGCCATCGAGTGTACCACCGGCTCTAGCACTGTTTGAAATAACAGCTAACAGTCATCTACCTCAATGTGCCTACAAGTTCAATGGGCTGTAAAGTATTAAATATGAGTCCGTGGACCTAATATTATCATTTGCCCACAACAGCCATTCTACTACATCCAATCGATGTTAAATGGGGTTGAAGTCCGGATATTTACTCGGTCATTCAACTAGTAAAAAAAAAAAGTAAAATGCAAAGTGCTGCCGATTCAGCAGGCTAGTTTATATACCAGTAGAGAACACTCGGCAGATTTCACCTTGCTTGCACTAGGTAATAAAGAATTTCTTTCTGCAGGGCTCAAACCCACGATCAGGACTGTGAATAGTGCAAGTAAACCAATCTTTTAACCCTTTTCGACAATATGCTTCAGGCCACGGTCCTACTAGAAGATGAAAGTTTGGTACATGAAGTAAGTCATCGAAGGAGGTGGCCTCCACATCCCAACCCCCCCCCCGGCCCATCATTATGCAGGACTGCAAAAAAGCCACCAGCGTGTGCACTGTGGTGCTTACAGCTGGTGCAAAACTCTGCACAAAGGCTTGTCTGTCGTGAGTGTCGCAGTTGCCACATCTCACCACTTCTTCCAAAACCTGTACTGGCTCCCAGTCAAGCAACAGATCGCCTTCAGGGTTTTGTTGCTCCCTTTTAGGTCAGTTCATTCCTGGGCTCCAGCCTACCTATTAGAATTAATCCTGAGACCCAGTACCGAATATCTATTTCTATCAGTGTGAAGTAGTCTCATACCATGACGACTTTCTTGCCGATTACTCAAGGGTACAACTCACAGGAACTTCCGTTGCACCTACGACAGACAAACAGCATATGCTTGCATTCTTTAAACGTCGTAAACTTGCTCTCGTCATTCCAAATTGTTATGCTTAATCGTCATACGGTCAGCGCTGACGAGAAGGTCATGCCCCAGCTGCTCCAGCTGCTGCTGACTAGCAGTTCCTGTTTGCCATTCAGAGTCAGGGGTGTCTGCTCTGCTGTCTGAGCAAAAGATTCCTTGGACAATTACGCACTTCTTAATCGCACCTCTGCTTACTAACCTCCTGGTCCCAGTCTGCAGGGATTTTGACATTAGCACATTCACGTGACTCTCGAGGGAGCAAATGGGTGCTGCAAAGCACCTGCTATGTACAGGCCTGCGATCTCGGCCGTACTGACAAGTGGACTTCCTGAGAGCATAGTTCACACATCCGATCGAAGACTCGCCTGTACTTGCTATCATCACGGCGATTGCCAGGCCACTGAGCCGGCATAACCGGGGTAACGCCGACGCTTTCCCCATCTTTAATTGTATCAAGTCAGTGGCCTCAGGCATACTGTACAGCATTAGAACGTGATTTAAATCGAGGAAAAACGTTTTAAACACAGGCTTTAGGGCTCCGGATACAAAAATTCATTAAGCTACTAAAACAGTGAACCATTTGAGCAAACTACATAAAAAAGGCACCATTTGTATTGGCAAGTGCTTCGTAGTACCTTAAGCTCTTAGTTCAAAGCATCATTTCCACTAATGATGCAAGCACCAGTCAGTAATAACCTCAATCCGGGTCACGGGTTCTAGTCCTGCAGCAGGCAATCCCTTATTGCCCACTTCAAGTAGAGACGGCAGCATTTAAGGCTCGTCTGATGCTATACAAATGAATCTGTTGAATCGGCTAACCTTAACTTTCGTACTTTATTGCTATCGAGCGCATAACATGTGTGGGTTCTGGAAGCCCATACAAAAAAGCTTCGTGCTCAGTTGGAATGGACCACACTCTATGCCGATCGAAGAGACAGCTTGCCAAGTGATGCTAAACTACAGGATTTGACGAACTCGGGCATGCGCACTGCTACAATGCAGAATAAAGCTGGTCGAAAAAAGGAAACAAAATAAGTGCTATGGTACGACCTTCGGAACCCCCAGAAAGCGACCAGAATGCCGATTCACCGCCGGCGCTGCTTATAAACGGCAAGCCACCTTAGCCCCAGTCAGCCAGACTGTCCTTGCAATGGCGAACCGATGCACAAAGCGGAAGCCGTGCGAAGGCTCGCGGTGGCAGCATTGCAGATGCTGAACTGGCTCTGCTGACGGCTTGCTAGCGGCACGGCCGGCTCCTCGTGAGAGCTCTCACGAGTCCATTGCTACCGGGCACGGAGCAAGTCTCCAGCGACAGGATCTCCAGTGACAGACACTTATGCTGACAGGGGCATCGGCGCCATGCACAATGCAGGCAGCCGCTGCTCCACCGGGTGGGCACGGCTCGCTGAGTGCTTCACACGAGACTGGCTGGGGGCGGCAGAAAACACTGGCATTAGCCGCATGGACGATTTGCATATAAGCAGCACGATCTACTTACAGTGGCATCAGGATTCCGTCCAGCTTTTTCAGCAGGGTGCACAGCTCTTCATTACGAGTCAGCTGGCCTCGCATGCCTTTGCCTCCATCGCTGTGCAACATCCCATCGAAATAGTGCTTAAATGACCGGAGTCCGTGCTGCAGCAGCAGCTCGTATCCGTGATAAAGTGTGATGCACAGACGAAAATCCCCCTCGATGGGACCACGCTGATGACCCTGCAAACGTAGCGCAAATGCAAACGGTGCTTTGATCAGGTTAATTGATTTGACAGTGCAACTGCTGCAAGCCACATCCCAATGAAGTTCCTAGCAAAGGTCATGAAGAAGCCAGTTCAGCTTGGTATCCAGACATGACCCAATACTGATGAAGCATATGGCACTTCCGGCTGGTACTCTGCAGCAGTCGAGTCATGGAAGCATGGGTGTTTCGACCGGCCTTGGACACTGTCAATGACTGACAGGCCTCCTTCCCCTTATCTGATTAATGTTGATTTAAAAATAACAAGTAGCTACCCCCAACATTGTATCTATTCAAATTTTCGAACTAGCTCTAACCACTTGATGTCTGCTGGTTTTAACGCTGGGGTGCTAAAATGGCTGCCTTTGTGGCGGACTAGCCATCTGCTTCCGGTTGAATGCCAGGGCTCAGTACATTGGAGTGAGGAGAGCAAATTGCAGCTCTTTGCAAAAGAGATGCCACCTCTAGATCAACTAAAGAAAAATAGAGTGTGGAGGAGTGTGCCACAAAGTGCCACGTATGTAGCACACTGATAAATATGAAGGCTATGGAATCATGGTTTGGGGCTCGTTTTCTGGCGGCCGGCAGCAGTGGCAGAATATTATTCCTGGTATTATAGGCATTTAAAAATACCTCGTGCCTCGACTTGCTTCAGAATGTGAGAAATCTAAATACCGGAATCCTCTTTATTGAGCAATTAATGCATCTGCAGGATAACGTCCGAAAGCACAGTGCAACGAAGGTCAAGAAATATTTTTGTAATTTTTGAATGTTGCTATTACGGATTGGCCCTCCTTTTGTCACAACCCCATAGACCATCTATGGAATGGCCTAGATGTCCACAATTCTTATACAATGACAGCTACTCTCCTGCTACCGACTATGGCTCATCCTTTTCAGTGGTCCTGAGCTGCTACTTCCATGCTACTCACTACCTCAACTGCTCTCCTGACTCTGCTATGCTTTCCACTTTTTCTTTGTTTCGTGAGACGAAGTCTGCTGGCTACCGAATGCATACCGAAAGCCGCTTAGGCTGTGAGTGAGCTATACAAAACTGTAATGTGTAACACCCACATAGTCTTTATGGCTTTGTGGAGTTAAAGACGGAGACACATTACATCACATTATGTGCAGCTCATCTGGTCTGTCATCAACGGTGTTGCTGCCACATCACATCACTTTGCTCTGAGCATTACTCGCTCCTTATCAAGCATCGAATCAACTGCCAGGTCCTCTCTGTGGCCTACAGGTTGCTTCACTCGCTTGCCCCAGCCAACCTAAATCCCCCTACTTTAGTGTACTGATCAAGGGGCTTCAAAAGCTTTGGGTAGGGGGTAGAGACCATATACATAACGGAAACCCATACAAGACTGTCCACAAGGTATGCATATAATGCGTGGACGAAGCATCGATGCCGAGTCGTGGGGATGGCCCTTGACAACCAAGGTGGGTCTACTGCTTTCTTAGTAAGAAGTTTGGTAACGATTATAATCATAATAATACATTGGTACGGCAACCTCAGAGAAATCAATCTTTGTCTAGGATCTTTGCATGTGCTGTTAAGAAAGCATGCCGCTATGCTTAGTGATATTAAGATGCATAGCATCAGCATGGATCAACACAAAATGGGCAATTCACAAGGACCCAGCAAATGCTGTGAGGAGCAGGATCGTTTTTAGCGTACTATGTCTTCAAGTCAGCGGATGTCACGACGTTAGTCGGGAGTGAGTTGCAGGCATTGGCAGCACACAAACTGAGGACACTGTCTTCAGAGGACTTGAGGTGGGCTGGAGGTACATCTAAAAGACTTGAGTTAAAAGGAAGGACGGTACGATGCTTAGCATGACTGGGAGTTCAGATAGGTAGGCTGGGGCAAGAGAATGAAGGGACATAAAACCAGCTAAAAAGAAAAATCAAAGTCACTGCTCGATGATGAGCCAGGTCAGGCCAATGAAAAGTAGAGCAATAAATGGCAACTAAGACAATCATGACAAACAACTATAGCAGCCGAGTTTTGTAGCAACTGTAGATGCATTATTTCACAGGCCATATAATCAACAATTGGTGAGTTACAGAAGTCGAGACAGGATGTCACTAACTCTTGTCACTAACTTTGGAGGAGGTATCCTAGCTTAAGCAGGACCAAAATATTATGCGATGTTACATAGCTAAACGTAGGCAGACTTGACTGTGGAGCTGATGCAATCGCCTAGCGTAAGATCACTTCGTAACAGGACTCTCAGGTTTTGCATACAGATGCTACAGGATATATACTGGTGCAGCCTATTTTGAGATATAGGTTCTTTTATTTCCTAGTAACACTTGGTTTTCTCAAAATTACCAAGTTTATTTTAACCTAGTTCAATTTGAGAAAGTTTGCTGCCATCAAATTGCCAATGAGAGCAATACACGTAGCAAGAGTTCCGAGAGAAAGTTTGACAGGCTAGAAGGCTGAGAGGTATAAAAGCACAGATGCAGCTGTGTGACATCTGTATAGAAATGAAATCCTAGTAACAATCGATGCATTTCAAACAGTGGTACTAGTGGCTGGTGCAATTTAAAAAACCTTAATAAACATGATTACGGATCACGCAAAGCTTTCGTGCACTTCGGCTAGGAAAATGTTTCGTTTGCAAGTGCTACGACCAAACAAACAGTCAGTACTTTTGCTGCTGTGCATAAATATCCATGGTCATGAATGGCAGTTCATTATTTGCACTAGAAAAAACCAATGAAGGATCGGCTCGTTTAGTGAACAGATATTCAATAGGCCACATACGCTGGCAGCAGAGCTAAGCAGCTGTCGATGCCTCTTATGCCGCCACATTCACCCTTGTTCCTGGCCGCAATAAAGATGCATCGGCACAGACCTACCCTTAACTTTTTCGAGCCACATTCTATAAGGTTGAAGAAAATGTTCGTGTGTCGTGCTTTTAACAGTAATTTCATGAAATAATAGCTCAACGAATTTACTAATGATTTATTGAAAACATGGCACACGAATTTTTTCTTTGTTCAACCCTGTAAAAAAGTCTAGCAGGCTCTTAAAAGAACCATGAGATAAAGCTGAGTACCTGACTGAGCTCCGTGAGCCAGTGAGCAAGAGATGTGCTAGACATAACAACAATAATAATAATAATAATAAAAACGCACTTGATAAAGCACCCTCAGAGAACTTCATCTCTTTCTAGGCGCTTTACATTTGCTGCAAAGGGACAGCTGTGATATCTGTTTATAAACTCGCCAAAAAAATGTCGCCAGCTGTTTTCGAGATAAAGACACACTTAAGATTCAGCTCTGAAAAGCCGACCGAGAAGGAGTGAAGCAGATGCCCCAGCACCGGTGTGGTATGCACTCGCGAATGGTACTCACAGGGAACTGCGACCAAGGCAGCTGACGAAAATCATTACGAGCTTGCAGCACCGCAAACTTGGATATGGACGTCACAGGCCTGTTGCACAGAACGCCCTGTCGTTGCAGCCTCCTGACGCAATTTTCCAGAATCTATAGTATTCAAAAATGCAATAAAACAAATGACCTGCAAAGTACTTCAACGTGCCACTTGGCAAGATGGCCACCGAATCACGGTCGGGGAAAGACATCAGAGCACTGCTGCCACACAGCAGCATGGGCACAATAGAGTGTGCCCGCATCGATCGAGCTGCACATCGGGCTGCTTCGGGTGTGTGATCGTCACAAATCGTCCAGCAGGACAGTGCTTGCAAGCAATGCACCAGCTGCTTGATTCTAACATCTAGATTCTCTAACATAGTAACATTCAAGAGCATTCCTACAGTCTAACATTCTAGATTCCAGTTGCACAAGATTCTAACATCTAGCCCGGCCGGCCGGCTGCTACTTATTGCTCAGCGACTTCGCCTTTCGCTTAGCAGTGGCTTTGGCTTTTCATTCCAGTGAGCGGACAAAAACTGAACCGGGGTGCCACAGAAAAACACCGTGGACCACCAGGTAACTCGAACAGCTAGAGACGTGCTTGCTTTTTCAACGAGGCCAACCGCCTGAGAAAGCCTAGGTTATCCCAAAAACTCGTGAGGAACAGGTCGAGATCCTAAGAAGTAAAAATGGGTAACTGACAGAAAATAAAAGTGCTGCCGAAGCAAGGCTTGTACTTTTATGTAAGCTTTGTCATCTCGATGGTTTGTCAGCTTAGGGCGACCACAGTGATCCGTGTTTCCAACGTACCGAGTTGCAATTGCTTCTTAAAACTGTCGCCTAAAACTCACTCTGAATCATAGGTGCTCAAGTACCTTGTCATAACATGCCAAATTCAATCCACGAGATTGTTAAGGCTGAAACTTTCCTTACTTTGCCCATCGGTCGGTTCTTGTTAGCTATGACCTCCAAATTTTGTGGCAAATAAAGCTAATCTCAGCTGTCTGGGAAATGTCACAGCACAGACAAAATTATTCGATACATAAGACATTTGAGCAAGATTAGCAATCCGAGACAGTCCCGTCGGTGAGAGGTCTTTGTCATAAGAATTTGCCCTTTTCCAGTAATAGCTTAAACTCCACCTATGAAAGGCGACCAGGAAGAGCTATGCCGGTTATGCCTGCTCAAAATCAAGGCTAGGCCTCCTGAATGACTTCCTGGCTATGAGCCTGTCGATGGGTCAGAAATACAGGGAGTAACTTGCTAATGCATCTAGTTGGTCTTCCCTACCCACTAGACACAGGCGGAGTCTCCCTCATTGTGGTGTTCTAAACCCACTCTATCATCACTAACCCACTCTATCACTGCCTGACCACTTCTACCTATGCCAGTGGGGAGCATTGCAACAGCCGTTCTAGCATTTTTTGCAACAACCTTGCATATCTTAAACTGCAAAATAATCACGGCTTGAGCAAGTGTTGAACATCCAATGGCTACCTCTACAATAGATCGCACATTTAGGCCAACACAGTTTATGACAGCTTACAAAGCACGAAAAAGGTTGTGGTGAACGAAGGTGCATTAAATGACGTACATCATACAAAATGCTGGATGGTTTTTGCCCGGTATTGCAGCTAAAGCAACATGATTAGCACAATCAATCAATCAAAACTAATTAAGGCACTAAACTAACGTCACTTCGGTTCTAAACTGATGGCAATAGAGGGTCATGCCACCAGCTGTTGCAACGAACAGGGACTCTGGTGTAACTTACTGGCAAATATGTCGCCTGCACAGAGTCGATGTCCTGGCCAAGTTTCACCACAACTTTTTCTACAGTCCTACGTTGGGCATACTTAACGATGTCCAGGCTTTCATCTGTCCTTATTTCTATGTGAGCAATCAGCAGGTTTCGTATAACGTTTTGTATGGCATATATGTTGCTTCCAGGCGTTGCGCTCAGGGCGAGCACGCGGAATGAGCAGTCCCCTTTCGACATGTCTCTTATTACCTACAGAATGGAAGCGCATAAAATGGCAAAGCGTTTTTATGAAGCGCACAGCCAGCTTCAAATAAGAAGAGGCTATCGAATTCCAACAGAAAATAACATGCAAGCAAGATCGGCCAGATTGGAAAATACAGAGCCCACGGGCCTCTTGGCAGGTAGTCGAAAGGCACATCGAGTGAGTCAGCAAGTCAGACCAAGCAGAGAGCCTGCCATTTCTCGATTGCAAGCCAAGTGCCCTAACCTAATAATAATGATAATACACTTGATACAGCGCCCTCAGAGAACTCAATCTCTTTCTAGGCGCTTTACGTTTGCTGCAAAGGAAACGCGATTGAATGGTGAGAGGTATCAAGTTTGATAAACAACATGAAAAGCATGGTTAGGGTTGACATGCACAGGGTCAGCATGTAAGTGTGGTTAGTGGCAGCATGCACAGTGTCAGCACGCATAAGCACATAAAGAACGAATCACAGGGACCCACTAAATGCTGTCACAAATATGGGCATTTCAAGTTCTTTTTGAATGCGATCAAGTCAGGAATGTCGTGGTGCAAGTCGGGAGTAAGTTCCAGGCTTTGGGAGCATACGAACTAAATGCATGGTCTCCAAAAGATTTGAGGTTTGTACTCGGTATTGGTACACAGATTCCGAAGAGCAGGTGGTAGGATGCTGGGCCTGGTGGGGGAGTAGATCTGATAGATAGGCTGGAGCCAAAGAATGAAAGGACCTAAAAGTGAGCGACAAAACCTTGGAGTCGATCCATTGCTTGACGGGTACCCAGTGCAGGTAACCGAGAAGTGGTGTGATGTGGCAACTGCGACGCTCACGACAGACAAGCCTATGTGCAGAGTTATGCAGTAACTGTAAGATCCTGATTGCACAAGCCGGTAGGCCAGCAAGCAGTGAGTTACAGAAGTCAAGATGAGATGTCACAAATGCACGGACCATCTTAGATGTGGTATCCTTATTTAAAAAAGCTCGAATTTTCGCAATGTTATGTAGCTGAAAGTAGTGAGACTTGACTGTGGAGCTGATGTGGTGGTCTAACCAGAGATCACTTTGGAACATGACACCTAGATTTCGTGCAGAATCAACATGCATCGATGTACTCATAGCAAAAACAATTCATTTTGCTTAGATATCTGAGATCCATATACATATGTACATTTAAATTCAAGCAAAAATCCATCAACTAAAACTGTCTGTTCATTGAAAGCAGTGGCCAGTCATTCGGTTACAAACAATAGTCCGACACAAGTATACCTCGAATTGCAGAAACCGGGAAATTGTGTGGTGCCAAAATGAATCAACTACAAACTGAGCCTGCTGGCAAAAATAAATGGACGCGATAACACCTCGAGAAACAATTCAGACTAGATGTTAGCTAGGGAAAGTGCTGTGTAGCAGCTACCAAACTGGAAAGCTGTCGGCAAAGAAGCTGCAGTGAACAATTAAGGAATCATTATAACCGGTAAATAAATAAATAAATGCTAGCTGATTTAACAGCCTCTTATTGTATAGCAACAAAAGTGCCTTGATGGCTATCACCACTGCTTGAGGTAGTGGTAAAGGATCGCCCACTGCAGGATTCGAACCCACGAGCTCGGGGCCGAGGTCGTGAAAAGCAACTACCTTACCTAGTGAGCCATTACGGCTCCAAGCTAAATAAAAATAAAACACGGTACAGCTACACAGCTTCTCCTCGACACTAAATGGCTGTAGAAAACAGTGCCGAGAGAGGCAAACAGATGCGGAGATAAATACAGCTGAAGGACACGGAGAGATAAATATATGTGGAGACAACTATAGAAAAGGGAGAGAGAGTGAGAGAGAAGAGGCCTAAGGCAGCTAATGGAGTCAAAGAAGACCGGGGGAAATCCACAGTAACTACCGGTAACACAAGAGAGAATAAAAACAAAGCTAAGGAAAAGGTTAAGTACCAACATCGACAAGGTGAGCGAAAGATGAAAACGTCAAGATAATCACAATAGCACATAGTATAAGCAAGCACTGCGGATGCTCACTGCAGCAAGCTTAAACCGAGCAGCACACTTTTATGTTATTACATCATAATAGTTGCTGTGCATAGCACCCTATGAGAACTTAATCCAGTGGCTTTACAAATGCCGAAGGGCTCGAGCGCACGACATTGACCAATAAAAGCAAGCAACCTAATCCCTAGAACAAATTTGAAAGGAACATTGCAGGAGCTGCTGCTAACATCCATACACCACCACTGACACTGACCTGGCAATAAGCATGGTTACCCTGAGCTTTGTGGGCTTCGTCGAAGACAAGGCATCTGATGCTCGACGGCAAACAAACTCCTGCTGCAAGATCATTGGCCAAAACCTGTGGGGTTAAAAATATTACTTTCTTCTCTTCCCATGCCTTAGCCCTCAATGGAGGGGGCATTGCTCCTACAAGATACAGCAGTGAATATCCTAGCATTCTCAGTAAACATGAAAATTGCACAAACATGCAGATTAACACAACAATCAAAACAATAGGCTTCAATCAAGTTAGATTATACATGTATCAAAAGAGAATATGTCTCAGACCTTACCAATAGTACTTTCTAAAAGTATTAAGTATTTCAATCGGCACATCCTTTAGTTATTAGAAACTAGTAAATGAGTAACATGACATTTATTTGCCTGTGCTTGACCTGAAACTTGACCTAAACCTGCTAAGTCATTGGCCGTATGGTCCCATTACAATTTAGGACACTAAACTCGGCGAAGCAATCTACGATCAGTCCAAGCAAATATACTGCGCCAAAAACGCTTTCTTGGATAAGCTGGTCACAAGTAGGTGAACTGAAATGGACAAGCCGACACGCTTCCTTACCAGGAAACGTGAAGTTCTAAAAAGAGATTTAGTTCTCCTAGATTGGTGCATAGATTATTTTATTATTGTCACTAAATGACAGAAAATGTTTATTGAAGAGCAACAACTGACTGCTCTATTAAGAGAGACCTCTCGATCAAGATTAAGATTTGCTGACCGAGAAATCACGTTCTTATTGGGCGACACCGACCAGAAAGTAGTCCAAATACCTGCATAATTTGCTTTGGCTTCGAAAAATCTCCAGTATCCATGCCAAATTCAAACAAATATACTGATGGAAGAAAGGTTCACGGGTCAGTTTATCAAAAAAATTAAAGCTATTATATTTATTCTCAATCAACACAGAAATGGCATCTTAATAATAATAATAATAAAACATTTTATAAAGTACCCTCAGAGAGCTCAATCTCTTTCTAGGCGCTTCACATTGGCTGCATATGCTACCTCATAGCCACTGCGTGTAGCAATGAGATTGGGTGGATACAAGGGAGAGGGGGCAGGGCTAAACGCAACCACAGGATTCACAGCACAGTGACTGCTCGAGTTGAAGCCCATCTCCTGCTTGGGAGACAAAGACAGCTGGCTGACAGCCCAGCCGGGCACAGCTAAACACACACAAACACACACACACACACACACACACGCATGCACACACACACACACACACACACACACACACACACACACACAGGCACGCATGCACACACACACACACACACAGGCACGCATGCACACACACACACACACACACACACACACACACACACACACACACACGAACGTGCGCGCGCACACACACACACACACAGACACACACACATGTATAATAAATCATTTGAAATAGCATCCTAAGGGAACTTAGTATCTATTCACACGCTTCACGTATGCCGAAGGGCTCGAGCCCACGCACTCGGCCATCGAATACATTCACCTAGACCTCTGTCGGGCAAGCACCTTAAAGCACTGGCCAAACCAGAGAGGCAACACAGAGACGATCCAGGCACACCACAAGACTCCAACAACGAGAGGGGCTTCGAGCTATTTGCACATCTGCTACCCGATACTTGTCACCTAGATCACACTCGGCAACTATGTCATCAGTGTTGCTGATGGATGGCATCCACCAAAATTGTAGCATGAGCAGACACCACGGACATTCGTATGCCAAATGTCACGTAGCCAGTTTAAAATATGCACTCTACTGGAAGTAACACGTTCCGACTCAGACTGTTACCGGTCATTTCTGTCGTATCCTCTTGTGCAATACCAACAACATTGTAGCAGGCTTCCATCTGCTGAGCAACAAGGGGTCTTGTAGGTGCCATGAAGACAACCTTGTCATGTGGATACCATCGATGAAAATTATGCATGACCACTGCAGCAATAAAAGTCTTGCCGAGACCAGTAGGTAGGACGACCAAAGTGTTCTACAGGAAATAAAACGCATAAAAATGCATACAACACTGTGCTCTTTCCAAATCAGAATCAAAGGGCCCAGAAGCCGCACTTTGGTAAAAGAAAAATGACAGCCAGGTGCGAGCACTGCTTTTACTTCAGCACCTGCTCCTGTTTATAAGCATTCCTTACATCTGCATACATGTAGCAAAATAAAGTATCTGCTAACCTATATATGTCAGCCTCCTGCTCAATTGATGGACTTTTAATGGTCTATCGGGTGGCATTGACAGACAGACTTGACATTTTTCAATGTTTGGATGGACTGCCCAATTGCACTCAGTACATGAATAGAGTAGCAGGACACGTCTGACCCAGCTACTATGCTCACATTTGGAATCAAAAGGTAAGCACGTAAGACTAACTTTGTACAAACCTGGAACAATGCCTTTTGTACGATGTTAAACTGATAGTCACGCACAGGATTGTTGGTAGGGTACAGCCATACTTGGCCAGCATCGACGTCAAAGCCAGGTAGGTAGGTTGGTGCATGTTGCTCACTTAAATCATCTAAAATATGACAGTTAAGAAGAAGTTCACTCTGCACTGCTTGGTTACAATCTCATGCACTGAAGCACCGATAAATACATAGCTTGCTAAGCAGCTACTCCTAGTCTAGAGTTCATCTATAAGGTTAGAGTGAGTCCACTTTTGCTCGACAGTAAAAAAACATAGTTCCACCAAAGCGATTGCGTGACCCTCGTGCTAACTAGCATCTCCCACACAGAATTGTGCATTATGACCTCACCTGGTAGTCTGGACATGGAGTCACCACCGACACGACTGGGACGACTCGGTGCATGGGCTCTATTGCTACCAGCAGTGCTCCAAATTCCACCAGTGCCACCACGGCCAGAGGTCCTAGTAGCACCTGCAGTGGCCTCATGCTGAGGGCGAGCATGAGCAACTGAGCCAACACTCGCGGTTATCGGTGCTGCTTGCTGCTGCCTTTCAGCAGCTGGACGTATTGATGGTGCCGTGGCAGCGGTAAGGGCTTCCAGCTCATCGGCGCATGCCATTAGGCACTCGTCGCCTAGATCGTCTTCTGAGTCCATCTCATCCTCAATGACGATGACGTCGGCAGACATCATGGCAGGACTAGATTTGGGTTTATGATGCAGCTGTTGCTGTCGCAGAGGCTGCAGCTTAGTGCTTTCTCGACCGTTAGCCCAGCTCTGCTTCAGTGTCGGCTGCACACGTTGGCCAGACATGACCCCACCACCTACGGCACGAGACATGGAATAACAATGCAGCTGAGAATCCAGCAAAACGATGAACATCATGCAGAGTTAGGAAGTTTCCCAAGATCATGATGCTTCGTTCCTGGGCCAAGACAGCACCTTAGCAATGGCAGCAGGCCCAGTGTGCAGTCGATTAATCACTTGCACAGATGTAGGTCAGGATGTCACCACCAAGGTGTCCGGTGACCTATCTGCCATAATCGAGCTTAAAGCCTCGAGTCACAATCTGCATGCCTACCGAACATCACTGCACCAGTCTTACAGAGGCTACTCTGCAAGCACACGGTAAAATAAGGTAGAACAGACTTAGCGGCTATCACTTCCTCTTGTAGTGTGCAGGAATAATAATTATAATATTACACACACACACACACACACACACACACACACACACACACACACACACACACACACACACACACACACACACACACACACACACACACACACACACACACACACTGACACACACACTGACACACTGACACACACACACGCACACACACTTACACACACACACTGGCACACTGACACACACATACGGGCAAGCAGTCGAATTTCGGAAACGCCTGAGGAGGCATGCTGTCTTTCTGTCCCAGGACGGCGGTCCAAGTTGACTGACCTTTTGCTAAGTTCACATATTTCATTCGCAACACGGTTATCAAGCGAGAAATGGCGTCAAGCCCGAGGTACCAAGCAAAGCTCGTCCACCACTGCCCTAGTTGAAACGCCGACACAATCATCACTGCTTAGGAATTCTGTATGGATCAATCGCCTGCCTGCCCGCGACCTGACGTGGCCTTGCGCCGGCGAAAACAGCTCGTGTCTAACAGTCTCCTGCGGATAGAGCGGCGTCCGCAGAGCTTAGAGCAGGGACCAGCAGGCTCTAGGCCGCCAGCCTAGGCAGATTGACAAACTGCAGGCAAACTGCAGGAAGCAGCTAAAACAACACGAATACAGCATCGGCGCGCTTCGCTACGGCGCGGCGGCGGAAGCGCGGGAGCGCACGGTCAGGCGGCGGTATCGGACGACTGCCTGACTCTCGTTCGCGGCAGCACGTAGCAGTAGCGGCGGCGGCGGCTGCGCTGAGAAATCTAGCAAAGCTGAGAAGCCCTGCGGCCAGCCAACTGGCCAGCCGGTACTCTACCTCCGCTCGGAACGAATGAAAAGAGTGCGCTCCGCTCCTTGAAACGGGACGATGTGTGAATGCGTCCACCTTTTAGGCGAATCCTGCCTCCTCGCTCACTCCGCCAAGCCGCAGCGCAAGCGTTTCAAATGAGCCCGCCAGCCATCGCCGGGAGAGAGGTTTCAGCCGAGCGACTTCCGGCGGAAGTATTCCCTTGGTGTGGGCTGCTGGCTCCAGGTGGGCGTAGAAAAAGCTGCGGTCAACCAGCGACTGGTGTAGTCTAGCGACCGTTGGCAACTCGCCGCCGCTGCAGTCTGTGACGGGCGCCACGGTCAGCTTGCACCGAGACTCTTGCTTCCGGTGCAGACGCAGCTTCCGCGAGCGTCGAGTACTATCCGTATTTGTCATCGGATGTAACTGTTTCGAATATAGTTCAAACTCTTTTGCACGCCCATACGTTTTCTCGTTCCGAAATACGTAGACTATGGATGTTTCGCATGCGCGTGTGGCTGCCGAGACGTCATAGCTACTGAAGCTCATCAACGCTTACGGTGGGTGACCCGAGATCCGATGCCATCATCCTTCAATCTGTTTAGGGGGTGACCGCTTTGCAACAGTAACAAGTGCGCGAGAGCGCAATGATATTTTTGTAAATGCGACCGGTATTACATCGTCAACAGGATTTCGGCTTGGCCTCAGCCTTCAATATCGATGCTCCCATCGGCAGCGGCGTCGACATTGCAAACATTAAAATGCAATAGAGAATAGAGCGAACATCAAAGCCAAATGAGCCTCCCACGCGCGTCTCGAAGCCACTCACCGTCCCTTAAGTGCGTCGGTGAAACAGTCTAATAATTCACACCGCAAGGCTTATAGCGCCGTGCTCACCTTGGCTTAATTTTGTAACGCCAAAGGCTCGGCGGGGTAAGCTTGACCTGCCGCTTACCTAGCTGCGTAGTCTATCGCCTAATGCCGTTCGGTGCGCGCCTACGCGCAATAAGCTGGCCGCCACGAAACGAGCGTTTCTGGCGCTGACCTGCTTACCGTTACTAAAGGGGGTCGTGAGTCCGCGGCGTGAATTGGAAGCAAGATACACAAATTGGGGATTTTACTGAACTTTATTCGCAAGCGCACAATGTCGCTGCGTGTCTAGTTCAGCTTTATCTCCACACTCCTCGCACGTTCAACACTCTTGCGGAGGGAATACTCCTCTACACTAAGCGCGACCCGGACCCTAAACCCTAACCGGTGAACTAGGAATCCGTTCCCACCTGTGCCGAGGGAATACCCCAAACACGCCAACTTAAACACTCGAGCGGAGGGAGTACTTCTCCACACTGAAGTGCGAACCGGAGTCTAAACCCTACCCGGTGAACTAGAACTCGGTTTCCACCAGTGCGACCGGAATACTCCACACACGCCAACTCAAGCACTCCTGCGGAGGAAATAATTCTCCACACTGAAGCGCGACCCGGAGCCTAAACCCTACCCGGTGAACCAGAGCTCCACACACGCCAACTACGCCTAGCTCGCGCCGGCAAATCCCTATGCCGAGACCACGTGCTAGCGCGCACACACACGACACAAAAGAAACACAAAACACAAAAGAACACACAAAATGCCAGCTCGGGCGCGATACGACCGTGTTCGGTGGGGTTCCACCGAATCCTCCTAGAGCTGTCTCGTCCTGTTCCGTCCATCGTCGGCGGACAGCCCGCCCTCCTCCCTCGCTTTTTAGAGAAACGAGTGCCCGACGGCGTCGAGGCGCAGAGCTGGACCAAAGACCAAAAGACACGAGGCAAAAGACCCAGAGCGAGCGTCGCTCGACTCTTAAATACTTGGCTGAGACAATGGGGCAAGAGCTTAGTGGTATTGGGCCCGGACACCTTGGCCCATTACGGAAAGGAATGACTACCGTTCCCAGGCCACTGGCAGGGCACCTCCGTCCAGCTTGAATGGCGAATGGGTTCCAGACGCTTCTTTCTTGGGAAGAGGGAAGGCGGGGGTTGACAGGCCAGCCAACATCTATCAGCAGCTTCCGCGAGTATCGGACCAATTCTAAAGGCCGAATCGCCGCTGTTCGTCTCTGAGCTTCCTGGCCTGCTCCTAAGCGCTTCCTCTCTAACCGCACTGACGCTCCTCTCTGGCTCACTACTCCAGGACAAAGGGGCTCTAGCCCGCCGCCGAACAGCTCTTGTTCGCGCTAAAATTCAGCCAAAGCCAGCAGAGCGCTACAATTTTATCACGAGCAATAACTGTCGAGCGACGCTCACTCTCGGTCTTTTGTTCGGCTCTGCGCTTCTGCAACGGAGCAGCTTTCAGGCTAGCCGCGATATTAGCCCTTGGCTTAGTGGGTCTGACTTGGGTACATGGAGCAACCGTAGCGGGCGGACTAGCCAAGAAGAATTGGGTAGGGGGACACATTAGTTAAACCGGGAGCGGAGCGAGGCGTCAGTTGACAGCGAGATCCGCTCAGGTTAGAATGGAGCTTGGGTAGACAAAGAGCGGTCAGGATGTGGACCGACTACTGTGCTCCATTAGACAAAGAGCGAAAGGATGGCAAGCTGGCGGAGGAGCCATCTAATAAATTAAGGCAGACGCGAATAGGCCGGTGACGGACACCGAGAGCTAGGGTCCGACAAAAATAGCAGCTACGCTCAAGGTCAAGAGGCGGGAAGAGAGAGATATGAACGAGACGACTGACAGAGCTCAGGGCTGCCGCTTGGTAGTCGATGCGAGACTACGCTTCGAGAGCACGAGAGACGAACCTACGGCGACGAACCGCTAAGTGCAACTTTGACTGTGCAGTTGTGTTCTGCCGGCTACTCAGTTAGCTGCTCGTATCTTAGGGTGCTGTAGCGGGCCGCAGCAAACGCACAGGGTAGTTGGTTATACTCGGGCTTCGGGAGTTCGCGAAGTTAACTCCGTCGGTCCGGGGCGCGCCGCATAAAGCACTTGCGCCGGCGCGTAACCACTACTAACAGGCCCACAATAAACTATTGCTTTCGGCACCCAGTGGTGGCCGCCTGTGTTTTAACCACACTGCAGCACTGCATTACACAGTCCACCGGTAGCAAACCGGAGGACGAGCTTCTACGCTGTCGGACTTGTTTCTCTGAAAGCGTGGGAGGAGGGCGAGCGGTTCACCAGCAATTGACGGGACAGGACGAGACAGCTCCAGGAGGATTCGGTGGACTCCACCGAATACGGTCATATCGCGCCCGAGCTAGCATTTTGTGTTTCTTTTGTGTTGTGTGTGTGGCGCTCGCACGTAGTTTTGGCATAGGGATTTGCCGGTGCGAGCTAAACGTTGTTGGTGTGTTGTGAGATATTCCGTTGGTTCGGGCTCCGTTGTCTATTTGGGCCGTTCCCCCTAGAGACGTACGGAGCCTAAGTGTGGAGGCGTGTTTCCTCGTCAGGAGTGCTGTTGAGAGTTGAGGTGGCGTGTGTGAGGTATTCCTGCCGTAAGGTGGAAGCGGAGCCCAAGTTCTCCAGTCAGGGTTCGTGCTCCTCGTCTCATTTGGGTTGTTCCGCACTATAGACGTAAGTAGCCTAAGTGTGGAGACGTGTTTTCTCCGGAAGAGTGCTTGGTGTAATACATGAGGTATTCCTGCCGTACAGTAGTAGCGGAGCAATAGCTCTCCAGTCAGGGTCTAGGCTCCAGTTTGGGCTCCTCTTTCTATTTGGGTCGTTCCCCACAATAGACGTAGGTAGCTTAAGTGCGAGGACGTATTCCCTCCGAAAGAGTGCATGTTATGTTTAGAGCGTGCGAGGAGTGTGGAGATAAAACTGAACTAGACGCGCAGCGACTTTCTTCGCTTGCGAATAAAGCTCAGTGAAATCCCCAATTTGTATGTCTCGTTTTCCAACTCACGGCGTGTAGTCACGACCTTCTTTAGTAACGGTAGGTAGGTCGGCGCCAGAAACGCTCGTTTCATGGCGGCCGCGTTATTAAGCGTAAACGCGCACCGACGGCATTAGGCGGTAGGCTACGCCGCTAGGTAAGCGGCAGGTCAAGCCTACTCCACCAAGTCATCGGCGTTACAGAATCAGTGTGATACCCGCGGAAGCTGCTGATTGATATTGGCTAGCCTGTCAACCTCGGCCATAACTGTCCAAAAAACTTGTCTGGAACCCATTCGCCATTCAAGCTGGATATGAGTGTGCTCTTCCAGCGGCCTAGTGACGGTATTAATTCCTTACCGTAATGGGCCAGGGTGGCGGGCCCAAAACCACTAAGCTCTTGCCCCATTGTCTCAGCTAGGTATTTTAGAGTCGAGCGACGCTCGCTCTTGGTCATTTGTTCGGCTTCTTTCTCTCCGGCTCCACGCTTCGATGCCGTCGGACTCGTTTCTCTGAATGCGAGAGAGGAGGGCGGGCTGCTCGCCGGCGATTGACGGGACAGGACTAGCCAGAGCTAGGAGGATTCGATGGACTCCACCGAATACGGTTGTATCGTGCCTGAGCTAGCAGTTTGTGTTTCTTTTGTGTTTTGTGTCTAGCGCTCGCACACGGTCTCGGCATAAGGATTTGCCGGTGCTAAATAGACGTAGTTGGTGTGGTTTAAGATATTCCGTTGGTTTGGGCTCCCCCGTCTATTTGGATCATTCGCCTAGAGACTCAGGTAGCCTAAGTGTTGGGACGTATTTCCCCCGCAAGAGCGCTTGGTGTAGTGCGTATGGTATTCCTGCCGTTAAGGTGGAAGCGGAGGCCTAGTTCTCCAGTCAGGGTCTAGGGTTCGGCTCGGGCTCCCCCGTCTTATTTGGGTCGTTCACCTCGATAGACGTAGGTAGCATAAGTGTGGGGACGTATTCCCTCCGCAAGAGTGCTTGTGCTGTTGAGAGCATGTGAGGAGTGTGGACATTAAAATGAGCTGGACGCAAAGCGACTTTGTGTGCTTGCGAATAAAGCTCAGTAAAATCCCAATATCGGCGTCTCGCAGTTGCCACATTACTCCACTTCTCGCCGACCTGCACTGGCTACCAATCAAGCAACGGATTGAGTTCAAGGTTTTGTCGCTCACTTTTAGGTCACTTCATTCTTTGGCTCCAGCCTATCTCTCAGATAAACTCCCCCATCAGGCCAAGCATCGTAACACCCGCTTTTCGGAATCCAACAGTTTACTACTACCTCGTACAAATCTCAAATCCTTTGGAGACCGTGCATTTAGTTCGTATGCTCCTAACGCCTGGAACTCTCTCCTGACTTGCGTCAGAACATCCCCTGACTTGACCACATCTAAAAAGAACTTGAAAACACACCTATTTAGGACAGCATTTAGTGGGTCCCAGTGATATGTCCTTGATGTGGTTATGCGTGCTGACACTGTGCATGCTGCCACTAACCACATTTGCATGCTGACCCTGTGCATGTCACCCTTAACCATGTTATTTATTTTGCTTGTTTATCAAGCATGATTTTACTCACCATTCGATTGCATTTCCCTTTGCAGCAAATGTAAAGCGCCTAGAGAGATATTTAGTTCTCCGAGGGCACTTTATCAAGTGCATTATTATTATTATTATTGTCTGGCTTTCCAAATAACGCCACGGACTCATGACCCCCTTTAGTAATGGTAAGCAGGTCAGCGCCTGAAACGCTGGTTTCGTGTTTCGTGGCCGGCTTATTGTTCGTAGGTGCGAACCGAACTGCATTAGGCACACTTGGTAAGGCGGTTGCTTTCACGACCTCGGTCCCGAAATCGTGGGTTCGATTCCTGCGGTGGGCGATTCTTTATCGCCACTGCAAGCTGTGGTGATAGCCATAGAGACTCATCTGTCGCTATACAAAAAGAGGCTGTTTAATCAGCCAGAGTTTGTTTATTAGGCAGTAGGTGATGCAGCTCGGTAAGCAGCAGGCCACGCCTACTCTGCCGAGCCTTTGGAACCTACAAAGAGATTGAGTTCTCTGAGGGCGCCATTTCAAGTGTATTATTATTATTATTATTATAGCCGCAAGACGAGAGCCGAATACTCCAACCCCAACTGCAGCCATTAAAAAGCTCTGTTTGTAAAAATTCCTTTAGTCCCTTAGAGGCTGGGAGGCAAATGCCACTCCATTAAGTCTGCTCGCCTTCGAACTTCTGCAACGGGTTACTGCAAAGTAGCTAAGCGGCTGCATAAAAGCGGAGGCTGGATGCGACCCGCCTCAAGCGTCTCGACAAACGACCTAGAAGCTACAGGAAAGGTACTTCCGAAGAGCTGGCACGCGAGTTCATTTCGTGCTGCAGACGACATTTGTAGATATGTGTCGCATGAGTACAAAACAAAAGATTCGAGGTCGGCTGATTCAAGAACCTCATTTATATTGACGGTGGAAAAACCTAAGCGGCTATCGGCCCGCTTTCGGTTATGAATATACGTTTGATGCTGTGACATCCCGGCCCACTCGCCCGGCCTCGGCTGATTAGCCACGGCTCATCAACGCCGGGTTAGTGGACCGAATCACTTTCCAGCCGGCACGTACCTAAGCTACATGCAGCAGCCAATCAGAGATAGGTTGGTGGATGACAGCTGCATGCCAGGCCTTCATTTCGGTGGCATGAATTGACCACTGCAGGACTCGAATCCATGACTCGATTCGCTCTTAATGGCTCGCGCTACACAGCACATGAACAGTCCATCAATAATAACGAGTTGGCTTCTGATGGGGCTAGCTCATCCGGGAGCCCACTGGGCTGCTGTCTGATCCATTGGCTGCAGTCGTCGCTGATTCAACTCCTCGGCTTGGTCGTTCAATGGCGATGATGCAAGTGATCTGTGGAAGTGGGTCGATGACAATCATTAGCCTCCACCTGGATTGTCCAAGCTGCATTCGTGCAGGTCGCATTCAGCTTCGAAGAGTGGTATGTGATTGTTCTATTTGGCACCATGACCCTCACTCGAGCACACTCCAAAATTCGACCTCGCTGGCGCTCGGTCTCCTTTTGAAGTGGCCCTCCTGAGTGTCAGTTACCGAAAAAAAAATCAAATCCTAATCCAACGGATGTTGCTTCGGCGAAATGGAAAACAGACTATATTCCAAAAATTTAGTTGTTATATATTATAGTAAATTTTTTTTCAGAGTTTCTAAATTTGATTTAAGAAAAATATTTATATGTTATAAGATGTCTGAAATAAATTTATTTTTACGGCGTGAGGGAGAATTATTCAATGAACATGCAAAAAGATTAGTATTTTCTTATGAGCAGCGTTTTAATGTTAAACCTTCTTTTACTAAGAAGTATGGCAAGTCAACTAGAATTGTTCATTATCTAGTTTCTGCAGTTGATATAAAAGAATTGATTGAACGTCTTTCTTCTAATAAAATAATTAAACCAAAAAATCAGAAAGTAAAAACGGTTTTTATAAAGAAGCAAAACGTTTTTGTAAGATTGATACTAGTGGATGGTTTTTAGGTAGAAAGAGTACTAGTGGTAGTTTAATAAATTATGAGTACGATGGGTTTGAGGTTGAAGATGCAGATTTAGAAGTATTTAAGAAAAAATATCTCCTGGAATAATAAATGTTATGAAAGATATCACTAGCCAATATGGTAATGTAAAAATGAGTCTTCTTCTGCAATTAAAAATAGAAAATGCTAAGAAAGATATTATCTATGCTCCAATTGTTGGTCTTTCCCCAATAGCATTAAGTAGAGTTTCTCATTTTAATTCAATAATTGACAAATATTTTTCAAAGATTAATAAAAATGTAGATGAATGGAATGAGGGTGGTTCTTCTTGTAGAATTGTTGGCATATCTAATGCATTTGCAAAGTTTACAGTCTTTATTCCACAAATTGGATGCTCGTATTGTGAATTACCAATCAAGTTAAGAAATAGGAGATGTGTTCTAAATATAAAAAATACAGATGACAATTTTTGTGCATTGTGATGTGTTCTGAAAGCATTACATCCTAGAGAGAATCATCCAGAAGCAATTCAGGATTTAAGACAAATAATGCTTGAGAAATATTCTGATATACTACCTCTAATAAAACATTTATTCTTTCCTATAGATGATAAAGATTCAAGAAATCAGTTTATGGTGAATGGTAACGTACCACTTAGAGTAGAAGATATTCCAAAACTTGCAAAGTTATTCATTGTTTCAATAAATGTTTACAAGTATAACAACTCAGTTTATCCATTACCTGTTTGTTCAGAGGAAGGTGAAAAGCATATAGATTTGCTTCTTTATTCTTATAGAGGAAGATCTAACTATGTACTAGTAACAAATTGTAATGCTCTTTGTAGAACAGATAAAGATAGTGGTAGAACAAGATTATTTTGCAAAAGATGTCTTTCAAGATTTCATGAAAAATAAAAGTTGGATAAACATGTTACAGATTGTAATTCAGAGAATTGTGGAACTTCAAGAATAAAAATACCAATAGCTAATAAAAGAAAAGATGGCACAGGAGATTTAGTTATGTTTAGAGATTTTGACAAAATGATTAAATCACCATTAACAGCATATGCAGACTTTGAATGTTTACTAGGAACAATTGATAAACCAGAAGAATCAGTGAAAGGATCTGTAAATCAACATAAACCATGCTCTGCTGGCTATGTAATTGTAAATCATGAAGGAAAGATTGTAACAGAATATAAACAAACTTTCGCCGCTGACTGTGTTAAGGAATTAATTTTGTCTTTAAAGAAAGATTGTGAAATACATATAGAGAATCTAAAAGTAGTACTTGAAAAAAATAAAGTTTATGATCGAGAAAATATGCCAGAAGAAGAAAAAGAAAATTACAATAATGCATCTGTTCGTTGGATTTGTGGAAAATGTTTAACTGAAGATCAAACAATTCTTGATCATTGTCACCTTACTGGAAAATATAGAGGCACAGCGCATGATGTATGCAACAAAAAACTAAGAATTTGTCCAAAAATTTTTTAACTTCCTGTTTATATTCATAATCTAAGAGGATACGACTCACATCTGATTGTTAGAGCGCTTAATTGTGATAAGGATAAGAAACAAGTAATTGCCAATAACAAAGAGAAGTTTTTACCAATAAGTTTTGGAAATCTTTGTTTTAGAGATTCATATCAATTATTACAAAATCCACTTCATAAATTGGTAAACAATTTGTCTAAAGCAAATGATAAATTTGATATAATGAGACTTTAAAGCTTTGAAAACATTGATGATACCAAGATGTCATTATTAACAAAAAAAGATATTTATCCATATGAGCACATGGATTCTTTTGCTAGATTTGATGAGACAAGTTTACCACCAATTGAGAAGTTTTATTCAAGCATTAGTGGTCATATCTCAGAAGAAGATTATGCTCACGCAAAGAAAGTTTGAATGCTTTTGAAATAAAAACATTAAGAGAATACCACGATTTATATTTAACGATTGATGTTCTAGCACCAGCAGATGTTTTAGAGAGATTTCGTGATCTAATAATTACATATTGTCAGATAGATCCTGCAAAGCTTATAAAAACTCGACAATTAACTTGGACAGCAGGATTAAAATATATAGGAGTTGTTCTTGAGTTGCTAACTCATCCAGATATGCATCTATTCTTTGAAAAAGGAATTCGTGGAAGGATGACGCAAGTATCAAAACGTAAAGCCAAAGCAAATAATAGTAGATGTAGCAATTTCAATCCAGATAAGTTGAAGTCATACTTATTATATTTTGATGCTACAAATCTTTATGGCTGGGCTATGAAACAATTTCTACCAACTGGAGGGTTTAATTTCTTATCAAGTCAAAAAATAAAGTCATGGAATAAAAATAAAAACGATACAGTTAAAAAAATTAAACCTTCATCAAATAAAGGTTATGTTCTTGAAGTTGATATACATTGTCCAAAAGATAAACATGATTTATTTTCTGACTATTCTTTACTTCCTGAAAACAAGCAGATAAAGAAGAATAAAAAGAGTATCAAAACTCTTTTAATAGAGGAAACGATCCAGTCGAAAAGCTGATATTAGATTTGGAGCCAAAACAAAAGTATGTTATTCATTACCTTAATATTAAGAATTGTATTGAATTAGGATATGAGTTGACACATATTCGCAGAGTATTAGAGTTTGATCAGTCCAATTGGCTAGAGTCATACATTGATAACAATACAAAACTTAGAGGTAAAGCAGCTAATGATTTTGAAAAGGATTTCTTCAAGTTATTAAATAATTCATTCTTTGGTAAGACAATGGAAAATGTTAGAGATAGAAAGAATGTTGAGTTACTTAATGAAAATGTAGATGAAGAGCTGGCTAAGATGAATAAAATCTATAGAAGTCCAAGATTTGTAGATAGAAAGATATTAACTAATAACATTATCTGCATATAAAGTAGTAAGGAATCTATAACTTTAAACAAACCTATTTATGTTGGATTTTGCATACTTGATTTATCTAAAGTATTGATGCAGAAATTCTTTTATCCAACAATGAAAAAAAGATATGGATCAAAAATAAACTTGATGTATACTGATACTGATTCACTCGTCATGGAGATATTTACTGAGAATGTTTATAAAGACTTTATCGATTACCCAGAATCATTAGATCTAAATACTTTTCCGGATGACTATCCTTTTTGGAATGATGATAAAGCAAAAAGTATTATAAAAGGAAATAGTAAAGTTGTTGGCAAATTTAAAGTTGAGATAACTGATAAGGTAAAAGCAGCAATATTAGATGAATGTGTTTTTCTAAGACCAAAACTTTACTCTTATACTATTTATACTGATAAAGAAGTACTTGATGATAAAGGAAAATCATTAGGAATAGTTGAAAAAGTTTATGAGATGAACGAAATGCTTGATAAGGAGAAAGAACAAATAGGACAATCTAAAAAAGCTAAAGGTTTTAACAAAAATGTTGTTGATAAGCACTTGAAACATGAAGACTTTAAAAACTGCTTAGATAAAAAGGTAGACAAGAAATGTGAACAATCATTGATTAGAAGTGGAAAGCATGTAATGTATACAATTAAACAAAAGAAAGTAGCACTATCTGCCTTTGATTCAAAACGATACTGGTTAGACTGTGGAATCTGCAGTTATGCTTATGGTCACTATAGAATTGCTGATGCATTGAGTAACAATCTAAATCCAGGACGATGTAATACTTGCAATATTGGTGCTATTAATATATATGCCAAAACGAAAGAGTGAAGAAATCATTGAACCTGAAGAAAAAGTAAAAGTTGAACATGATATTCGAGAAACAACAAAAGAGTTATACGAATTACAAATAGAAATGGAGTATGACAGAGCAGAAAAAGAGTTAATTTTTGAGATGGCAGGAATAAATTTATATTAAAAAATAAAATTCATTATTATAGAAATGGAAAAAGTTAAAATTGAAAGTGAAAAAGTTGAAATTGAAAGCGAAAATGTTGAAACTGAAAGTGAATATGATAGTGATTACAATCCAGAAGATGAAGAGTCTGAAGAATACAGTAGTGATGAAGGTGAATACGATCCTAATGAGGGCTATGAACATGCATTATGTTTTGAAGAAGGTGTAGATTACGTAAATGAAGAAGATGAACTATAAAAAATTTATATTTATATAGAACGGATGTTTCAAGAATTCTTAGTTGTGAACAATCAAGAGATATGGCTCTTAAAATTTGTCTACAAAAATTAAAGAAAGTTGATCAAAGAATTGTCAAGCATTCACTTGATACACTTATTCCTGATTTAGATAGTTCGTATATTAGTGTTCTAGTTGAGATTTGTGATACATGTGATACACTAATGGAATGTAGAAGTAAAATAAATGAAATGCTGATAGAAGCAAAACAGAAATCAAAAACTCCAAAAGCTAAACAGGGTGTTCAGATTAATTAATTTTGTATATTTTTTATAATAGTATAGGAAAATGTCGGCAGCAAATGAAGTATCTGATCCTAATCTTGCTACATCTGCAACTCTGCTTAAAGCATATGTTGACTACCCTGTAAAGTCTAGAATGACTGCTTACGATCAACAAACACTCGACTCAGATATCTCAATTATGACAGATACGTCTGTTAAAATTTTTTATATTGATGAGTGCGATATTGAAGCACAAAAGGTAATCGATTCTGGAATGGCAAGTATAACAACTGATCTTGAAGCAATAGTTAGATCGAAAATTGATACTCTTCTTGATACACCTGGAGAAATTTCTAGTTATACTACATGGATTAGTAGTCAGCTACCAACACTTTCAACAGTTATATCAGGCGTTGCAGGAATTAAACCAGATATCACTGGAATTGTTAAGGATGAATGTTATGCAATTCTACCTGATATCTCTGATGGAACAAGTGCCAGACAAAAGGCAACACTTGCGGCTTTAGCTGATCCAGGTTTTAATACAATTCCTACAATCCCTTTATAATTAACTTATTTATATAGAAATGAATGTATAAACTAGAAGTAAAGATTGTCTAACAGTAGCATAAGGTCAACAGTTTACTAATATAACAATTTGCTCATATCTAATAGGAAAAATTGAAGATATCAGAAGTAAACTATTAGAAGCACTAAAATTAGTTTTATAATACAAAGCTTTAAGAGTAAGTCATTCAGAAAAAGAAATGACATATATATTTACAAAAGTTAGAGATGGATCAATCTTTTCAAAGTTTCTCAAAGATTTAAAAATAGATAAAATAAATAGTCTTAAATCAGAAGCATACTCTAAAAAAATAGAGTTAACAAAACAAGTAACAGGAAAATAATGTAGTATACCAACAGAGTTTATTAAAGAAAGTTTAGATTGGAGAGTTTAAGTATAAGTAATGTAGTCGTAATATGGCCTCGTAAAAACACTAGCAAAATTAATTTCAATAACATCTGAATTACTTGGAGTAATAAGATTATTATAGGCTAGAACAGAAAAATTGATAGTTATTGATATATTATTATTATAAGAAATATCGAATTTGTTATATAATCTCTTCATAATAACATATAATTATTTTCAACCCCATAATAGGTGATATTAAGAAAATTAGAAACAAAGAAATTTGGTGAGTATGATTTTTGATAGTAGTTTATAACTACAAATTTTAATAAATTATTAATACTTAAATTAAGTTTAATTTTAACATCAATATAATTTGCTCTAGTTAGGTTTACATCCTTTAATATAATTGATTTTTCAGTTATTTGTTTCTCTATGACAGACAATTGCGAATAGTTTTCTCTAAAAATACTTATATTGATAGGCATATCTTTAGGATTTATTTCATAAATACTCTTTATCCCTAATTTTATCTTTGAGAATCTGATTGGTACTTTACTTATATCAGATAATCTAGCTAAATAGACACTACTATCATCTGGTAGATATTGCTGAAAGACTGATGAAATATTATAAGTTCCTAAATTTTCTATTTTATTAAAAAACAAAGAACCTACACCCCAAAAAGTATATTAATTATTATCAAATCCATAACCTAAGTATAACATAGAAACATCATTTTCTTTTTTCTTTCTTCTTTTTTTCTTTTTTTAGGCCAACATTTGTTTCACCACTAATATCCAACACGTCTACTGTTAAATCGTTAGTTGTGATTAAATCACCTCTATAATTTGCCTAAGTATCAGTGTACTCTTTTGTTGCAATATCATTTCCATTAATTGGATTGGCTACATTAACATATTTTTTTGAGTTTGCTGATGTTTCCTCTTGTAAACTGATCTGAATCTTTTCTTAAATAATTGTCATCAGCAAATGATTTTCCAACAGCTTTTAACGAGTCTATATTACTTCCAAGATTTGCTATTCTATTTTCATTCATAACCAACGTTCCCAGCATTTGTAAATCTTTTCTGCTAAACATTATATTATTGCTATATAAACAATAATATTTATTTCTTTATCTAGCAATCCTGATCCTGATATAAAAGTAGAAGTAGCAACTATTTTTTTTATTAGCATATAACATATAGCTACCATATAACTGATCACTCTGTGGTGTTGGTGTTGATGGTGGTGGCATTAGTACTTTTGTTATTCCAGCAACTTCATACGTTACTCCAATAACAAATAGACCTCTTTGAATTGTAATATTTGCAATATCAGTAATCCATCTACCATTAACTGTTTTGTCATATATTTGAGTAGTTAGTGAACCATCCATAAGCCCACTAAAACTTATAGCTGTAGCATTTCCAACTGATCTTAGTAGATAAACAAGATTTAAACCATCATTTGGATTAACAGGATCATCCTTTATAATAATTGGATTACCATCCATATTCAAAGGTTTATTCAATGGTGCATTATATTTTACAAAATTTGAATCGATATATGCAATAGTTGCAATGTTACTTAGTTCAGAGCTAGTAATATTTAATGCTCCTCTTACATATAAAGCTCCTATAATATACCCACCAGTTTTTGATAGTTTCGTATCAGCATAAGCTTTTGTAGTGGCATCACTTGGTCTAACAGGATTTGCAAGATCTATCAGTCTATGATTATTCATGTCAAGATCACCATCAGCAGTTGTTCCTCTAGATACTTTTGTAACAAAGTTTGTATCGATATACTTTCTGTTTACATCATCTGTAGAATCATAGGATCTCCAAGATTTTGTATTAGATTCTGGTTCATATTTAAAGATCCATTCATAATATCTCCAGTTTTACGAATATAATTTTTTGGCTATATCCTTTTCTACGATAACCGAGAGACATTCTATACAATAGTAATAATAAAATCAATATATGTAATATTATTAGCAACTGTTAGATTATTAATCATATAAGTGCATGATCCATCAATATTTACTACTAAAAGGAGAGTACCAGATGCACCATAAGTGTTATCACTAGTTAGCTCTAAAAAGACTCCAGTTGTATTAGAACACCAGAGTATGCTAGATACTGTTTGATAGTTTGTTACTGATCCAGCAACAAAAGTTTTTAAAGGTGTTGCACAGCCAATTATATTTCCTTGCTGATTAAAAACTGCAATGTCTGCAGGAGTTGTTTTTAATGTAGAACTTTCTGTTCCCATTCCATTTACAATAATATTAAATATGTTTAACGGAGCAATAGTTGAAGCACTTGTAAAACCAGTAAGCCTCAAATACAAAGTAGAACATTTATAAGAATCAATAGATAGTTTTGTTACAACTTCTGAATTTTTCAAAGAGGTAATTCTGTTTGATCCTTGATCAAGAGTACTATTAGAGTTACCATTTAAAACTTGAGAAATACTTTTTAATAATCTATAGTTTATTACTTTGTAAGGCCTAGAATCTTGATAGACAGTTCCATCAGCAGATCTTCCAGATATACCAGTGATGTTTTTACAGTTTAAATGAGATAGCATTTTTGCATTATTCTTTGGAAGTAAGTCAGATAAATTAGAAACAGAAGCTATTTCTCCAGAAACATTAGTTGCAACAGTATTAAAGAAGTTTGAATTAAGAGCATAATCTCATCTTATTGCGTCTCCATCATTTACTGGAAAACCAATATTTGTAATACCATTTCCATTAGCATCAAGATCACTAAAAATATTACCATTAATCTTACTAATATTATCCATTCTTATATATATGGAAAAAATTAAATAAAATCTGAAATCTGGCTTAGATACAACTAAAGAAGTATTATCAGGAACAACAACAGCAACAGAACTAGGATCAAAAGCAATTATAAAAGTTGCCCCTAAGATTGCAAGAAAACTTAGTTTGCACGCATCAAACAAGATTGCAACTATTGTTCCAAAAGTTTTGCAGGCATTCAAAGTAATTGGAACTGCTACAAAAGCACTTGGAGGATTTCTATCAGGAATAACAGGAATTGTAGATCTTGATTTATTTATAAAAGAGATCGTAGATGATATTTCTTCTGGAAAGTATGGCAATGTCTTCTGGAAATCAATTGCAGAAAAAAAAGGACTGTCAAAAATTGTTGCTTCTTTAGAGGTTGGCTTTTACATAAACGAGATTTTGCTAGAAGCTGAAAGAGCTAAATCTGGTTGGTACTTAGATCCTAGTAAATTTCTTTCAGAGACATTCGGAGAGGAAGTAAGTTGGGATGCTTCACAATTGGATACAAAAGCTTGGAGTAAGAACTTTCTTGAAGTAAGATCAGGTGGATTTCTGCCTGCAATTCCAGTTCTCATAGCAAGTATAGCTTCTGTTATTGGAGGTATTGGTTTAGGTGTTTCAATAGCAGTATCAGTAGCAGGATTGATTAAGAAAATTATTGATACAACAATGTATACAGCTAAAGCGCCGAAAATGGATACGCATGAGGAACGAATGAGTGCTTTGGGTTTACAAAGTGAATGACTAAAGAATGCAATTACATGCATAAAAAATATGATAGAATTACTTGATAGAAACATTGATATTGATTTGAGTGACAAAGTGCAAAACTCAGAGGTGAAAAACAGATTAGATTATCTTAAAACTGGAAAACAACTTGTAGAAGTATCAGGAGTAAGCTATTCAGATGAGTTAAAGGAAGACATAAAAAAAGTAGAAAGTAGTACGATTGGAGGAAAAAAGACCTGTAATTATAAAGCAGAGAGCGCAATGCTGTTAGCTAATCTTTATGCACAAGGTAAATCGCAAGAAGAAATACATAGAGAAGTATTAAAACTAAGAGATGATTTAAAAAATGCTGTAGAAATTAAAAGTCTGTATGTCTAACTATTTTGTAATGTTCTGTTAAACTATAAGTAAAATTGAGTCTAGCGAATTGCAAATGGAGGCGTATTGCTGCAAGATCTCTAGCAACAGCTGCATCTTCTACAGAGGAAAATAGTCCCAAACTGTAATTAACACCATCTATGTATATGCGAAGTCTCCATTTTTTGCTTTTCTTACACCATGAGACACCAATATAATTCGATGTATTTCTTTTTGTTATTCCTCTGTTTCTCATATTCTCTGAATTAGTAGCAACTCTTAAATTACAAATTCTATTATCTGACTTGTCTAAATTTCTATGATCCAACTGAAAAATAGGCATTTCTTCTTGCATGATAAGCCATGCTAATTTATGTGATTTGTATCGCTTTCCATCAATACATATAATTCTATATCCATAACTGTCAATTCTTCCAGCCTCACTTCCAATTGATGCTTTCCCTCCTCTATTTATCCTCCAAAGAAAACAACCAGTATCTGATTCATAATAAAGCAATTCCATAACTCTATTTCTAAAAGCAGAAACCTCAAATTGATTCATTTCTTAACATGTAATAGTTTAATTTGTCTTTAAATAAAATTTAATTTATTATAGAATGGAATGCCATGAGACAAAGCTAAACCCATCAGATCATCAAGTAAACATAATAATAATAATAATAATAATAATAATTCATTTGATAAAGCTCCATCAGAGAACTTAATCTCTCTCTAGGTGCTTTACATTTGCTGTAAAGTGAAATGTAATTAAGTGGTAAGTAAACTCATGCTTGAAAAACAAACGAAATGAATAATAATATGGCTAGGGGTGACATGCACAGGGTCAGCATGCAAATGTGGTTAGTGGCAGCATGCACAGTGTCAGCACGCATAAGCACATCAAGGACGAATCACATGGACCCACTAAATGCTGTCCTAAATAGGTGTGTTTTTAGGTTCCTTTTAAATGTGGCCAGGTCAGGGGATGTTCTGACGCAGGTCGGGAGGGAGTTCCAGGCTTTGGGAGCATATAAACTAAATGCACGGTCTCCAAAGGATTTAAGATTTGTATGAGGTATTTGTAGACTGTTGGATACCGAAAAGCGGGTGGTACAATGCTTGGCCTGATGGGGTAGTATATCTGACAGATAGGCTGGAGCCATTGAATGAAGGGACCTAAAAGTAAGCGACAAAACCTTGAAGTCAATTCGTTGCTTGACTGGTAGCCAGTGCAGGTCGGCGAGAAGTGGAGTAACGTGGCAACTGCGACGCTCACGACCGACAAGCCTAGCTGCAGAGTTTTGCACCAGCTGCAATCACTTTATTGCACATGCTGGTAGGCCAGTAATCAGTGAGTTGCAGAAGTCGAGACGGGATGTCACGAATGCATGGACCAACTTGGACGTGGTATCTTTATCTAAACAAGCCCGAATTTTAGCAATGTTATGAAGCTAAAAATAGGCGGATTTGACTGTGGAGCTGATATGGTCGTCTAACGAGAGGTCGCTTTGGAATATGACACCTAGATTTCGAGCTGATTCAACAGGAGATATGCTGGCAGAGCCAATTTTGAGAGTCAGCCTTTCCAACCTCTGAATCACACTGGGTTTGCCCATAACTAATAGGTTAGTTTTATCATCATTAAGTTTCAGAAAATTTGCTGCCATCCATGTGCGGATGTCATCAATGCATGCAGCTAGTGAGTTTAGAGAATTTGAGGTGCTCGAAGGCTGGGAGGGATCAAAGCAAAGGTACAACTGAGTTTCATCCGTATAGAAGTGAAAGCCTAGATTGTGCTTGGCAATCACATCAGCAAGAGGCAGAGTATAAACCGTAAAAAGAACCGGACCAAGCACTGAGCCCTGAGGTACTCCATATTTCAGAGGTACTTCAGATGATCTTTGTCCATTCACGTCAATACTCTGGAGTCTCCCACTGAGATAGGACCTGAACCACTGCAGAGCAGTGCCAGTGATGCCCAGGCGAGATGAAAGGCGCTCTAGAAGAACTTTGTGATCGACGGTATCAAAAGCTGCCGAAAGATCAAGCAAGACAAGCAGAGACACTCTACCCATGTCTGCATTCCTAAGTAGGTCGTTGTATACCCGAAGCAATGCTGACTCTGTGGAGTGATTAGCTCTAAAGCCAGACTGGAACTTAATAGCAAGGTGTGATATACGAGTTCAGCTGGTCTGCCACGACCCGTTCGAGTGTCTTTGATAGAAATGGTAGAAAGGAAACTGGGCGGTAATTTCTCAAGTTTTCTTGGTCAAGTGTAGCTTTCTTGAGAAGTGGCCTGACTACAGCTTTTTTTAAAGGTGCTGGGACATGACCTGAGGCTAATGACATATTAACTACGTTAGTTATGCATGGCAGCAGCAGATCAATGCAACGTAGGAGGAGGACAATGGGAATAGGGTCCAGAGTACTTGTTGTCTTCTTTGATTGAGATACGAACTTTAGGACTAGATCACTAGTGACCTGCTTAAATGCAGACATTGAGGTGCAGCCAGGAACCGAGGAACAGCATTCTCGTGGGGAGGTTGTCATCGCAGGGATGGATTCCCTGATCTTGTCTATCTTCTGCACAAAGAATGGGGAGAAGCGATCGGCTAGATCATCATTAGGATCATCAGGTAAGGAGCTAATCTGGGAACGGTTGAGGAGATGGTTTATTGTCGACATCAGCATTTTTGGATTGTGCATCTGTGATTCAACAATTTTTTTATAAAAACTAGACTAAGCCTTAGCTAGGATCGATTGGTACGACCTACAGTAGTCTTCATATGCCTGTCGATGGACAGTTAGTCCGGATCTTTTGTATGCTTTTTCAAGCTTTCGCTTAGTAGACTTGGCTAGTTTAATGTCTGCGGTAAACCATAGGCCGTCTGGGCGGGGGGGGGGGGGGCACAGTGCGCTTTGTCAGAGGGGCAAACTCGTCTAGCGTGTCAGCTAGTGTCGTGTTGAAGCTATCTACCAATGATGACAGATCGGAGGGAGGATTGAGCAGCAGAGGTGAAGCAGATATTCTCGCACGGACAGCATCGATGTCAAGGGTCTTGAGGTTTCGCGATTCACAGGTTATTTTGGAGGAGGATGTGGGCACACACTGTAGATTGAATGAGATCTGCATGTGGTCAGATAAGCATGATTTGGTAATAATTGGTGATGACAAAGTACAGTTATATGAGAAAATCTGGTCGAGTGTGTGACCCTTGATGTGGGTAGGGCCATGCATATGAGCCACAAGAGACAATGAGTCAGTCAATGCACGAAATTCGATGCTGAAAGCGTCAGATAAGTTATCAAAGTGAACATTGAAATCACCCATTACGAGGAAGGTTCGATTTCTTGCACACAGAATCGAAATGAGATCGGAGAAATCTGAGATAAAGAAGGATTTGGTACCTGGTGGGCGATCGACTACTGCCACTATCGGTAGCTTGTTTTCGGGTGAGACCAGGACAATTGATTCAAAAGACTGCTTCGAGGGTACCGCAAATGGCTTGAAGTTGAATTTCGAGCGCACGACAATAGCAACTCCACCACCAGTTTTGATTGATGGGTGTGAAAGAACGAGAAACCAGATGGAGTTGCGTCTTTAATTGTCGGATAGTTTATCGATTTCAGCCAAGTTTCAGTTAGGGCGAGCAGGTCGATACCATTTTCAGAAATAAGGTCGCTTATTTCTAGAGGTTTATTGCACATTGAGCGAGGATTCCAAAGGCAAGCGTTAAGTCTGGCCGATGGGGTTACAACAGGCTTGATGACCACTAAGTTTGAGGAATTTACAGTGACGCATGTGGGGGAGCGTGCTGAGCGGTTCGAGACAAGGCTAGGAATACCGAACGAGCTGGTACTCAGCTTGCAGGTTCCGCCCAACGAGCGGCGTCTGAGCTGGCGGTTCCGGCCACCGCGGCGGCTACCGGGTGCTTTTCTTTTGTTAATGCATAGTTCATGAATCTTAGCAACAACATTAATATCCAAGTCTGATAAACCTATTTTAATTAGATTAAAAAAAGAAGACCTATCAGGAGCAGTTCCAATCTTTGTAACAAAACACAACTCAACAAAATTGAAAAGTGTAGATAAAAAAACACTGGCCTACAACTGAATCTAAGTGTGAAACAATTGAAACGTAATAGGAGACTTGGCTCGGGTATCGTGGATTTCATAAATAAACTAACTGGCAATCGTGAGATGCACATGCGTCTTCCTTCAGGAGTAAAATCTGAATTTGTCCCAGGCGGATCATTCAACGGTACTAACCGTTATTCATATGCAGGCCCAGGAACTTAGTTTACTCAGAGAATGGATGAAGGTTATACAGGCGTAAATGATCTAGATCGAGGGGCTTTGGTCCACGATAGTTTATACACCGAAACTGGATCAATGACCGAACCTAAAAGAACAGAGACAAGAAACTTGTCAGGCTTGATACTAGCCGAATCTGCTGCTAGAATTGCGCTTGATCCTCGCCAACCAAATTATGTGCGTGAAGATGCTAAAACAGTTGCAGCCGTAATGACAGCGAAAGCTAAGCTTGGACTTGGAATTGGCAGAGCATTAAACGATTCATTTGCTACTGATTTTCTAAAAGATTAAATAAGTAATCCTGCTAGTCTTAATAAGATAAAAATTATGCTCGTGGAATTGTTGGTAGAATGCTTGATATCACTCGTAAAAAGATCTAAAGAAATTTAGCTTACAAACTAATTTATATTTTTATTTTATACTTTTAAAACTCTGCTGGATTAAATATTGATCTCTTTGGTGAACTATAAACTTTTACTTGGTCAATATTTAGTCTAATATTTAATCTTTCTTCATTATTATAATACTCTTTTGAAACATAACTACCATCAAGAATTTCAGTGTAACGAGAATCATTTCCTAATTTTTTAATTACGTCTGTTGGACTAGATACTTTAATTTGTTTGTTATTCTCATCAAGCATAATACTAGGTTTCTTTCTAAAATCAAATCTAATTCCAATTGTTGACCTTGCACTAGATCAAATGCTTTGAATTATAATTGTTCACTTGATCTATCTACAATGTTTTGAATATAAGGAAGTGTTTCTTCTGTTATAAACATCCATGCGCTAAGATAAGGTTTTGAATCTTTTGAAATTTTCTCTTCAACATGAACGTCTGCAGGCTTTCCTTTTGGGATAACAATTGCAGAATTTTTGAGGACTACAAATTTCTTTTCTTGATTTTTTATTCTATATAGTAGAAATATTTTGTTTAATTCAAATTAATAATTGCATGACTGTACCAAAATCGACAAATTCCATTAGTTTAAGAAAAATCAGTCACCTCATTCCACAATCCGTTTGATTAAACTTTTGCAGTAAACGTTTGAATACTTGGTGTAACACCGAAATAAATAATCAGTTCTGGCATTGGAGGAGCACTAAACGAGTAAAAGTAAAAACATCAATCTCCAATTTTTAAGAGTTACCCAATGATATATTGCTTGATCTGATTTTCCAGTATTGCAAATAAGACACTCATTCTGTTCTGGAGAACTTAATTCATCTCCTGCAAATAACCCTCTGAAATTTTTTATATCTACTTCTTTAACATATTGGTTTATTTCAAAGTCAGTTAGTGGTGTACTTTTTAATTTTTTTTTAAATTTTTGATAGTTCTTCTTAGTTCAGAAATTATTTGTTCTTTACTAGCTCCACCGCCAAACTTTTTACCATGACTCAAAACTCTAGTGCCTAACTTTTTACCATGAGCTAGAACTGCAGTTCCTAACTTTTTACCATGAGATAGAACTCCGGTTCCTAACTTTTTACCCTTTTTACAGTGAGACAAAACTCCAGTTCCTAACTTTTTACCATGAGATAGCTGAGCTACTGCCACTCTCTGATCTTAACTTAACAAACTTTGACTTTTTAGTTTCACAGATCACACAAATTGCTTTAATCATTCCTCTAAGACCTTTTGTATTATCTATCTCGACATACTCTTCATGAATGCTATATGTAGGCTTTTTGCATTTCAAGCAGTAAATTGCCATTTCTATAATATAAAAACTTTTTTTAGCATAGGAAATGTCTCTTCGAGTAAGGGCGTTTAGTTTTGGACAAGATGTAGATACTGGGCATAAACAACCTTTACCAAATGTTCCGATAAGAGCTTTAGTTTTAGGTCCAAGTGGTTCAGCTAAGTCTCAACTTATCATGAATTGGATATTTTATGGAATTTTTAATTATGATTTTTGTAGAATTATTGCTTCAAGTTTAGATCAAAAGTTATATCGTGGACTTATGTCAATGACAAAAGAAAACAAGGCTTACTCTTGGATTAACGGAATTGATGCTATGCCAGAAGTAGACTCGTATAAGAACTGCAAGAATGTTGCTGTACTTGATGATTTAATGAATGAGGATCAAACTAAAATATTAGACTATTTCACACGAGGAAGGCATAAAGGGCTGAATATTTTCTATCTTTCTCAAGGCTTTACTAATATACCTAGGAGAGAAATCAGAAATAATGTAAATCTAATAGTAATCTTTAAGCAAAACACAACTGACATTGAATATATTCGTGATGCATATGTTGGTGATATTGATAAGAAACAATTTAGAGAATGGGTTAACTCTTGTACCGGAAACCGTTTTGGATATTGCATAATAGATCTAACTAAGACTGAATCGGAAGGCAGATTTTGGTCTGTTGATTCAGAGGGAAAGCAATTAATGACATTTTTTAATTCTTAATAAATACAGTAAAATGTTTAATGGAAAAATTTACTCTAGTGGTAAAAACCTTACAAAAGAAGTGTTCAAGAGGCATTAGATTATGAAACTAAACTGCAAAACCTGCAAGATCTAAGAGATGCAAATATTTTAGAAAACTCCAGTGAGATACAAAGAATAGAATCAGAAATTGCTATAAGAGATGCTGCTGAGCTTAGACTAAACGAGCAAGCAATAGAGAGATCTACTGATAACTCAGGTAAAGTTGTTGTTGAGAAACTTAAAAGAATTAGACCTAAACTTGCTTTACAGATAGAAAACAAAGAACAACTGCAGAAAGTTTTAGAATACAAACAAAAACCAGACATATCTAGCACAATTCAAAAAGCAAGATCTGCTATTAGTGAAGGAAAGCATAAAAAGGCAATTACTATAGCAAATCAAGCAAAGACATATGCAGCAAATCCAGAAATACGAGGAGCTATTGATGTTGCTCAAAAAGGTTTAGCTGAAGAGTTAAATATAAATCCAACTACTGGCACACCGAAGAAAACTCAAATACAAGATTTTGATAAAGCTGAATTAATTAAATTACTTAATGAAAAAAATGGGTATGTTCCAAGTTATGTAGCAAGAATAATAAATGAGATTGATAGTACAAATAAAGATTTAAAACTATATGAGCTAGGACGAAAGCTTTTTAATGAAAAAATGTATACTCCTGAACAAGAACTAGAACTGACTGCTCATGATATCTTAGAATACACAATGGGTTATTATAATAAACTTGATGGTAAACAAGTTGATACAATACAAAAAGCATATGCGTTAACAAGTGATAAAAAGAAAGATTTACTTGATATTATTGGGTCAAGAAAGGGAGTATCTAAAGTACTAAAAAAGATTGTGCAGAATCTTAGCGAAGAAAATCTTTCCAATGTTGTTACAGAATTAAACAAAAAGAAAAAAAGAAGTGTAAAAGAACAGAGAGTCTTAGATTATTTAAGACCTAGAGAAGGTAGTGGCATTAAAATAATACCATTAGTTGTAAATAATGATTCAGAAGTATTTGACAAGATAGAATTGTGGATTCGTGAACTTGCTGCTGGAAATACTGGAGTAGTAAATTCTATTAGTGCTGCTGTTGATTACCTTGCAAAATCTAGAAAAGTACCAAAGTCACACATTGCTAAAATAAATAAACTTTTATATGATATATGTAAAATGTCTGATCTTCTTGGTGTAGCTAAGAATATTCTAAAAAATGTTGAGTCAATCAAAAAGGGTACTGCTGCAAGTAAAGATGGGTATATTTTTAATGTAACAGGAACTAATAATCCAATTAGAATTAGAATTAGTGATCCTATAAAACTTAAGAATAAAAACTTTAAAGTTTGTTTCAAAAAGTTTGTTGGAACTAATTCTATTAAGAACATTACATCATCTAATAATACTTTTGTGTATAGACTTGTTGGTGGTTCTGAGCGAGTAGTCAGAGTACCGCCTGGCATATATGCTGCTGTATCTGATGATGTAAATGTTCGCATAGTAGATGCAATAAATAATTCTGTTGTATTATCTGGAAGTGACAAGTTTGTTTTAGGTATTGATACCGCTACTTCAAATTCTTGGATTACTATGCCTGCTGGGTGTACATTTGTTGCTGTTAAATATACTATAGCTCCATTACTTGGATTTACTGGAACTGTTTATACAACAGACAAGACACTTCCATTAGATACATATAGTGCAGCTCCTGGAAAACAGTTTACGCAAGTAGTTGTAGATCCAGCAGAAAAAATTACTTCAGAGAATGAAGTTTTTGTTTCTGACCTAAACTTAATTCTCATAAACTGTAATTTGGTTACTAGCAGGACAAGTTATATAAATAATATAGAAACACAAGCTCTTAGAAGTTTTGCTTATAATTTCTATCCTTGGGAACAAATGGTATATGAGCCGAATACTCTTGAATATCACAATCTTGTTGGTGATTCTATTTCTGATGTATTAATTACTATTACAGACCAAAATTTAAAAGTCTTTGATTTTGGTTCTCAGCAAATTACTGTTGTAATAGAAATTATTGAAATATAAAATGAGAATGTCAATAAGAATAACCGGAACTACCAGTTCAGATTCAAAAACTCTTGTTCCTCCAATCCTATTAGGATCTGATTCTGGTTATAACAAAATTTTGCTTACGGAGAGTTGAGTTTACGTATACAAACAGAGTAATATCAAATATTACTACTTGTGTAAACGATATGCTTTGGTACAGATCAAATATAACTAACCCTAGCAACTTTTCTGTTGCAGTCCCTGAAGGATACTACGATAGTTCAAAACTTGTCACTTACCTAAATAATGCCTTACTAGTAGCAAAGCCATTTTTAAATCCATTAGCTAGACCTCCAATGAATGGTATACAATTTAGTGTAGATACTGATGATAAAATAATTATGCAAGTTGGTCAAGACTATCTTGTGCTACTAGGAACAAATTCTGGAATAATCAACTCTATTGGAGATACTTTAGGATTTAGTTCAAATTTACAAGGCACATTTGATGCTGCGATGGTTGGTGGCACTCCATTTGAAGCTGTAGAAAAAGCAATGTATTTCTCTGGAACTTATAAGGCTTGGAATAAAATGCAACTTCCTGATAATTCTGGAGTAAAATGGGTAAGTATTGATTGCGATCTTGTAGATCCTAGTAAGAACTATGTTGAATATAAAAAAGGATTTTTTATAGCAATCATCATCTTTATATTTAATTGATATTAATGATATTAATCCAGGAGAAAAGGTTGACGTGCACATTCCAAATATATTATTCTTGCCAACTCGCGGAGACATTGATGGTGTTAGCAGTCTTAAAATTAATTTAACAGATCAAAATAAAAATGCAATAAATACTATTACAGATGTTATAGCTACGTTAGAAATTTCGAAATAATATATGATGGGTAGCTATGCTAGAATTGGTCATGGTAGGATAACTGGTGGAAAATATCATGGTTCTGGTGTACTTGATAAGATTATTGATGGCGTTGGGAAAGCAGCTCCTGTGCTTACTGGACTAACTGGGCTTAGTATGAATATTGCCAACAAGGGAATTGAAATGCATCAGGCAAGAAAATTAACTGAGTTGCAGACAAAGAAAGAAAAGATTGACCAGGAATATGCTAATAAACGAAGAGAACTTGATGACAAACTTGATGAGGAAAGAAGAAAGAAAGAACTTGAGTATGAGTTGGAGAAACGTAAAAAAGAAGAAGATTATGATAGAAAGATGAAAGAGATGGATCTTGAGATAAAACGAGCAATGCTTGATAAACTTAAACCAAAAAGCAAAAAGAAATACAAAGCAAAGATGGAGAATTCTGAGACTGAAAATTATTCGGAAACGTTAAAACAGAATGATCCTAAGGCATACAAAGAAATAGAAAGAGTTATAAAAGAAAAATCTGCTGTACCTGCTATTATGCCTAGAGCTGATAGATATGAAGGATATATGAAAAAAAAATTGGTGCTGGTTTATACATTCAGAATAAGAAATACATTTTTACTTTTTTATATAGAGAAGAAAGGGCAAGTGCACCGATTGACACTATACTTGAATTGGGAGATCCTAGTTTTCCTAACTACAAAATTAAAGATCATCAATACAGAGAGTTTTATCAGAGTAATGGAAATGAGACAGATGAAATTGCAAATAAACTAGTAACATTAACTGTTCCTGGTGAAAAATAACTATGCTATGTTTTATCTGATGCTTATCTATTGCTTGAAGCGCAACTACGAGTCCAGACAGCTGCTAATGGTACCTATAATGCACCTAATAAAAACCTTGCTGCTGTTCTTGTTAACAATGCTGGAGCATGGATGTTTAGTTCAATGAGAATTAGACTTGGTGCAGAGGAAATAGAAAGCTATTCATTAAAAGAGGGTCCTGGAAGTGTCTCAACTCGTATGGGTTATCTCACTTATCCAAATGATTACAACCGAACAGAAGGACCTGCCACTGGATGGAAAAAAGATGAGGCAAGCTGAATTGAGGATTTTTATCCTACTACTGCTAACAATGGTGGAAATGCAATAAATGATAAAAGCTATCCATATTTAAGTCATCCCGCATCTTTAGCAACTGCTAACAATAACGGTTTCATATATAGAAGAGGACTCTCAAATATCTTAGCTAATAATCCTGGAACTTAAAGTATTTCACTTCCACTTGCAAGACTGTCTGGATTTTGTGCTGATATGAATAAAATTCTTTATAATATTCCTTTCATACTTGAAATGACACGCACTAGTGGTAGTGATTTTGATACTATTATGACTGGACCAACAGGTGCAGCTGCTAATACTACAAACGCGATTTTAGCAAGAGGAGGGGCTGCAGCAAATGGAGAAGGAGTTTGGACTGCATTCAAAATTAGTATGTCAAAAATGAGACTGATGGTTCCTTTTGTTAGTCCTAAAGAAAGCATTCAAAGAGCGCTTGCAGATGTATCAAGTGAGAGAGCAAAGAAAATTAGACTTCACAGAGTCAGACGTTATGAAAATATGACACTAAATAATTTCAACCAAGGCCTAAAATATACTAGAACTCTATCTGTACAAAATACTATTGATAAAGTCAGGTGGTTAATTGTTGCAGCGCAAAACACAAACAAATATAATGATTATACTGGAAATCCTTGCACATACAATCATTGCGATATTAAAAATGTAAGTGTGTTTGCTAATGGTTCAAAACAATACCCTACTGTTGCTAGAAGTAGCTTTCCTAGAGATGGAAAGTGTTCTACTGCATATTTAGATTTTACAGAGTTTAGAAAACAATATCTTGGATTAAATGAACTTACAGAACCAGTTGGTGTTACTTATCCTGAATGATTAACACTTATACCAATTCATGTAACTGATTTGCAATATAATGACGAACCTCTAAGAATTACTTCAAAACTTGATGTAAGTATTGAGTTTAACGCTCAAATTCCTCCTGCTGCAGATGCTAATAGTGCTGGTGCTGGTGGAGCTGGGAAAGCTGCAATTCCAGCGATAAGTATTATGGTTAATTATTTAACTATCTGTGAGAACACTGCTGAACTTACTTCTAATGGTAATGGTTCACCATTTACTTGCAGTAAATGAACATACGTTTATGATGGAAATGACATTTAAAAAAATTTAAACCAGAAATATAATGAATTAATTTGATTTTGTCAAAGGTTCGGATGAGTGGAAAAAATCAATATCCTTGAAGGCTCAGAGGTTTACTCAGTGCATGGAAATTATCTAGTATTTGAGATCAAATTGAAACTGATATAGAATTAATTGCAAATAGAAAACTAAAAAAATACATCGCTAACAGTTCTAGTATTAGATTTCCTCCAATGATATTCGGTAAAGTATTTGAACCTATTGCTGCAAAGTTTTTAGAAAGGAAACTAAAAGTAAAACTTGATAATGCAAACGATTGTTTTTGTAGTGATGATGTATACAGATATTCTCCTGATATAATAATAAACAGTAATACTCTAGTAGAAATAAAATGCTTATGGAGAAGAAATATTATTGATGATTTTATACCTAAACAATATCACGCACAATGCTTATTAGGCTTACATGTTTTAAAACTTAGTGAATGTTTTTACTCTGAATTTGAGATTTTTGTTCCTGGATTTAATTGTGAAGAACCTCCGTTAGATTACGTAGCAAGTGGTAATGTAAGAATTCCTAATACTGATTTGGATATGCCACTTAGAGAACCAATTTTTATGCTATTACTTAAAGATGAAAAGTATTTTGATTTTGAGTTTGACATTATAAGCAAGTATGGTAGATTTAACAATAAGAAAGCAAATGGTTATGATATGAATTATTATATAAGAAGATGTTTGATCCAAGTGGTAGAAGAAGATGATCCCTGTAGATTTGTTTGAATAATTCCTATTGTTAAAGAAGTGCTGGATAGATCAAAAATTTTAATTGTTAACTATATAGATGAATCCAAGGCATCATTTTGATGTGGGCGTCAGTAGAATAAATGGTTATATTCTATCACATCTTGATGCAAATGGTAATAGAATTATTAATATGAGAGATCATGTGAATGATGGTGATGCTGTAACTAAATCGTATGCAGATACAAACTTTATTGTAAATAGTGGTACTTCTTTAAATTTACAGAATAAACCAATTACAAATCTTGCTCCAGATGTTTATTCGACAGATGCTGTTAATGTAAGTCAAGTATCTAATTAAGTTAAAAAATCTGGAGATACAATGACTGGAGATTTCAATATGAATAGTTTTGCTATTACTTCTACATATTGGAATTCTAGTCTTACTACACCAACAGTTTTACCTGATGACTGTTGTGTTACTTATGGAGGATTAAATCGAGATGTGTTATTGAAGAATTCTCCTGCTACAACAAATTTAAATATGAATAATAATTCTATAATCAATGTTGCTGAACCTGTTAATTCTTCTGATGCTGCAACGAAATCCTACGTTGATAGAACAGTTAACAAAATAACAGAAGTTGTACTAACCTTTAATCCTAGGGCAATGAATTCTATTATTAATATTTTACTGCATATTCTTGGACAAATAAAAGTTCTCCACTAATAATACTAAGTGCAATGGTTGTTGGATCGTCTAACTGTATACAACTAAAGCCTAGCAGTGATATGACAATAGTATCAGGAGATATATGTGCTATAATACATCACCGACATGAACTGATTTTAAATATTATGCATACTTTACAAGAATCCCGACGGAATATTATTATGTTGATAACCTAGGAAATATGAAAGTTAATCTATTAATTTCGTACATAAGTACCTGAAAAATGTAGATGGACCAATAAAACAATTAATTCTTTTAATTTTGTTGCTTTATGCTTACCTTTTACTAGCGGAAATAGTTTTGCTATATGCATTATTGACTCATGTTCTAAACAATGATGATTACAGAATAACTCAGAACACCTTTTTTAAAGTGTTTCTTTGCTAAGCAATATATTTTTGTAGGTCTTTGTTTAGAATATTTATTCCTTGCATAATAACAATCTGCACATATGATTATTTTGTTATTTCTTAAAATGCCGCAATCGAATTCTGTTTCTGTGCAATCTAAATCGCAAATATCGCAACACATTTCATACTTTAACTTTGATCTTCGTTTAACCTTTTGGCAAACTGGGTGGCCTGACTCTAAGTATTCAATTTCGCTAAATGATGTCGAACAAGTATCACAAAACATTTTCATTTCTATAGAATGTCATTTTTAACTCTAAATGAAAGAAAAAGGGAACGGAAATTTAATCCAGAGTCAGATATAAGCCAGATATTCAAGCCAAGGCCAAAAGTAATTCCAAAAGGTTTCTTTAATACTGCTGAACCGAATGAAAGTCATCAGGCAGACATTTTATATATGCCGAACGATTCTGGATACAATAATGCTTTGAGTGTTATTGATGTCGCTAGCAGATATAAAGACTCGAGAGCACTTAAAACAAAGTCTTCTAAAGAGGTAACACAAGCCATAATGGATATTTATGAAAAAAGTTTATTGAAATGGCCAAAGAAGATAACAGTAGATCCTGGATCTGAGTTCAAAGGAGAGTTTATGAAAGAAATGAAAAGACATGAAACACAAGTTATAGAAGCTACCAGTAAAAAGAGTGTTGCACTTGTTGAAAGAATGAATAGAACTGTAGCAGAGAGAGCATTTATTGCGCAATATGAGAAGGAATTAGAAAATATTAATAATGGAGATTATACTAGAAATAAAGAATGGATTTCTAATTTACAAAAGATTATTGATTATCTAAATAATAGTGTTACAAGATCTATTGGTGAAGAACCTGTAAAGGCGATAAAAAAAGAATCAGTAAAACTGAGTATACCAAAATATCATAGAATAGTTGGAGAACAAGAACAATTATTATAACTTGGAACAACTGTTAGATATTTACTAGAACCTGGTGAAGGAGAAGATGAAAAAAGAAGAAGAGCTACAGATGCAATATGGAGCTTGACTAAACATACTATTGTTAGAATAATGGTATTGAAAAAACAACCGGTTAGCTATTTCATTAATGATGTTAAAAGGAGTTTTGTTAGAGAGGAATGGCAAGTTGTTAAGCAAGAGGAGTAGTTTCTCTTTGTGAACGTTCTGCTATAATATCGTCAAACTCTTCTTTTGTAACTACTTCATCAGATAAAGCATCAGTTATTTTTTAAATAAATTCTGTGCTAGAATTGAGAGTAAATCTTTTTCTTTTATCTATTTCAACTAAAACACCATCAACTGCCATTAGCATTGCTGTTAATGCTGAGAGAACAGAGACTACATTAGTTATATCTGGATGTGTGTGAATATGTGTTGTAGAAACTGTAACTCCTAAAGCTACTATTATATTTACTATTTTAATTATATATCTTACTCTTGTTAACTGAGTAAACATGATCTAACTTTAGTTTTATACTCAACTACCTCATCATATCTTTGAAGAACAATTTTTTTTCTTAAATCTGCCGTTTCCTATAATTATTAAAAGTTTTTCAATTCTTGGAATTTTATTTGCAAGGTCTTCTTGAAATAGATGATAGTGTATGGCTACACCTTGGAAACATGCAATCGCAACTTCCACTGCTACTTTCTTCTTCATCATAATCACTAACTCTAATTGTAGGAACACCAAGTTCTTCAAGTTCTTCATTATAATCATATTCAGTCTTCCAAGACTCCTCATCTTTATTGCAAAAGCAATCATTAGTTGTAAACTCTCTCTGTAATATGTCGTCAATATAATAAAATCTCCAACACTTATTATGATTGCAGCTACTATAATCTTCACTTTCTAATTTTGAATTAATTGATAAGATTTCTTTATATTTTTCAGGCCAACTCATTTTTATAATTTTAGAACTTCTCTCTTTACACTTTCTAATGTGTTTTTCTACTAGTTCTGCTCTAATATTTATAGCTTCATATACAACTCTGCGCAGTAGATAATCAAAACTGTAAACTCTATAAATTGTATCAAATAAAAATGTATTGTTTTCTAATAGGGTATACTTTGCGACAAATATACCAAGTTCTTTTACAGTTACTGGAACATTAATTTTATGTGTAGAATATTTATTTATTATGCATTTAACTCTATTCTTCCACTTGCCAGCATTTTATCCATTTCTTCTGAGCAACGTTCTAGAAATGTAAGATAAAGGCATTTAGTATAAATATAAAATAATACATTTAAATCAAATTTAGAAACTGAAAACAATTACTATAATATATAATAACTAAATTTTTGTAATATAGTCTATTGTTTTCCATTGCGCCGAAGCAACATCTGTTGGAGTAGGATTTGATTTTTCTTTTTCGGACACTGACACTCAGGAGGGCCACTTCAAAAGGAGACCGAGCGATAGCGAGGTCAAATTTTGGAGTGTGCTCAAGTGAGGGTCAGGGTGCGAAATGGAAAAATCACATACTACTCGAAGGCAGGCAGTCTTCACACCAAGTGCCAATCTGGCTTTCAGCAGTTGATTTTCCTGAGCCCAAGATTGCTACTGTCTACAGCTTACAACAATCGTATTATTTCTACCCAAGACAGGGTAGGCACGCACGCTATGAACTGCAGTTCTTCTCCCTGGCACGGACTAAAACGACTATACTAGCTGCTCTCCAGCTGTCATAGCCACAGCTGAAAATTAATGACCCCGGCCTACCCCCACCCAATACGGAACGCCCAATCGCCTGAACTAGCCTGCTCATCCGGCTCAGTGACGTCAGCACCACGCGGTAATGGCTACCGGCCGCGTTTTCGATATACCGCCCAAAACCACTATCCCTGTACACAAATTCAAAACAAAAAGTCACGCACGCTAAAAGAAGGTCGCTAAAAATGTTCGTCACTGCAAGGGTCGCCAAAATGTAACTGGGTTCCAGGGGTCAGAGGCTAATTCCCGCCATACTCCGGCCACGCTGCCGCTCGCCATGCCGCTGAGCTAGGGTAAGACGAGCGGCCGTCGGGTTAGACCTCTTTATAATATCGCATGCGCCAACAAAAATAGAGGAGCTAAACAAGTCTACAGGGAGGGTCCGATACAAAGTGGCCCAGACAGATAGGTGCGCAAGAAGACGCAGCAAGCTCGAACAAACGCGTTACTTGGGGTCAGTCGGCTTCTGCAGTCCTGTCGTTGTGCCGACTCCGAATCCAACAGTACGAGCGTACGTCGTCCAAAACCCGGCTGGTTGAGTAACTGCTGGCTAGTCTGAGTCGACAACTACCACAGTCGTAAGCTTCCGCCGAAAGTCACCAACACACGGGGGGGGGTCACGAACACGCTACACGGGGAACGCAGAATAAAAACAAGTCAACAACGAGCGAGCTATCCAGCTCCACTCGGGCCTTGGGTACTAGTTCCCTTGCGTGCGTGGCAGCATCACCGGAGCACGCCTGCACGAATCCAGGTGCATAACTCGGCGAGACCGGGAGCCTCCAACACCACGACTTACTTGGCCAACTTGCCGTACCCAAGAGACCCGGTGACCTCTCGTCACCACACATCCGGCAATGCAGAGGTCTGACCCTGGCCTAGCCGGTGACGCCTACCCTCACTATAGCCGTCCGGTCCCAGCCATCCGAACCCAGCCTGGGTACACATGGACGCAGGTAGGCACGCACATGCAGACGTTGGGCCCGGGCTTCCACTGGGCGAATTAGGCAATCGCCGAGGCCACTGGCAAAGGGGACGACAGAAAAATCTATAAAACTTAAAGATTGCTATGCTGTGGTGAGCGGTTACTAACTGACACCAATCCACTTTCCATATCGACACTTGCTGGCAGCTTGTTATCGAAGTGAGCCGCTATGACAAACAATTCGAACAGTGCAAGAACTAGAGGTGGCGGTGCGAACTGTTTGCAGTGGCTGTTGGTACTAAGGGTTTTTTGGGCGGGTCGACGACCTTTTTTCTTTGGGGGGGGTTCGACAAATTTCCGAAATAAGCCGCAATCCACTCTAATTATGCTAAACTCGTCAGGTCTTTGGCTTTGCAAAGCTCAAATTTTGAGCGGATATGGTATTGCATCTTCAATATTATTAGTCTACCGATTTTCATGTCATTTGTGCGTTCTCGTGCGTGCTCACTCATGTAAATGAGCTGCAAGGACGGGGTCATACCACAATCCACATCAATCTGCTTTAGAACGCCTCAAAACCACCACCAATGACCAGCCCCAAGCTCCAACAAGTTCGAAATATGAAACTACGCTGCATGCGAAATATATCCAGGCATTTTTTCGCGATTTCGCTCTCACGGTCTCACGAAGTAAAGTGACACAGATTGCAGGGGCCCGGGTCAGCTTTGCAATCCACCGAAATCCAGCGCATTCGAAAGCAACAGGAAAGAAATCCTGTGCGAAGAGCTCTTTTTTATAGCACATGACAATACTCTGCGACTATCACACTAATAAAATTTCAGTTGTATTGGCAAGGGCATTCTCGCGCTATGCATTGCAATAGACTGCAATGGCCTGGACCTATACTGCAATCTAATTCAATCCGCCACATCTAACCTAAAACAACTATAGATATATATCGCTGAGCTCCAGTTTTTATTGCATATTACAGCCCACTCATTGTGTGTACACCAACTTATATAATGGTGAGCCGTGATGGCATACGAGGTAAGGTGGTTGCTTTTCACGACCTCGGGACCGAGGCCGTGGGTTCGATTCCAGCGTTGTGGGATCCTTTATGGCAGCTGCAAGCGGCAGCCGTAAGGGCTCTTCTGGCAATAAAAAAAGAGGCTGTTATAGCAGCTATTTTTACTTTTGTATAATTAAAAAAATGTGCATCCACACACTAGAAATGCGAGGCAATCGCCAGAAATGGCCTGGCGAAATACCGCAATCCTTTATAATCTCCTTCATATCATATTCAAATGTCCAGCTTGAAGCTCAAGTTTACATTGCATATAAGGCGAGACTCAGTTCACAGTGTAACCACAAAATTTCGCTCCATCTTGCGCATGCGTTCTCATGCGATTCGCTGATATCAACGGCAGGAGCCTGTTCTAATGAAAGAAAATCCAATACACTCTGCCAAAATCCGCTGCAAAGCAACCAGAATACGTCTACTGGAAGCTTTAATAGCGATTGCAGGTTGTTTAGTATTTGCTTATTGTGTAGTTGGACAATTTCACAAAAATGGCCTTGACTATCCTGCACCAATGCAATCCAATCGACAGTGGTGGCCCTGGCCAATTCACCACAATCATCTGATTCAAATTCCCCCAAATTAGCTTTCTTAATGCTCCAATTTTCAATGCATATTATGATGCTCTCTGTTTAAAGTGCACCCTCGTCGTTGAAACCATTTGTGCTCTTACAATCTCGGGCATTGCATGGCCACCAATGCAAACGGCTCGGCTAAAATAGCAGTACACCGCAATATGGGAATTTGAACGTGAATTGATTCCCGGAACCTCTATTTGTCATTGAATTTTACATTGTATTGTGCTAAAAGTGAATCCACCGAATTTTCAAGCTATTTTGCTCATTGTCAACAATGCACGTCATCAAAAGCAGTGGCAGGGACCAATACTAAAATCTATAGACAAATCAACGGAAAATCGACTGCAGCGAAGCTCCAACTCCCATGCAACGTAGAAAAATCTCCTTTCATGCGAACATACTCTCAACCCGCTCTTTCCGATCAATCTCGAGCAATACATAGGTATTAACGGCAATGGCCAGGCAAAACACGGCAATCTATTAGGGTCAATCAAAGATTACTTTAGAAGGGCTAGGCCAACGTTAAACGTTTCTTACGTGAAGCAGCCCACTGTGTTTAAAGTGCAGTCGAGTCTTTTTAATCACACGTACATGTGAAATCGCAAGCAATGAATAGCAACCGTAAAATGGCCCAAGCTAATACCCGAACTGGTGGCCAATCGACGAGAAATCGGCAGTGCAAAGCTCCAATTGTCATTGCATGTAACATTCTGCTCCGTCTAGTGAAAACTTGGAAGTTCAAGCTGCTTTGCTTTTTGACTGTCAGCAATGCACGGAGCTTGACAGCAATGGTCAGGGCCAATATCGAAACCCATTGCAAATCGAAAAGATTAGCTTTACTAAACTGCTTCTTTTATTCCACGTAACTGAACACTGTGCGAGCCCGTAACTTGCACTCACTGTGAGCTTTCAATCTAATGCTATGCATGGCAATCGATAGCAATCATCCGAGAAAAAACGCCAATCCATAACGGTCCACTGCTAATAGACTGGCAACTGCTAAGAGAATCTCGTACTTACCTTGCATATTACATCATACTATCAAAATGGCAACCACACCTTTTCAAACAATCGAGAATGTACAATCGAGGACGATGCATTACAATCCACGGCAATGGCCCGTCTTCGACCAAAATCTGTTTCAGATTGCCTACAAATTGGCGGTTCAAAGCTCAAATTGTATGCCACATTTTTTTCCACTGTGCGCCTTCCATCTCTTGCAGTGTCTGGCAACTGACCTTAACGACCCAGAAAACACAGCAGTCTGTGACGGTACGTTACTAATGAACTCAAACCTGCTGGGAGAAGCTCTAAGTTCTGGTGTACTAAAAATGTTTGAAAATTGCAGCCACATTTTTTCAACCAATTGCGAACGTTCAATCGAGGACGATGAACGGCAATCGACGGCAATAGCCGGCCTCTATTGCTATCCGTTTTTGATTGATTATAAGTCAGTGGTTCAAAGCTCTAATTACCATTCCACGTGACGTTCAGGTTCGCTGACATTGATGCAAAAATCTACCATAAATTGGATTTGAGATGCTTTAATGTTTCGCTGGCTTTATATCAGAATTTTCAATTTCCGACGGTATCATGGAGAGCCAGATAAAAATTTGTGGACACAGCTACTTCTGGTCGACTTTTGTGCCCGCCTAAGCTCGCTATCATCCGCCGCTGGTCGACCATGTCCCTGGAAATGCACGCATGCGGTTGCACGTGATAGTACACTGCACTAATACGCCATACTAATTGGCGTTTCGTGCAGCCAATTATTAGTCAATTTGAAAAGGATAGCGAGTAAAGCCGGGTCTTTGCCGTCGATTGCTATGCATTGACCGAGGTTAAACTCACAGAATGGGTTGAAAGTTTGTGTGCGCTCTGTGAGATGTTATGCGGCATCGTAATTGAAGCTTCGTGCGGCCGATTTCCCTTTGATATGCCTAAGAATCGTGGTATTGGCCTTTGCCCTGGCTGTCGATTGCCGTGCATTGTTGGCAATAGGCAAAATAGCTTGGAAATTCTACGGTTTTACTTTCAACACAATCAAATGTACAATGCATTGACACTTACAAGATAGTGCAGCCATTTTTTAGTCGACTTGCCATGAATTGCATTGGATTACTGCTTGGAGCCGGGCCATTACCGTAGATTTCCATGCATTGCCTTAGATTGTACGACCGCAGCAGGTCAAGATAACGTGGTTTACTTTTAACAGAGTACATCATAATACCAGTGAAACTTGGAGCATTGAGAAACCTATTTCGGGCAATTTTGTACCGTATGGTTGTGGATTGCAGTATTGGTGTGGGCCATTGCAGCCGATTGCAGTGCATCGCTTCAGAATGATGGAGGCAACAGAAATTAAATTGTGCGAGTACACTATAAACGAAGATTGAAGCATGTGCAACAACTATTGCAGCTTTAATTTTACACTTTCTGGTCGTTTATCGGCGGATTGTGGCATTGGCCCGAGCCATTGCAGTGCAATGATGAAGAAAGGTCGCAGTGAATTGTAGTGAAATTGTGCGAGTACACAATAAATGAAGAGTAGAGCAATGAGCAATCACAGTTAGAGCTGCTAGCATACGATTTCTGATCGCTTTCAGCTGATTACTGTGCATTATAACAGATTACCGTATTGGATAGGGTGTGCACCTCGAACTGAGTCTAGTCTTACATGCAATGTAAGCTGGAGCTATATGTTGATTATTTGATGATTTGAATTAAGTTTTAAGTGGATTAGAGTTAATTGCAGCATTTGCCCAATCGTTTTGGGCGATGGCCGCCAATTGCCAGAGCTCAGGAATGTACAATTTTTAGATTTTACTAGGATGTGCACTCAAAACAGTGCGCTTTAATATGAAACACATATGGAACTCGGCCATATCTATGTTGTCTACTCGTCTTGCAGTATGATGGATTCAAATGGACTGCAGTATAGGCCCGGGCCATTGCAGTCGATTGCAGGACGAGCATGAGAACGCCCAAGCCAATTAAAGTCAAAATTTACTATTATGATTGCCCGCAGAGTGTGCTGTCACATGAAATAAAAAAGGGAGCTTTGCATGCAGGATTTATTTCGTATTGTGGTGGAATGAAGTAGATGTTGTGCATTGCAGAATTTGCCTCGGTCGCTGGAATCTATTTAAGTGTACTTCGTTAAAACGTGTGAGCTGAATCACTCAAATCTTGTGGGTACAATTTACGTGAAGCGTAGTTTCCTATTCCAAACTTTTTGGAGCTTTACTCATCTTCGTAGTGCTGTATTTGAGGAGAACTAACGCGGATTTTGGTGGTTTCCTGTGCATTTCCGGGCAGGCCTTTGTCTTTTCAGCTAATTTGAATGAGTGAGCGTGCGAACAATTTCATCAAATTTGGTGAATAAATAAAATTGAAGATTTACTACAAGATCCAATCAAAATATGAGCAAGCCAAACCCAATGTCTTGTTGATTTTACCCCAATTGAAATGGATTCGAACCCACATCGCATCAGAATTTGTGTGGGAATTCTGGTGAAATCATGCAAGTACGCTATAAACGGAGATTAGAGCAACTTCCAATCACTTTTAGAGCATAAATCGTACGCTTTCTGGTCATTTGGCAGCAGATTGGGGTGGACAATGGTATTGGCCCAGACTAATCCAGTCGAATTCTGTGCATTGTAAACACTGAATTTGAAAAATAGGACACAAATTCTACAGTTTGACTTTGAATACATTTAATCCAATAACAATTGCAGCTTGGTGCAGCCAGCTTGTGGTCGATTAGCCATGGACTGCAGTGGATTGCTGCTCGGAGCCAAGCCATTGTCGTATATTGCCCAGCATTGCATGAGATCGTATGACTGGGAATTGGTTAAAAATGATGTGACAGCACTTTAAACATATCAACCAGCTCATTTTGTACTATGCATTAAAAATTGAAGCATTGAGAAATCGATATTGGGGAACTTTGCCTTGAAATGCTTTTCATTGCAATATTAGCTCGGGCCATTGCAGTCGATTGCAGTGCCTTGCTGAAGAATATTAGCCTCTGGTAGGAAATTTTGAATGTTTGATTAAACAATAACTGAAGAGTAATGTGACTTGCAATTACAGTTACAGCTTTAAGTGTATGCGTTCGGATCTCGTTATGGCAGATTTTGGCGGATTGTGGTGGATTGCTGTATTGGACCGGGCTCTTGCAGTCAATTGCAGTGCATTGCATGAGAACGGGCGTGCACAATGGATTGACGTGTTGTGGATGCACTTTGAACTAAGTCAGGTCTTATATGCAATGTAAATTAGAGCTTCTATAAATATATTTCTAGTTTCTTTGAGGTGGGTGTGGTGTATCGCAGTGGATCGCAGTATTCGCTCGGGCAATTGTTTTCGATAGCAGGGCATTGCACGAGAACGCCTGCACAAATGCAAGTGAAATTGTATGAGAACTATTTTCACAAATTGTATTGTCAAATTCAATAAGAAAGCTTCTCGCGAGGATTCTTTCATTTTGCTGTGGAGGGCCGTGGATAGTGGTGGATTGAGGTATTGGCTAGAGCCATTGCAATCTATGTCAGTGGATTTCGTAAGAACGCTCTGGCATGATAATCAAAAATTGTGTGTGCACATTTTAAATGAAGCGTGTTTTTATATTTCAAACTTTTTTGATATTGGCGGTGCTGAATTATGATGCGTTCAATTTGAATTAAAGAGAATTGCGGTAAAGACTTCTGTCTTTGTAGCTCACTTACCTGAATGGGCCTTAGCTCAATGCCTGAAATTGTATAGATACGTAAAATCAGAGACATATTACAATATTCACTCGAAATCTGAGCTCGCAAACTTTAAAGTCATGCTGATTCTAGCCTAATTAGAGCGGATCGTGGTCGGTTGGGGTAGATGGCAGTAATTCGTCAAACCCTAGATTGAGGTACATGTCTTCATGGTTGGAGCTCAATTACATTTGTCATTTGTCATTTGTCATTTGCTCATTTGCACGAGTGGACGTGAGTGCTATGACATTGAACTTGGTGGATACATAAAATCGATGATGTACTACAACATCAAATCAAAATTCGAACGGCAACGACCATCTCTTGTCGGTTTTAGCATAATTGGAGTGGATTGGGGCAGAGGCATAGCATGGGCAGATTACCAGGGCGAAAGTGCCAGGAGGGGCCAAAAGGAAAATGGATTATGTATTATTTCGTTGTAAATTTGTTAAGTTCAGAATACCAATCTTGATTTCAAGCAAGTTCTTGTTTCAATGCACTTGACTATAGCTGGTTGAACTCGTTAAACATGTTTCCAGACTTTACGAAGCTGTTCTGGTCTCACCCGACACGGAAACACCGGGTTGGCTGGCGATCGCAGTGCAATAAGAACTCCAACGTTCACCTCTTTTTCCGAGTTTTAACTGCCCTACTCGTCCGCTCACTTCATCCTGGCTGCCGCATGCGGGCTGCGTCGAACCACCGGCGAACCCGGCCTGATATGCCGAGTCCCGAGGGCCAGCCAGCGTGCCGTGGTCGAGCGCCTACACACCGTTTGACCACACAAGATTGGCTTATTTAACTGGCTGTGCTACGGCAACACACCAATCTATTCTAGAGACTTTTCAGGTGTCTAAAACAAAATACTCTCCAGAAATGAGAAGGCAATTTGTGTAAACCGTGAAACCCTCAGCTTAAACCTGGCAGTATTTTGTGCTGCAAGTCAAGATTTCATGGTCATATATTTTTCTGGACCAATAGGTAACGCCTCCTGATTCTTCTCGAGATCAACAACTGATATGGGCAAAATTGAGTAAAGTCTTAGCTATCACTGGCAAACACGACTCTGCAACAGCGTGGAGTGCAAGAGTGGAGAATGTTAAAGCTATCAATGATGGACTGGACAGCCTTTTAGATCTATTGGGGCAACTGTCTAAGGACACAAGTGAAACGATTGAAACATGAAGTTAAACTTGCAGTCTCCTATATTGTATTTTAAACTTATACTTTTCTGCTCTGTCGCCATTTTGCTACAATATCTTAAGAAAGATTGACCGTGTTCCCAAATGAATGCAGGATCCAAAGATTAACTTCAAAGACTTCTCTCATGACCTTCACTCTCTTAAGATTTACTTTTCAATATTTCGAATAGACCCATGACAGGAATCACTAGTGCTAAAGAAGATGTGAAGTGTCTGGGGTTGCATTTGAACGAAGAATCGGCCGAATGACGCAGATGAATGGATAAATCTCTCACGATGTTAGTCTCATAGCAGATGAGGATATTTCAAGCATCACAAAGAATCTATAGACAATCTCCGACAACAAATTGCAATTAGTTTTTCCCAGCTCAGAAATATAATTTCTTGTTGGAAGTTAAAAATATTTTGAAGACGTGATCAGATCAAACTCCGCCTGGCATATCTAAATCTCGGGACTTCTTGTGTTCAGAAGTTGATTGAAAAGAGCTTTAAATCAAATTATGTGACTCCAAAATGCTTCTTGCTACACGTCACGACTCGGCACCAAAGAAATCAGTGGAACTCATGTCTTTCAGAGAGTTGCCTTGCAAGTTTGTCTCACCATAGCTGTATCCGTTGACAGTTATGGACGTTCTTTTAGCAAGCTGAAAATAATCCTGTCTTATCTGGGAGCATCACTGGGGCAACATTGACCGGATGATCTGGCCTTGTTAAGCATAGAGAAAGAATCACTGGACGATATTGACTTTCAAACTGTAATGAACAAATTTGCCACATTCAAGGCCAGAAGAAAATTGTCCTACGTTGCAGCTGTGAAAGGTACGTTGTACCTTTACTGCAGTTAGTTCAACTTTCTCGGCTTGATATGCCTGCTAGCGTGCGTTGTTTGCATTTCTTCTTTGGATGAGCTATATAGCTGCAAGGTTTGACCAGGGGGAGGTGCCATTTGTAGCTTTCTCCCGGGGCTCCGAAAGGTCTCACTAGGTTTCTGGGATCGGGATGTACTGCAGTGAATTGTAGTAACTCGGTTAACCATGATTAATCAAGCTCACGGAGACTGACTCCTTACCAGAGCATTTGTGAAGGCTTGGCCGAAATGGATTCGACGAATTACCACAATCCACCACAATTTACTTTAATTAGCCTCCTTTGCCGAGCTCACACTTTGCACTAATATTGTAGTACGCATTCGATTTTATCTATCCATAAAGATTCATGTAGCTGCAAGTACGAGCACATATGCAAATGAGCTTCGATGCCGGACGCCTGTACTGAAATCCACCACAAACCATTCTAGTACCAGTCAAATCGAACATAAACAACCTGAGCTCAGCTCCAAAAAGTTTGGAATATCAAACTACGCTACGCATACAATGTACCCAGAAAATTTTACCCGGTTCTGATCAGGCATTCTCACAAAGTCCACTTCAGCAACATTGAGGTGGCCCGGGCCAATCAAGCAATCCACCACAATCCATATAAATTTACTGCATTCCACATCACAACAAAAGAAATACTGTTCAAAAAGCTCTTTTTTATTGCATATGACAGCACAGTCTTTGACAATTGTACTGAAAAAAATATTTCACTTGCATGGGCCAGGCCGTTCTCGTGCAATGCTCTGTAATCGACTGCCGTAGCCCAGGCCAATACCACAATCCGCTTTAATCCACCGAATCCGCCCCCAAAATATTTGAAATAGATTTCGCCAAGCTACACTTTGTATTGCAAATTAAAGCGCACAGTGGTGTGTGCACAATCGCATAAAATAAAAAGTGCATCGTGGCACTGTGACAACATCCGGCAATTGACTGAAATGACCTGGGCAACTACCAGAATACACTCTATTCCACTGCAAATGATCTTAAAATTGCCACCACCAAGCTCTAATTGACATTGCATATAGGAACAGATTATGTTTGAAGTTAACAAAGGGAAATGTACTCCATTGTACACACGCATTCTCATGTAGACTGTAAAGGCCCGGTTTCATTAAGCAATCCACCTCTATCCGAAAAAATACGCTCCGATCCGCCACACAGATCCCACAAAGCGTACACTAGAAGCTCTAATTATGGTTGTGCGCTGCTCTACTGTTAGGTTATTGTGTACTTGCATACCTTCACTGTAATTGCGTCGACCATTGAGAACCAATGCACTGCAATCGACTGCCACTACCTGGGCGATTACGTCAATCCACCGAAACCCGCCACAAAAAGACCAGAGTATATGCACTTTAAACTTGATTAGTCATCGAACGTTGCTCTAATAATCTCTTATTTTGTAATCGCACAATTTTACTGCAATTGCCTCAACCATCCGGCATTTGCACTGCAATTGACTGCAGTGGCCCCTGCCAATACGGCAATCTACAGCAGTCTTATGCAGAATGCCTTGAAATAGGTTTCACAACGCTAGAATGTTCTTAAATTCCTTTTTAAACTTTGGTGTATTGATATGGGCCATTGCCGTTGATTGTCATGCTGTGATCGAGAGCTAGTATAACCAATGGCATTTCGGGTAGCACCGAAAATAGAGTTTACGCGAACAAAAATCTAAATGGGAGCGTCACCCAGCAGTGTCCAGCCTATTTTTTATGGACCTTTAAAAATTTCAGTATTTTCCCCAACCGTTGCCATCGAATGCCGTGCATTACCCTCGATTGTACGTTCGCGATTGGTTAAGGGGAGGTTATTGCAACTTTAATACAGTGTAATACTCAAGTAAAATTGGATCTTCTTCCTCCAGCTTTATTTGTTATTGTTATAATAATAAATAAAAACAATACTATCTGATTTAACAGACTATTTTTGTATATTGAAAGGAGAGCCTTTCTAGCTATCACCACCGCTTGCAATGGTGATAAAGTATCGCCCACCGCAGGATTCGAACTCACGACCTCGGGCTGAGGTCGTTAAAAGCAACCACCTTACATAGTGAGCCATTATGGCTCACAATCACAGATTGCTGCACTGTCTCGGGAAATAGCCGCTTATTGCCACGCATTGCCCAAGGTTGAACTCGGAAAATGACAGTACGTGCGCCGATAGTGAGTGTTATGTTGTAGGATAACTAAAAATTCAAATAGCCGATTTTGAGCAAATTTGAAATAGATTGCCGTAGAGGCTGGACCATTACCGTCGATTGCCATGCATTGCCCTTGATTGTGGCTTTGTCGATTGTTTAAAAGTATGTGGCTGCACTTTCAATGCGGTGCAGTGCAATACGCATGAAAAGTTGAAGCTTCTCACGGGAACAGTCGGTCCATTATTGACTGTACGTTATGGATGGGTATACTCCCCCGGGCCACTGGAGTCGATAGCCTTGCCGTGCGTTACCGTCGATTGAACGCTAGAAAACGGGTGAACAATATGAGCTCGCACACGTTACTTGGAATGAGAGTTGCAATTTATTGAACCAAATCTTGTCAATTTACCAAGGATTTCGCTACCAGCCCCTACCACTGCTGTGGATTGCCGTGCATTGCTGACAGTTAATGAGCAAAGCATCTTGAAAATGACACTTTTTTACTTTGGATGCATCGGAGTATTATTTTAATGACAATCGAGGCTTCGGGCTGCCAATTTCTCGTCAAGTTTGCCGCCAATTCGGGTTAGGCTTGGGTCATTGCTGTAAATTGCCATTCATTGCTAGCGATTTTATGTGTGATTGTTTGAAGGAATGTGATTGCATTTTAAATATAGTGTATTGTGAAAGGTAAGATCAATTTGATCTTGGTCCCGTCACTTTTAGGTAATTTGGAATTAATCTTAATGGATTGTTGTACTAGCCCGGGACATTGCAGTCGATTGCCGTGCATTGCCCAAGATTGAACGACCAGAGCGGGTTGAAATTATGTGTGCACCCAAAGAGACGTTACGTGGAAAGAGAGGTGGAGCTTGGTGCGGCCGATTTCTTTTCGACATGTCACGGATGACGGTATTGGCCCCTGCCATTGCTGTCGATAGCCGTGCATTATTGACAATTAGCGTGCACAATAGCTTGAAAGTTTTACGATTTCACTTTTAGTACAAAGAAATGTGACATTCAACGACAATTGGCACTTCATGCAGCCAATTTGTGGTAAATGTGCCACGAATTGTAGTCGATTGCTGTTTCGAGCCGAGCCGTTGACTTCCATGCATTGCCCGATATTGTACAGGCACAACTGCTTACAATGATGCGGTTGACTTTAACCAGAGTGCTTTGTAACATGCATTACTAATTGGAGCATTTCGAAGCCGATTTAAAGGCATTTTGTATCAGATTGCTTTAGATTGCAGTATTGACAGAGGCCACTGCAGTCAATTGCAGTACAAATGCCGGATGGTTGAGACAACTGTTATGAAATTGCGCGATTACACAAAACCCAATTATTATAGCAACTTTCGATCAATAAAAGGGTTTAAAGAATATGTTTTCTGGTCGTTTTGTGGCGGGTTTCGGTGGATTGACGTAATGGCATAGGTAGTTGCAGTTGATTGCAATGCATTGGTGCCGAATGGTCGAGACAATTACAGTGAAGTTATGCAAGTACACAATAACAGAACAGTAGAGCAGCGTACAATCATAATTAGAGTTTCTAATGTAGGCATTTGGGTGGCTGTGAGGCAGATCTCGAGGGGATTGCTGCGGATAGAGATGGATTGTTTAATAAATAAAGGTCCGATGAAGTTTATATGAGAACGCGTGTGTACAATTTAGTAAAATTCTGTGGGTGAACTTTGACGTGAATCTAGTCGTATCTGCAATTTCAATTCGAGCTTGGCGGTGGCAATTTGAGGATGATTTGCAGCGGAATAGAGTGTATTCTTGTAGTTTCCCCGGTCGTTTCAGTCGATTGTCGAGTATTGCCACAGTGCCAGTATGCATTTTCTATTGTATGCGATTGTGCACACACCACTGTGCGCTTTAATTTGCAATACAAACTGTAGCTTGGCGAAATCTATTTCGAATTTTTGGGGGTGGATTCGGTGGATTCAAGTGGATTGTGGTATTAGCCCGGGCTACTGAAGTCGATTACAGAGAATAGCACAAGAGCGGCCTAGCCCATGCAAATGAAATATTTTTTTCAGTGCAAATTTCGAAGACTGCACTGTCATATGCAATAAAAAAGGAGCTTTTTGAACGGAATTTCTGTTTTTGTGATGTGGAATGCAGTAAATTGGTGTGGATTGTGGTGGATTGCTGGATTGGCCCGAGCCAATGGAATGTTATTTCAGTGGACTTTGTGAGAACGACTGAGCAGAATCAGGTGAAACTTTCTGGGTACATTGTATGCGTAGCGTAGTTTGATATTTTAAACTTTTTGGAGCTGTGGTCAGCTTGTTTGTGGTGGATTTGTCGTGGGCTAGAACGGATTGCAGTGAATTACAGTACAGGCGCCCGTCATTTGCATATGTGCTCGTGCTTGCACGGACATGAAACTTTATGGATAGATGGAATCAAATGGGTACTACAATATCGGTGCAAAATGTATGCTCAGCGATAGTAATGTCTGAACGATGTTAGCCTACTTAAAGAAGATTGGGATGGATTGTAGTAATTTGTCGAACCGTCTGAAATATCCCTGACCGGAGCAAGTAGGCATGTTAGATTGTTTAGGGTGTGAATTTATAGAATAAGAGCGTCAAGGAGCACCAGTCTGGTGCCAGTTAAATAGCTGATTCTGCTGAAAGCATCGTCAGATCAGACTGGTGAGTATCTCCCACTTCCTTTCACAAAGTTCACAAGAAACCGATCAATCTCTATGGTCATTGGACGCAGATGTAACATAGATAGCACCCTCTGGTTGCTAGATCCCAGCTCCGACTTGTTAAAATAGAGTATTAGCTGTTTCGCGACAATCAGGGAAGTGGTGTGAGAGAACACTAAATCATAAGGCACTGAGCAGTGGGCCACTGCTCTTCAAGGGATCTGACAGCTTAGGCAGCAACCTCCTCTAGGCCGGATTAGTGGCTGACAACTTATGCCTTTGCAGGCTTGCTCAAATCAGTGAATTTGCAGCAGCGCAGCACGGGGACATCCGTCTACCACAAAGTGCCACCAGCTATCAGGCGCTTTTTTGAAAAACCATGGCCTGAGATTGCAAAACCAATTATAAATTGAATATAAGGGCTCCCAGATGAGTACACTAGTGAAGGATAGAGCTGAATCCTTCAGTGCCGACAGTCTGCTTGAAGGCCTTGGACTAGGCTTGGCCAACTCGGCTTCTGCTAATAGTGTGCTTGTATTTCAGATGTTTTGACCAATTATCACAATCCACTCTTACCAGGCTAACATCAGCCAGACTTGCCGAGCACAAGTTTTGAGCTGATATTGTAGTACACGTTTGATTTTATTGATCCACTGAATTCCATGTTGCTGGGCACGAGCCCGCTCATGAAAATGAGTTTCAACACCAAACGCCTGTACCAAAACCCACCACAATCCATTCTAGTTCCCGTCAAAGCCCCCAAAAATAAGCTTTTGGTGGTTCAGTTGGCCTACTTAGCATGAAGAAATGTTGTGATGAGGTCTTCAACAACGTGCCATACACAAGTTCTTTAAATAACGACAGCAACCAGGCTTCCCAATTATTGGGACCGAAACGACTTAATGAATGGAAAACCTAACTAGTTAAACTGAACAGGACCTACACTACTGCTATTAATAATAATTTAGCTTAGTTCTAGAGGTCAGAGGCGATTTCCTGCCAAGCCCTGCCATACTCTGGCCATGCCACCGCTCGCCATGCCGCTGAGCTAAGATAAGACGAGCGGCTGTCAGGTTAGACCTCTTTATAAGATCGCATGCGCAACAACAGGGAAACTAAATAAATCTGTGGGGAATCCTGCACACAGTAAACTATAGGGGCGCGAGACGACGCCGCAAGCGGGAACAAATGTATCAGTTAGTCAGTCGGCTTCTGCAGTCCCGCCGTTGCACCGACTCTGTTCCAATAGTACAAGCGTACGCCATCCAAGACCCGGCTAGCTGAGCAACTGCTTGGATAGTCGGAGGCGTCGTCTGCCACAATCAAGAGCTTTTGCCGATAGACGCCAACTCATGGGAGGGGCCACGAACAGGCTACACGGGGAATGCGGAAATACCAGGCACAACAACGAGCGTGCTCTCCAGCTCCGCTTGGGCCTTGGGCACTCATCTTGCGTGCGTGGCCGCATCGCCGGAGTACGCATGTATCCATCAAGGTGTATAACTCGGCGAGACCGGGAGCTACTAACACCATGACTTACACCGCCAACTTCCCTTACCCAAGAGCCCCGGTGACCTCTCGTCACCGCACATCCAGCCATACCCATAGGTCAGACCCCAACCTAGCCGGCGACCCTTACCAAATTACAGCCATCCTGTCCCGAAATTAGCCTGGGTAAAATAATACATTTGTATGACACCCTGAGAGAACGGAACCTCTCTCTAGGCACTTTACAGATGCTGCATGCAAAGCATTACCATATGTTTGACGATAATATTCGCATGAAGGATGCATAGAGTAAAACGGTGCATGTACACAAAAAACGAATGGCAATAACCCTGCAGTCTATAGTTAAAAGATATAAAGTTTATCAAAACGGGTTAGTAATGAGTATTTCATCATCTTTTTGCAAGCTAAAATAAAAAATACGTATAATTAGGGGATGACTTAAGCCACCAGCAAGTCGATTGGAAGGATTATAATTGCAGCAAGCCAAGGGTAAGCCATTGATGTTTGACTGAAACCAATGCAAATGAAGCATTTATGGGTAGCCTTGCATTGCCGTTGTGTGTTTTAGTTAAACCAGGTCAATTAAACCGGTTAGATAAATGGCATGCAGCCCAAAACATAGCTAGAAGTAAGTCACCGTGAACACAATAATAATTAAAATACCGCCAAGGCAATTTTTAATCAATATTCAGTAGTTCTATTACCCACCATAAGTTTGAGAGGACGCAATTACATTATTGGGTCCTATTTTGAGATGTCTTCACAAAACACATATTCTGCATTTCAAAATAATTCACTAGAATTGTGCATTGCTATTATAAGAATTCGTGCAATGGTCAACAGAAAAGTTCATTGAAATGCTTATTAATACATTCCGCCGGCAGTGTTTATTAAGAAAAGCAAAGCACCGATTCTTAAAATCCACGCCTTTTGTAAATCGAAACTAATGGGTATAGTTTAACTATGTGATAGTTTTAATTGCGTGGCTGATAACCCTCGAATAGTTGTGATTCAATCAAGGCAATGGGTTTGATTGATAAGCAGATATTGGTTGCTTAGCCAGCCTAATTTGGCCCTTTAAGTGGTGCATATAGCAATGGAAACAGCATTTTTCAAAAGGAACAATGTAGCTAAGCAATGCAACTCAGCTCCATTGCCGAAGTGCTTTCTACCACAGGCTCATTAAGGCTCATTTGCCTGTAGCAGCAGCTTAACAACGTGTGGCAACACAATCACTTTGCCAGCACCCGCCATTGTTTACCGACACACAGACTCGGGGTCTGGGTGGAGCTGACAATGTGATTGCTGCCAATAACAGTAGTTGCATGCTGACCCTGTATATGTCACCCATAAACATGTGATTCTTGTTGTTTATTGAGCATACTATCACGTCGGAATCTGTTGCAGCGGCTGTGATACTGAATGCTTGCCTTGCCGACATTCAATCCTGGATGTCGGAAAACTTCGTGAAACTAAATGACAATAAAAGCAAACTGCTGCTTATAGCACAAATAAGGCGTGTGGTTGGATTAAAAGACTTTTCTTTTCTAAAAGGTGATGCTCTTGTGCGACCATCACCTCGTGCTCGAAATGTAGGTGTCGTTTTCGAAAGCTGCCTCGATTTTTAAGGCTTCATTCAGAAGACTACTTCTACAGCTAGAATAGCTGACTATGAATATTGCTGCAAGGCTAGTCTTCAAGTCCCAGATGTTTGAGCACGTGTCTCCTTTACTAAAAGAGCTAGGATGGATGCCGGTTGAGCAAAGGATACTGAGAAAAGTTCTTGAGCTGACCCACAACGCCCGCCGGGGCTTTGCTCCCTACCTGACTGAAATGCCGCTCCAGTTTCAGCCTCTTCGCCCGTCAGGTCCTGTGTAGAAAATAAATTAGCCCCTCCATTCCTTCGCTTAAAGACCGTCGGCGACAAAAGCTTTAGCTCTGCAGGTACTATACTGTGGAACTCACTTCCACAATTCCTATGCAACGACAACTACTCTCCTGCTTCCGACTGTGGCTCATCATTTTTAGCGGTCCTGAGCTGCTACTTCTATGCTACTCACTACTTCAACTACTCTCCTGACTCCGCTATGCTTCCCGATGTGTGAGACGAAGTCTGTTGGCCAAAGAGTGCGTACCGAAAGCCGCTTAGGCTGCGAGTGTGCTATTCAAAACTCTCCTGCGTAACACCCTCACAGTCTTTGTGGCCTTTTAGAGTTACAGATGGAGATATATACATACATACATACATACATACCACTAACCACTCAATCGTGCTTCCTTGACTACAAATGTAAGGCGCCTAGAAAGAGATTGAGTCATCTGAGGGCGCCTTATCAAGTGTATTACTATTACTTTTTTTAATTGATATTGCGGTCTCAACAGGTTTAGGTGCTTTGTATCAAAATCGAGAGAGTAGTGGTTGAACTTCAGTTGAAAGTTCCCCTTTCATTGCGAGCCTTGGCTGTGCATTTCAGAACGAGCAAGGTTATGGCTTGAAATGTGCACAGCAATTTAAGCACGTTTTTTGCAGGTGGTAAATTGAAAGCATACATACAGTAGGACTAGTGCGACAATTGCAAAAAGCCCCGATCTACCGTCTGAGGACTACTTGCAATTACCTGGTTAGTCAAGGTCTAGTGAATATCTTACGGGATGTAGGTATTATCTTAAATCTCAGCTCTCTCAATGCATTTCTGACATAATCGTATTACTAGGTACAAAAATATTTAGCGATAATAATTCACCTCTTTAGCAACCACAAAATGTGGGCAGCATAAATATTTCTTCCTGCTGAGGCTTGCACGGGTCTAGAGTAATCGAATACCGTTTGCCACAAAGCAAGAATCAGAAGGTGATCGCTGATAGACGACTGCTCGTCCATCAGCGATGATCATCGCTAAGGTTTCCTTGTAGATGCTGCCCAGCCACTTACAGAGGCAGCGGCTGGACAGCAGCAACGAACCATTTGCTAGGATTCGAGAAGGCGTAATCAGTGGAACTTCAGACCGATGTGTGTTCCGCTTCGCTGAATCATAGTGGATGTACATAACATTTCTATTACATGTCACTCACGGAAGAAATGGTCACGGAAGACAGTCTTGCCCCAGAGCCAGATCTAGAAGCCAATGTGAAGGTCTGCTTGTTTTGCTCGATCTTTCGGCAGCTTTTGATACCATCGATCACAAAGTTAGTTCTTCTAGAGCACCTCTCATCTCGCCTGAGCATCACTGGCACTGCTCTGCAGTGGTTCAGGTCCTATCTCAGTGGGAGACTCCAGAGTATTGACATGAATGGACAAAGATCATCTGAAGTACCTCTAAAATATGGAGTTCCTCAGGGCTCCGTGCTAGGTCCGGTTCTTTTCACGGTTTATACTCTGCCTCTTGCTGATGTGATTGCCAAGCACAATCTAGGCTTTCACTTCTATGTGGATGACACTCAGTTGTACCTTTGCTTTGATCCCTCCCAGCCTTCGAGCACCTCAAATTCTCTCGACTCACTTGCTGCATGCATTGATGACATCCGCACATGGATGGCAGCAAACTTTCTAAAACTAAACGATGATAAAACGAACTTACTAGTTATGGACAAACCCAGTGTGATTCAGAAATTGGAAAGGCTGACTTTCAAAATTGGCTCTGCCAGCATATCTCCTTTTGAATCAGCTCGAAATCTAGGTGTAATATTCCAAAGCGACCTCTCGTTAGACGACCATATCAGCTCCACAGTCAAATCTGTCTACTTCCAGCTTCATAACATTGCTTAAATTTGGGCTTGTTTAGATAAGGATACCAAGTCCAGTTGAGTCTATGCATTCGTGACACCCCGTCTCGACTTCTGCAACTCACTGCTTACTGGCCTACCAGCATGTGCGATCAGGCGATTGCAGCTGGTGCAAAACTCTGCAGCTAGGCTTGTCCGTCGTGAGCGTCGCAGTTACCACATTACTCCACTTCTCGCCGACCTGCACTGGCTACCAGTCAAGCAACGGATTGAGTTCAAGGTTTTGTCGCTCACTTTTAGGTCCCTTCATTCTATGGCTCCAGCCTATCTGTCAGATATACTACCCCATCAGGCCAAGCATTGTAACACCCGCTTTTCGGAGTCCAACAGTCTAGAAACACCTCGTACAAACTTTAAATCCTTTGGAGACCGTGCATTTAGTTCGTATGCTCCCAAAGCCTGGAACTCCCTCCCGACCTGAGCCAGAACATCCCCTGACCTGACCACATTAAAAAGGAACTTAAAAACACCTATTAAGGACAGCATTTAGTGGGTCCCTGTGATTCGTCCTTGATGTGCTTATGCGTGCTGACACTGTGCATGCTGCCACTAACCACATTTGCATGCTGATCCTGTGCATGTCACAGGGGAATGACCATGTTATTCATTCTGTTTGTTTTTTCAAGCATGATTTTACTTACCATTCAATCGCATTTCACTTTTCAGCAAATGTAAAGCACCTAGAAAGAGATTAAGTTCTCTGAGGGCGCTTTATCAAGTGCATTATCATTATTATTATTATAACCATTGAAAAACGTTTTGGTGGATTCCAGATACTTGGACTCTGCTCAATTGAAAAACGGCAGTTGGCAAATCCTAGTTTTTTAATGTTACAACTTGGTAACTGAAAGTTTGAATTTATTAACTATCATATGCTGTACATAAATGCACTATTTTCGTGATCATGTTCGAGGACACTCAACACTTTGCTGCAACATATGAGGCCCCGACCCAGCCGAGCTTTTTTCTGGTCACACAGAACTGGTGTTTATTTGAGGTCGAGTCAATGATGATTTTCGAAAAGATCGGCATCGTCTACCTAATTATACTAATATAAAAGACATGAGAGCACCAAATAAAGTTAACATTTTTTGGTGCATTGTTGTTCTGTGTAACGTATGCTTATCTTTTTTATGGACAAAACTATGCAACGTACTGCTGAGCCAGGAAACAACTTTAGCTACCTTATCCGGCCGATAACTGATAACAATTAGTCGTCAAACACAAAAGGTGAGCTACTTTCAACCCCTGCTGTGCTTATTATACAAATCGGCGTTCCAATTTACTTTGGATAACATATTACACAATAAAGAGGGAAGCTATGACATAGTTGGTAGTCTCTCCAATAACAGCCAATTTGTTTTATAAAACAGGTCCTGAGAGTCTGGTCTTTCGCATGCCTTTACTAGATTGGTTAAGTATCGAACCTACATTGTTTAGAACTTAAACATAGCACTGTGATTTAATTCGGTTATAGAGAAAGTTTTAACAGATACAGCACTTTTAGAACATAAGTAAAGAACGTGACGCGAAAATCCCTTACACTTTTTCCTGACAGGATATTGTGAGTAATCACACTAGGTATAATGATATGGGCGCTAAGAAGTGAGCTCCTTTGTGCTTTGATTACCGGTAGCTACCAATATCATAGTAAGCACGCTACAAATGTCTTCTTGAGCAAGCCGGTAACTAGACCGTACCTTGAAAGAATGATGCAGTTGTGATGAAAAGCTATTAGCGTTTGGAAGAATTGAGGTAGATGGATAATCTAGATACTGTTTCAAATTAATTAGATACTGAGCCCAAAACTAAGCCTGAATTTTATTTTAAATTCGTATTAAATTGAAGGGAGCCGTAAAAATCTAACAGCTTCCATCACGTGCCCGTAACAAATCGTCTGCCAAAGTTTGTGAAGATTGACCGGGACTTCTTTATATAAAATACGTGCAAAGAAAATACTAGCCTTACCATTCACTACCAGTGGCACCAACTTGACAATTTATGGGGCTTCACTGCATACTATTAGTTTGAGTAAAAGAATACCTACTGATTAAACCGCCTCTATTTGTATAGGGGCAAAGAGTATTACAATAAATCACCTCTGCTAGCAATAGCAACACAGGATCGCCACCTCAGGACTAGAACCCATAATTTCTGTTCAGTAACTTCCTTACCTAGTGTGCAATCTCGTCACACTCTTTAGTAGATGTGCTGAGTTTCTTTTAAAATCGACTGACTACCAGATTAGTGTTGTAGTATACTATTAATCGCAACGGCTAAGCTAAACCGGTACAGATTCAACCGTTCTCTGAGCTTGGTTCATCGAATGTTTCTGGGTACAGGCTGAATGCATAGAGCTTTCTATAGAGTTGCTGCAAGCTATACAAGGTGCATTTCATTGTCAAAGGTGAAGGTAAGTTTGGGTGAATAGCTTTCTTGTGGCAGAACAGGTTGTACCTCATAGCACTTCAACAAACCTTTTTGCTTTGTAAGCTTCAATTTCTTAAGTGTGTTATTTCCAGAATAAATTTTCAAACCTAAAAACGGACCTTTTTTATTGCTCGATCATAGTGTAAGCCCCAGAGAAGAGTTCGTTTAGAAATGAGAACCCCGCCAGGATGTGTTTACTGTCTTTCATAGGTATTACGGCTGGCTACTTATTGCAGAGTAAACTGGTTATTTTTCTAGAGACGTCCATCCTCCAGCATATCTTGCTAATGTAATATCTACGTAAGTACCAGTTAAAGCCACTATTTTTTGTGCTTGGCTGTTCCAGGTAAAATAGAGTCACTACCTCCCACAGATAATTCCTGTAAGGTACTGCTGAGCGATACGAAAGTTCGGATGGCCCATCCAGCTCACTGATAGCGTTAGTCTATGGCTAAAAGGACCGATTCTGTCGGCTGTTGTGCTGGTTGAACCAATCGAGGTTTCAATTTGCTCATGGCATTATTCTTTTCAATATCAACAGTGTGAGTTTGACCTCGCAAGAACTTTTGTAGATACGAACCACTATGCCTTAGAAAACGGATCCACGCTGTTTTGTCTTTTGCATGAATTTCAATTACTTTAGTTAAGCATGACACCTTGATTATTTTTAGCTTCAGATTATCTCAGTGACTGCAGTAGACGATAGAGCAAATGCTTTGAGATGCTACACTTTTACCGCCTCAGCGAACAGAAAGTAATTCCAATATCCAAGTCATGATATTATAGAACAATGACCGCGACCACGTTGGATTCTGAGTGATTTTTAGGAAGAGACTAACGTGAGCTCTTTCGCATGCTATTAAACCAGAGCCATGCCAATAGTGGTGTGCACAAGATGTCATTGAAAGGAATTTTCTACTTAGACATTGAATTGACTGATACTATTGCTTTTCTTTTCGTTGCCTATGATTAGCGTGTCTACATTCATGCTGCATACTCCTACTCCGAATCATTGCTGTGAAAAATTGCCATTCAACGTAGGCAGACAAAGACCATGAATTGTTTCATGAAAATCTGCTCTAATTAAATAATAATATATTAATCCTAGCAGATCTAATCTTTTTGTAGAGCGACAGAAGAGCCTTTACGGCTATCACCACCACTTGCAGTGGCAATAAAGGATCGCCCACTGCAGGAATCGAACCCACGACCTCGGTACAGAGATCGCGAATCAACCACCTTACATGTCACCACGGCATGCACCCTGCTTTCTCCAGCGACACATCAGAAGACGTTAACATTCCTTGGGAAGGCAGTAGTAGTCGTCCGATCACTAAGCTGGTTCGACATTTTCTCTTACTGACCAGCTCAATGCTCTGTTGTATACACAAAGAGTAGTGAATTAGTATGAAGTTACAAGTGGGGAACAAAGACTACCAAGTAGCAGGTGCACAATTTGTATCAGCCAGAAGCAATGTCATGGGTTGATCAAATCGTTATGCATGTAGGCATACCAACGACAAGCGAACCAATAATATGGCTACTTTAAGGACACTGGTACATTTCAAATGGAACAGATCAGATTTATCATCAGAACCTTGAGAGCACAGACAGGTCATGTTCACCAATTTTTACCATTTTCGTCATTCTTCCCTGGCTTTAAGTTTATTGTAATAATAATAATAATGCACTTGATAAAGCGCCCTCGGAGAACTCAATCTCTTTCTAGGCGCTTTACATTTGCTGCAAATGGAAATGCAATTTAATGATGAGTAATATCACGTTTGATAAACGGGGGAAAACTATTGGCTGGGCATTCAAGCTGACTTGCCGACGATTTGCCGTTGTGCGACGAACTCTCATGCTATAATATTGCCTAAATAAAGTAGAGTATATACTGAGATGTTCCTGATTTAGTCGGATTTAACACCGGAGTCTTGCGGTCTAGTGCTTCCATGCACAGCGATGTCTCACTCAAGTATGCCTGGGAGCGAAAAAAATGCCAGAGCTTGGCGTCATACCTAGGTCGTACGGCTAACTTGCAACGAAACGTCGTTCGCTGCCCTTTCCATAATGGCCTGAGTAACAACTTCCATCTAGTGCGCCTATTAGTCTTTAGCCAAGCCTGGTGGAAAAAGACAGACTTCCCGACATAGATAATGCAGATTTATAAAGCAGGCGTTCCAATTCAGTGGCTGTGATAAAAACCTGACAGTATGCGGTGCTTCTCTGCATACTATTATGTTATGTAAAAACATGCTTGCTGATTAAACAGTCTCTTTTGGCATAGTGGTGTTAGGCCCTTACAAGTAATCACCGCCGGTTGCACCTGCAACTCACTATTGCCCACCTCAGGACTCGGACCCACAACGTCGGATCAGAAACAGCCTTACCTACTGTTCCATCAAAGCATACCGTTTATTCGACGTGTTAAGGTTCATTTTAAATCTACTGGTTGGCAGATTTATCGTTGTAGACTTGTATTGACTGCAATGGCCTTGTTATTCTGACAGATTCAAGCCTGCTCTGAAAATGGCTCCATGAATATTTATGAGACAGGCTGAATGCTTAGAACTATCGATTAAGTTACTGAAATCTCTAAAAGGTGCGTTCAATCGTCAAAGGTGAATGTAGACTTGTGTATATAGCTTTCCCTTAAAAAGTTAAGTAGCATGTATGTTCTGGCACCTTTCAAAACTTGTCTGTCTTTAAAGCTGCAACTTCGTAACTCAAAAAATCTTCCGTGAATTAGTTCTCATATTAAAAAACACGACCGTGTTTCTTGCTTGAGGATGGTGCAAGCCACTCAGGAGGGCTCTGTTACGGCTCAGAACCCAGCCAAGAAGTTCTTGCAGCTTTTTATAGTTATTATGGCTGGTTAATTAATACAGAGTAAATAGATAATTTGTGTGGAGACAAGCATCCAAAAGCATATTCTGCTAATATAATGTCCATGTAAGTACAAGCGTAAGCCACTATTTTTCTGTTCTTGGTTGTTCCAGGTATCATACACTCGTGAACTCCTTCAGATAATTCCTGTAACGTACTGCTAAAAGAAGCGGAATGTCTGCTGGCCATGTCCAGCTGACGAATAAAGTTAGTCGACCGCCAAAAAGGCGAACCTTTTCCGTCCCCTGCTACGCTGGTTGTGGAAATCGAGGTTAAAATGGACTCGGGCATATAAATTACATCATGACGAGTGCAAGCTTGACGTCACCGGAAACTTCGTTGATACTCACCATAACGCCTAACAAACTGGGTTGACATTTTACGGTATTTTTGTATTAAATTCCAAGATTTTATTGAAGCCTGACACTTTATTATCCAAAGCTTCACATATCCTAGTGACTGCAGCAGGTTACGAAGAGAATTCTGGGATATGCTGTAAATTAAGTATCTCGATGGAGAAAGAATAATGCCAAAATTCCAAATGCTTTTTTGTGCTGGAAACTGTCAACCATCGTGTCGGATTCGTTCATTTTGTTTGGAGGTTAGTGACGTAAGCTCATTTGCAATTTAATGAACTAGAACCATGCCTATTGTTGTGTTCATAATGAAGATATTTAATAAGTAAATTGGCTAATTAGGGATTTGCTTAATTTAGCAAATGCGAACGAAGATAAGATGGATAAGCTATTACATGTCCGGTAATGCAGGTCAGCTGTTAGTGACGTCTAGTTTGCAGGTACAGAGAACCACGAATGAATCTCCGAGCAAGCCGTTACGACTCTCGCAAGCATCATCTGCAAGCAGCATCTGCACACATTGAAACTTGTACCCGATGATTTTAACGTAAATATAAAATAAGTCTGAAGAATAAACGTAATATGCGTTGGTTCAAAAATTCCGAGTGAATTAAGGATAGGCTTCGATTATTTGCTGAATGCAGGTTTAAGTGTATGTGATGGAAGACAGCATAAATGTTGCACGCTGACAAACTTCATTCTAAATTTTCTTCAGTATTTATATTTAAATTTTTAGTCTCTCGGTTGAAATTACAGACTGCAACTAACAGCGTCAATATTATAAGTTACACTTTGGTCCAGCGGTTAAGGTGCTCGCTACGACTAAGGTCTGGCTGAGGTCGTGGGCTCGAACCCTGAGGCATATGTGAAGCACCTGAATAGAGATTCAGTTCTCTTGGGGCACTATGCAAATGAATTATATTTATTTTTTATTATTTTTGAAGAAGAGTTGTTTAAAGATTGAATGATCGAACGGTATATGCATGATTTAGTCTAAGTTAGTTCATAAGTCACGTAATGTCGTAGTGTCATATGAGAGGCTGACGTCGAGTTGCGACAAAGTGGCTCTGAAGGGCTACTTTTACTGATCTTGCTGCTGCTGCCTATGATAAGCGTGCCTACATTCGTGTCGCGTACGTTCCTTATTTCGAATCATTGCTGTGAAAACTAGGGCAGTTAAACACCACGGGCTGTCTCATAAAAATCAGCTTTCATTGGTGACTAATCAGAAAACTACAACACTTACTTGGCGGCTCAGGGCATTGTTGCAATAATTAAAGGGTAGTGCATCAGTATTGATTCCTAAATTGGTAACGAAGACAGCCAAGTGGCACACTTTAACAATTTGTATTTGCCAGCAGAACTATTGCGGGATGCTCAAATCGACCGGTGCGATTTACTCACCAATGACAAGCGAGCCGATAATCATGCTATTTTAAGATTTCTCTGTTATATTTCAAATTGAAGAGTTCCAATTTCTCAGCAAAACGACTGGAGCACATATAGGTCAAGTGTTCATTTTGGGTGACGGCTGAAAGGCTCAACGAATGCCCATGCTGCTCGGATGCTGTTTGTGCCCTTCGATGAACTCCTTGAGGTTTATGGTGCTGTCAAACTTTAGAATGATGGCGTTTTGATTCAGCGACAAGAATGTACGGTTTATCTAAATTAGAAAATCGGCAAACCATTCCGACTTAATGTCCATTTTGGACGTGCATTTGCGCGTCTGATATCTAGTGGTGCAATATATTTAGCACTAAGATACTCAACGTAATTCCAATATTAGTGACTCGGACAGAGACTTACGGACATACGGAATAACAACGAAAAATATTAAAATACAAAATATCAGACTTTTTAAACAAACGTTTTAGCTTAGACACCGTGATTACTCGTCCTCTATGTCAGTCACTCTCTCTGCCTATACCTACGTCTCTTTCTCTATCTCACTCTCCATCACTATGTCTCCCTCTCTCTGTCTCTATCTATTTGTCTCCTTCTGTCTGTCTTATATGGCTCTTCTTATGTCTGTCTCTCTCTCTCTCTCTCTCTGTATATGTTTCAGTATACTTTTTTTTACAACACACTATAATACTGTATATATACAAAAACCTCAGCCTGCCCAATATTAGTCTTGCAGCTAACATTTTTGCAGAGCTTAAGTCTGATCGTCACTAATGCCAGTAGGTTCTGTGCATGGTGATACTGTCCTTCTCCAGTTTTAGCATTCCTATAACAAAATCCTAACCCTTCACTCGTTCGCACCTAGCATCTGCGTGTCTGAACTAAGTATTTTTCATACTATATTAACTAATGCCTCCTTATTTTGGAAGAAACAAGGGGTTAAACTGGCACTAACTTCAACTGCTTTCAAAGTAGTTCTGGTTAAGGATATAGTTCGAAGCACGTGAATACAATTCTTTAGTACAACTCTTTTATATTCTGAGTGAATGTTGGAATAATAATAATAATGCACTTGATAACGCGCCCTCAGAGAACTCAATCTCTCTCTAGACGCTTTACATTTGAATATATGTGAGCCAGTCCTTACACAATTATTGGTTATATATTGAGCAACCACAAATGCTCCATTTCCTGATTATAGGTTATATGCAGCGACATATAGAGTCAGAAGTGAAAAATTTCACGTAAAAATAGAAAAATATCCACTTTTAAATAATAGCTTTTTAGATGTTTAGCCTGAAAGTAAATCTTTCTACGCATCGGAAATCGTACATGTTGACGGTTAGGTAAGTCCAAAATTAGTCTAAAAGCTTTATGTGATATAAATGCAGTCGCTAGTCAGCCATCTTCGCACGTTCAGTTGCAGGAAGGCTTTAGAAATTAGCGGATTCATGTTGAAGCGAGCTATGCAAGACAACTTGGATATTGCATATTGATGAACTTTACACTATGTTTGTTATTACTATATTATTCCATGAGCATTTATGTTAATCCTTGTTATATCATAACGTTGTATTACACTGCAGTGCTATTTTCATTTAGGAGTAAGCAACTTCTCGGCAGAAAGAAGCAAAGTTCAGGGACCAGTAGGAATTCCGCGGTTTCTTATGTCATAGTTCGCAGTACTAGAGTAGTTTCGGCTGATAATGAGGATGCAGTGACATGAATATTTCTATCGCATGTCAGAAGATAATGCTCCAGTATCTATTTTAAGCATGACATTACACTATATATTGGGGGTCATATTTTGAGAAGGGCTTCAAAAAAACCGTGTTCAGCATTCCCTAACGAGCCATAATATTTCTAAAATCAAAAAGCAATAAGTAATCCAAAGTGTCATGAAACAGTTCACTGAATTGGTAATGCTACTAATATGAAGGGGTTATTACTAAAAATGACAATCATCCGTTCTTACATCTACGACAATTTGTAAACGAAAACTGTTGAACGGTTTTATTTTAGGCAGTGTTCCCAATTTGGTTGCTGATCACCGATGAGGGATTTCATTTTTATCTACGCTCGGGCAATTTTGAAGGTATACAAAGGCTTGTTTGTCAAAGAATGATACTCGCTTATTAAGGTGGTGCAAAAATACAAAGAAATTATGATTTTGGCTAAGTGTAAAATGTAGGTACGCAAAAAAACCCTCAGCTCTATTACTCAAGTGGTAGGCACTCCTGGGTTTCGTGGCGCTTATATGCCTGCACTAGCAGAAGCCTAAGCATCGGAAATCCTACCTCGAGCATAGAGCTCAGCACTTGAGCATCATTTACTGGATCCGGCTCGTTCAGACTGGACTCTGGATCTAGGTGGTTCGTACGTCATGAATAAACTTAGTATTCAGAACAGCTAGCAGTAGAAGATACTACTAAAGGAAAAAATATTCTTGCTTAGCTATTATAGGCTATTTTTTAAATTCCTTGTAAATGGACAGTAGTACCTTAAAACGAAAACAAGTGTGACTCGCTAAACTTCTGTGCTAGTCGGATTTAAGACTTCAAACCCATCATACCATTAATTTCACATATCTGCCAGTACACTTTAAAAACTCATATGCATGAATAAATAAGTAAGCTTTCATAATTTGTTCCCTGGATCACTTTGCAGTCTTTGATACTAAGTAATGCCAAGTCTGAGAGTCTCATTTGCCCATTATCTCACTCTGCAATCGTAGCAATTTTACGATACTAAGTTGTTTGTATACCGAATGAAGAGATGCCATCCCGGTTAGACTTCAATCCCATCATTCCAACAGTGTCCAAGGATTCCAAATGATGAATAGCCTTGCGTAGAAATTCTGAGAACAAAAGCTGACAGCTAAGAAATAATTGGCATCATAGATACTGGCTATTAGCTATAATAACTTAGTGATGCTGCAGTGAAAAAGATGCAATATGCTCCTACTGCTGTTGTAAGGGGACGTACAAGCTTGAAAAGGAAGATGAGGCTATATTTTCGCCTTTCCTCCATTGAAATTGGATGGAATGACTCAAGGTTATTAGTAGCCAAACACTTTAACTTTTGTGCTTTAGTAATTAAAGAAAGAGAGAACGGGTAGCAGCAAAGCTCGAGCACTGACGATTGGCTTGCCTAGAGTGTTTGTTTTCACACTGTTGGATTCAGTATGGCCTTTAAATACATGCAACAATATAGACAAAGTTATTCTGTTTACACATATTGGCTAAGGCTTTGTATAGCGATTACAAAATTAACGGCTACTTTGCCTCCCAAATGTCTACAAATACAGTGTTTACAACCTCCGATTACACTTTACTCTTCAGTGTCTCAATTGTTCCAATTTCAAGGGCATTATTCCAAGAAGTCATTTGAGGAAGTCATCAGGGGAAATATTACAAGACTTAATCCAGGAATTTTCTCCATACAAGAATTCGACGACTTTGCATTTATAGGAATACATTTAAAAAGAAAGATAGCACACATGTGATATCGGCTCTGATTTTTACCCAAGTTTCCGCACGTTGTTTGTAGTCTAAAAATGTTTAACCGTCCCGATTCGTTGAGATTTTAAAGTCTTCATTAACTCGTTATGGGTAAACATCGGTTACTGGTTATGGCTGGCTTTCACTTTTCCATTTGATCGATTACCGGCCAAGGCGATTCGATAAAATTAGTAATTTTCCGCCAAGTTGCAGAAAATGCTAATCGGTTGGTTTCAGCCAAGACCTACCTTGACTTATCAAGTGCACTGTACGGATGTAAAAGGCACCCATATAATTTGGAGCCAATGCTCTTCTTGTGCCCTGGTGTAATGATTATAATAACAACAATAATAATGCTCTTGATAAAGCGCCCTCAGAGAACTCAAACTCTTTATAGGCGCTTTACATTTGCTGCAAAGGGAAACGCGATTGAATGGTGAGTAATATGATGCTTGATAAACAACAACTGAATAACATGGTTTGGGTGACATGCACAGGGTCAGCATTCAAGTTTGGTTTTTCGGCCCTGAGACTTAGCTAATGTTACCAGTTTTCTAATAAAAAGAGCTCTCTAGCCGACGATAAAGCCCTTTACGTAGCCACTGTTCTATGGCTGCCAAGCCCTTGTTTAGCGACCGCTGGATGAAACTTTCATAGTTTGTTTGTTTTGTAAAGATTTACAGAATCATCTTCCAGAATCCGTGACGGGAACGGCTGACCTAGTGCTTGCGAGTTCTTCCTACATAACTAGTTGGGTTGACAAACATGTATCAAGGCCGTCGAGAGTGTAGCTTTCACGTCAGTATATTCAGGTACCAACCATGTGAAAGTGCAGTGCACATTGGAAGCCAATCAAAGCTGGGCGCTTTTCATGCCAACTTAGTACGAGAAGAATGCATGAGTACCTTGTTCCGATGATGACCATAACTAGGAATGCTTGCGATTTTTACACATCGACCTAGTAATCTCTTCAATAGCTTACTTGCTCACGATTCCCGACTATCGCTTTTTAGAGACGTAACACATTAAAAAAAACCGGAGACGATAAGAATATTTCTAAAACGGGCTGCTTGTAGTTTCAGACTTCTTAATCTCTCTGATGCTAGCATGTTCCGATTAAGGTTACTACCTGCCTGATTGTCTGCGCCTTGCTTTTTGCCAGTAAAGTCGCCCCAATTCATTCCTCAGTACAGATTGAAGCAGGAATTAGTTAGCGGTCTGAAAAGAATTCTTTCAATTTTTCAAAGTTATCTCTTTATAAGGCCTATTCGCTTGGGTAAATTGCCATGTCAAATAACAATTGCAACGATCTAGAGGCTGTAGAATGTATTAGTGCTCTGTAAGAATCAATATGTTGAACCTTCTTAATTACTAACAGCAATCGGACTGCAAGGAGAAGGTATCTGCCCTGACTTAAGGTGGCCACCAAGAGATCGGGTAAACATTGCTATAAACGTAGGTCAGTAAACTAGCAGGAGCTCTATGTCGGCACATAGAACGGATTTTGAGAAATGCTGTAGCTTGAAGCAAAGATTGATCTATTCCCTCAATTAGTATAGAGAAGTCTTGGGGTAACAACCCCTTTTCCTATCTGTAGGCAGGTGTGGCTAAGCCGCCCGTTAGCTCTATCCCAAACTGAACACGTGACAAGGAAATTGAAGCATAAGTCCTTACCTTGCAGCAAAACTAGCCCTCAAACTAAAATTCAAATTGCGAGGAGACAACCACTATTGCTTAGGGTGTGGATACACCTTAAAATACGGGAAATCCATGGCACACGTAATCAGAAAAAAGTGAAATAAACGATGTCTTTTACAATCCATGATATGTAGCCCATACTCACCACTGAAATGTGGGACACTAGAGGATTAAAATCGTCTTATCTAATATTGGACTGCACAACGAAATCCAGTGCAATAAAATGATTTCAATAGCTACAGATTTCTTCTATTTCGAAAAGTTGCACCTCCGTTTGCAGCATTCACCGTATAATAGAGAACTTATATTTTAACTTTTAAAGTAGAAATACCATAGCCTTGGTAATTTTGTGGCTCTTAATACCTTATGAGTTGATCGTATTGACTTAAAAGCATCTACAGGACACAAAGCACTGACGATGCCAAGTCAACCTAATATTCCATGTCAGTTTTTTACTCTCAGTAATTACTGTTTAAAGCATCATCCCCTAGTTCTCTCACAATAGCTCAATTTAAAGTACTTCGTTGGTTGTCAACATCAGTAAATACAGCTGAGTTTACAAATGGCCTTCACTTTGCTACTGGGTCAATTACTAGCCAAGGTTATTAAATAAAAGTCGTGTTTTCCACCAAGTCACTAAAAAGCAAATCGGCTGGTTTCAACAGAGACTTACTTTTATTTATCTAGAGCGATATACACATGTAAAAGGCACTAATAGAATTTGGAGCTAATGCTTACTTTTATGGTCTAGTGAAGTGCTTTTGGTCGCTCAGAGACTTCGCTAACGCTACCGGCTTCATAATAAACTGAGCCAACTAGCCGCGGATAGAGTTTTTTAAACGGCCACTGTTCAGTAGCTGGAAAGCCCTTGTTTAGCGATCGCTGGATGACACTTTCATAGATTTTTATAAGGATCTTCAGAGTCGTTTAGTAGGATCATTGACGGGTATGGCTGACCTAGTGCTTGCTAGTTCTTCCTACATAACTAGTTGGGGGAAAGAGCATGTATCAAGGCCGTCAAGAGTAGAGCTCCAACATCAGGATATTCGGGTACCAACCAGTTGAAAGTGCAGAGAGCAATGGAATCCGTTTAAAGATGGGCGCATTTCATGCCAGCTCCGACGATAACAATGACTAGGAATGCATGTAATTTTTTACATCTCAAAATAGTAATCGTTTCAATAGCTAACTCTCACACAATTCACAGCTATCTCACTTTAGAGACATAGCTCATCAAAATAGTAATCGTTTCAATAGCTAACTCTCACACAATTCACAACTATCTCACTTTAGAGACATAGTTCATCAAAATAAAGTGGAGAGGATTAAAATATTTTTGAAACGTGCTGTTTTTAGTTCCAGACAGACTTCTTAATCTCTCTGGTACTAGCATGTTCTGGTACTAGCAAATGTAAAGTGCCTATAAAGAGATAGAGTTCTCTGAGGGCGCTTTATCAAGTGTTTTACTAATATTAACATCAAAGCTTGGCACGGCCAATTTAATGGTGATTTTATAGGTTGCAATAAATTGCATTATTATCCCTAGGATTACCAGTCAAGAGCTCTTCATTGCCCGAAATTGAACTTACCCATGTCGTTCAAATGGGGTGACACTGTTTCAAAAACTGTGACAAGTAATAGCCGATTGATATTTTGGCTTTGCATTGCCTATTTGTGATTTATTCTTGACGGATTACAGGAGATCGCTGGATTATCAAGAGCCATTACCATTGATTGCAATGCAGTGAAAAAGGCTAGCATTATACAAATGGCTATGACGTAATGCAACCAAAAACAATATGCAACAGAGATAAATCTAAATGAAAGTATTGCCAAGAAACATTCCGTCTATATGCGATGATAAGTGGATCTTTATACTGTCTATTTCAAAAATATTTTGGTAATAGTCGTACCATTGTCATAGATTTGTGTGTTTTGCCCTCTATTGTATGATCACGATTGCTTGAAAAGGGTTATGTGGCGTGATAATTGAAGCTGTACGCCTTCAATTTGACATTGACAATTAATTTATACGACATGGTTGAATTTTAGATACAGTGATCTTTAATATGCTAGAAATGTTGAACCTTCTTAAGCATCTGTCGGTCTGTTTGTAACTCACAATTATGTAATGGCGTAATTTCCTCGGCCATTTCCGCCTATTGCCGTGCTTTGCTGTCAATTAAAAGCCCACAAAGGCTCGACTAATGCTTGCCCACTCTTAGATGATGAATGGAATGAGAAGTAAAACTTCGCACAGCCAATTTTTTCAATTTTCCACGTATGTATTGAAACCCGATTTCAGGGCTTTTCTTTACCACAACCCAGTGGATTACCATATTGGCCTGGCAAATTACAGTCGATCAGAGTGCCTTTCATCAAAATGTCTGAAGCAATTTTAGTGAAATTGTACGAGTAAACTGTAAGTAACGAGTAAAGCTGTGTGTAATCATATTTGGATCGTTGATTGTATGATCTATGGTCGCTCTGTGGAGGAGTATGTTGATTGTTGTATTGTCCAGTGCTACTGTAATCTATTTCAGTCGATTGCGTAAGAATTCGTGAGAGGAATGACTCAAAATTGCGTGGGTATACTTTAAGTGTAGATTAATTTAACATTAGAAACTTATTAGTGCTTTGAAAAGCTGATATCTGATTTTAGGAGCCAATATTGGATAGTGATGGATTTAGGTAGATTGCAGTGCAATCTTACGTCTCTGCCGCCCTGATATATGCGTGAGCAAGCACACAACGAAGTGAAAGTTCGTGGGCACAAAAATGGAATACGTACTAAAATATTCGATAGAAATTTAAGTTAAAAAAACGCAATCTTGTCGATTCTAGCTTCGTTAGGGTGCATTACGGTGAATTGTGCCGTGGATTTTGGTAACTGGTCTAACTCATCTGACTTAACCAGGAGCAGTAAATCAAGTGCTGGAAGTCTGACCCTACGTCAGAAGAAAGTGCAAAGGCACCTACTGGGTGCTAGACCCTAAATCCGATTGGTGTCAACAGACATGGTCTCAGTTGGCCAATTAGGAAGAGATTGATTAAAACTCTTACGACACTAATCCTGAAATAATTGAATTATTATTATTTGTTTTTGCTTAACCACTTAATAGTCCTTGAAACTATGTAATGCCACGTCTTAGAGTATCAATTGCCCCTAATTCCACTTTGCAATCATTGAAATTCTACTGTACGAATTTTTTTAGATCGAAATAAGTTAAGCCATCCCGGGTAGCCTTCAATCTTATTGTCCAATCAGAATACAAGTGTTTCTAACGATGAAAAACGCTACAAAAAAATTTGAGCTCAAAACCTGACAGATAAGAAGTCAAACGCAACATAGATACGGGTATTAAATATTATAACTTGATGCTGCTGGGGTGAACTTAAATACGATAGGTTTCATATTGCTGTTGTAAGGTGACTTAAAAACTTGAAATAAAAGATACAGCTTTATTTGTGCCTTTCCTCCAACGATTTTAGAAGGAATGCCTCAAGAATATTAGCAGCCAAAAACTTTGGCTTTGGTGACTGGGTAAATGAAGAAAGAGAGAACATGAAGTCGTAAGGCTCGTATGCCAACGATGGGCTTTAATAAAGTGTTTTCCTCTACACTTTTGGAATCCATATTACCACGAAATACCTACAAAAATATAAAAAACAGTCATTTTTACCAATGCAAAGCTACTCACTATATATATATTGAGGTACCACATATAGCAGGCTAATTGACCTCTAAAATGACCAAATAATGCAACATTAAAGCCTCTGATTACATATCACTCATAAGTTGCTGAATTGTTTTTGTTTCTACGGTTTCCATCAATATAAACGCATCATAAGACGAAAAATGTAAATTATTACAGTAGAATTAGTAAGATAACATATTTTGTACTGGCAATATTTTGCAGTGCTCTGATTTTTACCCGAGGTTTCCCGCGTTGTATGTAGTCCACGAATGATGAACCGTCCCGACTCGTTGAGATCATGTAAGTCATCACGAACTGATTCAGGTGTGGTCGTCCGGCTGAGGCAATTTGTGTAATCTTGGAAGAAGAAAATTGAGCCACGCATTAGACAAGGCACACCATTGGAATAGAAATCTGATAAATGTGTAAAGATGGCTTTTTTTGTCAAACTTACCTTTCGAAGGGATCAAAAATCGAATTGGATGTATGACATGATCTTGTTCTGGATGTAGTACTGCCCATACACGAACTGTAGGGCTACGCATCTTTGCATTCTGTGGGATGACGTTAGGGTTTGGAAAAACCAAACTTGATGTAAAAGCACTATCAGACAAGTCATCTGTGGATAGAAATATACAGTCTCTAAAAATCTGAAAATTAAAATATATTTGAGTGCAGATTACAATTTTTTATACTAGACGATACTTAAATTATCGTTTTACATTATTTTTTACAATGACCTAACTGCTTACATCAAACATTTTATCCTCAAAAATAATATTAATAATGTTAACCGATTGGTCTTTTGACTTCAGAGAACTTTAGAGCTCTTTCAAGGCACTTTATATGTGCTGTAAATGAACATATTTGAATGGTTGGTGTTTACCTCTTGCTGCTACTTATGTGATTATTGATGTGTTATTTTGAAAAAAATAATCCTCTATTTGCAAAGATTAAAAATGGAACTAGAACATAACTTATTGTCTCTTTCAGCTGACTTGAAAAAAGTAATTATATTAGTGAGCTACGACAAGTATAAATGCTGATCAGTTTATTAGATAAACACTGAGCATAATCTATTATCAATAATCTCTATTAACTGCGAATATTTCAGAGCCGAAGGCTTTTTAATTACTTAAAAAGCCATCGAGTTTATTCACAAATTACCACATTGTTTGTAATTACAAACCAATACACGGGCCAACATCCTAGAATTTGTTGAGCTTTATTGGTAACATATGTCATAATGCTTATAGTTTAAGGGTATTTCTAGATTGTATTAACAGACTTGTGGTGAAGTTGGCCGTGGCTTTTAAACTAAGTAGCGATGTTAGTGACTCATAATCCAAAACGTTTCATATCGATTATCAGTAGTCTTCCTAAAAATAAAAGAAATCTTAGGGCTTAGGTGTCGTAACTGAGAATTGTGTAAATATATATTGTGAAAGGAAGAGGAAAAGAATAACATGTAATATTTCCACCAAGCTACTGCCAAAAATTACCCTAAGTATCTACGTCTGTAGCTCCACAAAGTAAAAAAAAACATGTGGGTGTTACGCAGGAGAGTTATGCATAGCACACTCACAGCCTAAGTGGCTTTCGGTACGCATTCGGTTGCCAACAGACTTTGTCTCACGCAGCAAAGAGAAAGTGGGAAGCATAGAAGAGTTAGGAGAGCATTTGAGGGTGTGAATAGCTTGGAATTAGCAGCTCAGGACCGCTGAAAAGGATGAGCCATAGTCGGCTGTATGATAGCAGTTGTCAATGCATAAGAATTGTGGAAGCGAGTTACACAGCTTAGGACCTGCAGAGCATATCACAGGACTGCTCATTAATAGTCACAGCAAAGATAGCAGCGAAATACCCGAAGGTATCACGGAGAAATCAGGTTAAGACCCAAGCCGGGCTAAAAGTCGCCCGAGGTCGCTCTCTAGCACTGGGAGGAATGTCGTGTGCCCTCTAACCCTCTCAGACCATTGTTTGGTCTCGTTTACTGTTTCTGCTCCCTCGTATGTACAGGGTAATGTCGAACTTGTCAAACGACGTAACCTACAAAGCATTGGCATTGACAAGTTTTTGAAATCGGTGTGTGATGCAGGTCTTCTTGATCTGCATTCAGACTCGACCGGCAGCCTCGATACCCACACTGATGCAATGAACATGGCACTCAGGAGTGCTTTTTACAAGCATGCACCCCTTCAGTCTCTCCGAGTTCAAATTCATGGAGATTCCTTTCTTTTTACAAAAATAATTTCAAAAGATGGGCCGAGTTAAGCGCAGGCGTTTCAAGAAATCGGGATCTGATGCAGATCTAGTCATTTTCAAAGACTTCCTTCGAGTTTACACCCGAAAGGTTTGAAAAGCAAGGGTTTCTTTTTTCATCCGAAAGCTGAATTCCTGCCATTCGGACCCTAAACAGATTTATAAGACCAGTTTGGCATGTAAATCATTTACTGGCTATAGCTGAGAGGTCTGACTACCCAAATATAATAGGCTCAGCCGAAATGTTTTCAGCCTTCTTTATTGAAAAAATTGTGCACATTCGTGCTTCCACTAAGCCCCCTCCGGCTAAAGCAATTGCAGTTCCACAACCTGTGATCTTCCTTAAAAGGTTCTCCGAGGTTTCTGCATGCGAAGTGGCTACCTTAATGAAGTCTAGGAAAAATAGCTCGTTTCCTGAAGACCCTATACCTTCATCTCTGTGTTCTTCACTAGCAGACCAACTTAGCCCTGTCATAACCAACATTTATAAGGTCTCTCTGGGAAAATGGGTCGTCCCCCATTCCTTCAAATCGGCAATCGTTAGACCCATACTTAAAAAGCCTGGATTAAATACAGAGGTTCTTGTGAACTATTGCCCAGTTTCCCTTGTTCCTTTCTCGTCAAAGATTCTTGAAAACATTGTTGCGAAGTATCTGGTTAAACATATTGAAAAGAATAAAATGTCAGAATTTTCAACCAGGGTTCAAGAGGCAGCACTCCACTAAAACTGCTCTCCTCCGTGTTGACAACGACATTTTACGTGTCGACAAAGACGGTATTGTCACTGCCCTAGCTCTGCTAGATCTGTCTGCAGCTTTCGACACCAGTGATCATGACGTTCTGCTTGAACGATTGAGAACAACGATCGGTCCGTCAGACGAAGCATTGGCACGGTATAAATGCTACTTGTGTGGTCGTGTTCAATTCGTGTCGTGTGGGGGGTCAGGTCTCACACACGAGAAGGGTCACCTGTCGAGTTCCTCAAGTGTCTGTACTCAATTTATAAACAACCTCTGGGAAAAAATATTAAGGCCCGTGGAATATGATGTTAGTCTTATGCTGACGACACTCAGCTGTATTTGTCATTCAAACCATAGGAATCTGCTGCAGCAACTGAGAAACAGAATGCTTAATATTTGGAGTTCTAAAAAACTTGCTTTTAGGATTTAAAGAAATTTTTCAGGATTTGGCTGCTAACAAATTACTTTAGTATTAAATTTGTTTTCAAAATTATTAGTACAATCAATCTGCTGATGCCTTTTTGAAAGCCTTTACTCTGTAACTCAAGAAATACACAACTTTGATTGTAATCTTCCCTTCGACTTTCAAAGTCTACGAACGTCTGAAAATCCGCTTTTAAATGGCTGAAGTATTGCGTTAAAATTGAGCAAAACTCTGCAGAAACAGTTGTTAGCTTACTTCAATGAGAAGCAGTCTTTCGGCTGTGCTAAAACTGTTATCTGCTTTTTTTGCAGCCAACACTGCCAGTTTTCTCCACAGAAACTAATAATTCAGTAGTTATTCAACCAAGTACGAGTCGTACATAGCCCGAGGACTCTAATCGTTCTACTTAGCAGCTGACGTTCTCGCAGGTTTATTACTTTCTGTAGCATCCACGTATCCTTGTAGTATCTTTGGTTTCCGAAAAAGTAATCAATAATTATAATTGGCTTTAAAATATTACCACATTAAAAGATCTGATTGATATATAGCCGAAAAGGCCGCATAACCTAGCTGAATAAGTAGGTTAAACTAGTGAAATTTAAAGTAACAGTAACAAAACGCACGCATTTTCATTGAATACCAATATTGTATAATAAAAAGCAATTGACTGCTTTAAAAAACTCAACAAACGATTTACATTCACCATCAAACTTACCAATGAGCTATGAGCCCGCACTACATATTTAAAGATTAAAAGTCATTCTAAACTTCGTATAGCATAAGTGCATGAGAAACATCTGTCTAAATTCCCCATACTTTGAGTGTATGGAACCTTTCCTTCGATCAGTTTGAGTGATGTAATTAAAGTGTGAGTCTAGGCTGAGATGAAAATGTATTAATGAGCGACTTTGATTTCACCCAGTCCGAGAGCTTCGTTACTAGAGTTGCTATGAATTAATAATAACAATAATAATAATAATAATAATTCACTTGATAAAGCGCCCTCTGAGAACTAAATCTCTCTCGAGGCGCTTTACATTTGCTGTAAAGTGAAATGCAATTGAATGGTAAGTAAAATCATGATGGAAAACCAACGAAATGAATAATATGGTTAGGGGTGACATGCACAGGGTCAGCATGCAAATGTGGTTAGTGGCAGCATGCACAGTGTCAGCACCCATAAGCACATCAAGGACGAATCACAGGGACCCACTAAATGCTGTCTTAAATGGGTGTGTTTTTAGGTTCCTTTTTAATTTGGTCAGGTCAGGGGATGTTCTGACGCAGGTCAGGAGGGAGTTCCAGGCTTTGGGAGCGTATGAACTAAATGCATCGTCTCTAAAGGATTCAAGGTTTGTATGGGGTATTTCTAGACTGTTGGATTCCGAAAACGGGTGGTACGATGCTTGGCCTGATGGGGTAGTATATCTGACAGATAGGCTGGAGCCATAGAATGAAGGGACCTAAAAGTGAGCGACAAAACCTTGAAGTCAATCCGTTGCTTGACTGGTAGCCAGTGCAGGTCGGCGAGAAGTGGAGTAATGTGGCAACTGCGACGCTCACGACCGACAAGCCTAGCTGCAGAGTTTTGCACCAGCTGCAATCGCCTGATCGCACATGCTGGTAGGCCAGTAAGCAGTGAGTTGCAGAAGTCGAGACGGGATGTCACGAATGCATGGACCAACTTAGACGTGGTATCTTTATCTCAACAAGCCCGAATTTTAGCAATGTTATGAAGCTGAAAATAGGCGGATTTGACTGTAGAGCTGATATGGTCGTCTAACGAGAGGTCGCTTTGGAATATGACACCTAGATTTCGAGCTGATTCAACTGGAGATATGCTGGCAGAGCCAATTTTGAGAGTCAGCCTTTCCATTCTCTGGATCTCACTGGGTTTGCCAATACCTAGTAAGTTAGTTTTATCATCGTTAAGTTTTAGAAAATTTGCTGCCATCCATGTGCGGATGTCATCAATGCATGCAGCTAGTGAGTTTAGAGAATTTGAGGTGCTCGAAGGCTGGGAGGGATCAAAGCAGAGGTACAACTGAGTGTCATCCGCATAGAAGTGAAAGCCTAGAATTAAAGGCTTCAGTAGCATGCGAACAGAAGTTAGGGAGTCACGGGTGGCGCTTCTTCAAGCCATTAAAACGTTCTCTTCGAGAGCCGATCTCTGGCATGGTGAGTAGAATGCTGCATTTTTACAGGTGATAATGCATTAGAATCTCAATCTTGCTACGAACATCACAAAGAATGTCGTAGAACGTATGTGATAATCTAAAAAATTGATCGATTTGCTTACATTTGCACTTTAGCGGTTATGTTTATTGATGCTAATGTATCAAGAGATAACTTCCTGTTTAAAGTAAAACTCGTGGTAGAACGACGCCAAGCATTCATGTGCACCTAACACTTTGACAGCCAGCCAGTTGTAAGCCAATCATTCTGATCAGTTCACAAGATGGCCCCCACTAGCATTCCTAAAGAAGGTCTGCACGCCTCCGAGGTGACTGGATGACATATTTGACTGACTTCTTGAGGTCCTCTCAAAACAGTAGAATGTTATGCAAGCAGTAGTCAATAACCACGATGGGAAGTTTTCTTATCGTAGTCAAAATGAGCCAAAGGAAACCTCACTTGCACCGTATTGTTGGCTTAAAAGAGGCAGTCGGGCTTCATAATATAGAGCACAGTCTCTCTGACGCAAGCACGATTCGATTGAGATTAGAACTGACTTGAATCACTGAGCACTTTCCTTCGAGCCAGCAAGAAGATGCTTACTCAGAGCTTCCATAATGTGATATCATATAGCATCATATATCATATAACGTGAAATTAAAACCCTAAGGACCGCCTTAGAGATGCTGTTTTCTGTCGCGGCATTTACTCGCTGGTCTGTTAGTAAAAGCAACAGAAATTTTTATACATAAAAAAATTGGGCTTCGATCATATATAATGTTTCCTCTCATTGTATTCATATTGATGGACAACAATTCAATACCATCAAAGTATTTAAAAAATTTAGAGCTAGTAGCATGCTTCTCCCTGTGTAAATAACAATGTCTCGACTGTGTTATTTTAATTTATTGGCAAGTGTCCAAATGCCTGTCTTGTATTGAGAGAGTTGCAGAGAACTTGTAGTGGCTTGTATACACGGCTCTCAACCAAGCCAGCATTTAATGTTCCGTTGGAGCGATTTCAGCTCTGCTCCTACTTAGAGACCCTAAGTCGGAGGGTTAGAGCAGTGACCTTTATGCTATTGCATTGGCCGTGATTAAACGCACACAATGAGTTGAAATTATACCCGTGCCCAGTAAGATGTTATGTGGAATGAGAACTGGTTGGCATAGCCCATTTCTGGTAGATTTGCTATGGATAGCTGTATTCGCCCTTGCCATTTCTGACGATTGTCAAGAAATGTCAGTACCTAGTGATGCAAAGTGCTTGAAAATTTAGTAATTTTATTTTCAGCACAATATAATTTGACGTGAAATGTAAATTGGAGCTTTGCTCGGCCAATTCATTGTCGATTTGCCAGGGAATTTTGTAGACAGCTGTTTCGAGCCGAGCAATTGCCATAGACCGCCGTGCATTCCGAGATTGGATGGGCTTAATTGTCGAATGATATCTTTGCACTATTAAAAGAGTGCTTTGCAATGTTTATTCAAAATTGTGATATTAAAATCGATTTCGGGCTGTTTATAACGGAATGCAGTGGATTGCCATATTGGCCTGACCCATTCTAGTTGATCGTAGTGAATTGCATCAGAATATTCAAGGTAATTAGACTAAAACTGTAGGAGCCAACGATAAACGAAGAGTAAAGAAATGTGAAATCATAATTTGATCTTCAATTTCATAATTTATTATCGCCGGATTATGTGGATTGTTGTATTCTGCCGGGTTATTGAAATATATTTCAGTCAATTTTGTGAGGACGCCTGAGAGGAATGATGCCAAATTGCATTGTCAAACTTTAAATATAGAGTAATTTTATATTTCAAACTTGTCGGAGCTTTGAAAAACTAATAGGTGGTGGATTGGAGGAGCCTATACTGGATTTTGGTGGTTTGAGGTAGATTGCAGTAAGTACACACCTACGTCTTAGAGCCCTCATCCATGCGGTCCGGTCATGTCTGCTCCCTGCTGCCGCTGCACAGTAGTGCTTCGTTTGCCGGCAGGATTCACTCACGGCAGTGCTGCTCATAGGAAACCCTAAGCGTGTGGCTGGATTAAAAGACTTTGCTCTTCTAATAAGTGATGCTATTGTGCGACCATCACCACGTGCTCGAAATTTAGGTGTCATTTTCGACAGCTGCCTCAATTTCAAAAGCTGCATTCAGAAGTCTGCTTCTACCGCTTGTCATCACATCCGATCCCTATCCAACATTAGGAGCTGTCTCCCACAGTGGCCTGTAAAAAAATTAACTAGCTCTTTAGTTCGGTCTCGGCTTGATTTTTGTTATTCTCTTTTGGCTGGGCTGCCAAAGAAAGCTATTAGGCCACTGCAGCGTACTATGAACATGGCTGCAAGGCTAGTCTTTAAGTCCCAGCGGTTTGAGCACGTGTCTCCTTTGCTGAGAGAGCTAGGATGGTTGCCGGTTGAGCAACAGATACAGAGCAAAGTTCTTACGCTGACCCACAAAGCTCGCCACGGCTTGGCTCCTTCGTATCTAGTTGAACTGCTGCATCAGCTATAGCCTGTTTGTGCCCTCGGGTCCTGTGTGGACTATAGATTAGCCGTCCCATTCCTCAGATTAAAGATCGTTGGCGATAGAAGCTTTAGCTCTGGAGGTTCTAGACTGTAGATCTTTCTTCCACAATTCTTACGAAACGACAACTGCTCTCCTACTGTGGCTATGGCACATCCTTTTCAGTGGTCCTGAGCTGCTGCTTCTATGCTACTCACTACCTCATCTGCTCTCCTGACTCTTCTATGCTTCGAACTTTCTCTTTGTTGCGTGAGACGCAGTCTGTTGGCTACCGAATGCGTACCGAAAGCCACTTAGGCTGTGAGTGTGCTATACAAAACTCTCCTGCATAACACTCACATGGTCTTTATGACTTTGTGGAGTTACAGACGGAGACGCATTGCATTACAGTGCACTGCAGGAAGCGTGCAGCTGCTAGCATGTCTCCTACAGTTTCACTGTCAGATATACTATCCCATCAGGCCAAGCATCGTACCACCCGCTTTTCGGAATCCAGCAGTCTAGAAATACCCCGTACAAACCTCATATCCTTTGGAGACCGTGCATCGAGTTCGTATGCTCCCAAAGCCTGGAACTCCCTCCCGACCTGCGTCAGAACATCCCTTGACCTGACCACATTTAAAAGGAACCTAAAAACACACCTTTTTAGGACTGCATTTAGTGGGTCCCTGTGATTCGTCCTTGATGTGCTTATGCGTGCTGACACTGTGCATGCTGCCACTAACCACATTTGCATGCTGACCCTGTGCATGTCACCCCTAACCATGCTATTCATTTTGTTTGTTTTTCAAGCATGATTTTACTTACCATTCAATTGCATTTCACTTTACAGCAAATGTAAAGCGCCTCGAGAGAGATTAAGTTCTCTGAGGGCGCTTTATCAAGTGAATTATTATTATTATTATTATCATTACATAGTCTGCCCTGTGCCTTTATAGGCACTGCTGATTCCATGCAGGGCAAAGGGATGAAGATTGGTGGGCACCTCAAATCGAATGGGTACTAACATTTTGGCAGAAATTAAGGCTCGACAGCTTCATTATCTTGTCAATTCTAGCCTCACCAGAGTACATGACGGTGAATATTGCCGTAGATTTGGGTAATTGGTCTAACCCATCATGCTTAGGCAGTAGCAATAAGTAAAGTGCCGGCAGTCTGACCCCAACTGTGGAGCATGTGCAAAGGCTAATCAGAATGATTATATAGCCCTGAACCGAACAAATGTGGCTATTTGATTGATTGTGGTCTCATTTACAGAAGACGGAGTGCATGGTCCGGAGCCAGTAAGGCAGCCGATTCTGGCTGAAGGCCTGCTATAGCAAAAAGATGAGACTCATCCGCTTTGTTCTTCGAGGTCAAAGAATAGCTGACCTTACTGCAAGGTCAAGGGTAGGCAGCATCCACTTGGTGCTGGACGCTAAATCCGATTGGTGGCAACAGACATTTTTTCTTGCCAACGAGGAGTAGATTGATTTGAGGATATACAAGTGCAGAAGGCCGTGAGAGATGAGGGACGGCCCTTCGAGTAATCAGACTGCCTAAACAGTCACCTGCTCAGGATATGATCACTGTCGGACACGGGGTCACAGCTCATGACTCGATTAAAGTGTGACTTAAGTCCTTGCGTTAATGATATCGGTGGGGACGTCTACCTACCTCAGACGGCAGCCAGATGTCGGGATGTTTTGGACAGTGTGAAAACACCCCATAAATGGAAAAACAGGGTTCCCGCCGGAAGCACAAAATACATCAGAGGAGGGGACAGCTGGATCCGTCTATGCCGGGAGCCGTCTTGAGTGCAAAGACCGAGCTCAAATGAAGCATAAGGGCTTGTTGCTCGGTCGCTCTACGCAGACCGACGACGGGGTTGTCCAGATGGCTGTCATGCTGTATTAATGCTAAAACCCTTAAAAAAGACAGCGTCGCGGCTTCCCGTTTTTGAAGCCAAAAAGATGATATGATTAGGAAGCCAAATTAGACTCAGAAACGCTACCAACTTAGCAAAGAGCGGTTCTTGTATTAAAAGATCAAAAGACGTCGTGTTTATCACGAAAACGGGTCGGTGATAAGCCGCTCGTTCTTAGGTCAAAATGGAGTAGGTGAACTACAGGAGGCTAACACAAGTTAGCAAGAAGCCGATTACAAAAAGATTGGAGCTGCTGAAAGCCAATGATAAGCAATTGACGGCCAATGAAACCAGCACAGACTTTGCATTTATCGGTGGCCTAGCACGGTCATTGGGCGTTTTTATGAAACCGAGTCTATTAAACAGATTATCTATGCAGCATGTAGCCGAAAGCTCAGCAATAGAATAGCTGGCATGATCAAAGTTAAAAGCGCTATTCAGCAAAGGCAGTTTCTGAATCAATAGTTCGTAGTTGTGGTGTTCTATCTGCTGATGAGGAGAATGCAGTGACAGGAACCTTTCTAGCACAAGTAAAAAGATAATGCTCCAGTAGCTATCTCAGCAATAACATTACATCATAAATTGGCTTGTCATATGTTGGGAAGCTTTTCCAAAGCACGTGTTCAGTATTCCACAGCAAACAAGAATAATTCTCCAATGCAGTAACAAGCAGTCATGCAAAGGTCCATGCAAGAGTTCACTGAGTTGTTCGGCCTTACTATCCTGAAAGGATTGTTATTAAGAATGACGATGAATCCATTCTTAAGTCCACGATCTTTTATAAATCCAAACTGTTGCACGATTAATGCTACGTAGTGTTTCCTATTGGTTGCTGATCCCCGACAAGGGATATTATTTTTATCAAGGCCCGAACAATTTTTATTGAAGAAAATGGCTTGTTTGCCAACGAATGGTATTCACTCAGTGAGGTGGTGCATGTAAACAAAGGAATTATGCTTTGGCTGATGGTAAAATGTAGGCACACAAGAAAAAAACCTCATCTCTTTTACTCACGCTGCAGGCACTACAGGGTTATGTAGCACTCATATGGCTGTAATGGCAGCAGCATAAGCAATGGCAATTCAATTTCGATTAATTTGCTCAGCACTTGATAATCGTTTACTGGATCTGGTTTGTTCAGACTAGACTGTGGGTCTAGGTGTTGCCTCATTCACGAACTACCAATGTATTAAGAACAGATAAAAGTAGAAGATAATGCTAAAAAAATGGAAAAGGCTGTTTTATCTCATAGAAGCTATTTCTAAATGGCTGCACACTGACAGTAGTACTTTAAGATAGGAAATGTAACTTGCTAAACTGCCGGGCTAGTCAGATTCAGGGTTTTGAGCTCTTTTTTCTAATAATTCAAAACTGCCGCCAGCCCAAGAAGAAACTTATAGATATTCCGAAACGAACGAGTACATTCTCATTATTGGTTTTGCTAGGCCAATTAGTAATCTTTAAAACTATGTAATGCCTCGTCCTAAAGTATTGAGTGCCTCTAATCTCACTTATCAATCATAGAAATTCCGCTACAATAAGTTTTTTTCGCTCCGAAAGCAGAGATGCTATCCCGGGTAACCTTCAATCTAATCATCCCAACATCATTCAAGGGTTTCTAATGATAGTATTACGTAAACATTATGAGCACAAAACCGGACAGCTAAGATATCAAATGCATCGCAGACACTGGATATGAAATATAATCACTTGATGCTGCTGCCGTTAAATTAAATAAAATAGGTTCCTATTGCTGTTGTAAGATGACTTGAAATACATGATAAAGCTTTATTTGCACCTTTCCTCCGATGATTTCAGAAGGAATGGCTCAAGATGGTTAGCAGCCAAACACTTCAACTTTGGTGGTTGGGTGATTGAAGAAAGAGAGAACGTGAAGCCGTAAGGCTCGAACACCGACGATTGGCTTGAGTAGAGTGTTTCTCGTCACACTGTAAGATTCAATATTACCTTGGAAAACCTGAAAAAATATAGACACGGTCATTTTTCTGTCACAAAGTTGCCCATGCTATGTATAAAGGTTACAAACAAGAAGGCGAATTTACCTCCCAAATGGCTAAATAATACAATATACACTGACACTGCTTGCACTTTACTCTTAAGTGACTGAATTGTTACACATTCTAGCGTTTTCTTAGAACATACAGGAATTCTAAGATGCCGTATTTAAAGGAATACGTGAAAATTAATATTACAGCAGACATTTTATATTGGCAATATTCTATAGTGCTCTCATTTTTTACCCGAGTTTTCCCGTATTCTTTGTAGTCCACGAATGTTGAACCATCCCGACTCGTTGAAATCTTGTAAGTCTTCACGAACTGGTTACGGTTTGGTCTTCCGACTGTGGCAATTTGTTTAATCTTCGAAAGAAAATTGTATCAGGCATTAGACAAGACCTACATTCTGATTACTAATCCCAAATATGTGCTAAGAATGCTATCTCAGTTACACTTACCTTTCGACGAGCTGAAAAATTGAATTCAATGAAGGGATTAGGATCTTTGGGTGGGTCATTAGCCGCCCATGTAAGATCCCCGTCGCTGCGTGTTCTTGCATACTTTGGCTCGTGAATCCATAATGGCCAATACGAACTTGCCTTAAAAGCACTATCCGGCAAGCCATCTGTGGATAAAAACATAAAGGATGAGTCTCTAAAAATCTGCAACCTAAAATGTATTTAAGTGCCGATTTTTTTGTTGTACAAAAATATGTTTAAATTATCTTTTTTCATTATTTATGACAATAACTCAACTGTATTCACCAATCTTATTGTCCATAATAATAGTAGTAATAAATTGGTATTGCGGCCTCAGAGAACCTAACCTCTTTGTAGGTACTTCATGCAAGCTGTCAAGGAAACGCGATTGAATGGTAAGTGGTTTAAAACATGCTCTCTCTAATGCGATATTGTAGGTAATTATGAAAGGAAATAATCCCCTAATTTCAAAGATTAAATGGCATTAGAAGTCAATTAGTTGTCTGTTACTGCAGGCTCAAGAGAAGTCAACATATTGGCGAGTCATGCAAGGTATATTTTCTGGTCAGTTTATGCGGTAAAAACTAAACATAATTGATTACGTCATCTCTAATAATTTTAGATAATGCAGAGTCACAGGCTTTTTATTTACCTAACAAACCCAAGTAGGACTTGTCAGCCATCAGGATAATTCAAGAATTACCGCATCACTTGTAGTTCTAAGCCAACAAGCGGGCCAAAGTCCTAAATTTGGTGCAGATTCATTTGTAATAATCTTCATGACGCTCAAAGTTTAAGGGTAAGTTTATTTTGTATTAATCTACTTTTGATAAAGCTGGTCATGGCTTTTAAATGGAAGTACTGATATTAGTAGATCATAATCTAAAACTTGTTTGTATCGATTATCAGTTGTCATCTTCTCCAATAACAATTTTCTCAGGGCTTAGGTGTCATAACTAAGACTCGTCTAGATACATATTTTGAAATAGTGAGGAAAAGGATTACATATTACATTTCCATCATCATCTCCACCACTGCCGCAAATATCCCTATATTCCAGCTGTTCTTGAAGCAGCATAGGCTCCAATAAAAAATCAGGTGGTAAATCATATGTCTATGCAAGCCAGTTTATTAGTAGTGAGGTCTTTTGAACACTATACAAGAGGCTTTATGATTACCCAACTTTTACTTTTCAATGCCGGAAATAAGCTCTAATTGGTACTTCCTGAGCGTGATTCTCTTAGATGTGCTAAACGTATTTGACACAACTGTCTACGAGGTCCTTTCGGTGCACCTCTCAACATGCATTGGCATCCTTGCACCATTTGAAAATGGGTTAGGCCCTACCTAAGTAAGATATTGTGTAGCGTAGATTTTTATAGTTGTCAGGTATCAAGGCGTGTTACTTTTACTTAAGTAAAAATATAATTCCTGCAAAATTGATAGCCCAATCAACGTACTAACGCAATTTCGAAAGCTCTTACACTGTAACTTAACAAGTGTATAGCTGTGATTTGATCTTCTCTTCTAATTTCAAATGTGGTCAACAAAAAATTAAAAAATATGCTCTGATCTACGTCAAGTAATTTAAATTTTTCGCGAAAATCTGCTACAACAGCTGTTGGTTTAGTTTGCGGAGAAACAGTCTTCCGGCTGTGCTAAAATTATTATCTGTTTCTTTAAAGCATGCACAATAAGTTTGTTCCTCAGATACAAACACTTAAATAGTTCTTCAACCAAGCACGAGTCGTACTTAACCCAAGCACCCTTATCGTTCTACTCAGCAGGCGACTTTCTCTCAAATTTAGTACTTTGTGAAGCATATATGTATTCCTGCAGCAACTTCGGTTTCTAACAAAAGAATCAGTAACTATTGCTGGTTTTAAAATAAAATTTATCACATTTAAAATCACCTAATTTATGCGCCTCTCACGCCAAAAAAGATATCTGAACTGCAATTTAATGTAACAGTTACAAGAAGCGGGCATTTTCATTGAAACACAAACCCTGTCTAATAAAAACTAATTTATAGCTTTACGAAGCTCCACGAACAATTTACATTTGCCATCAAACTCAGCATTGATCTATGAGCGCTCCCCCCCCGCAACTTAATTCAAGATTAATGAAAATTTTTCTTAGCATAGATGCAAGAAAACAATTATTTAAAGTCACCTTACGTTTGCTGTACGGAAGCTTTTCCTTCACTCAATTTGAATGGGGAATTTAATTATGCACTTATACTCGAACTGCAACTAACCCCGTCAGAACCTAAGCTCAGATTAAACTGTGTATATTACCTACTTTGATATCCTCAAAATCGATATTCTCGTAATTAGTGTAGCTAGGAATTAAGGGCTACAGTACTGTAGGTACATAAGTCAGGGGTCACAATGCACTTCTTTAAGCCAATTAAAGTGCACTCTTTGAGAGCCGATCTCTGACATGGTGTGTTGAGTGCTGCATTTTTACAACAGAAAATAATTAGAATTTCAATCTTGCTGCGAACATTACAAAGGATGTTATAGAAAGTATGTAAGAACCTAACGAATCAATTAGTTTGCTTAAATTTCTGTTTCCGCGATTGTGTTTATAGCTGCTAATGCATTAGCTGAAAATTTCCTTTTTAAAGTAAAAAGTCGTGGTAGAACGACGTCGAATATACGTTTGCACCAAACACTTTTACCAGCCAGTTGTGAGTCAATCATTCTGCCCAGTTAGTAAGAGGGTCTCCACTAGCATGGCTAAAGCAGCTATGCACGCCTCCGAAGTGACTGGATCGCATCGTTGACTGACTACTTGACGGCCTTTCAAAGCAGCAGATTGCCAAGCAAGCAGTAGTCAATATTCACGATGGGAAATTTTCTAATCGTACTTAAAATGAGCAGCAGTAAATGTAACTTGCACCATATTGTCGGGTTAAAAGAGGCAGTCGGGCTTGAGAAGAGAGAGCCCAGTATCTGTGGCAAAAGCAAGATTTGATTGAGATTAGGATCGACTTGAGTCACTAAGCACTGTGTCGCGAGCCAGCAAGAAGATGCTTACTCTTCAACTTCCATCATGTGACATCCTTTAGCATCATAAATCATATAACGTGAAATTAAAACCCTAAGGACCGCCTTGGAAACTGCTTTTTCTGTCGTGGGAATTGGTTGGTAACCTGTTAGCACAAGCTAGAAAAATCACTCTACATCAACGGGCTTCGATCATGGAATTTTTCCTCTCATAACTACCATGTTTGTGGAAAACAATTCAATATTATCATAGTATTTCATAAATATAGAGGTAGTAGCATGCTTCTCCCTGTATAAATAACAATGTCTCGACTGTTATTTTAATTCATTGGCAAGCATCCAAGGGTCTGGCTTGTATTGTAATTGTTACAGAGAACTTTTAGTGGCTTGTATAAACGGCTCTCAGCCAAGCCAACATTTGCAGTCCCGTTGCAGCGATTTCAGCTCTACTCATACTTAGAGACTCCCGAAGTGGGTGGATAAGAGCAGTGACCTTTCCGCTAGCATGTGCTCCATGTGGGCACATGCACTGATTGTGGTAAATCCTGTAGCCGGATGTAAAAATCTACGTGTTCCCTCATTTAGCATAGAGAAGGGATAAGAAAACGACCACTTTCCCTATCTTATGTGGGTGTAGCCAACCCACTCGCTAGATCTCTCCCAAAACGAAAAAGTGACAAGGAAAGTGCTGCTTGAGTCTTTACCTTTCAGCTAAACCAGCCCTCCTAACTACAACTTGGATGGCTAGGAGATAACTATATCGTCTATTGCCTAGGGTCTGAAAACACCTTAAAATAAGGAAAATGCATGGAATAGTTACTAGTAACAATAGTGAATTGAACAATCTCTTTTACAATCCACACTACATAGAAATTACTGACCATTGAAGTGTGGGACGCCAGAGTACTCGATTCATTGTATCTAATAACCCACGGCACAATAAAATCCAGCACAACAAAAGGATTTCAATAGCTAAAAATGTCTTCTGTTTTGATGAGTTGCAAATCCGTCTGCAGCATTCACCGGGTAATAAAAAAACTTAGCTTTAATCTGTTATAGTATCAATTCTATACCATTGGAAGTTTTTGGACTCTTAATGCCTTATGAGCTGATCATATTGACCCAAAATCATCTACAGGACAAGTAGCACCGACGATACCGAGTCAACTTAATCTTACATGACAGTTTGTTAACTATTTAAATCACCAGCCCCTAGTCCTCTCACAATAGCTCCACGTAATGTAATTAATGGTGGCAACATCAATAATTACTGCTGTGCTCATGAATGGCCCTCGTATTTCCATTTGATCAATTACGAGGCCAAGGGGATTCAATAAATTAATGTTTTTTCACCGAGTCACAGAAAAGGTTAATCGGTCGTTTTCAGCAGAGACTTACCTGCACTTATCTAGTGCGATGTACTCAGGTAAAGGTACTCAAAGAATTTAGAGCCAGTGCTAAGTTTTGAGCTCTGGTGGAATTCCTATAATAGCCCTGAGATCAAGCTAATGTCATCAGCTGCCAAATAAACAGGGTTTTATATCTTATATGGCCACTGTTCTGTCGCTGGAAAGCTTTTGTTTAGCAAAAGCTGGATGCCACTTTTAAATTTTGCTATTTTTTTAAGGATCTTCGGCATCAGCTGCGAGGATCATTGATGGATTTTGCTGACCTAGTGCTTGCTAGTTCTCCCTAAAGGACTAGATGGGTGAACGAGCATATATCGAGGCCGTCCTGAGTGGAGCTCCAACACCATTGCATGTTCACCCCTAACCATGTCATTTATGTTGTTTATCAAGCATGATATTTCCACTCACCATTCGATCGCGTTTTCTTTCAAGCAAATTTAAATCGCTTAAAATGAAATTCAGTTCTCTGAGGGGGCTTTATCAAGTATGTTATAATTTTCATTATTATTATTCTTTGCATAGTCAGGTACCAACCATTTGAAAGTGCAGAGAAGAATAAAACTATTCAAAGCTGGGCGCTTTCATGCCAACCTTTTAATTGAAAATGTACGAATAGCTTGCCTCAATGATGACCATAGGTAGGAATATAATTAATTTTCTACGTCTCTATGTAGTAATCGCTTCAATAGCTAACTGGACAGAAATGCCGAATATCGTTCCTTAGAGACATAGCTGATCAAGTGGAGATGAAGACTCAATTGCACAGCAAAGCTGATTAAGAGAATATTAAGACAAACGACAGGTAGCAGTCTTCACGTTAAGATACCATGTCAATATCGATAGCAACATTTATATCTTTCATGTGCCGTAATTATTTTTACGTGATAAATTGTGACATTTTACATGTGACTGTTTAGACATGATACAGGTTGTAAAAGCTGTAAAAACTTTGCAGTTAAAAAATAGGGATTTCAGCGATTTTAGCTCTGCTCCTACTTAGATATCCTAAGTAGGAGGGTTAGAGCAGTGAAACCTTTGCTAGCAGGTTCTCCATTTAAGCATAAACACCGAATGTGGTGAATTATGTCGCTAGATTCAAAGACCTATGTATTCCCTCATTTAGCACTAAGAAGGCTCGGGAAAACATTCCATGTCCTTATCTTTGTGTGGGTGGAGCCAACCCTCTCGTCAGCTCTCTGTTAAACAGAAAAAGTGACAAGGAACGTGCTGCACGAGCATTTAGTTTTCAGCTAAACTATCATTCTTGACTACAGCTTGATCGCTAAGAGATTACCAAATCGTCTATTTCTTATGGTAAAATCCAGCACAACAAAAGAATTTCATGAGCTAAATATTTATTTTTTTTCAAAGAGTTGCACTGCCGTTTGCAGCATTTCGCCTGATTATAGACAGATTTGCTTTTATATTTTAAATTTATGGTACTATAGTGTCGGTAATTTTTCTGGACTCTTAGTACATTATGAGCTGATCATATTGACCCAAAATCATCTACAGGACACAAAGCACTGACGATACCGAGTCAACTTGCTTTTCCACTTCAGTTTGCTAACTATTTAAATCACTATTCCCCAGTCCTCTCACAACAGCACCATAAGAAATATTTAGTTGTGGCATCAATAATAATCAATAATAAAAATCAGCATCAATATTTAATGCTGTGCTTGTGAATGGCTTTCGCTTTTACACTAAATCAATAACAAGGTGATGCGACAGAATTAGTGTTTTTTGCTTAATCACAGAAAAGATAATTCGGTTGGTTTCATTCAATACGAACCCGAACTTATCTACTGTGATGCACACAGGTGCTAATAGAATTTAGAGACAAAGCTCACTTTTGTGCTCAGGAGCCATGCTTATACTAGCCCTGAGAACTAGCTAATGTCATCACCTGCCTAACAAAGTTCCCTAGCCGTAGACAAGGCCCGTTGTATGGTCACTTTACTGTAGATGCTAAGCCAGTTTTTATCGACCACTGGAAGCCATTTTCCAACTTTGTGTTTTTTTTTAAGGATATTCAGCATCGTCTGGCAGGATCACTGACGAGATTTGGCTGACCTGTTGTGTGCTAGTTCTCCCTGCACAAATAGACGGGAGCATTCGAAAGAAATATTTTGATTTTTTCCAGCAACTTTGATGAAAGCATATCAGCTTGAGAAGCCTAATAATCTTTTAACGGTAACTGCTAAACTGATAAACCATCATCGAGCTTCTCCCGTAAGAAGTTCCAAAGTTTTCCTTCTCTTCATCGATGCTCCTCAGTACTTTCTGCCTACCCATTTGAACGCTTTTGCTGAGCTGATTAATGCTTGTTAGTTACATCTTCATAGCTAGCTGGGCAGCTCAGTGTATGGCTCGGCAGTTCAGAGTGATCTGGAGCTTCAGCATTCATGTATAGCACTACTGAGACAAGAAAAGACCGCTAGCACTGAGTGCGTTTTCAGGCAACATTCTGCAAGCAAAAATCCTCAAGGGCTCACACAGCTTTAAATTCACTTGGCATGCATTTATTTCTTTCAATTATTCTATAATTATCTCTGCACTAGCTGACTTAAACGTGATTGCAGACACCCATTCCATGTTCACAAAGCTCACACAAATCACGAAAAGGTAAACAATGTACCTCACACCCACAAGGATAGCAACATTGGCACCACAAATTAAATATACCAGCTATTACTTTAAAGGACCAGTACAATAGGTATGAGAACAATACTAAAATTATTTTACTCTAGTGTGTAAATAAATTTCGTAAGCTCAGTGTATTGCTACAAAATCTTTCCAGTTATATAGACTATAGCCTGTGTAAAACGTAATGAGCAAACTGTGATGGTATATGAAATATTCATCCTATTATACTGAGCTTAACTAATTAAATAATTTAGCTGCTGATTACTGGGTTTATGATATCTCGCGAAATAAGTCTTGCTAGAGGCTTTCGAATGATCATTTACAATGTTAGCATTTTTATTGGCAATTTAAATTCAAAGACACTTTAAAATTCAGTTAAGCGTTCTGAAAAAAAACTTCAAAGAGTCGTTTGAACGTCCCTTGACCAACCAGACCATGAGCCCAGTGATCACTGTTTACAATCAGTGTGCACAAACTCGAAATTATTTAGTCACTGATCAAAGAAGGTATATATTAAATAGTCAGTTTAGAAGGAAATTTTGCAGTATTCTACAATGACTTGCATTCAAGATCTTACCAATAAGTGGCTCGAAGCATCGACCCTTTAGATGGCGAGCGGCAGCTTGGAAAGCAAACAGTGCCACAACAAGGCACAGTGTGGATGTCCAGGTAGAAATATGCATCCTTTATGAGCTTTGGTACTATCTAAAAATCGTAATACATACTTTTGCTCTGTAGTCTGAGTAGCAAACTACACATGCATTCAAACCGTAACAAGCACTAAAATATGAAAAATTATCAAGGCTAGATGACGTAACGTTTAGTTGGATCGTTAAATTTCAAATGCTTCAGAGACTGAGGCTTAAGTTCACGTGCTTTCAAAGCCTGGAACTCATTCCCGACTTTTTGACGATATTTCCTAACTTAATAACATTTAAAAGACTCTCAAATGTATCTATGTGTCACAGAATTTAGTGAATATACTTTTTTCGTCATGTAAGTGCTTATGCGTGCTGACACTGTGCTTTCTGTCACCAACCACACGTGCATGCTGACGCCGAGCGTGTCATCCATAATCGTGGTACTCTTTTAGTTTATTGAGCATGCTACCAACAATCTGATCTTTCTTCCTCTGCAACAAAGATAAATTGCATAGAAAGAAATAGAGTTCTTTGAGGGCACTATATAAAATGTATTATTATTATCATCATCATTTCCAAACTTGTCATCGTTCACAACACCATGGGTTGTTTAAGATTATTCCAGTTATGCTGCAGATACCATACCGTTATGGGTTATAAGAAGATACAGGCGTAACTGACTCAAGCTATACCTTAATTGTATCAGCCTCATTGTCAAGCATTTGTTCGTGACCAAAAAGCAGCTTTGATATAGAGTCCGTTGAATGAAACTTCACTTCCTTGCCTTAAAAGTTAAGTCTCGAGTTTCTGGAAGAAATATGTTCAGTTAATTGTTAAAAAAGACAGGAACTTTGTATATAAACTTGTTCTAGTTTAAATGTTCGGCAGGTGGTATCTAAATAAAGTATCAGCAAGGATTCCGAGTGCAGGTGGCTAATCATTGAAAATTGTAGTTTAAGAAATACTGGACCTCAAAGCTGCTATTAATAATAATAATGATAAAAATTATTATACATCCGTTATACTGCCGAATGGGAAAAAATCTTTCTCTAGAAAAATTACATTTGCTGTAAAGGAAGCATGGTCGTATGGTTAGTTGTAGCACGCTCAATAAAAACAAGCATAACAAGGTCAGAATTGACATGCACAGGGCCAGCATGCAAATATGGTTTGTTCCTGCAAACACAGCTTCACGGACCAAAGCTTGTCACTACCAAGAGCAGCATGCCAGGGTTTCTACACAACGACACAGAGCACATACCTGAGCACTTGAAAAGCAGTGGGATATCCTCTGTCAAAGCACGACAGTTATAGTCTGGCCGTCTAATCAGTAATCAAACTGCTATTTAGTGAATCACTGTATTTCCAGGTAACCCTGGGAATTTTAGAACAACGACGGCTAAACTTTCGGGTTACGTATTCGATGGCTAGGCGCTGTGTATTCAGCCTCGACGTTTTCTACTAACCAATCAAAAATCTCTGCCGATCATTTCAACGTATAAACTTATTAGTTGCAGTTCCTTCCACCCTCATCTCTCCACTACCAGCATTTCTCCTGGGCACTCACTTTTATTGAGCTCATTCATTGCAGCTCACTTTTAGTGACATTTACTATCCAAGTCAGATGTTAAATGTCACTAAGAAAGGAGACAGGTCTTAGGGTTCAACTTGCTGAATTAGGCACAGCCAATGTCAAATGATCACTCTTAATTTTCACTTTGGGTATACCTTCTTTTGTTTAGATTCTGAAAACTATATAGTTCTAAAAGCTTTTCGAATTGCATTGTTAAATTTAAAATTCGCCACTGTTGTGGTTACTATATATCATTCGCTTAATTTCAAGCAGTGAGAACCCTTCAGCATGGTACCACGTAAGATCACTATGAACAATTGCTAGCACCAAACCGATCTGATCTCTACTGCAAGATGCTTATCATTGCAACAGGTCCCCTGCTCAATATATTCGTTCAGCTCCTCCTCTAACCTACGTTTAATTATTGGGAACCTGTGAAAGGACTTCCTAAGTTCTGAAAGTGTGAAACTCATAACCGACTGATTTCTTGGCTTCCATGACTCAATGGAATTGAAAGAACTAAAATCCTTCAGTTCCTCACTCATATTGCCAAGTCAATAGAAATCATTGATTCGGAGTTTTATGTTACTGTCCCTGTACGTAATACGTTTGCTAACTATCGTGCATTTTAATATTGTGGGGCTCATGAAAGGTTTACAAAAACATTTAGTTCTCCTTACGGTCGCCGATGGAAAACCCAATATATAATTACAGGGGAAGGTTTGGCTACGTTAAATCTCATCTGAATGGTTCAAGTACAATCATGTTGACATTGCAGAAGGTCAGTCTCCGTCACGTCGTGGATTCTTCTTGTCTGCAATTTTTCAAACGCTAATTGATTCTCTTTTGAAGACCGTAAAATGCACCTTAATATCACAGTATTTAGTGGGTGCCTGGCACTTGTCGCTAATATGCTTATGTTTACTGGAAATGTGCAAGCTGCCAATAACAGTATTTGCATGCTGACCCTGTATAAGTCACCCATAGCCGTGTTGTTCTCGTTGTTTATTGAGCATGCTACCACTAACCATTCGATCGTGCTTCCTTCACATCAAATCTAAAGCGTCTAGAAAGAGATTGAATCATCTGATAAAGCTGTATTAAGTTTAATATTAATATGTTTAATTACATAATGGTCTTAACAGGTTATGTGCTTTGTATCAAAATTGGTTGCTAAAACATCTATTTCAAGTCTACCTTTTATTGCTAGCCCTGAATGTGTACTTAAGAATATGCAAGTTTAAGGCTTGAAATTTACACTAATTGAAGAATCTTTTATTCGGGTAGTAAATTGAAAGCATACATGCAGTATGACTAGTGCAGCAATTGCAAAAAGCCCAGATCTGAAGTCTAAGAACTACTTGCAATTACCAGGTTAGTCAAGGTCTAGTGAAATGCTTACGGGCTGTAGTCATTATCCTTAATCTCGGCTGTCTTAATGCATTTCTGACATAATTGTATCATTATTTACACTAATATTTACAATAATAAGGCAACACATTAGCAAAGCCAAAAATGGGGCATCATAAATACTTTGTCGTGCTGAGGTTTGCAAAGGTAAAGAGTGATGCACCATTGTTTGCCACGAAGCAAGAATCAGAAGAAGCAGCTAAACGACCGCTGGACCATCACCGATGATCATCATTAGGGTTATTTGTTGATGTTCCCAGCCACATCCAGAGGGAGTGGCTTGACAGCAACAACAAGGCGTTTGCTATAAAAGATAGAAAGCATTACCATTGTTACGTCTGACCAATGTTTTATGTTTTATAAAGGAATTTCAATATTAATATTTACGAGCAGTTCAGAACTTTAAAGTCGCTTCGCTGACTCATATTATGCGTACAATACGTATCTATTTTATGTCACCCCCGGTAGTACTGGTCAAGAAAGATAGCCCTGCCCCATCTTACCACGTCCAATGCTAGCGCACCATCTTGCATCGTGACGGAGGAACGGACGGACTCTATCGCTTCAATTAGTGCTACCTAAGAGTTTCAATCAATGAGGCAATTAAAAAGTGAACCATTTAAACGTTTTGGAAACTTAAAAGTACACAGAATCATCTCACTGAAATACCACGTTTGGTAAATCCTACTTTTGTAAGGCTACCACTTGTTAGCTGAAATTTTGCGTTTACCAAGTATCATATATTGTACATAAATGCATCATTTTCGTCAGGATGGTCGAGGCCTCTAAATACCTTGACGCTATCGATTGGACCCAAAGCGATCTGAGTTTTTTCTTGTGGCCACATTAAAAGCCTGGTTATTTGACGTATAGTCAAATGCTGAATTTCGCGAAGATCGGCATCGTCTACCTAATTCTACTAATAGAATAGATATGAAAGTGCCAAGTGAAGTCAATATCTTTAGGTGCATCGTTTTTCTGTCTGACGTACACTTATTACTTTTCACTAGAACGATTAAGCAACGTACTGTGACCTTCAACAGGCTGTCCCGGGCTGAAAACGGATAACATTCCTTGTCCACCATAATACGTAAGCCACTTCCGTCACCTGCTGTACTTCTTGTACAAATCGAGGTTCCAATTTACTTTGGATAGGGTATCAAAAAAGAAAGAGGGAAATTATGACATCGTTGGTAGTCACTCCAACAACGATCAATATGTGTTACTAAAGGGTTTCTGAGTGTCTGGTCTTTCGCATGGATGGACGAGATAGGTTAAGCATGAAGCCTAGATTGTCTATAGCTTCATTAGTGCACTGTGATTTCATCGGGTTATTGAGAAAATTCCAACAGATACATTACTTTCAGGACACAAATAAAGAACGTGATGCTGAAATCCTTAACGCTGTTTCCTTACAGGATATTGTCTGTAATCAGATTTTGTTTAAAAAAATCGATGCTATGACGTGACCTCCTATACACTTTAAGTACCTGTAGCAAACAATATCATAGTAAGCACGGTGAAAATGTCTACTACAGTTATCCGGTCATTAGGCCGTAGCTTGTATGATTAATAAAGTTGAGATAATAACCTATTTGCGGTTGGAAAATGCAGGTAGTGGGATAATCTAGATACTTTTTAAATTGAGTAGGCAGTGAGCCTAATACTAAGCCTGACTTTTATTTTAAATCTGCAATAAATTCTCGGAGTCATGAACATCTAACAACTTCCATCACTTGCCCTTACCAAATCGTTTGCCAAAGATGGTGAAAAATTATATTGACTTCCTGACGTAGGCTACGTGCATCGAAAATACTGGCCTTACCGTTTGGTAAGAGTGACACCAACGCGACAGTATACGGGGCTTCACTGCATGATATTATGTCGGGTGACAATATACTTGCTGATTAAATCGTCCCTATTTCTATAGCGGCAAACTACGAAAAAATTAATCACCGCCCCTTTCAGTAGCAACAAAGGATCGGCACCTCAGGACTTGAACCCACAACATCGGTCCGGAAGCTGCCTTACCTAGTGTGGATTCGGGGCACACATTTGAATCGATGTTTTGAGTTTCATTAAAAAACCAGTAGCTGGAAGATTATTGTTGCAGTATACCATTTATCGAAACGGCTAAGCTATACTTATACAGATTCAAGCTTGCTCTGAGCATGGTTCGTCGAATGTTCATAACTGTCTATAGAGTGGCTGAAACCTATACAAGGTGCTTTTGATAGTAAAAGGTAAAGGTAAGTTTTTGAATTAATAGGTTTCTTATTAAGAAACAGCTTGTACCTCATAGCATTTGTAGAAACCTTTCTTTTTGTAAGCTTGAACTTGTTAAGTTTGTTATTTCCGGAATACATTCTGAAACCTAAAAACCGACCTCGTTTATTGCTTGGTCAGGGTGTGTGGCTCTGAGAAGAGCTCGATTAGAGATGAGAACCCAGCCAGGCAGTGTTTACTGTCTTGCATAGGTATTACGGCTGGTTACTGATTGCAGAGTACACTGGTGACTAGTGTAGAGACGTTCATCCTCCAGCATATCCTGCAATTATAATATCTATGTAAGTACCAGTTTAAGCTGCCGTTTGTATGTGCTTGGCTGTTCCAGGTAATATAGAGTCACAACCTGCTACACATAATTCCTGTAAGGTACTGCTGAGCGATTTGAAAGTTCTGCTGGCCCATCCGGCTGACTAAAACGTTAGTCAGTGACCAAAAAGGCGAACCGCTTTCATCGACTGTTCTGCTGGTTGTGCAAATCGAAGCTTCAATGTGCTCATGGCAATATTTTACGTTATGAAGAGTGCGTTTGACGTCGCAGGTAGCTTCGTTGTTACAAACTGCTAGGCTTATGAAAACGGATCCACGTAGTTTCATCTTTGGCATGAATTTCAAATATTTTGGTAAAGCACGATACCTTGATTATCGGAAGGTTCAAATTATCGCCGTGACTGCAGTAGATGATGGAGAAAATGCTTTGATGTGCTGCAATTTACCACCTCATTAAACAGAAACTAGTCACAATATCCGAAGAGCGGTGTATAGGATATTGAACCTGATCACGCTGGATTCAGAGTGATTGCTTGGAAGTGACTAACACGAGCTCGTTTGGACGTTAATAAAGTAGATTAATGGCAATAGTGGTGTGCACAAGATGTCAATAAAAGAAGTTTTCTACTTAGGCATTGGATTGACTGACTAAATACGGACAAAGACGAGATGACAAGCTATTCGCCGTTAGATAATGCAGTATCGCTGATAGTTAGGTATGTTTTTAGGTAAAGAGAAAAATGAACGCCTTTCCGAAAGAGCCATGAGACTCTTGCAAGAATTTCTGCAAGCATCATCTGCTAACATTAAAATTTGTGCAGGTCTATTCTTATTAAAATGTAGACTAGGCCTTAAAGACAAACGTGATGAGCCTGAGGTCAGAAATACCGTGTCAATTAAGGTTAGGCTTTGGAAATTCGCAGAATGCCGGTTCAAGAGTGCAATTGAAAACAAATTTATGTTGCATGGTGACAAAAACATAATAAAGGTTTTCTTAAGCATTACTTATACTAAAACACGTAACCTGTTGACAAAAATTATAGGCTGAAATTGCATTTGTGAGATGCGTGATTCAAACCTGGACTGACTACACTGTATATGCAGGAATTAGTTTACGTTTTTTCATCTGTCTCTTACGGTCGTAACATTTTTCTTATACGAGTCTGATGTAGAGTTACGACATAGAGGCTCTGAGGAGCTATCTCTTTTGCTCTTGTATATATCATATCCTGTACATAAATGCACGATTTTTGTGATCATGGTCAAGGCCTCTCAATACCTTGTTGCTATCGATGAGGCCCCACCGAGCTGAGCTTTTTCTCGTGGCCACATTGAATGTCTGGTTACTTTAGGTAGAGTCAAATGGTGATTTTCGCAAAGATCGGCATCGACTACCTAATTATGCTAGTAGGGTAGATATAAAAGTACTAAATAAAGGCAATATTTTTCGGTGCATAGTCGTTCTATGTAACGTACACTTATCACTTTTTTGTGGAACAATTTAGCAACGTACTTCTGAGCCGGAAAAACCTTCAATAGGCTTTTCCGGCCGATAACAGATAAGACTACTCGTCCACGGAAAAACCTAAGCCACTTCTATTCCCTGCTGTGGTTCTTGTACAAATCGAGGTTCCAATTTACTTTGGATATGATATCAAAAAAGAAAGAGGTAAACTATGACATCGTTGGTAGTCTCTCTCTAAGTACGACCAATATGTGTTACAAAACAGTTTCTGAGTGTCTGGTATTTCGCGTGCCTTTACTAGATTGGTTAGGCGTGAAGCCTAGATTGTCAATAGCTTCATTATAGCTCTGTGGTTTAATAGGGTTTTTGAAAGATTCAAGCAGATACAGTGCTTTTAGGACGACGAATAAAGAACGTGATGCAAAATTTTTAACGCTTTTTCGTTACAGGATATTGTCTGTAATCAGATTTCGTTTAATTATATCGATGCTTTAAAGTGAGCTCCTATGCACCTTAATTACCTGTAGCATTCATTGTCATAGTAAGCACGGTGAAAATGTCTACTACAGCCAGCCGGTCATTGGGCCGTAGCTTGTACGAATGATAAAGTTGAGATGATAAGCTATTTGCGTTTGGAAAATGCAGGTAATTGGATGACATAGATACTTTTTTAAATTGAGTAGGCAATGAGCCCAATACTAAGCCTGACTTTTATTTTAAATCTGCATGCAATTTATGGAGTCATGAACATTTAGCAAATTGTCTCACTTTCCCTTAACAAATCGTTCGCTAAAGAAGGCAAAAAACTGCAATCACTTCTTGACATAGACTATGCGCATCGAAAATACTGGCCTAACCGTTTGGTAGAAGTAACACCAACGTGACAGTATACGGGGCTTCACTGCATGATATTATGTCGGGTGACAATATACTTGCTGATCAAATCGTCCCTATTTCAATAGTGGCAAAGTACGTTAAAATAAATCACCGCCGCTTTAAGTAGCAACAAAGGATTGGAACCTCTGGACTCGAACCAATAACATCAGTCCAGAAGCTGCTCTACCTAGTGTGGAATCGTGGCACACCGTTTATTCGATGTAGTGAGTTTCATTTAAAATCCGGTAGCTGATAGATTATTCTTGTAATATACTAGTAATCGCAACGGCTAAGCTATATTGATACAGATTCAAGCTTGCTCTGAACATGGTTCTTCGAATGTTCATGGGTGCAGGCTCAATGCATAGAACTGTCCATAGAGTTACTGAAACCTATACAAGGTGCTTTCAATAGTCTAAGTTAAAAGTTAGGTTTTTAAATTATTAGCTTTCTTATGGAAGAACAGCTTGTACCTCATAGCACTTCTATAAACCTTTCTTTTTTGTAAGCTTCAACTTCTCAAGTGCATCATTTCCAGAATAAATTCTCAAACCTTGAAATGGACCTTGTTTATTGCTTGATCATGGTGTAAGCCACTGAGAAGAGCTCGTTTTGACATGAGAAATGAGCCAGGCAGTGTTTACTCTCTGTCATAGGTATTACGGCTGGTTACTTATTGCAGAGTAAACTGGTGATTTTTGGTTAGACGTCCATCCTCCAGCAACTATGCTAATATGATATATACTTAAGTGCGAATTAAAGCCGCCATTCTTCTGTGCCTGGCTGTTACAGGCAATATAGAGTTACTACCTCCCACAGATAATTCCTGTAATGTACTGCTGAGCGCGACAAAAGTTCCGCTGGCCCATCCGGCTGACTAAATACGTTAGTCAGTGGCCAAAAGCGTAAGCCACTTCCGTTTATCTGCAGTGCTGATTGTGCAAATCAAGGTTTCAATGTGCACCTGGCAATATTTTACATTAATAAGAGTGCAAGTATGATGTCGCATGATGGTGCGTTGATACGAACCACTATGACTTAGAAAACTGATTCCCATTGGTTATTCTTGTATATGAATTTCAAGTATTTTGGTTGAGCATGAAGCCTATATTATCTACTAGTTCAGGTTATTAACGTGACTGCAGTAGATGATGGAGAAAATGCTTCGTTATAATGTACTTCTACCAATTCAGCAAGCAGAGATTAATGTAAATATCCGATGAGCGTTTAACAGGACACTGACAACGAACACGGTGGATTCGGAGTGATTGTTTGGAAGTGTCTAATGTGAGCTCGTTTGCACATTAAGAAACTAGAGTCATGCACATATTGTTGTGCGCCAGATGTCAAGGAAAGAAGTTTTCTACTTAGGCATCGTATTGACTGACTAAACACGGAAAATGACGAGATGACAAGCTATTCGCCGTTAGATAATGCAGTATCGCTGTTAGTTAGGTATGTGTTTTAGATAACGACAATAATAAACGCCTATCCGAACAAGCCATGAGACTCTTGCAAGCATTTCTGAAAGTGTGTCAATTAGGGTTAGGCTTTGGAAATTTGTAAAATGCCGGTTCAAATGAGTAATTAAAAACGAAATAAATGTTGTGTGGTGACAAAAACCTATGAAACGTTTTCTTAAGCATTACTTACGCTGAAGCAATTGCCTATTAACAACAATTATAGACGACAATTGCATTTGTGAGAAGCGTGAAACAAACCTGGACTGACTACATCGTATATGCAGGAATCAGTTTGCGTTTTTTCATCAGTCTCTCATGGTCTTAGAGTTTTTCGTATGAGAGGCGGATGAAGAGGAACGACAGAGAGGCTCTGAGGAGCTATCTCTTTTCCATTTGTATATAACATGTCCTGTACATAAATGCACCATTTTTGTGATCACGGCCGAGGCCTCTCAATACCTTCTTCCTATCGATGAGGCCCCAACCCATCAGTGCTTTTTCTCGTGGCCACATTACATGTCTGGTTATTTAACGTAGCGTCAAATGGGGATTTTCAGAAAGATCGGCATCGTTTACCTAATAATACTTATAGAATAGATATGAAAGTACCTAATAAAGGCAATATCTTTTGGTGCATAGTTGTTCTGTGTGCCGTACATTTATAACTTTTTTGTAGAACAATTAAGCAACGTACTGCTGAGCCAGGAAAACCTTCACTAGGCTTTTCTGGCCGCTAACATATAACACTGTTTGTCCACCATAAAACGTGAGCCGCTTCCGTTCCCTGCTGTGCTTCTTGTAGAAATCGAGGTTCCAATTTACTTTGGATATGATATCAAAAATTAACGAGGGAAACTATGACATAGTTGGTAGTCTTTCCAAGATTGACCAATATGTGTTACAAAACGATTTTCAAGTGTTTGGTTTTTCGCTTGCCTTCACTGAAGTGGTTAAGCATGAAGCCTAGATTGTCTATTGCTTAATTATAGCAGCGTTATTTCATTGGGTTATTGAGAAAATTCCAACAGATACAGTATTTTCAGGACACAAATAAAGAACCTGATGCTAAAATCCTTACCGCTTTTTTCTTACAGGATATTGTCTGTAATCAGATTTTGATTACGAGTATCGATGCTATGAAGTGAGCTCTTATGAACTTTTATTACCTGTAGCTACCGATATCATAGTAAGCACGGTAAAAATGCCTACTACAGAAACCCGGTCATTAGGCCGTAGGCTTGTACAAATCATCACGTTGAGATTATAAGCTATTCGCTGTTAGAAAATGCAGGTAGTTGGATAATCTAGATACTTTTCAAAGTAATTAGGCACTGAGCCAAATACTAAGCCTGACTTTTATTTTGAATCTGCATTAAATTCATGAAGTCATGAAGATTTAACAACTTCCATTACTTGCCCTTAACAAAACGTTTGCCAAAGAAGGTTAAAAATTGTATTGACTTCTTGACATAGACTACGTGCATCAAAAACACTGGCCTTACCGTTTGGTAGGACTGACACCAACGTGATAGTGTATGAGGCATCACTTCATGATATGTCGAGCAACAACATACTTGCTGATTAAATTGTCCCCATTTCTATAGCGGCAAAGTACGCAAAAATAAATCACCACCGCTAGCAGTAGCAACAAAGGTGCGGCACCTCAGGACTCGAACCCACAACATCGGTCCAGAAACTGCCCTACCTACTGTGGAATCGCGGCAGATCGTACAGTCGATGTGTTGATTTTCATTAAAAATCTACTGGCTGGTATAGTATTGCTGTAGTATACAATTAATCACAACGGCTAAGCTATACAGATACAGATTTAAGCTTGCTCTAAGCATCGTTCGTCGAATGTTCATGGGTGCAGGCTGAATGCATAAAACTGTCAACAGAGTTGCTGAAACCTAAGCAAGGTGCTTTCGATAGTCGAAAGTAAAGGTAGGTTTTTGCATAATTAGCTTTCTTATGGAAGAAGTGCTTGTACCTCATGGTACTTCTAGAAACCTTTCTTTTTTGTAAGCTTCAACTTGTTAAGTTAATCATTTCCAGAAAACATTCTCAATCCTAAAAACGGACCTTGCTTGTTGCTTGGTCATGCATGGTGTAAAGCTCTGAGAAGAGCTCGATTAGAGGTGAGAACCCAGCCAGGCAGTGTTTACTGTCTTTTACAGGTATGTTGTAAGGTTCAACTTCTTAAGTTAATTACTTCCAGAATAAATTCTCCAACCAAACACGGACCGTGTTTATGCTTGAGCATGGTTTAAGCCAGTTAAGAGCTCGTTTTGAAATGAGAACCCAGCCTGGCAGTGTCAACTGTCTCTCAAAGGTCTTACGGCTGGTTACCCATTGCAGAGTAAACTGGACATTTTTGAAGAGACGTCCATCATCCAGCATATCTTGCTAATATTATATATATATATATATATATATATATATGTATGTATGTATATATATATATATATATATTTAAGTGCCAGTTAGAGCTGCCATTCTTCTGCGGTTGGCTGTTCCAGGCAAAACTGTGTCACTACCTCCTAAAGCGAATTCCTGTAAGGTACTGCGGAGCGAGACGAAAGTTCTGCTGGCCCATCGGCTGACTAAAAAAGTTAGTCAGCGGCCGAACGGGTGAACCACTTCCGTCGGCTTTTGTGCTGGTTGTGCAAATCGAGGTTTCAATGTGCTCATGGTTATATTGTGCATTATGAAGAGTGCAAGTTTGACGTCGTAGGAAGTTTTGTTGATACAAACTACTAGGCCTTAGAAAACGGATTCACGCAGGCTAGTCGTTTCCATGAATTTAAAATATTTTGGTTAATTATGACGTCTTTATTACTTACAAGTTCAGGTTATCGCCGTGACTGCAGCAGGTGATGGAGAAAATTCTTTGATATGCTGCACTTTTACCAGCTCGGCAAACAGAAATAAATGTCAATTACCGAAGCGCTTCTTACGGGACACGGATCACGATCAGGCTGGATTCGGAGTGATTGGTTGGAAGTGACTACCATGAGAGCATTAGCTCGTTAATAAACTAAAGTCGTGTCATTAGCACGTTAACAAACTAAAATTTTTTTAATAAACTAAACTTTTCCAGCCGATAACAGATAGCATTACTTGTCCACCATAAAACGTGAGCCACTTCCGTTCCCTGCTGTGCTTCTAGTAAAAATCGAGCTTCCAATTTAATTTGGATACGATATTAAAAATCAAAGAGGGAATTTAGGACATAGTTGGGAGGCTCTCCAAGAATGACCAATATGTGTTACAAAACAATTGCAGAGTGTCAGGTCTTTCGCATGCCTTTACTGGATTGGTTAGTAGTGAAGGGTAGATTGTCTATAGCTTCATTATTGCACTGTTATTTTATCGGGTAATTAAGAACATTCCAACAGAAACATTACTTTTAGGACACAAATAAAGAACGTGATGCTGAAATCATTAACGCTGTTTCCTTACAAGATATTGTCTGTAATCAGATTTCGTTTAATAATATCGATGCTATGAATTCAGCTCCTATGCACTTTGATTGCCGATTGCTACCGATTTTATATAATTAGTCATGTAATAATATTATTGCACTTGATAAAGTTCTCTCAGAGAACTTAATCTCACTCTAGGCGCTTTACATTTGCTTCAAAGGGAAATGCAATTGAATGCTGCGTAAAATCATGCTTTATAAACGATAAAAATGAATAATATGAATAGGGGTGACATGCACAATGTCAGCATGCAAATATGGTTAGTGGCAGCATGCACAGTGTCAGCACGCATAAGCACATGAAGGACGAATCACAGGGACCCACTAAATGCAGTCCTAAAAAGGTGTGTTTTTAGGTTCCTTTTAAATGTGGTCAGGTCAAGGGATGTTCTGACGCAGGTCGGGAGGGAGTTGCAGGCTTTGGGAGCATACGAACTCGATGCACGGTCTCCAAAGGATATGAGGTTTGTACGGGGTATTTCTAGACTGCTGGATTCCGAAAAGCGGGTGGTGAGGTTTTGTTGCTCACTTTTAGGTCCCTTCATTCTATGGCTCCAGCCTATCTGTCAGATATACTACCCCATCAGTCCAAGCATCGTACCACCCGCTTTTCGGAATCCATCTGTCTAGAAATACCTCATACAAACCTTAAATCCGTTGGAGACCGTGCATTTAGTTCATATGCTCCCAAAGCCTAGAACTCCCTCCCGACCTGCGTCAGAACATCCCTTGACCTGACCACATTTAAAAGGAACCTAAAAACACACCTTTTTAGGACTGCATTTAGTGGGTCCCTGTGATTCGTCCTTGATGTGCTTATGCGTGCTGACACTGTGCATGCTGCCACTAACCACATTTGCATGCTGACCCTGTGCATGTCACCCCTAACCATACTAATCATTTCGTTTGTTTTTCAAGCATGATTCTACTTACCATTCAATTGCATTTCCCTTTACAGCAAATGTAAAGCGCCTAGAGAGAGATTAAGCTCTCTGAGGGCGCTTTATCAAGTGAAATATTATTATAATTATTATTATTACGATGCATGGCCTGATGAGGGAGTATATCTGAGAGATAGGCTGGAGCCAAAGAATGAAGGAACCTAAAAGTGAGCGACAAAACCTTGAAGTCAATCCGTTGCTTGGCTGGTAGCCAATGCAGGTCGGCGAGAAGTGGAGTAATGTGGCAACTGCGACGCTCACGACAGAAAAGCCTAGCTACGGAGTTTGGCACCAGCTACATTCGCCTGATCGCACATGTCGGTAGGCCAGCTAGCAGTGAGTTGCAGAAGTTGAGACGGGATGTCACGAATGCATGGACAAACTTAGACGTGTTATCCTTATCTAAACAAGCCCGAATTTTAGCAATGTTATGAAGCTGAAAGTAGGCAGATTTGACTGTGGAGCTTATGTGGTCGTCTAACGAGAGATCGCTTTGGAACATTACACCTAGAGTTGGAATCGATTCAACAGAAGATATGCTGGCAGAGCCAATATTGAGCGTCAGCCTTTCCAATTTCTGAATCACACTTGGTTTTCCCATAAATAGTAAGTCAGTTTTATCATCGTTCAGTTTTAGAAAATTGGCTGCCATCTTTGTGCGGATGTCATCAATACATGCAGCTAGTGAGTTGAGAGAATTTGAGGTGCTCGAAGGCTGGAGGGATCAAAGCAATGGTACAACTGAGTGTCATCCGCATAGAAGTGAAAGCCAAAATTGTGCTTACTATTAAGGAGTAACAGGTTCAAGTCACAAAGCTTGAGTCGGCACTCACGTTGTAGCGTTCGCTCACTCGGTTTCCAAGGCGACGAATGCAGCGTTAGTAACCTTCAAGGACCTTGGCGGAAATCAAGGCTTCTGTGCTGTAAATGGTTTCTATTAATAGTGGTAAAACGTGAGAGTGACTGGCAGGGACAGCGGTAGCAGGCCGCATGGTCGGTGGCTTCCTTGCAAGGTTCTACGTGCGCGGATACCATTGGAGTGAATATTCCATTGACATTGAAGATACCAGCGTGACATCCAACAGTTTTACAGTATTACAGATATTGCGGGTACAAGTCCACAGCTTAAAAAACTTGTAGTTGCCCGAGGCCACTTTTAAGTGCAGGAAAAACATTACGCCTGTTTGGATACGGTACTCCGACGGAGTTATCCGAACTCGTCTTGTTAAGACGTGACATCGGCTAACTTCTTAGCCGTGGCACGAGACCTCCATTGAGAGGAATAATTTGTTCGCTGTGTCCACATCAGAGGTTGCGACGCGGCAAGTAGCGGACAGCGTGGCAAGTCCCAGCACTACCTTCAGCTAATGTTTGCCGACATTTCAGCCACTTCCGGCTCCGGCGTTCCTTTGACAACATCAATACCTAGTTCACCCTTCAGGAGGCACCCCCAGCTCAGTAGTTGCCTGCCGAAGCGCCTGGTTAAATTTTTTGGGATGGCCCATTAGACATACGAACCCTTTCCCACGTATTTCTCTTCGGCAGCACACGGACCGACAACGGCTACCTCGTGAAGACTCGCCAGAACAGCTAGATGCAAAAGAAAACTAAAAATTTCTCGCTGCCATCCTTCAGGCAAATTTGCCTAAATCAAGCAACCGGTGACGAAGGTGAGTTCGCTGGTGGAAGGTGGCGAGTGGGCTGGCTCGGCTCTCGCTTACAGTAGTCTCAGCACTGGAGCGGCTCTCTGGTTTATTTCAAATGGGACAGATCAGATTTATCAGCAAAACCCGAAAAGCACAGACAGGTCATGTTCACCGATTTTTACCATTTTTGGCATTCTTTCCTCGCTTTCAGTTTATTGCAACAATAATAATAAAGCACTTGATTAGCGCCTTTCAGAGAACTCAATTTCTTACTGGGTGCTTTACATTTGCTGCAAAGTAAAATGCAATTGAAGGGTGAGGAATAACATGCTTGATTAACAAGAGACAAGCTATTTTCTGGGCATTTAAGCTGACTTGCCGATGATTTGCCATTGTGCAACGAACTCTCATGTTGTGATATTGCCTAAACAGAGTACAGTATGTACTGAGATGGTCCTGATTTAGTCGGATTTAACACCGGAGTCTGGTGGTCTCGGGCTTCCAAGCACTGTGATGTTTCGCGAAAGTATGTCAGGGAGCGAACAATAATGCCAGAGCTTGGCGTCATACCTAGGTCGTACGGCTAACTTGCAATGAAACGTCGTTCGCTGCCCTTTCCATGTTGGCCTGAGTAACGTCTTCCATCTAGTTCGCTTAATAGTCTCTTGCAAAGAATGGTGGAAAATGACAGACTTCCTTACATAGATAATGCAGATTTATAAAGCAGGCGTTCCAATTCAGTGTTTATGATACTAACCTGACAGTGTGCGGTGCTTCTCTGCATACTATTATGTTGTGTAAAAACGTGTTTGCAGTTGAACAGTCTCTTTTGGGATAGTGGCCTAAGACACTTACAAGTAATCACAGCCGCTCAGACCGTCAACTCACTATTGACCACCTCAGGACTCGGACCCACAATGTCGGTCCAAAAACAGCCTTACCTACTGTGCCATCAAAGCGTACCATTTATTCGATGTGTTAAGGTTCATTTTAAATCTAATGGCTTGCAGATTTATCATTGTAGACTTGTATTGACCGCAACGGCCTAGTTATTCCGACACAGATTCAAGCCTGCTCTGAAAATAGCTCCGTCAATTATTATGGGACAGGCTGAATGCTTAGAACTATCTATTAGGTTACCGGAATCTCTAAAGGGTGCTTTTCATCGTCGAAGGTTAAGGTCGGCTTGGTTGAATAGCTTTCGCATGGAAAATAGTTAGCTTGTATCTCGAGGTACCTTTCGGAACTTTTCTTTCTTCTTAGCTGCAACTTCTTATGTCAAATCTTGCCCGAAATAAGTCTCACGTCTAAAAACTAGACCGCGTTTCTTACTTGAGGATGGTGCAAGCCACTCCGGAGAGCCCTTTTAGAGATGAGAACCCAGCCAAGAAGTTCTCGCTGTTTTTCATAGTTATTATGGCTGGTTAATTAATGCAGAGTAAATAGATAATTTGAGTGGAGACAGGCATCCAATAGCATATTCAGCCAATATACCGTCAATGTAAGTACAATTTTAAGCCACTATTTTTCTGTTCTTGGTTGTTCCAGGTAATATATACTCGTGACCTCCTACAGATAACTCCTGTAACGTACTTCTAAGCGAAGCGAAATGTCTGCTGGCCTATCCAGCTGACGAATAAAATTAGTCAACCGTCGAAAAGGTGAATCTTTTCCGTCCCCTGCTGTGCTGGTCGGGCAAATCGATGTTACAATTTACTCGGAGCAATATGTTAAATCATGAACAGTGCAATTTTGACGTCACAAGAAGTTTCGTAGTTACTAACTAATATTAATTACAAAATGGATTTGAAGTTTATGGTCTTTGGCAGTAATATCCAAGATTATAATGAAGTCTGACACTTTATTATCCAAAGCTTCACATATCGCCGTGACTGAAACAGTTGATAGAGAAAATTCTGGGATAGATGTAAATTTAGCTTCTCGAGAAAGAAGGAATCATGCCGAAATTCAAAACGCTTTTTGCTAGACACTGTCAACGATCGCGTTGGACTAGGTCATTTGGTTCGACGGTTAGTGTTCTGCGCCCGTTTGCATTTAAACAACTAGAGCCATGCCTATTGTAGCGTGCACAATAAGGGTATCTACGAAATACATTGGCTAATTAGCAATTAGCTAGACTTAATAGACGCAAAAGAAGATAAGATGATAAGCTATTTGATGTTGGATAATGCAGGTCAGCTATTCGTGAGGTATAGTTAGCAGATACAGAGTACCACGAACGCATCTCCGAGCAAGCCGTTACGACTCTCGCAAGCATCCTGGCAAGCGTCATCTGCACACATTGAAAGTTGTACCCTTTGATTGTAATGTAAATATAGAACACGTCTGAAGACTAAACGTGATATGCGTTGGTTCCAAAGTTCCGGGAGAATTTAGGGTAGGCTTTGGAAATTTGCAGAATGCAGGTTTAAGTGTGTGATTGAAGACGGCATAAATGTTGCACGCTGACAAACTGCATTCCAAATTTTCTTCAGCTTTATTTACATTTAAATTTGCAGTCTACTGGCTGAAATTACAGATTGCAACTCACAGCGTCACTCTTTTAAGTTGCATTTTTGGGTAGAGTTGCCTAATTAGCGAATGACCGAACGGTATATGCATGATTCAGTCTGAGTTTGTTCGTTAGTCTCGTACGGTCATAGGGTTTGTCTCATGAGAGGCTGACGTCGAGTTGCGACAAAGTGGCTCTGAAAGGCTACTTCTACCAATCTTGCTATTGTTGCCTATGATAAGCGTGAAAAAAATTCGTGTCGCGTACGTTCCTTATTTCGAATCATTGCTGTGAAAACTAGGGCAGGCAAAAACCACGGATTGTCTCGTAAAAATCAGCTTTCATTGGTGACAAATCGGAAAACTCCAACACTTACTTGGCGGCTCAGGGCTTTGTTGCAATAATCAAATCGTGAAAAATCAGGGTATTGCATCAGTTTTTATTCATAACTTGGAAACGGAGCCAAGTGGCACATTTCCATAATTTGTATTTGCCAGAAGAACTATTGCAGGATGCTCACATTGACCGGTGCGATTTACTCACCAATGACAGACGAGCCTATAGTTATGCTAGCTTAAGATTACTCTAGTATATTTCAAATAGAAGAGTTCAGATTTCTCAGCAAAACCTCTGAATCACAGATAGGTCATGTTGTCATTTTGGGTAACGGCTAAAAGGCTCAGCGAATGCCCATGCTGCTTGAATGCCATTTGTGCCCTTCGATGAACCCCTTAAAGATAACGGTGTTGTCATACTTTAGACTCAAGGCGTTTTGATTCAGAGGCAAGAATGTACAGTTTATCTAAATTCGAAAATCGGCAAACCATTCCGACTTAATGTCCATTTTGGACGTGCATTGGCGCTTCTGATATCTAGCGGTGCAATATATTTAACACTAAGATACTCAAAGTAAATCCGATGTTAGTGACTCGGACAAAGAATAACAACTAAAAGTATTAAAATACAAAACATCAGACTTTCTAAACAGATCCTATAGCTTAGACACCGTAATTACTCGGCCTCTATGTCAGTCACTCTCTCTGCCTATATCTGCGTCTCTTTCTTTATCTCACTCCCCATCACTATGTCTCTCTCTCTCTCTTGTATTTGTTACTGGATACTTTTTTTATAACAATCTATAATACAGTATATATACGATAACCTCTGCCTGCCCAACATTAGTCTTGCAGCTAACATATTTGCAGAGCTTTAGTCTGATCGTCACTAATGCCAGTACGTTCTGTGCATGGTGATACTGTCCTTCTCCATTTTAGAATTCCTATCGCAAAACCCTAACCCTTCCCTTGTTCGCACATAGCACCTGCGTGGCTGAACGTGCAGTTCTAAGCATTTTTCAAACTATTTTAACTAATGTCTCCTTATTTTGGAAGAAACAAGGGGTTAGACTGGCACTAACTTCAACTGCTTTCAAAGTAGTTCTGGTTACAGGATTTAGTTCGAAGCACGTGAATGCAAGTCTTTAGAACAACACCTTTATATTCCGAGTGAATGTTGGAATAATAATGTAATTAATGATAATGCACTTGATAAAGCGCCCTCAGAGAACTCAGTCTCTCTCTAGGTGCTATACATTTGAATATATGTAAGTCAATCCTTACTCAATTGTTGGTTATATATTGAGCAACCGCATATGCTTCATTTCCTGATTATAGGTAATATGTTGCGAGACACAGAGTGGGAAGTGAAAAATGTCATGTAAAAATAGGAAAATATCTTTTTTAAATAATAGCTTTTTAGATGTTTAGCCGGCAAGTATCTCGTTCCGTGCATCGGAAGTCGTACATGTTGACGGTTAGGTAAGTCCACAATTAGTCTAAAAGCTTTATGTGATAGAAGCGCAGTCACTTTTCAGCCATCTTCGCAGGTTCAGTTGCAGGAGACTTTAGAAATTTGCGGATTCATGTTGAAGCGAGCTATGCAAGAGAACGTAGATATTGCATATTGATTAAACTTACACGATGTTTGTTATTACACCTTTATTTCGCGAGCATTTATAGTAATGCTTGTTATATTATGACGCTGTATTACTCTGCCGTCCTATTTTCATTTAGGAGTAAGCACATTTTCGGCACAAAGACGCAAACTTCAGGGACCTGTAGGAATTCCGTGGTTTTTTATTTCATAGTTCGCAGTACTAGTGTGGTTTTAGCTGATAATGAGGATGCAGTGACATAATTATTTTCATCGCATGTCAGAAGATAATACTCCGGTATTTATCTTAACCTTGACATTACACTATATATTGGGGATCATATTTTGAGAAGCACTTCCAAAACACATCGTGTTCAGTATTCACTAACGAGTTATAATAATTTTAAAATAGAAATAACGATAAATAATGCAAAGGTTCATGAAAGAGTTCAATGAATCGGTCAATGCTACTAACCGAAAGGAATTATTACTAAAAATGAAAATCATCCGTTCTTAAATCTACGACAATTTATAAACGAAAACTGCTGAACGGTTTTATGTTAGGCAGTGTTGCCAATTCGGTTACTGATCACCGATGAGGGATTTTATTGTTATCTACGCTCGAACAATTTTGAAGGTATACAACGGCTTTTTTGTCAACGAATAATATTCGCTTATTGAGGTGGTGCAAATTAACAAAAAATTATGATTTTGGCTAAGTGTAAAATGTAGGTACGCAAAAAAAGACCTCAGCTCTGTTACTCAAGTGATAGGCACTCCTGGGTTACGTGGCGCTTATATGCCTGCACTAGCAGAAGCCTAAGCATTGGCAATCCAACATCGAGCACTGAGCTCAGCACTTGAGCATCATTTACTGGATCTGGCTCGTTCAGACTGGACTCTGGATCTAGGTGGTTCCTCTGTCATGACAGAAAAATTGTATTCAGAACAGCTAGCAGTAGAAGACACTACCAAAGGGAAAAAACTATACTTTTTTAGCTATTATAGGCTATTCTTTTTTAAATTCTTTGTTAATGGATAGTAATACCTTAAAACAAAAAATATGACTTGCTAAACTTCTGTGCTAGCCGGATTTAAGATTTCAAGCCCATCATACCATTAACTTCATATCACTGCAAGTACACTTAGAAACTCAAAGGCATGATGAAATAATTAAGTTTTCATTATTTGTTCCCCGGATTACTCTGCAGTCTTTGATACTAAGTAATGCCAAGTCTGAGAGTCTCGTTTGCCATTATCACACTCTTCAATCGTAGCAATTTCACGATACCAAGTTGTTTTCATAACGAATGAAGAGATGCGATCCCGCGTAGGCTTCACTCCCATCATTCCAACAGTATCCAAGGACTAATAATTATGAATAGCCTTGCGTAAAATTTTTGAGATCAGAAGCTGACAGCTGAGAAATAAATGGCATCATAGATACTCTGTATTAATATAATAACTTGGTGATGCTTCTGTGATAAAAATGCAATATGCTCCTACTGCTGTTGTAGGGGGACGTAAAAGCTTGAAAAGGAAGATGAAGCTATATTTTCGCCTGTTCTCCATTATTATTAGATGGAACGATTAAAGATTATTAGCAGCCAAACACTTCAAAATTGTGTGCTTTAGTAATTAAAGAAAGAGAGAACGTGTAGCCGAAATGCTCGAGTGCCGACGATTGGCTTTCCTAGAGTGTTTGTTTTCACACTGTTGGATTCAGTATGGCCTTTAAATACATGCAACAATATAGACAAGGTTATTCTTTTTACACAAATTGTCTAAGGCTTTGTATAGCGATTACAAAAATTACACTTTACTCTTCAGTGTCTGACTTGTTCCAATTTCAAGGGCATTATTCCAGGAAGTCATTAAAGGAAGTCATCAGGGCACTTATTACGAGACTTAATCCAGGAATTTTCTCCATACAAGAATTCGACGACTTCGCATTTATAGGAATACATTGACAATTTAGCACACATGTGATATTGGCAGTAATCTACGTTGCACTGATTTTTACCCAAGTTTCCCCACGTTTTTTGTAGTCTAAAAACGTTGAACCGTTCCGATTCGTTGAGATTTTGAGGTCTTCACGAACTCGTTACGATTTTAGTCTTCCGATTGTGGCTATTAATTTACTCTTGGAAATAAAATTGTACCCGGCATCAGACATGGCCTAAAATATTTAAGATGGGTTATGAACCCTTTTGTAGTCTCACTTACTGTTCGACAGACTGAAAAATCGAATTGAATGTAGGGAATACAATCCTCGACTGAGGTGCTTGCCGCCCATGTAATATCCGATTGTTGCATGTTCTTGCATACATTGGGTTGTAATGTCATTTCGGCCAACTAGTACTTGCTTAAAACGCACTATCCTGCAAGCAATCTTGAATCAAACATGAGCAATCAGTCTCTAAATATCTGCCCAATTAAAATGTATTATAGTGCTGATATAATTTTGTAAACAAATGATATTTAAAATTTCGTTGTTAATCATTTTTGACCATGACCTCACTGCCTTAACAAAGCTGATTGTCTTAATAATAATAATAATCATCGTAAATTGGTATTTTGGCCTGTGGGAACTGTTTTCATGCACTTCATACATGTTGTAAAAGAACATTATTGTTGGTTAACACATACTCTTACTCGTGCGATTATGTGTATGATATTTTAAAAGAAAATAATTTTTTTAACTGCAAAGATTTAATAGCATTAGAAGACATTTAATTCTCACCTACTTCGGGTTCAAGAATAGTCATGATATTAGTGAGCCATGATAGCTATACTTTGTGTTCGTTTAATTAGGTAAACACTAAGCATAATCGATTACGACGTCTCTAGTAATGTAAGATATTTCAGATCCAATGGCATTTAAACTAATTAAAAACACAAGGTGGGACTTTTCAGCCATTGGATTATTTAAGAATTACGGCATTGCTTGTAGTTTTCAAGCAAGCACTCGTTCAAACATCCTAGATTTCGGGAGCTTCATCTGTAACAATATAACGTATATGTAACGCCTATAGATTAAGGGTAATTCTAGATTGTATTAATCTACTTTTCGTAAAGCTGGCCATGGCTTTTAAACGGAAGTAGTGGTTTTAGTGACTTACAATTTAACACCATTCACATCAATCATCAATCATCATCCTAACTATTAACAACATTCACAGGGCTTAGGCGTAGTAACTAAAACGAGTCTAGATATATATTTTGAAATGATGATGGAAGGGCTTACATGTTACATCTCCACCAAGGAGCTGCCCCAAATTGCCCTATATCACAATTTGTCTCCAAGCAGCACAGGCTCTAATCGGGAATCAAGCAATAATCCTTGGGTCTCTGGGAGCCAGTTGATAAATAGTGACGTGCTTTTGACACTGTGAAAGAGGCATTTTAATTACCTAACGTTCAATTTCCTATGCCGTAAATAAGCACTAACTGGTATGGCCTCAGCGCTCCCTTTCTTGGATGTGCCAAACGCATGTGACAAAACTGTACATTAGATCTTTTTGTGCACCTCTTAACATACATTGGCATTCTTGCAAAATTCGAAACTGGGTTAGTTCTTATCCCAGTAAGATACCATGTAGCTCATATTTTCATAGTTGTCTGGCATGAACATACGTGGTACTTTAGATTTGAGTCCTATGCACTTTCTTTTCATAGTCTATGCATTTTTTTCTGACAGACGCAGCTGTCACACAAATATTTACCTTTTTATGTACCGATAATACTCAAGACTAACATATTTCACCGATTCAAACGATCCTACCTACTTCATTTGCAGCTACCATGGACGAATCACGAAAGAGGATGCTAACTGAATAACTTATGGATGAGCGTGGTTAATCATAAGGATGGGCGAGCATTTTGTGGACCTCAACTTGAAATAGATCGTTCTTCACATTTATTGCTGTGGCTTTTTTGTATTCACGTGTGCTCCTAAGTTAGGCAAGTTTAGAATCATAGAATACCTTTGACGAGCAAATTGACTCCAAGTTAAATTCTAACTTTGCAAAAAATTGAAGCTCTGTTGAAAAAAGCATTCAGAACATTTACCATAATACACACACACACACACACACACACACACACACACACACACACACACACACACACACACACACACACACACACACACACATATATATATATATATATATATATACAAACATGTAAAATATCATAAAATATTATAGAAAATAGTACCATATACTATTAATATAATATATACCAATCTACATGCATCATTCAGTACACAAATAAGGGTTCTTATTCACTGATTGATGAATGAGTGTTTAGGTGTGCATTCTTACAGTTTCCCCAAGCATAATACTGAACTTACATTCCGTTGACGTTTCGTCTGAAAATGATAGTGTGTATGGAATCAACAATCTACAATTTCGTGTATTTATTGAATTGTATAGCTATTTGCATTCCGGGGATATTCTTTAACAATTCGACATAAGTGAAATGCAACTAATATTATTCATATAATCATTACTATATCAAGGCCAGTCTATGTTGATGGCTATGCACGACGACGACATGGCGCTTGTGTATGTAATTTGGCGCTTTGACTGACTACTTTAGGGCCTCTAGAAACAGCGAATTGCAGTATAAGCAGTAGTCAATAAGCACAGTGGAAAACATTCTTACCGTACTTAAAATAAGCCACAGGAAGCTAAATCACCACCATATTGTCGGCTTAGTAGCATCAGTTGGGCTTGAGAATATAGAGCACAGTCTCTCAGGCACATAAACGATTTGGTTGAGATTTGGACCGACTTTAGTCACTGAGCACTGTCGCGTGCCAGAAAGTAGATGCTTACTCAGAAATGTCATCATATGAGATCGTATGTCAACATCAAGAAATAAATCGGACTTCGATCATGCAATGTTGGCTCGCATTGCGGCCATGTAGGCGGAGACAAATTCGATGTCACCGAAGTAGTTCAAACATTTAGAGGCACTAGCATGCAGTATTCCTACGTAAATATCAATGCCTTGACTGGCCTTAATAATCACCAGCAAGATCAAAATGCCTGGCTTGTATTGTAGCATTTATAGAGAATGTTTAGGGTCGTGAACAAACTGCTCTCAGCCAAACCAACATTTTACAACCCGTTGCAGCGATTTCGGGTCTGCTCTTGCTTAGAGACCATAGTTCGGAGGGTAAGAACAGTGACCCTTTGCTAGCAGATGCAAAATGTAAGCGAAAACACTGTTAGTTGTGAAATCGGTTGCCGGATGTAAAGTTCTATATATTCCCTCAATTAGCACAGAGAAGGCTTGGGTTAACCACCCCTTTCCCTATCTTCACGTGGGTTTAGCTAAGCCGCTCTTTAGCTCTCTCCCGCACGGAAATGTGACAATTAAAGTTCTGCATAATTCCATACTTTTCAGCTAAACAAGAGCTCGTAACTAAAGTTCAGATGGGTAGCATATAACCATATAGTGTATAGCTTGCGAATCGCACAAGCCTTAAAATAAGGGGAATGAATTAAACACTTGACCGGCTAATTAGTAAATTAAACAATCTCTTTTACAATTCATGATAAATAACACATACTCACCACTGACAATTGAGAAATCAGAGAAATAAATTTGTTTTATCTAGTAACCCACAGCAACAATAAATCCGGCGCAACAAAAAGATTTCAATAGCCGTTGATTTTTGATATTTCGCATTGTTGCACTTCCGATGGCAGCATTCACCTTATAATAGACAGCTTTGCAATCTTTCGCCAAGTTGCAAAAAACTCTAATCGGTTGGTTTCAGCCAAGACCTACCTTGACTTATCAAGTGCACTGTACGGATGTAAAAGGCACCCATATAATTTGGAGCCAACGCTCATCTTTGTGCCCTGGTGTAATGAATATAATAATAACAATAATAATGCACTTGATAAAGCGCCCTCAGATAAGTCAATCTCTTTAGAGGCGCTTTACATTTGCTGCAAAGGGAAACGCGATTGAATGGTGAGTAATATGATGCTTGATAAACAACAACTGAATAACATGGTTTGGGTGACATGCACAGGGTCAGCATTCAAGTATGGTTACAGTGGCTCTGAGACTTAGCTAATGTTACCAGTTTCCTAATAAAAAGAGCTCCCTAACCAAAGATAAAGCCCTTTACGTGGCCACTATTCTATGGCTGCCAAGCCCTTGTTTAGCGACCGCTGGATGAAACTTTCATAGTTTGTTGTTTTGTAAAGATATTCAGAATCATGTTCCAGAATCCTTGACTGGAACGGCTGACCTAGTGCTTGCGAGTTCTTCCTACAAAACTAGTTGCCAGGACAAACATGTATCAAGGCCGTCGAGAGTATAGCTCCCACGTCAGTATATTCGGGTACCAACCATGTGAAAGTGCAGTGCACATTGGAAGCCACTCAAAGCTGGGCGCTTTTCATGCCAACTTAGTACGAGAAGAATGCATGAGTACCTTGTTCCGATGATGACAATAACTAGGAATGCATGCGATTTTTTCGCATCAACCTAGTAATCTCTTCAAAAGCTTACTCGCTCACGATTCCCGACTATCGCTCTTTAGAGACGTAGCACATCAAATAAAAGCGGAGACGATAAGAAAATTTCTAAAACGTGCTGCTTGTAGTTTCAGGCACACATCTTAATCTTTCTGGTACGAGTATGTTCCGATTGAGGTTACTATCAGCCTGATTGTCTGTGCCTTGCATTTTGCCAGTAGAGCTCATCAAAATCAAGTAGATATGTCAGCAGTACTTCTAAAACGTGCTGTTTTTAGTTTCAGACAGACTGCTCAATATATCTGATACTAGCATGTTCCGATTGAGCTTACTACCACCCTGATTGACTTCACCTTACTTTTTTCTAGTAAAGTCGCACTCTGGGATAACCTTCTGTAGAAATAGAAGCGTTAACGTCAGCCTTTGACATAGCATTGCCTTTCTCCAGCACTGGTTTTTATTCCTCAATGCAGAATAAAGCAAGCACTAACTATATGTGTGCAAGAAATTATTTTGATTTCTCAAAAATTATCTTTTTATCTGACCAATGCGCTCGGTAAACGGCCATGTCATTAAACGATTGCGATAACGTAGAGACTGTAGCTTGCATTAGTGCTCTGTAAATATCAATATTTTGAGCTGTCTTCCTAATATTTGTCAGCAATTGGACTGCAAGGAGAAGGTATCTTCCCTGACTTAAGGTGGCAGCCAAAAGGTTAGGTAAAAATTTGCTATAAACGTATGTCAGTAAGGTTAGTTGAATCAACACCGTTTGTCCTGGGGAAATAAATTTTAGCGTGAGAATAAGCTAGAACTCGTGGTTGCATGAACCCACGGCTGTCAGCAGCACCAGCATTTAACTCTTCACCTGCTACAAATTAGATTTGCTACTAGTTAAAGACACTGCATGGGAAGACAAGAGCAATGGCCTTGTGCCCTGGGAGAAAACGGCAATAAACAGGGTTAATTCCAAAGCAAGATAACTAAGCCTACCTAGTTTATACACAAGTATATAGTAGTTATCCGAAATTGCTTATCCTTTTCGTATGCTGGAAAGGTTATCACGTGAAATGCTTCAAGAGCCTTTAACGGAAAGCTCCACTTGCAATCCTGACAAACGCTTAGATGGCCTAGAGTAACAGCACATAATTTTACACTTGAAGTCGACCATACCGTATATTTCTTTGGGTTCTAGGCACTGCTAGACATACAGACTATGCATCTAATATATCTATATTATGAATACTGCATTATACAAGCTCTCACACGTTGCATGAACTAACCTGCTGCTGACCCAAGGAATATGGGGCACCGTTAGACAAATATGTACATCAAATAATCCACAAATGAAACTTAACAGAAGAATTTTAGTTAAGAGTCACATAATTTAACCATTTTCGCACGTTTGACTACAGTTTCTTCATTTTAATTGTAGTTTATGGAATAATCTCCCGAAAACCTGTTAATAATAACAAAATAAAATTATGCATATGTTACACCTTCATCGGAGAGTTCAACCTCTTTCTGAAAACATTGCATTCGCAGTACAGGAAGCACGATCGAATGGTTAGTGGTAGTTGAAATAATCCATTAGGAGTTGTATATGGCTGTCGCTGTACATATTAGCATGGTGCAAATGGTAAAACTTGCAAACGGTACTGAACCTTGCAGCTAGGCTTGTCAGCCGAGAGCGGCACAGTTGCCATGTCATACCACTTCTGACCGACCTGCACTGGCTATCAGTCGAGCAACACGTAGACTTCATGGTTTTGTCTCACACTTTTAGGTCGCTCCATTCTTTGGCTCCCGGCTACTTATGAGATTTAATTCCCAACAGGCTAAGCATTAAATCGCCAGCTTTTTGGAATCTGTCTGTTTACCTATACCTCGTGCAATCCTGAAATACTTTGAAGACCAATTCGTACGCTCCCACAGCCTAGAACTCACTCCCGACTTGCATTATGACATCCCTTGACTTGACCACATTTAAAAAGAGACTTAAAATGCACCTATTTATAACAGCACTTGGGTAGATTGCTGTGATTAATCATTTCTGTGCTTATGCTTGCTGACACTGTGCTTGGTGCCACTAACCAAACTTGCATGCTGACTCTGTGCATATCACCCACTAACCATGTTATTCTTGTTTATCGAGCATGCTAGAACTAACCATTCGATCTTGTTTCCTTTTCAGCAAATTTAAAGTGCCTATAACGAGATTGAGTTCTCTGAGGGTGCTTTATAAATTGTGTTATCATTATTAACATCAAAGCTTGGCACATTTAATTTAATGGTGGTTTTTAAAGGTTGCAATAAATTGCATTATAATCCCTAGGATTACCACTCGAGAGCTCTGTATTGCCCGAAATTTAACTTACCTATGTTGTTCAAATGGGGTGACAGTATTTCAAAACAGTGAGAAGTAATGTAATAGCCGATGTGTATTTTGGCTTTGCATTGCCTGTTTGTGGTTTATTCTTGACGGATTGCAGGAGATTGCTGGATTATCAAGGGCCATTACCATTGATTGCAATGCAGTGACGGGGGCTAGAATTACACAAATGGCGTTGACGTAATGCCACCCAAAAAAATATGCAACAGGGATAAATCTAAATGAAAGCATTGCCAAGAAACCTTTCGTCTATTTGCAATGATAATTGGAGCTTTATGCTAGCAATTTCAAAACGATTGTGGTAAAAGCCCTAACATTGCCATAGGTTGGTGTGTTTTGCCCTCAATTGTATGATCACGATTGCTTGAAAAGGTTATGTGGCATGATAATTGGAGCTTTAAGCCTTCAATTTGACATCGACGATTAATTGGAATCACGTGGTTTCATTTTAAATACAGTGATCTTTAATATGCTAGAAATGCTTAACCTTCTTAAACATCTGTTGGTCTGTTTGTAACTCACGATTATGTAATGGCGTATTTTCCTGGGCCATTTCCGCCTATTGCCGTGTTTTGCTGTCAATTAAAAGCCCATAAAGGCACGAATAATGCTTGCCCACACTTAGATGATGAATGGAATGAGAAGTAATACTTCGCACAGCCAATCTTTTCGATTTTGCACGAATGTATTAAAACCCGATGTCGGGGCTTTATTTAAGCACAAGCCAGTGGATTACCATATTGGCCTGGCAAATTACAGTCGATCGCAGTGCCTTTCATCAAAATGTTTGAAGCAATTTTAGTAAAATTGTACGAGTACACTGCAAGCGACGAGTAAAGCTGTGTGTAATCATATTTGGATCGTTGATTGTATGATCTATGGTCGCTCTGTGGAGGATTATGTTGATTGTTGTCTTGTTGAGTGCTATTGTAATCTATTTCAGTCGATTGTGTAAGAATTCATGAGTGGAACGATTCAAAATTGCGTGTGTAAACTTTAAGTATAGATTAATTAAATAATAGAAACTTGTTGGAGCTTTGAAAAGCTGATATCTGATTTTAGGAGCCAATATTGGATAGTGATGGATTGATGTAGATTGTAGTACACTCCTACGTCTCTGCCGCCCTCATCTATGCTTGAGCAAGCACACAACTAAGTGAAATTTCGTGGGCACACAAAATGGAACGTATACTAAAATATTCGATAGCAATTTAAGCTCAAAAACGCTGTTATCTTGTCGATTCTAGCCTCATTAGAGAGCATTATGGTGAATTGTGCCGTGGATTTTGGTAACTGGTCTAACACATCTGGCTTAACCAGGAGCAGTAAATCAAGTCCTGGAAGTCTGACCCTACGTCAGGAGAAAGTACACAGGCTAATCAGAATTAGCTCGGACCGGAACAAATGCGGCTATTTGATTGATGAGGGTCCAATTTACAGAAGACAGACTGCTTGGAGGGCCTGTCCAGTGCGTCTAGCAGCCCATTCTTCTGAAAGCCTGTGGGAGGGGAGTGATGAGACTCACTTACGTTGTTCAACGGGGTTGAAGAACAGCCGATCTCACTGCAAGGTCAACGAGTCCGACAGTGACGTAAACAGCAGCTACTGGGTGCGAGACCCTAAATCCGATTGGTGTCAACAGACATGGTCTCCGTTGGCCAATTAGGGGGTAGATGAATTAAAACTCTTACGACACCAGTACTGAAATATATAAATTCTCATTATCTATTTTTGCAGGACCACCAGTCTTTTAAACTATGTAATGCCACGTCTTAGAATATCGATTGCCTCTAATCCCACTTTGCAATCATTGAAATTCCATTAGGCTAACTTTTTTCATACCGAAATAAGTTATGCCATCCCACGTAGCCTTCAATCTAATCATCCAAGCAGAATACGAGGGTTTCTTACGATGAAAAACGTTACAGAAAACATTTGAACTCAAAACCTGATAGCTAAGAAATAAAACACAACATAGATACGGGTATTAAATATAATCACTTGATGCTGCTGGTGTGAACTTAAATACGATAGGTTTCATATTGCTGTAGTAAGGTGACTTAAAAACTTGAAATACAAGATAAAGCTTTATTTGCGCCTTTCTTCCAACGATTTCGGAAGGAATGGCTCAAGAATATTAGCAGCCGAAAATTTCAACTTTGGTGGCTGGGTGATTAAAGAAAGAGAGAACATGAAGCCGCAAGGCTCGTACGCCGACGATGGGCTTTCGTAGAGTGTTTTTCTTTACACTGTTGGATTCCATATTACCATGAAATACCTACGAAAATATAAACAAAGTTATTTTTTCCGATGCAAATTTGCTCTCTCTATATATCGAGGTAACAAACATAGCAGGCTAATTAGCCTCTAAAATGGCCAAATATTGCAGTATTACAACCTCTGATTACACATTACTCCTAAGTTGCTGAATTGCTTTAATTTCTAGGATTTTCTTCAACACAAGCGCATTATAAGATGACGTATTTAAATCAATATAGTGAAATGATTAAGATAACATAAATTTTCTAGTGGCAAAATTCTACAGAGCTCTGATTTTTACCCGAGTTCTCCCGTTTTCTTTGTAGTCCACGAATGTTGAACCGTCCCGACTCGTTGAGATCTTGTAAGTCCTCACGAACTGATTAGCGTCTGTTCTTCCGGCTGTCGCAATTTGTTTAATCTTGGAAAAAAACAAATTGGGCCAGGCATTAGATAAGGCATACAATTTGAATAGAAATCTGAAAGATGTGTTAAGACGGCTTTTTGAGTCAAAGTTACCTTTCGACGGGATGAAAAATCAAATTGAATGTATGGAACAGGATCTTGGGCTGGAACATTTGCTGTCCATATATGACCAGTAGGGTTACGCATCCTTGCATTCTGTGGGACGGCATTCGGGTGTGGATAGATTGAACTTGCTTTAAAAGCACTATCCGGCAAGCCATCTGTGGATAAAACATACACAATCAGTCTCTAAAAATCTGAAAAATTGAAATGTATTTGAGTGCAGGTTCAATTTTTTTATACTATACGATAATTAAATTATCGCTTTAAATTATTTTTTACCATTACCTAACTGCTAACATCAAACTTATTTTCCTTAATAATAATAGCATTAATAATAACAAATTGGTCTTGCGGATTCAGAGAACTTTAGAGCTCTTTCTAGGCACTTTATATACGCTGTAAAGAAACATATTTGAATGTTTGGTGTTTAACACATGCTGTTACTTATGTAATTAGTGATGTGTTATTTTGAAAAAATAACCCTCGAATTGCATAGATTAAAAATGGCACGAGAATACAATGTATTGTCTCTTACTGCAGGCTCAAGAAAAGTAAACATATTAGTTAGACAAGAGACAGACATGTTTGCTTATCGGTTTATTAGTTAAACACTAAGCATAATCTATTACTTCGTCTCTATTAACTACGGATATTTTAGAGCCGAAGGCTTTTTAACTGCCTAAAAAGCCGTCGAGATTATTCACTAATTACTACATGGTTTGTAATTCCAATCCAACACGAGGGCCAACGTCCTATAATTGGTGGAGCTTTATTGGTAACAGATGTCATAATGCTTATAGTTAAGGGTAAATTCTAGATTGTATTAACAGACTTTTGGTAATGTTGGCCTTGGCTTTTAAACGGAAGTGGCGAAGTTAGTGACTCATAATCCACAACGTTTTATATTGATTATCAGTTGTCTTCCTAAAAATAAAAGGTGTCGTAAAAAGGTGTCGTAACTAAGAATATATTTTAAAATGAAGAGGAAAAGAATTATATTTTTAATTTCCACCAACCTACTGCCAAAAATTACCCCAAGTATCTCCGTCTGTAACTCCACAAAGTCATAAAGACAATGTGGGTGTTACGCAGGAGAGTTTTGTATAGCACAATCACAGCCTAGGTGGCTTTCGGTACGCATTCGGTTGCCAACAGACTTTGTCTCACGCAACAAAGAGAAAGTGGGAAGCATAGAAGAGTCAGGAGAGCAGTTGAGGGAGTGAGTAGCATGGAAGAAGCAGCTCAGGACCGCTGAAAAGGATGAGTCATAGTCGGCTGTATGAGGGCAGTTGTCGTTGCGTAAGAATTGTGGAAGCGAGTTACACAGTTTAGGACCTGCAGAGCATATCACAGGACAGCTCATAAATAGTCACAGCAAAGATAGCAGCGGAATACCCGAAGGTATCACGGAAAAATCCGGTAAAGGTCCAAGCCAGGCTAAAAGTCGCCCGAGGTCGCTCTCTAGTGCTGAGAGGAAGGTCGTGTGCCCAGTAACCCTCTCAGATCGTTGTTCGGTCTCGTTTACTGTTCCTGCTCCATTGTAAGTACAGGGTAATGTCGAACTTGTCAAACGACGTAACTTACAAAGCATTGGCATAGACAAGTTTCTGAAATCTGTCGTTGATGCAGGTCTTCTTGATCTGCATTCAGACTCGACCGGCAGCATCGATACCCTCACTGATGCAATGAACATGACACTCAGGAGTGCTTTTGACAAGCATGCGCCCCTTCAGTCTCGCCGAGTTCAAACTCATGCAGATTCTTTTAAATTTACACAAACAATTTCTAAAGATGCGCCTGGTAAAGCGCAGGCTTGAACGTCATTTCAAGAAATCGGGATCTGGTGCATATCTAGTCAATTTCAATGACTTCCTTCGAGTTCACACCCGAAAGGTTAAAAAAGCAGGGGCTTCCTTTTTCATCCGAAAGCTGAATTCCTGCAAGTCGGACCCTAAACAGATTTATAAGAACATTTTGGCCTGTAAACCATTTACTGGCTTTAGCTGAGAGGTCTGACTACCCAGATATAATAGGCTCAGCCGAAAAATGTTTAGCCTTCTTTACTGAAGAAATTGTGCACATTCATGCCTCCACTAAGCTCCTCTGACTAAAGCAATCGCAGTTCTACAACCTGTGACCTTCCTTAAAAGGTTCCCCGAGGTTTCTGCATGCAATGTGGCTACCTTAATAAAGTCTAGCCAAAATACTCGTCTCCTGAAGACCCTATGCGTTCATCTCTGTGGTCTTCACTAGCAGACCAACTTAGCCCTATCATAACCAAGGTTTTTAAGGCTTCTCTAGGAGTAGGGGTCTCCCCAAGTCCTTCAAATCGGCAATCGTTAGACCCATACTTAAAAAGCCTGGATTAGACAGAGATGTCCTTGTAAACTACCGCCCAGTTTCTCTTCTTTCTTTCTCGTCAAAGATTCTTGATAAAATTGTTGCTAAGGAGCTGGTTGAACTTATTGAAAAGAATGAAAATTCAGAAACATTTCAATCAGGGTTCAACAGGCAGCACTCCACTGAAACTGCTCTCCTCCGTGCTACCAACGACATTCTACGTGGCGACGACGACGGGAATGTAAGTGGCCGAGCTCTGCTAGATCTGTCTGCAGCTTTCGACACCAGTATTCATGAAGTTCTGCTTGAACGATCGAGAACAACAATCGGTCTGGCTGACGAAGCACTGGCATGGTTTAAATTGTTCTTGTCTGGTCGTGTTCAATTCGTGTCATGTGGGGGTCAGGTCTCACGCACGAGAAGGGTCACCTGTCGAGTCCCTCAAGTGTATATACTCGGTCCATTGCTGTTCTCCATTTATACAGATCCTCTGGGAAAAGGGATTAAGGCCCGTTTAATAGGATATCACTCTTATGCTAACGACACTCAGCTGTATTTCTCATTCAAACTGTCGGAATCTGCTGAAGAAACTGAGAAACTGAATGCTTGCCTTGCCGACATTCGATCGTGGATGTCAAAAAACTTTATGAAAACAAATGACAATAAAACCGAACTGCAGCTCATTAGACACCGTAGGCGCGTGGCTGGATTAAAAGGCTTTGCTATTCTAATATGTGATGCTATTGTGCAACCATCACCGAGTGCTTGAAATTTAGGTGTCATTTTTGACAGCTGCCTCAATTTTTAAAGCTTTGTTCAGAAGACTCTAAAAGACGCTAAAAGAGCTAGGATGGATGCCGATTGACTGACGGATTCAGAGCGAAGTTCTTACGCTGACCTGCAAGGCCCACCACGGCTTGGCTCTTTCGTACCTAGCTGAGCTGCTGCATCAGTTTCGGCCTCTTCGAGCCCTCAGGTTCTGTGTGAACAATAAATCAGCTGTTCTATTCCTCCGATTAAAGACCGTTGGCGAAAGAAGCTTTTGCTCTATGTCACAGACCAGTCTCCAAATAGCATAGGCTCTAATTGGATATAAGGCAATAATTCATTGATATGTGCGAGCTATTTGATAAATGTTGAGGTGTTTTTGACAATTTAAAAGAATCTTTTAATTACCCAAGTTTTAATTTTCTATGCCGTAAAAATTTCTAATTAGTGTGGCCAGAGCGCTTCTTCTCTTGGATGTGCCAAACGTATTTGAAGCATCTGTCCACACATCTGTCCACTCTGTCCACTGATTGCCGGTAATACTCAGGTTTAGCATATACTTTGCTGCTTCAAACGATCTTACACACTTTCTTCGAGGCTATCACGTACGACATATGCAAGAGGTGCATACTAAATACCTTGAGCTTAGCTATGGTAAAACATTAGGAAGGGCGAGCCTTTTGTGGACCTTAACTGCAAACAGATAATTCTTCATATTGGTTGCTGTGGCTTTTTAGTATTCATACTTGCGATTAACTTAGGCAAGTTTAGAAAAATAGACTCTAAGATCAACGGCCGAAGTAATTCCAAGTTTATATCTGTTTATTATCGACCAAATAACGTTGCGAAAATTGAAGCTTTGTTGAAAAGAGTTTGATTAAGAACATCTATCATAATGTACACACACACACACACACACACACACACACACACACACACACGCACATATATACATGTGTAGGATAAGGAAATATTATCTAAATAATTGAATATACTAATTATAGAATATAATGTAATATACATGCATTATTCAGTGCACAAATCCGGCTTCATATTACCCGATTGCTGAATGAGTGTTTAGGTGTCCGTTCATCCAGTTTCCAAAGCATAATACTGTATTCACGTTCATTTGACGTCGTCTGAGCACGATAGCAGGTAAGCAATCAAAAATCTACTATTTTGTCTACTGATATATTTTTATAAGTATTTGCATGCAGATAATGTTCTGAAATAATTCAACATGATAGAAATTGTAGTGTAATTATTCATTTTATCATTACTATTGCAAGCCCAACCTTACTGGATATAAATATTTTGAGTTCTAAAAAACTACCTTTTAGGATTTAAATAAACTTTTAGAGATTTGGCTACTAACAAATAACTTAAGTGTTAGATTTTTTTCAAATTGGATACTACAATCGACGTGCTAATGCCTTATCCAAAGCCTTTACTCTGTAACTCGAGAAACAGACAACTTTGATTTTAATCTTCCGTTCGACTTTCAAAGTCTAAGAACGTCTGAAAATACGCTTTTAATAGCGTTAGGTATTGCATTAGTATTGAGCAAACTCAACAGGAACCGCTGTTAGTTTACTTCAATGAGAAGCAGTCTCTCGGCTGTGCTAAAACTATCGTCTGCTTTTTTAAAGCCCACACTGCAAGTTTCCTCCTCAGAAACTAATAATTCAGTAGTTCTTCAACCAAGCACGAGTCGTACATAGCCCGAGGACTCTTATCGTTCTACTTAGCAGGTGAGGTTCTCGAAGTTGTATTCCTTTCTGCAGCATCCACGTATTCCTGCAGTAACTTTGGTTTCAGACAAAGGAATCAATTATTATTAATGGCTTTAAAATATTACCACATTTAAAAAATCTGATTGATATTTAGCCGGAAACGGCCGCATAATCCAGCTGAATAGGATGGTTAAATAGTGAAACTTAAAGTAACAGTTACAAGACGCACGTGTCTTCATTGGAGTACCCACATTGTATGATAAAAAGTAATTGACTGCTTTAAAAAGCTCAACAAACGATTTGCATTCATCATCAAACTTATCCTTAAGCTGTGAACCCCCACTACATATTTAAAGATTAAAACTTATTCTAAACTTTGTATAGCATAAATGCATGAGAAACAATTATCTAGAGTCACCATACTTTCACTGTATGCCTTTCCTTCGATCCGTTTGAGTGGTGGAATTTAAGTATGACCCTTGGCTGAGATGAAAATGTATCGATGACCAACTTTGATGTCACCAAATCCGAGAGCGTCGTAACTAGTGTTGCTAGGAATTAAATGCTTTAGTAGCATACGAACAGAAGTTAGGGGTCACGGGTAGCGCTTCTTCAAGCCATTAAAACGTTCTCTTCGAGAGCCAATCTCTGGCATAGTGTGTAGAATGCTGCATTTTTGCAAGTAACAATGCATTAGAATCTCAATCTTGCTACGAACATCACAAAGAATGTTTTAGAACGTATTTGACAATCTATAAAATTAATTTGATTTGCTTACATTTTTACTTTAGTGGTTATGTTTATAGATGCTAATGTATCAAGAGATAACTTCCTGTTTAAAGTAAAACTCGTGGTAGAACGACGCCAATCATACATGTGCACCTAACACTTTGACAGCCAATTATAAGCCAATCATTCTGCTCAGTTCGCAAGAAGGCCTCCACTGGCATCGCTAAAGAAGGTCTGCACGCCTCCGAGGTGACTGGATGACATATTTGACTGACTACTTGAGGTCCTCTCAAAACAGTAGAATGTCACGCAAGCAGTAGTCAATAAGCACGATGGGAATCTTTCTTATCCTACTTAAAATGAGCCACAGGAAACCTAATTGGCACCATATTGTTGGCTTAAAAGAGGCAGTCGGGCTTGATAATATGGAGCCCAGTCTCTCTGACGCAAGCACGATTTGATTGAGATTACCACCGACTTAAATCACTGAGCACTGTGCCGTGAGCAAGCAAGAGCATGCTTACTTGGAACTTCCATTATGTGACATCATATAGCGTCATATATCATATAACGTGAAATTAAAACCATAAGGACCACCTTAGAGATGCCATTTTCTGTCACGGAAATTGGTTTGTGACCTGTTATTAAAAGCCAAAAAAAATCGCTCTACATCAAAAAATAAATCGGGCTTCGATCATGTAATTTTTCCTCTCATTACTGCCATGTTTGTGAAAAACAATTCAATGTTATCAAAGTATTTCAAAAATTCAGAGGTAGTAGCATGCTTCTCCCTGTATAAATAACAATGTCTCGACTGTTATTTTAATTCATTGGCAAGTATCCAAGGGTCTGGCTTGTATTGTAATAGTTACAGAGAACTTTTAGTGGCTTGTATAAACGGCTCTCAGCCAAGCCAACATTTAAAGTCCCGTTGCAGCGATTTCAGCTCTGCTCATACTTGGAGACCCCCGAAGTGGGTGGATAAGAGCAGTGACCTTTTTGCTAGCATGTGCTCCATGTGGGCACATGCACTGATTGTGGTAAATCCTGTAGCCGGATGTAAAAATCTACGTGTTCCCTCATTTAGCATAGAGAAGGCTTAAGAAAACGACCACTTTCCCTATCTTATGTGGGTGTAGCCAACCCATTTGCTAGATCTCTCCCAAAACAAAATAGTGACAAGGAAAGTGCTGCTTGAGTCTTTACCTTTCAGCTAAACCAGCCCTCCTAACTACAACTTGGATGGCTAGGAGATAACTATATCGTCTATTGCCTAGGGTCTGGACACACCTTAAAATAAGGAAAATGCATGGAACAGTTACTAGTAACAATAGTGAATTGAACAATCTCTTTTACAATCCACACTACATAGAAATTACTGACCATTGAAGTGTGGGACGCCAGAGTACTCGATTCATTGTATCTAATAACCCACGGCACAATAAAATCCAGCACAACAAAAGGATTTCAATAGCTAAAAATGTCTTCTGTTTTGATGAGTTGCAAATCCGTCTGCAGCATTCACCGGGTAATAAAAAACTTAGCTTTAATCTGTTATAGTATCAATTCTATACCATTGGAAGTTTTTGGACTCTTAATGCCTTATGGGCTGATCATATTGACCCAAAAGCATCGACAGGACAAGTAGCACCGACGATACCGAGTCAACTTAATCTTACATGACACTTTGTTAACTATTTAAATCACCAGCCCCTAGTCCTCTCACAATAGCTCCACGTAATGTAATTAATGGTGGCAACATCAATAATTACTGCTGTGCTCATGAATGGCCCTCGTATTTCCATTTGATCAATTACGAGGCCAAGGGGATTCAATAAATTAATGTTTTTTCACCGAGTCACAGAAAAGGTTAATCGGTCGTTTTCAGCAGAGACTTACCTGCACTTATCTAGTGCGATGTACTCAGGTAAAGGTACTCAAAGAATTTAGAGCCAGTGCTAAGTTTTGAGCTCTGGTGGAATTCCTATAATAGCCCTGAGATCAAGCTAATGTCATCAGCTGCCGAATAAACAGGGTTTTATATCCCTGGATAAGGCCCTTTATATGGCCACTGTTCTGTCGCTGGAAAGCTTTTGTTTAGCAAAAGCTGGATGCCACTTTTAAATTTTGCTATTTTTTTAAGGATCTTCGGCATCAGCTGCGAGGATCATTGATGGATTTTGCTGACCTAGTGCTTGCTAGTTCTCCCTAAAGGACTAGATGGGTGAACGAGCATATATCGAGGCCGTCCTGAGTGGAGCTCCAACACCATTGCATGTTCACCCCTAACCATGTCATTTATGTTGTTTATCAAGCATGATATTTCCACTCACCATTCGATCGCGTTTTCTTTCAAGCAAATTTAAATCGCTTAAAATGAAATTCAGTTCTCTGAGGGGGCTTTATCAAGTATGTTATAATTTTCATTATTATTATTCTTTGCATAGTCAGGTACCAACCATTTGAAAGTGCAGAGAAGAATAAAACTATTCAAAGCTGGGCGCTTTCATGCCAACCTTTTAATTGAAAATGTACGAATAGCTTGCCTCAATGATGACCATAGGTAGGAATATAATTAATTTTCTACGTCTCTATGTAGTAATCGCTTCAATAGCTAACTGGACAGAAATGCCGAATATCGTTCCTTAGAGACATAGCTGATCAAGTGGAGATGAAGACTCAATTGCACAGCAAAAAGGATTAAGAGAATATTAAGACAAACGACAGGTAGCAGTCTTCACGTTAAGATACCATGTCAATATCGATAGCAACATTTATATCTTTCATGCGCCGTAATTATTTTTACGTGATAAATTGTGACATTTTACATGTGACTGTTTAGACATGATACAGGTTGTAAAAGCTGTAAAAACTTTGCAGTTAAAAAATAGGGATTTCAGCGATTTTAGCTCTGCTCCTACTTAGATATCCTAAGTAGGAGGGTTAGAGCAGTGAAACCTTTGCTAGCAGGTTCTCCATTTAAGCATAAACACCGAATGTGGTGAATTATGTCGCTAGATTCAAAGACCTATGTATTCCCTCATTTAGCACTAAGAAGGCTCGGGAAAACATTCCATGTCCTTATCTTTGTGTGGGTGGAGCCAACCCTCTCGTCAGCTCTCTGTTAAACAGAAAAAGTGACAAGGAACGTGCTGCACGAGCATTTAGTTTTCAGCTAAACTATCATTCTTGACTACAGCTTGATCGCTAAGAGATTACCAAATCGTCTATTTCTTAGGGTGCGGACACACCTCAAAATAAGGAAGATGCATGGAGCATGCGACTATTATTGATCACTTTTAAAATCCAAAATAAATAACACGTACTGACGACTGAAATGTCGGACAGCAGAGGACTGCATTCTTTTTCTCTAATAACCCACAGCACAAGAAAATCCAGCACAACAAAAGAATTTCATGAGCTAAATATTAATTTTTTTTCGAAGAGTTGCACTGCCGTTTGCAGCATTTCGCCTGATTATAGAAAGGTTAGCTTTTATATTTTAAATTTATGGTACCACAGTGTTGGTCATTTTTCCGGACTCTTAGTACCTTATGTGCTGATCATATTGACCCAAAATCGTCTACAGGACACAAAGCACTGACGATACCGAGTCAACTTGATCTTCCACGTCAGTTTGCGAACTATTGAAAGCACCAGTCCCCAGTCCTCTTACAACAGCACTATAAGCAATATTTAGTGGTGGCATCAATAATAAAAAATCAGCATTATTAATTAAAGCTGCGTTTGTGTAAGGCATTCGCTTTTACACTAGATTAATTACAAAGTGATACGATAGAATTAGTGGTTTTTGCCTAATCACAGAAAAGATAATTTGGTTGGTTTCAGTCGACACTTACCCATGCTTATCAACTGTGATTCACACAGGTGAAAGGTGCTAATAGAATTTAGAGCCAATGCTCACTTTGGTGCTCATGTGCAATACTTATACTAGCCCTGAGAACTAGCTAATGTCATCAGCTCCTTACAAAACGAACAAAGTTCCCTAGCCGTAGACAAGGCCCGTTATATGGTCACTTTACGGTAGATGCTAAGCCATTTTTATCGACCGCTCAAATCCGTTTTACAACTTTGTGGTTTTGTAAGGATATTCAGCATCGTCTGGCAGGATCACTGACGGGTTTGGCTGACCTGGAGTGTGCTAGTCCTCCCCGCACAACTAGACCGGTGAAGAAGGATGTATTATGGCCGTCGAGACGGGAGCATTCGAAAGTGCAGAGAACAATTAACGCATGGAATGAGGGGCACCGTTAGACAATATGTTATATGAAATACTCCTAGAAAGAAACCCAACAGAAGAATTTTAAATAAGAGTCTAACACTTTTACCATATTCGCAATATTTACTTCAGTTTCCAATACTTTTCTATAATAGATAATTGAAAACTCAAATTTATATCTTTAAAATTAGATACTATAAACAAGTAGCAAAAGTTTTCCTTAGCTTCATCAAGGCTCCTCAGTACTTTCTGCCAACACATTTGAACGCTTTTGCTGAGCTGATTAATGCTTGTTAGTTACATCTTCATAGCTAGATTGGCAGCTCAGTGTATGGCTCGGCAGTTCAGAGTGATCTGGAGCTTTAGCATCTATGTACAGCACTGAGACCACAAAAGACCGCTAGAGCTGAGTGCTTTTCAGGCAAGATCCTGCAAGCAAAAATCTTCATGGGCTTAGGCAGCTTTAAATTCACTTGGCATGCAATTATTTCTTTAAATTATGTATTTATCACTTCAATAGCTAACTTAAAAGTGATTAAAGACACCCCGTTCCATGATGACACACCTCACAAAAATTACGAAAAGGTAAAAAATGTACGTCACACCCATCGGAAAGCAGCAATGGTACCACAAATTAAATATACCAGCTATAACTTTGAAGGACCAGCTCAATAGGTATGAGAAAAAAACTACGATTATTTTACTCTGGTGTGCAAATAAATTACTTAAGTGCAGTGTATTTCTACAGAATCTTTCCAGTGATGTAGGCTATAGCCTGTGTAAAAATGGTAATGAGCAAACTGTGATGCTCTATGAAATATTTCTCCGATTGTAGTGAGCTTAAGTAATTAAATAAATTAGCTGCTGATTTCTGAGTTTATAATATCTTGCGAAATAAGTCTTATTAGAGGCTTCCAATGATCACTTATAATGTTAGCATATGTTATGGCATTTTAAATTTCCATAAACATCTAAATTCAGTTAAGCATTCAGAAAAACTACACCAAATAATCGCTTGCGCATCTCTTGACCAACCAGACTATGAGCCCAGTGATCACTGTGGAAGATTAGTGTGCACAAACTCGAAATGATTTAGTCACTGGTCAAAGAATGTATATATTAAATAGTCAGTTTAGAAATAACGTTTGCAGTATTCTACAATGACTCGCATTCATGTTCTTACCAATAAGTGGCTCGAAGCATCGACCCTTTACATTTTCTTTTCGACCGGCAGCTTGGAAAACAAACAGTGCAACAACAAGACACAGTGTAGATGTCCAGGTAGAAATATGCATCCTTTATGAGCTTTGGTAGTATCTAAAAATCGTGATGCATACTTTTGCTCGGTAGTCTGAGTAGAAACTACACTTGCAGTAAAACCTTAACAGGCACTGCGATATAGAAAAAAATCAAGGCTAGATGACGTAACGTTTAGTTGGATCGTTAAATTTCGAATGCTTCGGAGACTGAGGCTTTAGTTCACGTGCTTTCAAAGCCTGCAACTCACTCCGGACTTTTGTAGCGCCTTTTCTAACGTGATCACATTTAAAAGACTCTAAAATGAATCTATTTGTTGTAGAATTTAGTGAATATACGTGATTCGTCATGTAAGTGCTTAGGCGTGCTGACACTGCGCTTTCTGCCACCAACCAGACGTGCATGCTGCCGCTGATCGTGTCATCCATAACCGTGGTACTCTTGTAGTTTATTGAGCACGCTACTAATAATCCGATCTTTCTTCCTCTGCATCAAAGATAAACTGCATAGAAAGAAATAGAGTTCTTTGAGGGCACTATATAAAATGTAGTCTTATTATTATCATGATTATCATTTCCAAATTAGTCATCGTTCACTACACCATGGGTTGTATACGATTATTCAAGTTATGCTGTAAATACAAAACCGTAATGGGTTATAAGGTGATACAGGCGTACCTGACTAAAGCTATACCCTAATTGTATCAGCCTCATTGTCAAACATTTATACGTGACCAAAACCCAGTTTTGCCGTAGAGCCCGTTGAATAAAACTTTACATGCTTGCCTTATAAGCTAAGTCTCGAGTTTCCGAAATAATTTAGATTAGTTAATTGCTAAAAAAAGACAGGAATTGTGTGCCAAAACTTCTTCTAGTTTAAATGTTCGGCAGGTGAGATCTAAATAAGGTATCAGCACGAATTCCGAGAGCAGGTAGCTAGTCATTAAAAATTGCAGTTAAAGAAATACTGTGCCTCAAAGCAGCTATTAACAATAATATTGATAAAAAGAATTATACAACCGTAATTGTGCCGAATGGGAATTAAATCTCTTTCTAGGAAATTTACATTTGCTGAAAAGGAAGCATGGTCGTATGGTTAGTTGTATCACGCTCAATAAAAACAAGCATAACACGGTCAGAGTTGAAATGCACAGGGCCAGCATGCAAATATGGTTAGTTCCAGCCAACACAGTTTCGCGGACCAAAGCTTGTCAATACCAAGAGCAGCATGCCATGATTTCTACACAACGACACACATATCACATACCTGAGCACTTGAAAAGCAGTGGGATATCCTCTGTCAAAGCACGACAGTTATAGTCTGGCCGTCTAATCAGTCATCAAACTACTCTTTACTGAATCACTGTATTTCCAGGCAACTAAATTTTAGAACAGCGAGGGCGTAACTTTCGGGTTACGTATTCGATGGCTAGGCGCTGTGTATTCAGCCTCGACGTTTTCTACTAACCAATCGGAAATCTCTGCCGATCATTTCAACGTTTAAACTTATGAGTTGCAGTTCCTTCCACCCTCATCTCTCCACTACCAGCATTTCTTCTGGGCACTCACTTTTATTGAGCTTATTCATGGCAGCTCACTTTTAGTCACATTTACTATCCAAGTCAGATGGTTACTGTCACTAAAAAAGGAGATGGGTCTTAGGGTTCAACTTGCTGAATTAGGCACAGCCAATGTCAAATGATCTCTCTTAATTTTCACTTTGGGTATACCTCTTTTGTTTATATTCTGATAACTATATAGTTCAAAAAGCTTTTTGAATTGCATTGTTCAATTTGAAATTCGCAACTGTTGTGGTTACTATTTATCATTCGCTTAATTTCAAGCAGTGAGAGCACTTCAGGATGGTACCACATTACTTTAAGATCTCTGTGAACAATTGCTAGCACCAAACCGATCCAATCTCTACTGCAAGATGCTAATCATTGTAACAGGTGCCCTGCTCAATATATTCGTTCAGCTCCTCCTCTAACCTCCGCCTAATTATTGGGAACCTGTGCAATGACTTCCTAAGTTCTGAAAGTGTGAAACTCATAACCGACTGATTTCTCGGCTTCCATGACTCAGTGGAATTAAAAGAAACAAAATCCTTCAGTTCCTCCCTAATATAGCCGAGTCAATAGAAATCATTCATTAGGAGTTTTATGTTATGGTCCATGTACGTAATACGTTTGCAAACTATCGTACATTTTAATATTGTGGGGCTCATGAAAGGTTTACAAAAACATTTAGTTCTCCTTATGGTTGCCTATGGAAAAACCAATATATAATTACAGGGGAAGGTTTGGCTACGTTAAAGCTCATCTGAATGGTTCGAGTACAATCATGTTGACGTTGCATAAGGTCAGTCTCCGTCACGTCGTGGATTCTTCTCGTTTGCAATTTTTAAAACGCAGATTGATTTTCTTTTGAGGACCGATACACGCATCTTGATATTACAGCATTAAGTGGGTGCCTGGCACTTGTCGCCTATATGTTTATGTTTACTGGCAATGTGCAAGCTGCCAATAACAGTATTTGCATGCTGACCTTGTATAAGTCGTCCATAGCCGTGTTGTTCTCGTTGTTTATTGAGCATGCTACCACTAACCATTCGATCGTGCATCCATCGCATCAAATTTAAAGCGGCTAGAAAAAGACTGAATCAACCGATAAACCTTTATTAAGTTCGATACTATTATGTTTACTAACATTGTGGTCTCAACAGGTTACGCTCTTTGTATCAAAATTGGGTGGTCGAACATCTACATCAAGTTTACCTTTAATTGCTAGCCCTGAATGTGTACTTAAGAACAAGCAAGCTTAAGGCTTGAAATGTACACTGTAATTGAAGAATCTTTTATTCAGGTAGTAAATTGAAAGCATACATACAGTAGGACTAGTGCAACAATTGCAAAAATCCCAGATCTGACGTCTAAGAACTACTTGCAATTACCAGGTTAGTCAAGGTCTAGTGAATTGCTCACGGGTTGTAGGTATTATCTTAAATCTAGGCTGTCTCAATGCATTTCTGACATAATCGTATTATTATTTTCACTAATATTTACAATAATAAGGCAACACATTAGCAAAGCCAAAATGTGGGCATCATAAATACTTCGTCGTGCTGAGGTTTGCAAAGGTAAAGAGTAATGCACCATTGTTTGCCACGAAGCAAGAAACAGAAGAAGCAGCTAAACGACTGCTGGACCATCACCGACGATCATCATTACTGTTTCCTTGTTGAAGTTCCCAGCCACATCAGAGGGGGCGGCTCGACAGCAACAACAAGACGTTTGCTATGCAATATAAAAAGCATTACCATTGTTATGTCTGACGAATGTTCTATATTCTATAAAATAATTTCAATATTAATATTTACGAGCAGTTCGCAACTTTGAACCCGCTTCGCTGAATCATAGAAGTCGTCCATTACATGTCTATTTCATGTCACTCCCGGAAGTAACAGTCAAGAATGAAAGCCCTGCACCATCTTACCACGTGACAATGCTAGTGCACCATTTTGCATCGTGACGGATGGAAGGATGGACTCTATCGCTTTAATTAGTGCTGACTAAGAGTTTCAATCAATAAAGCAATGAAAAAGTGAACCATTTAAAAATGTTTGCAACTTAGAGGCACATAGAATCTTCTCACTGGAAATGCTACCTTAGGTAAATGCTATTTTTGTAAGGCTACAACTTTGTTTGCTGAAATTTTGCATTTACCAAGTATCATATCTTGTACATAAATGCGTCATTTTCGTCATGATAGTTGAGGCATCTCAAAACCTTGTTGCTATCGATTGCTATCGATATCGATGATGCCCCGACCGAGCTAAGCTTTTTCTTGTGGCCACATTGAATGCCTGGTTATTTGACGTAGAGTCAAACTGAATTTCGCAAACATTGGCATCGTCTACCTAATTATACTAATAGAATAGATATGAAAGTACCAAATAAAGGCAATTTTTTCTATGCATAGTGGTTCTGTGTAACGTACACTAATCACTTTTTTGTAGAGCAATTACACAACGTACCGCTGAGCCAGGAAAACTTTCAACTGGCTTTTCCGGCCGATAACAGATAAATTACTTGTCCAGCATAAAACGTGAGCCACTTCCGTTCCCTGCCATGCTTCTTGTAAAAAAAATCAAGGTTCCAATTTACTATGGATGTGATATCAAAAAATAAAGAGGGAAACTATGATATCGTTGGTAGTCTTTCCAAGAATGACCAATATGTGTTACAAAAGGGTTTCTGAGTGTCTGGTCTTTCGTATGGATGGACGAGATAGGTTAAGCATGAAGCCTAGATTGTCTATAGCTTCATTATTGCACGGTGATTTCATCGGGTTATTGAGAAAATTTGAACCGATACAGTACTTTTAGGACACAAAAAAGAATGTGATGCTCAAATTCTTGACGCTTTTTCCTTACAGGATATTGTCTGTAATCAGACTTCGTTTAATAATATCGATGCTATGAAGTGAGCTCCTATGCACTTTAAGTACCTGTAGCAAACAATATCATAGTAAGCACGGTGAAAATGTCTACTACAGTTATCCGGTCATTAGGCCGTAGCTTGTATGATTATTAAAGTTGAGATAATAACCTATTTGCGGTTGGAAAATGCAGATAGTTTGATAATATAGATACTTTTTCAAATTGAGTAGGCACTGAGCCCATTACTAAGCCTGACTTTGTTTTAAATCTGCATGAAATTCATATAGTCATGAACATTTACCAACTTTCATCACTTGCCCTTAACAAATCGTTTGCCAAAGAAAGTAAAAAATGTTATTGACTTCCTGACGTAGGCTACGTGCATCGAAAATACTGGCCTTACCGTTTGGTAAGAGTGACACCAACGTGACAGTATACGGGGCTTCACTGCATGATATTATGTCGGGTGACAATATACTTGCTGATTAAATCGTCCCTATTTCTATAGCGGCAAACTACGAAAAAATTATTCACCGCCCCTTGCAGTAGCAACAAAGGATCGGCTCCTCAGGACTTGAACCCACAACATCGGTCCGGAAGCTGCCTTACCAAGTGTGGAATGGAGGCAGATTGTTGAGTCGATGTATTGAGTTTCATTTAAAATCCACTGGATGGTAAATGATTTATGTAGTATACTATTGATCGTAACGGCTAAGCTATACTTATACAGATTCAAGCTTGCTCTGAGCACGGTTCATCGAATGTTCATAACTGTCTATAGAGTTGCTGGAACCTATGCAAGGTGCTTTCGATAATCGAAGGTAAAGGTAGGTTTTTGAATTCATAGCTTTCTTATTGAGAAACAGCTTGTACCTCGTGGCACTTGTAAAAACCTTTCTTTTTTGTAAGCTTCAACTTGTTAAGTTAATTAGTTCCAGAATACATTCTTAAACCTACAAACGGACCATTTTTATTGCTTGATCATAATGGAAGGCTCTGAGAAGAGCTTTTTTAGAGATTAGAACCCAGCAAGGCAGTGTTTACTGTCTTCCATGGGTATTACAGCTGCTTACTTATTGCAGAGTTAACTGGTAACTTTTGTAGAGACGTCCATCTTCCAGCATATCCTGCAACTATAATATCTATGTAAGTGCCAGTTTAAGCCGCCATTTGCCTGTGCTCGGCTGTTCTAGGCAAATTGAGTCACTACCTCCTACAAACAATTCCTGTAAGGTACTGCTGAGTGATACGAAAGTTCTGCTGGCGCGATGCGAAAGTTCTGCTGGCCCATCCGGCTGACTAAAAACGTTAGTCAGTAGCCGAACGAGCGAACCTCTTACGTCGGCTGTTGTTCCGGTTTTGCAAATCGAGGTTTCAATGTGCTCATGGCAAGATTTTACGTTATGAAGAGTGCCAGTTTGAAGTCGCAAGAAGTTTTGTTGATACAAACCACTAGGCCTTAGAAAACGGATTCACATAGTTTGATCTTTTGCCTAAATTTCAAATATTTTGGTTAAGCACGATACCTTGATTATCTATAGGTTCAAATTATCGCCGTGACTGCAGTAGATGATGGAGAAAATTCTTTGATATGCTGCACCTTTACAACCACAGCAAACAGAAAGTAATGACAATATCTGAAGCACGTATTACACGACACTGAACACGATCACGCTGGATTCGGAGTGATTGTTTGGAAGTGACTAGCGTGAGCTCGTTTGCACGTTAACAAACTACAGTCATGGCAATAGTGGTGTGCACAAGATGTAAATACAAGAAGTTTTCTACTTAGGCATTGGATTGACTGACTAAACCCGGACAAAGACGAGTTGACAAGCTATTCGCCGTTAAATAATGCAGTATCGCTGATAGTTAGGTATGTTTTTAGGTAAAGAGAAAAATGAACGCCTTTCCGAAAGAGCCATGAGACTCTTGCAAGCATTTCTGCAAGCATCATCTGCTCGCATTGAAATTTGTGCAGGTCGATTGTTATAGAATTCTGGACTAGGCCTAAAAGACGAACGCGATGTGCCTGAGGTCAGAAATATCGTGTCAATTAAGGTTAGGCTTTGGAAATTCGCAGAATGCCAGTTCAAGTGTGCAATTAAAAACAAAATAAATATTGCTTGGTGACAAAAGCCTATTCGAGGTTTTCTTAAGCATTATTTATACTGAAACACGTATCCTATTGACAAAAATTATAGACTACAATTGCATGTGTGAGAAGCGTGATTCAAACCTAGACTAACTACACGATATATTCAGGAATAAGTTTACGTTTTTTCATCAGTCTCTTACGATCTTAGAATGTTTCCTATGACAGTCTGATGTAGAGTTACGGCAGAGAGGCTCTGAGGAGCGAACTCTTTTGCTCTTGTATATATCATATCCTGTACATAAATACATCATATTTGTGATCATGGTCGAGGCCTCTCAATACCTTGTTGCAATCGATGAGACCCAGACCGAGCTGAGATTTTTTTCGTGGCCACATTGAATACCTGGTTTTTTTATATAGAGTCAAATGGTGTTTTCGCCAAGATCGGAATCGTCTATCTAATAATGCTAATAGGATAGATATGAAAGTACCGAATAGACGCAATATTTTTTGGTGCATAGTTGTTCTGTGTAATGTATACTTTTCACTTTTTAGTAGAACAATTATGCAACGTACTGCAACCTTCAACAGGCTGTTCCGGCCGAAAACGGATAACATTACTTTTCCACCATAATACTTAAGCCATTTCCGTTCCCTGCTGTGGTTCTAGCACAAATCGAGGTTCTAATTTACTTTGAATATGATATCAAAAAATAAAGAGGGAAACTATGAAATCGTTGGTATTCTCTCCAAGAATAACCAATATGTGTTACAAAAGGGTTTCTGAGTGTCTGGTCTTTTGCCTGTCTTTACAAGATTGGTTAAGCATGAAGCCTAGATAGTCTATAGCTTCATTAGTGCACTGTGATTTCATCGGGTTATTGAATAAATTCCAACAGATAAAGTACTTTCAGGACATGAATAAAGAACGTGTTGCTAAAATCCTTAACGCTTTTTCGTTACAGGAAATTGTCTGTAATCAGATTTCGTTTAATGTTATCGATGCTTTGAAGTGCGCTCATATGCACTTTAACTACCGGGGGCTACCAATATCATGGTAAGCTGGGTAAAAATGTTTACAACAGCAAGCCGGTCATTAGGCCGTAGCTTGTACGAATGATAAAGGTTAGATTATAAGCTATTTGTGGTTGGAAAATGCAGGCAGTTGGATAATCTACCTACTTTTACAAATTAAGTAGGCACTGAGCCCAATACTAAGTCTGACTTTTATTTTAAGTCTGCATTAAATTCATGGAGTCATGAACATTTACCAACTTTTATCACTTGCCCTCAACAATGCGTTTGCCAAAGAAGATGAAAAATTGAAATGACTCCTTGACATAGACTACGTGCATAGAAAATACTGATCTTAACGTTTGGTAGGAGTGACACCAACGTGACAGTAAAAGGGGCTTCACTGCGTGATATCATGTCGAGTGACAATATACATGCTAATTAAACCGTCTAAATTAAACTATTTCTATAGCGGGAAAGTACATAAAAATAAATCACCGTCGCTTGCAGGAGCAACGAAGGATCGGCACCTCCATACTCAAAGCCACATCATCGGTCCGGAAGCTGCCTTACCTAGTGTGGAATCGGGGCACACCGTTGTGTCGATGTTTTGAGTTTCATTTAAAATCCAATGGCTGGCAAATTATTGTTATAGTATACTATTAATCGAAACGGCTAACCTATACCGATACAGATTCAAGCTTGCTCTGAGCATGGTTCGTCGAATGTTCATGGGTGCAGGCTGAACGCATAAAACTATCTATAGAGTGACTGAAACCTATACAAGGTGCTTTCGACAGTCGAAGGTAAAGGTAGGTTTTGAATGGATAGCTTTCTTATGGTAGAACAGATTGTAACTCACTGCATTTCTTGAAATTTTTCTTTTTTAAGCTTTATCTTGTTATTTTATTCCTTCCGCAATAAATCCTCGAATCTAAAAACTTACCTTGTTTATTGCTTGATCCTAGTGTAAGACACTGAGAAGAGCTCGTTTAGAGATTATATTCCAGCCAGGATGTGTCAACTGTCTTTCATAGGTCTTACAGCTGGTTACGTATTGCCGAGTAAACTTGTTATTTTTTTAGAGGCGTCCATCCCCCAGCATATCATGCTAATATGATATATATGAGACCAAGTTAGAGCCGCCATTCTCCTGTGCTTGGCTGTTACAGGCAACATAGAGTCACTACCTCCTACAGATAATTCCTCTGAGGTACTGCTGAGCGAGACAAAAGTTCTGCTGGCCCATCAGGCTGACTAAAAACTATAATCAGTGGCCGAAAGGGTGAACCACTTTCGTCAGCTGCTGTGCTGGTTGTGCAAATCGAGGTTTCAATGTCCTCGTGGCAATATTTTACGTTATGAAGAGTGCCAATTTTTACGTCGCAGGAAGTTTCGTTGATACAATCCACTATGCCCGGGGTGTCCAACCTTTTTGCGTTAGGGGGCCACATTTCAAAAATTTTAAAAGGTCCGGGGCCACATGTAAATTGGCGTAGTTGACCGCATCAGAAAATAAAATCGTAATTTAGTTTGACTATTACTAATATACTTAATAAATAAACCACAATACAATAGTATTTTTAGCGTAATTATAATTAAAATCAATAAATAATACAAATGTAATCATGTATCCTGGAAAATAATTCGATAGATATTATGGTCAATCTTTTACTTTTGGATTTTTACTTTATTAAGATGAAGACAGAAACTTATAAAACTTACAAAATTACATGACAAGGACTCACATAAAATTAATGTATTCGGATTAATTAAATGCCACAGGTATTTAATGTCTTCTGTACTGCAGGCATCAATGAGATATTTGACGATATATGGATATATTTGGAGATATATTATTATTTTTTATAATTTGGCATTCTTTCTGTTTGCATAAAAAGTCGACATCTGTTGCAACAGTGGATGTGGCAATTCTAAGGATTCCTGATAAATGTTCATCTGTGATAATGGATCGAGTCTTTGTTTTCACATTTTTCTGTCTGGAAAAAAGTTGTTCACAGCAATATGTGCTCCAAAAACGGCAATATACTTGCGAGAATGTTTGGCTTGGTTAGGAAAAGACTCTGATGAAACATACTGCTCGTAAAAAGTAAAAAGGTCATGCTGATCATAAGCAGTTTTTAAATTGCTGTCATTATGAATGTCGATTAGTTCGAGTTTAAATTCATCACGTGCATCAAAGAAATCGATATTAAATGGATTACTAATCATATTCATGTCATCCGCATGTTGTTGGAAATCCTGAAACCTCTCTTCGAATTCATCAACAAGTTTGCTAACAAGAGTGGAGTACCTAATATGAGCCAGCGTTTCAGGCGATCTTGTTGCTATTGTTTTGAAATGTAACAGCTTCTTCTGATCTAAGTGCTTCCGGAAAAAATTCAGCTTTTGCACAAACGCGAAAACACACTCATACATTTTATGAACCAGTTTATCCTTACCTTGGAGTTTGACATTAAGATCTGCAAGATGTTTGGTCATGTCCACCAAAAAAGCTAAGTCATTCAACCACTGCTGGCCATCGAGGAAGCCAACATCTTTTCCCTTTTCTGTCATAAATGCTTTTATTTCGTTCCGAAATGACCAAAACCTGGCTAACGTGTTTGCCCTACTTAGCCAACGGACTTGGCAGAAATAAATAACATCACAATGATCTGATCCCAACTCTTCAAGGAAAGCCTGAAATTGTCTCTGGTTTAGCGCACGAGACCTTATCACATTGACTGTTGAAACTACATTGTCCATTACATGTTGCATGCTCAAGACCTTTTCACATATCCGTTCTTGCCGGATGATGCAGTGATGACTGACTATTTTGTGAGGTACTAATTTTACCATTAAAGATACAAATCCAGTGTGTCTACCTGTCATTGAAGGGGCTCCGTCTGTGGTTAAACCAATCAATTTAGTTTCAGGAAGATTAAATTTTGTGAGGACCCTCTTGACCTGATCCAAAATATTCCTACCCGTTGTAGTGCCTTTCATTGAACATATATCCAACAGTTCTTCGATAATGACAAACTCTCCTGTTACTCCGCGTACAAACACCGACCATTGAGCCGTATCGCTATTGTCCGTGCTTTCGTCGAGCGCAAGAGAATAAAATTCGCATTCAGCAAGTCTTTTAGTGAGACTTTCTTCTATGTTGGATGCGAGCTCGTCAACTCTTTTCGCAACCGTTTGATGAGAAAGACTGACTTTCTCTACTTCTGACTTCTTTTCTGGACAGACAAGACCAGTAAACAGCCTGAGGCATTCCTTAACAAATTCACCATCGGAAAATGCTTTCCCCCGCTTAGCTATAGCTTCAGCTATTAAAAAACTTACTTTGGTTGAAGCCTCAGACTTGTTGCTGACTGCTGTAAACAATTACTGCTGTCCGATGACGCTCTGTTTCAACGAGTTCACGCAATCAATTCGAAGTTGACCAGTCAGGCTGTTGTACCTGTCGCCATGCTTTGTTGAAAAATGTCGCGTAACATTGTACTCCTTTGCAACGGCAATTGTTTCTTGGCATATTAGGCACATTATCCTACCGAAGCGTTCCATTACAAAGTAGTCTACAGTCCAAGATGCTTTGAAAAGTCTTCCTTCTGCGTCAAAGTTTCGTTTTTTGCTAGTATTCACATTCGCAGCCATTTTTCTCTGTGAAATAAAAAACCAGATCAGTTACGAATTGATTAATTTATATTTTATCACAGCAATATCTTAGTATTAGTTAGTAAGTTGAGCAATACGCGTTATTTGAAAAACCTACCTGACAGATTCCAGTTCGTGCAGCTGCAGCTGAGAAACGGCTCTTTTTTTCTATCCACAGTGTGAAAGTTATTTCCGCTTGCGGAAGCGTTATAAATGTGATCGTAATGGCGCCGCTGTAGCACAAATATATTACCCCTTCCCGCCAAAATGTTCACATGAAGGCTAGCAAAATAAATTGATTATTTTACCTTCACGCGAAAATAGCCATTTGGACACCTTCAAGCTTCACGCGCGCGTGAAGTTCATCACAGCGCCTTATATCGCCGTTTGTAATTATTAAAAATTAACGAAAAACATGGAGTGAAAAGTATTTTTGGGATAACGTTGCAGGCCGCATAGAAGACCTCGGCGGGCCGGGTTGTGGCCCGCGAGCAACGTGTTGGACATCCCTGCACTATGCCTTAGAAAAGTATGCCATAAAAAACGGATTCAGGTAGTTTGATCTTTGGCGTGAGTTTCAAATATTTTGGTTTAGCAAGACACCTTGATTATCTACAGGTTCAGATTATCGCTGTGACTTGCAGTAAATGATGGAGAACATGCTTTGGTATGCAAATCCTTAACCACCTCAGCAAACAGTAAGTAATGCCAATGTCCTAAGCCCTTTTTACGGGACACTGATCACGATCACACCGGATTCGGAGTGATTGTTTGGATGCGACCAACATAAGCTCGTTTGCACGTTAGCATTCATGACAATGTTGTGTGCAGTCGATGTCAATTAAAGAAATTTTCTACTTAGGCATTGGATTGAATGACTAAACATGGTCACAGACAAAATGCCTAGCTATTCACCGTTAGATAATGCAGTATCACTGTTAGTTAGGTATGTTTTTTATATAAAGAAAATAACGAACGCCTTTTCGAAAAAGCCATGAGACTCGTGCAAGACTTTCTGCATGCATCATTTGTGCACATTGAAAGTTATGCAGGTCGATTCTTGTAGAAATCTAGGCTAGGCCTAAGACACGAACGTGGTATGCATTAAGTCAGAAATGCAGTGTCAATTAAGGTTAGGCTCTAGAAATTTGTAGAATGCCGGTTCAAATGTGTACTTAAAAACAAAATAAATGTTGCATGGTGACAAAACCTAAGTTGTCTTAAGCGTTACTTACGCTGAAACATGTAGCCCACTAAAACAATTATAGACTGCAATGGCATTTGTGAGAAGCTTGATTCAAACCTGGACTGACTACACTGTAGACGCAGGAATCAGTTTACGTGTTTTCATCAGTCTCTCACGGTCTTTGAGTTTTTCGTATGAGAGGCGGATGAAGAGATACGGAAGAGAGGCTCTGAGGAGCTATCTCTTTTGAGTTTATATATAACATGTCCTGTGCATAAATGCACCACTTTTGTGATCACGGCCGAGGCCTCTCAATACCTTCTTCCTATCGATGAGGCCCCAACCCATCAGTGCTTTTTCTCGTGGCCACATTACATGTCTGGTTATTTAACGTAGTGTCAAATGGGGATTTTCAGAAAGATCGGCATCGTTTACCTAATAATACTTATAGAATAGATATGAAAGTGCCAAGTGAAGTCAATATTTTTAGGTGCATAGTTGTTCAACTTCCTAAATTGATATTTTCCAGAATAAATTCTCAAACCTAAAAACTTACCTTGTTTATTGCTTGATCATAGTGTAAGCCACTGAGAAGAGCTCGTTTAGAGATTAGGACTCAGCCAGGCAGTATTTACTGTCTTTCATGGGTATTACGGCTGGTTTCTAGTAGCAGAGTAAACTGGTGACTTTTGTAGAGACGTCCATCCTCCAGCATAGTCTGCTAATATAATATCTATGTAAGTTCCAGTTAGAGCCGCCATTCTTCTGTGCTTGGCCGTTACAGGCAATATAGAGTCACTACCTCCTAAAGATAATTCCTGCAAGGTACCGCTGAGCGAGACGAAACTTCTCCTGGCCCATCCGGCTGACTAAAAACGTTAGTCAGCGGCCATAAGGTCGAACCACTTCCGTCGGTTATTGTGCTGGTTGTGCAAATCAAGGTTTTTGGTGCTCATGGCAATATTTCACGTTATGAAGAGTGCAAGTTTGACGTCGCAGGAAGTTTTGTTGATACAAACCACTACGCCTTAGAAAACGGATTCACGTAGGTTGGTCTTTTGCATGAATTTGAAATATTATGGTTAAGCATGACGTCTTTATTATCTACAGGTTCAGGTCTTCGCCGTGACTGCAGTAGATGATGAAGAAAATGCTTTGATATGCTGCACTTTTACCACCTAAGCAAACACAAAGTAATGTCAATTTCCAAAGCGCCTTTTACAGGACACTGATCACGATCACGCTGGATTCGGAGTGATTGTTTGGAGGTGACTAACGTCGGCTCGTTTGCACGTTAATAAACTAGAGTCATACCATTAGTGGAGTGCACAAGATTTAAAAAAAATACATTTACTACTTAGGCAATTGATTAACTAAGTGAACACGGACAAAGACGAGGTGATGAGCTATTCGCCGTTCGTTAATGCTGTATCGCTATTAGTGAGGTATGTTTTTTAGATAAAGAAAATAATGAACGCATTTCCAAAAAGCCATGTGATTCTTGCAAAAATTTCTGAAAGCATCATCCGCACACATTGAAAGTCGTGCAAATCGATTCTAATAGAAATCTAAACTAGACCTAAAAGACGATCGTGATATGCATGAAGTCAGAAATACCGAGTCAATTAAGGTTGGGCTTTGGAAATTTGCAGAATGCTGGTTTAATTGTGCAATTAAACACAAAGTAAACGTTGCATGGTGACAGAAACTTAATAATGATTCTCAAAGCATTAGTAATACTGAAACATGTTGCCTGTGGGCAAAAATTATACACTACAATTACATATGTGAGAATAGTGATTCAAACCTGGACTGACGATTCTGTATATGCAGGAATCAGCTTATTTTCTTCATCAGTCTCTACGGTCATAGGATTTTTCTTAAGAGAGGCTGATTTAGAGTTTCGAGAGAGTGGCTGTGTGGGGCTATCTCTATTGCTCTTGTTTTCGTTGTCCATGATGAGCTAGCCTGGATTAATGCTACATACATTCTTATTCCAAATCATTGCTGTGAAAAATCGCCATTCAACGAAGGCAGACAGAAACCACGAATATTTTATTTAAGATCTTTAATTAAATAATAAAAAATTAATCCCTGCTCATTATACAGCCTATTTTTTAAAGCGACAGAAGAGCCTTTACGGCTATCGCCACTAATTGAAGTGGCGATAAAGGATCGCCCACCGCAGGAATCGAACCCTCAACCTCGGTAATAATAATAATAATGATAATAATAAACTACATAAAGCGCCCTCCGAGAACTCATTCTCTTTCTAGGCGCTTAACATCTGCTGCAAAGGGAAACGCAATTGAATGGTGAGTAATATCATGATTGATAAACAACACGAATAATATGGTTAGGGGTGACATGCACAGGGTCAGCATGCATATGTGGTTAGTGGCAGCATGCCCAGTGTCAGCATGCAAATGTGGTTAGTGGCAGCATGCATTGTGTCAGCACGCATAAGCAAATCAAGGACGAATCACAGGGACCCATTTAATGCTGTCTACAATAGGTGTGTTTTTTAAGTTCTTTTTAAATGTGGTCAGGTCAGGGAATGTTCTGACGCAGGTCGGGAGGGAGTTCCAGGCTTTGGGAGCATACGAACTAAATGCATGGTTTCCAAAGGATTTGAGGTTTGTACGGGGTATTTGTAGACTGTTGGATTCAGAAAAGCGGGTGGTACGATGCTTGGCCTGATGGGGGAGTATATCTAAGAAATAGGCTGGGGCCAAAGAATAAAGGGACCTAAAAGTGAGCGACAAAACCTTGTAGTCAATCCGTTGCTTGACTGGTAGCCAATGCAGGGCGGCAAGAAGTGGAGCTATGTGGCAACTGCGACGCTCACAGCAGACAAGCCTAGCAGCAGAGTTTTGCTCCAGCTGCAATCGCCTGATCGCACATGCTGGTTAGCCAGTAAGCAGTGAGTTGCAGAAGTTGAGACGGGATGTCACGAATGCATGGACAAACTTAGACGTGTTATCCTTATCTAAACAAGGCCGAATTTTAGCAATTTTATGAAGCTGAAAGTAGGCAGATTTGACTGTGGAGCCTATGTGGTCGTCTAACGGGAGATCACTTTGGAACATTACACCTAGAGTTCGAATCGATTCAACAGAAGATATGCTGGCAGAGCCAATTTTGAGCGTCAGCCTTTCCAATTTCTGAATCACACTTGGTTTTCCCATAAATAGTAAGTCAGTTTCATCATCGTTCAGTTTTGGAAAATTGGCTGCCATCCTTGTGCGGATGTCATCAATGCATGCAGCAAGTGAGTTGAGAGAATTTGAGGTGCTCGAAGGCTGGGAGGGATCAAAGCAAAGGTACAACTGAGTGTCATCCGCATAGAAGTGAAAGCCTAGATTGTGCTTACTAGTAAGGAGTAACAGGTTCAAGTCACAAAGCTTGAGTCGGCACTCACGTTGTAGCGTTCGCTCACTCGGTTTCCAAGGCGACGAATGCAGCGTTAGTAACCTTCAAGGACCTTGGCGGAAATCAGGGCTTCTGTGCTGTAAATGGTTTCTATTAATAGTGGTAAAACGTGAGAGTGACTGGCAGGGACAGCGGTAGCAGGCCGCAGTGGTCGGTGGCTTCCTTGCAAGGTTCTACGTACGCGGATACCATTGGAGTGAATAATTCATTGACATTGAAGATACCAGCGTGACATCCAACAGTATTACAGATATTGTGGGTACAAGTCCACAACTTTAAAAACTTGGAGTCGCCCGAGGCCGCTTTTAAGTGCAGGAAAAACATTAAGCCTGCTTGGATACGGTACTCCGACAGAGTTTGGACTCGTCTTATAAAGACGTGGCATCGGCTAACTTCTTAGCTGTGGCACGAGACCTCCATTGAGAGGAATAATTTGTTCGCTGTGTCCTCATCAGAGGGTGCAACGCAGCAAGTACCGGACAGCGTGGCGAGTCCCAGCACTACCTTCAGCTAGTGTTTGCCGACATTTCAGCCACTTCCGGCTCCAGTGTTCCTTCGACATCTTCGATATCAAGTTCACCCTTCAGGAGGCACCCTCAGCACAGTAACTGCCTGCCAAAGCGCCTGGTTAAGTTTTTTTGTTATGGCCCATTAGACACACGAACCCTTTCTCTCGTTTTTCTCTTCGGCAGCACACGGACCGACAACGGCTACCTCGTAAAGACTCGACAGAACAACTAGATGCAAAAGAAAACTAAAAATTTCTCACCGCAATCCCTCAGGTAAATTTGCCTAAATCAAGCAACCGGTGACGGAGGTGTGTTCGCTGGTCGAAGGTGGCGAGTGGGCTGGCTCGGCTCTCGCTTATGAGTACCTCTTTTCTTACCGGGATCGTGAAAGCAACGCCTTACCAAGCGTGCCACCACGGCTCATCCAGCTTTCTCCAGCGACACATCAGAAAGCGTACACATTCCCTTGGTAGGCAGTAGTAGATGTCCATTAACTGATTCAAACCTGAACTGACTAAACTGTATATGCAGGAATCAGTTTACGTTTTTTCCTCAGTCTCTTACGGTCTTAGAGTTTATCGTATGAGAGGCGGATGTAGATTTACGGCAGAGTGGCTGTGAGGAGCTATCTCTATTGCTCTTGTTTTTGCAGCCTATGGTTAGCGTATCTGCATTCATGCTGCATACATTCCTTCTCCAAATCATTGCCGTGAAAACTCGCCATTCAACGGAGGCAGACAGAAACCACGAATTGTTTCATGAAAATCTGCTCCAATTAAATAAAAATAAATTGATCCAAGCAGATTAAACAGCCTTATTTTGTTGAGCGACAGAAGAGCCTTTAGCCTTTAGAGCCTTATCACCACCACTTGCAGTGGCGATAGAGGATCGCCATCTGCAGGAGTCGAACCCAACGACCTCGAAACCAAGATCGCGAAAGCAACCGCCTTACTTAGCGTGCCACCACGTCATGCACCCAGCTTTCTCCAGCGACACATCAGAAAACGTCAACATGCCTTTAGAAGGCAGTAGTAGGTGTCCACTAACTAAGCTGGTTTGGTATTTTCACTTACTGGCCAGCTCAATGCTCTGTTGTATAAACAAAGAGTAGCAAATTAGTACGAAGTTACAAGCGGGGAACAGAGACTACCAAGTAGCAGCTATATAATTTGTATCAGCCAAAAGAAATGTCATGGGTTGATCAAATCAGTATGCATTTACGCATACCAACGACAAGCGAACTAATAATTTGGCTACGTTAAGGTCACTCTCGTACATTTCAAATGGATAAGATCAAATTTATCAGCAGGACCCGGAAAACACAGACAATTCATGTTCCCCGATTTTTACCATCTTTGGCATTCTTTCGCTTTCAGTTTATCGTAATAATAATAGTCTATAGCTTTCGATTCGGGCACACCTTAAAATAAGGGAAATGCATTAAACACGTGACCGGCTAGAATAGTGAATTAAACAATCTCTTTTACAATCCATGATACACAACCCATACTCACCACTGATAATTGGGATACCAGAGAAATAATTTTTTTTTATCTAGTAACCCACAGCAAAAATGAATCCGGCACAACGAAAGGATTTCAATAGCCGTAGATATTTTTATATTTAGAATAGTTGCACTTCTGTTGGCAGCATTCACCTTATTATAGGCAGCTTTGCTTAAAAATTTTAAAGTCAAAATACATTAGCCTTGGTAGTCTTATGGACTCTTTAGATCTTATGACCAGATCGTATTGACTCAAAGCCATTTACAGGACACGAAGCAATTACAATAGCGAGTCAAATTTTGCTTCCATGACAGTTAACTATTTAAAGCACTAGCCTCTAGTCCTCTCACAACAGCTCCATTTACTATATTTCATTCTGAATAAACATCAGTTACTGCTTATGACTGGCTTTCGCTTTTCCACTTGATTGATTACCGGCCGAGGCGATTCAATAAAATTAGTAATTTTTCGATAAGTTGCAGAAAACGCTAATCGCTTGGTTTCAGCCAAGACTTACCTCGACTTATCTAGTGCACTGTACGGATGTAAAAGGCACCCATATAATTTGAAGACAATGTTCATCTTTGTGCCCTGGTGTAATGAATATAATAATAACAATAATAATTCACTTGATAAAGTTCCCTCAGAGAAATCAATCTCTTTAGAGGCGCTTTACATTTGCTGCAAAGGGAAACGCGATTGAATGGTGAGTAATATCATGCTTGATAAACAACATGAATAACATGGTTAGGGGTGAAAAGCACAAGGTCAGCATTCAAGTATGGTTACAGTGGCTCTGAGACTTGGCTAATGTTACCAGTTTCCTAATAAAAAGAGCTCTCTAGCCGAAGGTAAAGCCCTTTACGTGGCCACTATTCTATGGCTGCCAGGCCCTTGTTTAGCGACCGCTGGATGAAACTTTCATAGTTTGTTGGTTTGTAAAGATATTCAGAATCATGTTCCAGAATCCTTGACTGGAACGGCTGACCTAGTGCTTGCGAGTTCTTCCTACAAAACTAGTTGCCAGGACAAACATGTATCAAGGCCGTCGAGAGTATAGCTCCCACGTCAGTATATTCGGGTACCAACCATGTGAAAGTGCAGTGCACATTGGAAGCCAATCAAAGCTGGGCGCTTTTCATGCCAACTTAGTACGAGAAGAATGCATGAGTACCTTGTTCCGATGATGACAATAACTAGGAATGCATGCGATTTTTTCACATCAACCTAGTAATCTCTTCAATAGCTTACTCGCTCACGATTCCCGACTATCGCTCTTTAGAGACGTAGCACATCAAATAAAAGCGGAGACGATAAGAAAATTTCTAAAACATGCTGCTTGTAGTTTCAGGCACACATCTTAATCTTTCTGGTACGAGTATGTTCCGATTGAGGTTACTATCAGCCTGATTGTCTGTGCCTTGCATTTTGCCAGTAGAGCTCATCAAAATCAAGTAGATATGTCAGCAATACTTCTAAAACGTGCTGTTTTTAGTTTCAGACAGACTGCTCAATCTATCTGATACTAGCATGTTCCGATTGAGCTTACTACCACCCTAATTGACTTCACCTTACTTTTTTCTAGTAAAGTCGCACTCTGGGATAACCTTCTGTAGAAATAGAAGCGTTAACGTCAGCCTTTGACATAGCATTGGCTTTCTCCAGCACTGGTTTGTATTCCTCAATGCAGAATAAAGCAAGCACTAACTATATGTGTGCAAGAAATTATTTTGATTTTTCAAAAATTATCTTTTTATCTGACCAATGCGCTCGGTAAACGGCCATGTCATTAAACGATTGCGATAACGTAGAGACTGTAGCTTGCATTAGTGCTCTGTAAATATCAATATTTTGAGCTGTCTTCCTAATATTTGTCAGCAATTGGACTGCAAGGAGAAGGTATCTTCCCTGACTTAAGGTGGCAGCCAAAAGATTAGGTAAAAATTTGCTATAAACGTATGTCAGTAAGGTTAGGTGAATCAACACCGCTTGTCCTGGGGAAATAAATTTTAGCGTGAGAATAAGCTAGAGCTCGTGGTTGCATGAACCCACGGCTGTCAGCTGCACCAGCACTTAACACTTCACTTGCTATATATTGGATTTGCTCAAATTTAAAGACGCTGCATGGGAAGACAAGAGCAATGTCTTTGTTCCCTGGGGGAAAACGGCAATAGCTAGGATTAATTCCGAAGCTCAACAACTAAGTTTACTGATACACTGGTAAATAGAAGGCATCTAAATAGGTTTATTCTTTTTTAAGCTGAAAAGGTTTTCATGTGAAATTCTGAAAGAGCCTTAACAGGAAGCTCTACTTGCAATCCTAATACAAGTTTGGATGGCCTAGAGTAACAGCACATTATTTTACACTTGAATTCAACCATATCTGATATATCTTTGGGTTTTAGGCACTGCTTGATATACAGACTGTGCATCTAATATATCCGTAGTATGAATACAGCGTTATACGAGCTCTCACACATTGCATGACATAACCAGCTGCTGACCCACGGAATATGCGGCACCGTTAGACAAATATTGATATCAAATAATCCACAAATCAAACTTAACAGAAGAATTACAGTTAAGAGTTCAGCAATTTAACCATTTTCGCACGTTGACTTCAGTTTAATTAATTTTCAATTGAACTTTACGGAATAATCTCCTGAAAACCTGGTAATAATGATAAAATAAATAATGCACATGTTACACCTTCATCGGAGAGTTCCACCTCTTTCTAAAACTTTGCATTCGTAGTACAGGAAGCACGATTGAATGGTTAGTGGTAGTTGAAATAATCCATTATGAGTTGTAAATGGCTGTCGCTGTACATATTAGCATGGTGCAAATGGTACAACTTACAACTGGTACATAACGTTGCAGCTAGGCTTGTCTGCCGTAAGTGTTGTAGTTGCCACATCATCCCACTTCTCACCGACCTGCACTGGCTACCAGTCAAGCAACACGTAGACTCGCCTGGCTTGCTTCCATCCCCTACTGCGACTGCTGACAGGTAAGCGATTCATGGTTCTGTCTTACACTTTTTGGTCGCTCCAATCTTTGGCTCCAGGCTACTTATCAGATTTAATTCCCAACAGGCTAAGCATCGAATCGCCAGCTTTTCGGAATCTGTCTGTTTACCTATACCTCGTGCAATCCTGAAATACTTCGAAGACCAGTTCGTACGCCTTCAAAGCCGGAACTTACTCCCGACTTGTATCACGACATCCCGTGAGTTGACCACCATTTAAAAAGAGACTTAAAACGCAACTATTTATAACAGCATTTGGTGGATCGTTGTGATTAATCCTTTTTGTGCTTATGCTTGCTGACACTGTGTTGGTGCCACTAACCAAGCTTGCATGCCTACTCTGTGCATATCACCCACTAATAACCAGGTTATTCTTGTAGTTTGTCGAGCATGCTAGAACTAACCATTTGATCCTGTTTCCTTTGCAGCTAATGTAAAGTACCTATAAAGAGACTGAGTTCTCTGAGGGAGCTTTATCAAGTATGGTATTATTATTATTATCAATTCTTCGCACTTCCAATGTAATGGTGATTTTTATAGGTTGAAATAAATTGCATTATTATCCCTAGGATTACCACTCGAGAGCTTTCCATTGCTCAAAATGCAAATTACCCGTGTTGTTCAAATGGAGTGACAAAATTTCAAAAATAGTGAGAGATAATAGTCGATGTGTATTTTGGCTTTGCATTGCCTATTTGTGGCTTAGTCTTGACGGATTGCAGGAGATTGCTGGATTAGCAAGGGCCATTACCATTTATTGCAATGCAGTGACAGGGGCTAGCACTACACAAATGGCGTTGACGTAATGCAACCAAAAAAGAATATGCAACAGAGATCAATCCAAATGAAAGTATTGCTAAGAACCTTTCCGTCTATTTGCGATGATAATTGGAGTTTTTTGCTGTCAATTTCAAAAAGATTGTGGTAAAAGCCGTACCATTGCCATAGATTGGTGTGTTTGGCCCTCAATTGTCTGACCACGATTGCTTGAAAGGGGTTATGTGGCATGATAACTGGAGCTGTGAGCCTTAAATTTGACATTGACGATTAATTGAAACGACGTGGTTGCATTTTAAATACAGTGATCTTTAATATGCTAGAAATTTTGAACCTTCTTATACGTCGGTTGGTTTGTTTGTAACTCACAGTTATGTAATGCCGTATTTTCGTAGGCCATTTCCGTCTATTACCGTGCTTCGCTGTCCATTAAAAGCCCATAAAGGGTACGATTAATGCTTGCCCACACTTAGATGATGGATGGAATAACAAGTGAAACTTCGCACAGCCAATCTTGCCGATTGTCCACGAATTTTGGTACTGGCCCCGACCATAGCTGTAGGTTTCTTGGCGTTGCCGGCAGCTACCTAGCAACGCAGCTTGCAAAGTTCAAGGTTTCAATTTGAAAGCAGCGAAATCTTAAATTCAATGGCAATGGTAGCTTTTTAAGCCAGTTTGTGTTCTCTTTTTCGATTATTCTGAAATTATCAAGGGATATTGCTGCTGAATGCATCTCATTTTTTGCAGTTTTACGTGTGAGGTTGGTTTAAATGTTTTGGTTGCAATTTAAACGCAGTGCAGTGTAATATTTAAAACGTTGAGCTTAGCCATGCCACTCTCCTTGCCGTAGTTGCTCATGCCATTGACATCGATTTCTATGCATTGCCCGAGATGGGATGCACGCAATGGGTTGAAACTATGTCCGTGCCAAGTAAGATGATGTTATGTGGAATGAGAACTGGAGCTTGGTGCAGCTAGTTTCTATTCGATTTGCCATGGATTGCTGTATTCGCGGTTGCCATTACTGAGGATTTTCAAGGAATATCAGTACTTTGCGACCACAATAGCTTGAATATTTTGTGATTTCATTTTAAACACAATATAATTTTACATGAGATGTCAATCGGAACCTCGCTCGGCCGATTTGCCGTCAATTTGCCACGGATTGTGGTAGACTGATGTTTTCTGCCAATTAATTTCTAAAGATTGCCATGCATTTCTCAAGATTGGATTTGAAAAACTATTTCATATATAATATCGTTGCACCATTAAAATAGTCCTTTAAAGTGTGTATTCAAAATTAGAGTATCGAAACCCGATTTTGGGGCTTTTTGTAACACAACCCGGTGGATTACCATATTGGCCTGGCAAATTACAGTCGATCACAGTGCCTTTCAAAATTTTCGAGGCAATTTTAGTAAAATTGTTGGAGTAAACTGTCAGCGACGAGTAAAGCTGTGTGTAATCATGCTTGGATCGTTTATTGTGTGATTTATGGTCGCTTTGTGGAGGATTATGAGGATTGTTGTATTGTCCAGTGCTACTGTAATCTATTTAAGTTGATTGTGTGAGAATTCGTTTGGGGAACGATTCAAATATACGTGGGTAAACTTTAAATGTAGAAATATTTATTATTCAAAACTTGTTGGAGCTTTGAAAAGCTTATATCTGATTTGAGGAGCCAATATTAGATAGTGATTGATTGAGGTGGACTGCAGTACAATCATACGTCTCTGCCGCCCTCATCCATGCGTGAGCAAGCACACAACGAAGTGAAATTTTGTCGGCAACAAACTGGAATACGTACTAAAATATGCGATAGCAATTTAAGTTCAAAAACGCCGATATCTTGTCGATTCTAGTTTCGTTAGAGTGCATTACGGTGAATTGTGCCGTGGATTTTGGTAACTGGTCTAACTCATCTGGCTTAGCCAGAAGCAGTAAATCAAGTCCTGGAAGTCTGACCCTACGTCAGGAAAAAGTGCAAAATCAGCTACTCAGTGCTATACCCTACATCCGATTGGTCTCAACAGACAGGGTCTCCGTTTGCCAATTAGGGGGAGATGGATTAAAACTCTTACGACACTAGTGCTGAAATAATTAAATTCTCATTATAATTTTTGCTGGAACACTTAATAGTCTTTGAAACTATGTAATGCCACGTCTTAGAATATCTATTGCCTCTAATCCCACTTTGCAATCATTGAAATTCTGCTGTGCTAACTTTTTTCATACCGAAATAAGTTATGCCAACCCAGGTAGCCTTCAATCTAATCATCCAAGCAGAATACAAAGGTTTCTAGCGATGAAGAGCATTACAAAAAAAACTAGAGCTCAAAACCTGACAGCAGTGAAATCAAACGCAGCATAGATTGGGGTATTAAATATAATCACTTGATGCTGCTGGTGTGAACTTAAATACGATAGGTTCCTATTGCTGTTGTAAGGTGACTTAAAAACTTGAAATACAAGATAAAGCTTTATTTGAGCCTTTCCTCTAACGATTTTAGAAGGAATGGCTCAAGAATATTAGCAGCCAAAAACTTCAACTTTGGTGACTGGGTGATTGAAGAAAGAGAGAACATGAAGCCGTAAGGCTCGTACGCCGACGATGGGCTTTCGTAGAGTGTTTTTCTCTATACTGCTGGAATCCATATTACCACGAAATACCTACAAAAATATAAACAAATTAATTTTTCCAATGCAAAGGCGTTCACTCTAAATATTGAGGTTACAAACATAGCAGGCTAATTGGCATCTAAAATGGCTAAATATTGCAGTATTACAACCTCTGATTACACGTTACTCCTAAGTTTCTGAATTGCTTTACTTTCTAGGGTTTTCCTTCAACACAAACGCATTATAAGACGACGTATTTAAATTAATAAAGTGAAATGAGTAAGATAACATACATTTTCTAGTGGCAAAATTCTACAGTGCTCTGATGTTTACCCGAGTTCTCCCGTTTTCTTTGTAGTCCACGAATGTTGAACCATCCCGACTCGTTGAGATCTTGTAAGTCCTCACGAACTGATTCAGGTCTGATCTTCCGGCTGTGGCAATTTGTTTAATCTTGGAAGAAACAAATTGAGCCAGGCATTAGATAAGGCATACAATGTCAATAGAAGTTTGAAAGCTATGTTAAAAGGGCTTTTTGAGTCAAACTTACCTTTCGACGGGATGAAAAATCGAATTGGATGTACGGAGCAGAATCTATGTTTGGAAGCTGTGCAGCCCATAATTGACCTATAGGGCTACGCATCCTTGCATTCTTTGGGACGACGTTAGGGTTTGGGTAAACTGAACTTGCTGTGAAAGCACTATCCGGCAAGCCATCTGTGGATTAAAACATACACAATCAGTCTCTAGAAATCTGAAAAATTAAAATGTATTTGAGTGCAGATTCAATTTTTTATACTATTCGATAATTAAATTATCGCTTTAAATCATTTTTTACCATGACCTAACTGCTTACATTAAACTTATTTTCCTTAAAAAAAATAGTATTAATAATAACAAATTGGTCATGCGGATTCAGAGAACTTTTAAGCTCTTTCTAGGCACTTTATATACGCTATAAAGAAACATATTTGAATGGTTGGTATTTAACACATGCTGTTACTTATGTAATTAATGATGTGTTATGTTGAAAAAATAACCCTCTAATTGCATTGATTAAAAATGGCACGAGAACACAATGTATTGTCTCTTACTCTGGCTCAAAAAAAGTAAACATATCAGTGAGACAACAGACAGACATGTTTGCTTGTCGGTTTATTAGTTAAACACTAAGCATAATCTATTACGTCGTCGCTATTAACTTTGGATATTTCAGAGCAGAAGGCTTTTTAATTACCTAAAAAGCCATCGTGATTATTCACTCATTACCACATCGTTTGTAAATCCAATTCAACACATGGGCCAACGCCCTATGATTGGTGGAGCTTTATTTGTAACAGATGTCATAATGCTTATAGTTTAAGGGTAATTCTAGATTGTATTAACAGACTTTTGGTGAAGTTGGTCATGGCTTTTAAACGGAAGTGGCGAAGTTAGTGACTCATAATCCAAAACGTTTTATATTGATTATCAGTTGTCTTCCTAAAAATGTAAAAATGCGTACGGCTTAGGTGTCGTAACAAAGAATTATCTAGATACATATTTTGAAATGAAGAAGAAAAGAATTACATGTTAAATTTCCACCAAGCTACTGCCAAAAATTACCCTATGTATCTCCGTCTGTAACTCCACAAAGTCATAAAGACAATGTGAGTGTTACGCAAAAGAGTTTTGTATAGCACACTCACAGCCTAAGCGGCTTTCGGTACGCATTCGGTTGCCAAAAGACTTCGTCTCACGCAACAAAGAGAAAGTGGGAAGCATAGAAGAGTCAGGAGAGCAGTTGAGGGAGTGAGTAACATGTAAGTAGAAGCTCAGGACCGCTGAAAAGGATGAGCCATAGTCGGCAGTAGGAGAGCAGTTGTCGTTGCGTAAGAATTGTGGAAGCGAGTTACACAGTTTAGGACCTGCAGAGCATATCAGAGGACAGCTCGTAAATAGTCATAGCAAAGATAGCAGCGGAATACCCGACGGTATCACGGAGAAATCAGGTAAAGGTCCACACCGCGAAAGGTGTCGCCCGAGGCCAATCTCTAGCCGTGGGAGGAATTTAGTGTGCCCACTAACCCTCTCATATTATAGGTTGGTCTCGTTTACTGTTCCTGCTCCTTTGTAAGTACAGGGTAATGTCGAACTTATCAAACGACGTAACTTACAAAGCATTAGCATTGACAAGATTTTTAAATCTGTTTGTGATGCAGGTCTTCTTAATTTGCATTCAGACTCGACCGGCAGCTTCGATACCATCACTGATGCAATGGACATGACACACGGGAGTGCTTTTGACAAGCATGCTCCCGTTCTGTCTATCCGAGGTAAAACTCATGAAGATTCCTTTCAATTTACAAAAAAATTCTTAAAGATGCGCCGGGTTATGCGCAGGCTTGAACGTCGTTTTAAGAAATCGGGTCTGGTGCAAATCTAGTCAATTTCAAAGACTTCCTTTGAGTTTACACCCTAAAGGTTAAAAAAGCAAGGGCTTCTTTTTCATCCGAAAGCTGAATTCCTGCCAATCGGACCCTAAACAGATTTATAAGACTGTAAACCATTTACTAGCCAATGCTGAGAGGTCTGACTCCTTAGATATTATAGGCTCGGTCTTTCAGCCTTCTTTGATGAAAAAAGACTTGAGATAATGAATGAATAAAATGATGAAATAGTATCTAAAAAAATAGAATATACTAATTATAGAATATAATATAATATACATGTATTATTCAGTGCACAAATCCGTCTTCCTATTACCAGATTGCTGAATGAGTGCTTAGGTGTCCGTTCATCCAGTTTTCAAAGCGTAGTACTAAATTCACATTCATTTGACGTCGTCCAAGCACGATAGCAGGTAATCAATCAAAAACCTACTATTTTTTTATATTGGTGGAATAGTGTAAGTATTTGCATGCAGATAACGTTCTACAATAATTTAACATGATCGAAGTTGTACTGTAATTATTCACTTTATCATTACTATTGCAAGTCCAACCTTAACTGGATATTATTATTTTGAGTTCTAAAAAAACTCGCTTTTAGGACTTAAAGAGATTTTACCAGATTCAGCTACTAATAAATTACTTAAGTAATACAAATTGTGTTCAAAATTGATATTACAATCGACGTGTTAATGCCTTATCGAAATCCTTTACTCTGTAACTCAAAAAATAAAAAACTTTAATTTTAATCTTCCGTTCGACTCTCAAAGTCTAAGAACGTCTGAAAATACGCTTTTAATTGCGTTAAGTATTGCGTTAAAATTGAGCAAAACTTTGCAGGAACACTTATTAGTTTACTTCAATGAGAAGCAGTCTTTTGGCTGTGCCAAAACTATCATCTGCTTTCTTGAAGCCATAACTGCAAGTTTCCTCCTCAGAAACTAATAATTCAGTAGTTTTTCAACCAAGCACGAGTCGTGCATTGCCCGCGGACTCTTATCGTTCTACTTAGCAGCTGCCGTCCGCGCAGGTTCATTACTTTCTGCAGCATCCACGTATTCCTGTAGTAACTTTGGTTTCCGACAAAGTAATAAACAATTATTAATGGCTTAAAAATATTATCACATTTAAAAACTCGTATTAATATATTGCCGGAAAAGGCCGCATAAGATGATGGCTGAATAAGATGGTTAAACTAGTGAAATTTAAAGCAATAGTAACAAGACTCATGCATTTCTATTGAAGTACCAATATTGTGTGATAAAAATTAATGCACTGCTTTCAAAAACTCAACAAACGATTTACATTTATCATCAAACTTACCATTGAGCTATGAGCCCCCACTACATATTTCAAGATTAAAAGTCATTCTAAACTTTGTATAGCAAAATGCATGAGAAACAATAATCTAAAGTCACCATAATTTTACTGTATGGAAGCCTTTCCTTTGATCAGTTTGAGTGATGGAATTTAAGTATAAGCCTAGGCTTAGATGAAAATATACGAATGAGCTACTTTTATGTCACCAAATCTGAAAGAGTCCTAGGTAGTGTTGCTAGGAATTAAAGGCTTCAGTAGTATATGAACAGAAGTTAGGGGTCATGGGTAGCGCTTCTTCAAGCCAATTAAAACGTTCTCTTCGAGAGCCGATCTCTGGTATGGTGTGTAGAATGCTGCATTTTTACAAGTAACAATGCATTAGAATCTCAATCTTGCTACGAACATCACAAAGAATGTTTTAGAACGTATGTGAAAATCTAAAAAATTAATTTGATTTGCTTATATTTTTATTTTAGTGTTTATGTTTATAGATGCTAATGTATCAAGATATAACTTCCTGTTTAAAGTGAAACTCGTGATTGAACGAAGCCAAGCATACATGTGCACCTAACACTTTGACAGCCAGTTGTAAGCCAATCATTCCGCTCAGTTCGCAAGAAGGCCTCCACTGGCATCGCTAAAGAAGGTCTGCACGCCTCCGAGGTGACTGGATGACATATTTGATTATAAGATGCTTTCTCGGAACTTCCATCATGGGATATCATATAGCATCATATATCATATAACGTGAAATTAAAACCCTACGGACCGCCTTAGAGATGACATTTTCTGTCACGGCAATTGCTTGCTGGTCTGATAGTAAAAGCTACAGAAATTCTTTTACAAACAAAAATAAATGGGGCTTCGATCATTTTTTAATTGTTCCTCTCATTGTGGTCATTTTGATGGACAACAATTCAAAATCATCAAAGTATTTTAAAAATTTAGAGCTAGTAGCATGATTCTCCCTTTGTAAATGACAATGTCTCGACTGTTATTTTAATTAATTGGCAAGTATCCAAGTGCCTGTCTTGTATTGAGAGAGTTGCAGAGAACTGGTAGTGGCTTTTATACACGGCTCTCAGCCAAGCCAGCATTTAAAGTTCCGTTCCAGCGATTTTAGCTCTGCTCCTACTTAGAGATCCTAAGTCGGAGGGTTAGAGCAGTGAAACTTTGCTAGCAGGTGCTCCATTTAAGCAAAAACTCTGACTGTGGTGAATTATGTCGCTAGATTCAAAGACCTATGTATTCCCTCATTTAGCACTGAGAAGGCTCGGGAAAACAATCCATGTCCTTATCTTTGTGTGGGTGTAGCCAACCCTCTCGTCAGCTCTCTGTTAAACAGAAGATTTGACAAGGAACGTGCTGCACGAGCATTTAGTTTTCAGCTAAACTATCATTCTTGACTACAGCTTGATCGCTAAGAGATTACCAAATCGTCTATTTCTTAGGGTGCAGAAACACCCTTAAAATAAGAGCAATGCGTGGACCATGCGACTAGTAAGAATAGTGAATTAGATGATCTCTTTTAAAATTCAAAATAAATTACACGTACTGACGACTGAAATGTGGGACAGCAGAGGAGTACATTCCTTTTATCTAATAACCCACAGCACAAGAAAATCCAGCACAACAAAAAGATTTCAATAGCTATATATTCCTTCCAATTCGAAGAGTTGCACCTCCGTTTGCAGCATTTCGCCTGATTATAGAAAAATTAGTTTTTCTATTTTAAATTTATGGTACTATATTGTCGGTAATTTTTTTGGACTCTCAGTACCTTATGAGCTGATCATATTGACCCAAAATCATCTATAGAACACAAAGCACTGACGATACCGAATCAACTTGCTCTTCCACTTCAGTTTGCTAACTATTTAAAGCACCAGTCCCTAGTCCTCTCACAACAGCACCATAAGCCATCTTTAGTGGTGGCATCAATAATAAAAATTCAGCATCAATATTTAGCGCTGTGCTTGTGATTGGCTTTCGCTTTTACACTAAATCAATTACAAGGTGATACGATAGAATTAGTGTTTTTTGCTTAATCACAGAAAGGATAATTCGGTTGATTTCAGTCGATACTTACCCGAGCTTATCTACTGCGATGTACACAGGTGCTAATAGAATTTAGAGACAAAGCTCACTTTTGTGCTCAGGTGCCATGCTCATATTAGCCCTGAGAACTAGCTAATGTCATCAGCTGCCTCACAAAGTTCCTTAGCCGTAGAAAAGGCCCATTATATTTTCACTTTACTGTAGATGCTAAGCCATTTTGTATCGACCGCTGGAAGCCATTTTCCAACTTTGTGGTTTTTAAGGATATTCAGCATCGTCTGGCAGGATCACTGGCGGGTTTGGCTGACCTAGTGTGTGCTAGTTCACCCTAAGCAAGCGGTGAAGAAGCATATTTCATGGCCGTCGAGACGGGAGCATTTGAAAGTGAAAAGAACAATAAAAGCAACTTTAAATCTTTAAAATTAGAAACTATAAATAAGTAGCAATTTATAAGATTCCTAAGAGCTAATGTGCTTACAGATGATGGCTTAGAATAGTCTATGAACAACCAGCCACTCCAAACCAACATTCTTCACCTCTGGGCTTGCTAATTACTTTAAGCACTAGCCCAGCCATGTTGCGATGTTTTCCAATGGCTTAGTGGCTTGTAATTAAAAGTTGAAGGATTAATAATTACAGTTCTGCCTATGGATGACGTTCAATCTTCTATTGAGGTCAATTCCCGGAAAGAATTTTCAATAAAATGACAAGATTTTCTTTCCTTAGTCAAAAGTAAGGTTAATTAATCGCCAGCCATTAGTTACCTCTGTTCGCCAAGAAAGTGTACGAGTGCCTAATCTGCTCTTGAAAATGGTAACCATTGTTCACAATTAACCTCAGTCGTAACACTTACAGTATTACTCGAGACTTCGTAAATCATAAGTGTTGACGAATAAAATATAATGGCTTGGCAGTTGAGAGTGATCTGGAGCTTCAGCATCCATGTATAACACTACCAAGACCAGAAAAGACCACTAGCACTGAGTGCGTTTCCAGGCAAAATTCTGCAAGCAAAAATTCTCATGGGCTCACACAACTTTAAATTCACTTGGCATGCAATTATTTCCTTACATTAATATGTAACTATCACTTCAATAGCTGACTTAAACGTAACTGCCGACATCCGTTCCGTGTTCACACAGCTCAGAAAAATCATGAAAAGGTAAGCAATTGACCTCACACCGACGGGGATAGCAACAATGGTACCACTGATTAAATATACCAGCTATCACTTTAAAGGACCAGTTCAATAGGTATGAGAAAAATAGTGCAATTATTTTGCTTTGGTGTGTACATAAATTACGTGAGCACGTTGCATTGCTACAGAGTCTGTCCAGTAATATAGGCTATAGCCTGGGTAAAAAGTAATAAGCAATGGGTGATTGTACATGAAATATTTCTAAGAGTATACTGAGCTTAACTAATTTAATAATTTAGCTGCTGATTACTGGGTTTATAATATCTTGCGAAACAAGTCTTATTAGAACCTTTCCAACGATCATATACAATGTTAGCATATTGTATGGCATTTTAAATTTCAATAGACTACATCAATGAATATGAAAAACTACATCAAATAGTCGCTTGCACATCTCTTGACCAACCAGACTATGAGCCCAGTGATCACTGTTGAAGATTCGTATGCACAAACTCGAAATGATTTATTCACTGATCAAAGAAGGAAACGAATAAATAGCCAGTTTAGACGGAACTTTGCAGCATTCTACAACGACTCGCATTCAAGTTCTTACCAATAAGTGGCTCGTAGCATCGACTCTTTACATTTCCGTTGCGACCGGCAGCTTGGAAAGCGAACAGTGCCACAACAAGGCACAGTGTGGGTGTCCAGGTAGAAATATGCATCCTTTATGAGCTTTGGTACTATCTAAAAACCGAGATAAATACTTTTTTGTGTAGTCTGAGTAGCGAACTACACATGCAGTAAAACCGTAACATGCACTGCAATATAGAAAAGCGTCAAGGCTAGATAATGTAACGTTTAGTTGGATCGTTAAATTTTGAATGCTTCGGAGATCGTGTCTTCAGTTCACGTGCTTTTAAAGCCTGGAACTCACTCCCGACTTCTGTGATGACATTTTTCGTAACTTGAACACATTTAAAATACACTAAAATTAACCTATTTGTCACATAATTTAGTGAATATATGTGATTCGTCATGTATGTGCTTACGCGTGCTGACATTGTGCTATCTGTCACCAACCACACTTGCATGCTGACGCTGAGCGTGTCACCCATAACCGTGTTACTCTTGTTGTTTATTGAGCATGCTATCAATAATCAGATCTTGCTTCCTCTGCAGCAAAGATAAAGTGCATATAAAGAAATAGAGTTCTCTAGGGGCACTACATAAAATGTATTATTATTCTCATCGCGATCGTTTCCAAACTAATCTTCGTTCACTACACCATAGGTTGGATTCGATTATTCAAGTTATGCTGCAGATACAAAAACCGTAATGGCTTAAAATGTGATACAGGCGTAACTGACTTAAGCTAAGCCTTAATTGTATCAGCCTCATTGTCAAACATTTATACGTGACCAAAACCCAGTTTTGCCGTAGAGCCCGTTGAATGAAATTTTACATCCTTGCCTTGAAAGTTAAGTCTCGAGTCTCTGAAAGAAATTAGTTAAGTTAGTTATTACAAAAAGACGGGAATTGTTTACATAAACCTGTTCTAGTTTAAATGTTTGGCAGGAGGTATCTAAATAAATTATTAGCACTGATTTCGAATGCAGGCGGCCAGTCATTGAAAATTGCAGTTTAGGAAATACTGTACCTCAAAGCTGCTATTAATAAAATGATGATAAACATTATTATACGTCAGGTATAGTGCCAAATGAGAGTTAAATCTCTTTCTAGGAAATTTACATTTGCTGTACAGGAATCAGGATCGTATGGTTAGTTGTAGTACGCTCAATAAAAACAACCATAACATGGTCAGAGTTGACATGCACAGGGCCAGCATGCAAATATGGTTAGTTCAGCCAACACAGTTTCGCGGACCAAAGCCTGTCACCAAGAGCAGCATGCCAGTGTTTCTGCACAACGACACACAGAGTACTTACCTGAGCACTTGAAAAACAGTGGGATATCCTCTGTCAAAGCACGACAGTTATAGTCTGGCCGTCTACTCAGTCATCAAACTACTATTTAGTGAATCACTGTATTTCCAGGCAACCCTGGGAATTTTAGAACAGCGACGGCTTAACTTTTGGATTCCGTATTCGAAGACAGGGCACTGTGTCTTCAGCATCGACGTTTCCCACCAACCAATCGGAAATCTCTGCCGATCATTCGAACTTTAAACTTATGAGTTGCAGTTCCTTCCACTCTCATCTCTCCACTACCAGCATTTCTTCTAAGCACTCACTTGTATTGAGCTCATTCATTGCAGCTCACTTTTAGTAACATGTACTATCCAAGTCAGATGTTAAATGTCACTGAAAAATGAGATGGTTCCTAGGGTTCAACTTGCTGATATTATGCACAGCCAATATCAAATGATCTCTCTTAATTTTCACTTTCGGTATACCTTCTTTGGTTTAGATTCTGAAAACTATATAGTTCTAAAAGCTTTTCGAATTGCATTGTTCAATTTGAAATTCGCAACTGTTGTGGTTACTATATATCATTCGCTTAATTTTAAGCAGTGAGAACCCTTCAGGATGGTACCACATTACGTTAAGATCTCTATGACCCATTGCTAGTACCAAACCAATCTGATTTTAACTGCAAGATGCTAATCATTGTAACAGGTGCCCTGCTCAATATATTTGTTCAGCTCCTCCTCTGTCTAACCTACGTCTAACTATTGGGAACCTGTGCAAGGACTTCCTAAGTTCTGAAAGTGTGAAACTCATAACCGACTGATTTCTTGGCTTCCATGACTCAATGGAATTGAAAGAACTAAAATCCTTCAGTTCCTCACTCATATTGCCAAGTCAATAGAAATCATTGATTCGGAGTTTTATGTTACTGTCCCTGTACGTAATACGTTTGCTAACTATCGTGCATTTTATTATTGTGGCTGATTAAAGGTTTACACAAACATTTCATTCTCCTTACAGTCTCTAATGGAAAAATCAATATAGAATTACGGGGGGAGGTTTGGCTACGTTAAATCTCATCTGAATGGTTCGAGTACAATCATGTTGACATTGCAGAAGGTCAGTCTCCGTCAAGTCGTGGATTCTTCTCGTCTGTAATTTTTCAAACACTGATTGATTTTCTTTTGAGGACCGTAAAACGCACCTTGATATTACAACATTAAGTGGATGCCTGGCACTCGTCGTTTATGTATTTATGCCTACTGAAAATTAGGAAGCTGCCAATAACAGTACTTGCATGCTGACCCTGTACAAGTCACCCATAGCATTGTTGTTCTCGTTGTTTATTGAGCATGCTACCACTAACCATTCAATCGTGCATCCATCGCATCAAATCTAAAGCGTCTAGAAAAAGCCTGAATCATCCAATAAAGCTTTATTAAGTTTAATACTATTATGTTTACTAACATTGTGGTCTCAACAGGTTAAGTTCTATGTATTAAAGTTGGGTGGTCAAACATCTATTTCAAGTTTACTTTTCATTGCTATCCATTAATGAGTACTTAACAACAAGCAAGTTTAAGGCTTGAAAATTACACTGTAATTGAAGAATGTTTTACTCGGGTGGTAAATTGTAAGCATACATACAGTAGGACTATTGCGGCAATTGCAAAAAGGCCAGATCTGACGTCTCAGAACAACTTGCAATTACTAGGTTAGTCAAGGTCTAATGAATTGCTTACGGGCTGTAGGTATTATCCTAAATCTCGGGTGTCTCGATGCATTTCTGACATAATCGTATTATTATTTTCACTAATATTTACAATAATAAGGCAACATATTAGCAAAGCCAAAATGTGGGCATCATAAATACTTCGTCGTGCTGAGGTTTGCAAAGGTAAAGAGTGATGCACCATTGTTTGCCACGAAGCAAGAAACAGAAGAAGCAGCTAAACGACCGCTGGACCATCACCGATGATCATCATTAGGGTTTCCTTGGTGATGTTCCCAGCCACATCCCGAAGGGGTGGCTTGACAGCAACAACAAGACGTTTGCTATAAAAGATAGAAACATTACCATTGTTACGTCTTACCAATGCTTTATGTTTTATAAAGGAATTTCAATATTAATATTTACGAGCAGTTCAGAACTTTAAAGTCGCTTCGCTGACTCATATTATGCGTACAATACGTATCTATTTTATGTCACCCCCGGAAGTAATGGTCAAGAAAGAAATTCCTGCCCCATCTTACCACGTGACAATGCTAGTGCACCATCTTGCATCGTGACGGAGGGACGGACGGACTCTATCGCTTCAATTAGTGCTACCTAAGAGTTTCAATCAATAAGGCAATGAAGTAGTGAACCATTTAAACGTTTTGGCAACTTAGAGCCACATAGAATTCTCTCACTGGAAATGTCACGCTTGGTAAATCCTACTTTTGTAAAGCAGCCATTTGTTAGCTAAAATTTTGCATTTACTAAGTATCATATCTTGAACATATATGCACCATTTTCATCATACTGTTCGAGGCCTCTAAATACCTTGTTGCTATCGATAAGGCCCCAACTGAACTGAGATATCACAGCATTTAGTGGGTGCCTGGCAATTGTCGCTAATATGCTTATGTTTACTGGAAATGTGCAAGCTGCCAATAACAGTATTTGCATGCTGACCCTGTATAAGTCACCGATAGCCGTGTTGTTCTCGTTGTTTATTGAGCATGCTACCACTAACCATTCGATCGTGCTTCCTTCACATCAAATCTAAAGCGTCTAGAAAGAGATTGAATCATCTGATAAAGCTGTATTAAGTTTAATATTAATATGTTTAATTACATAATGGTCTTAACAGGTTATGTGCTTTGTATCAAAATTGGTTGCTAAAACATCTATTTCAAGTCTACCTTTTATTGCTAGCCCTGAATGTGTACTTAAGAATATGCAAGTTTAAGGCTTGAAATTTACACTAAGTGAAGAATCTTTTATTCGGGTAGTAAATTGAAAGCATACATGCAGTATGACTAGTGCAGCAATTGCAAAAAGCCCAGATCTGAAGTCTAAGAACTACTTGCAATTACCAGGTTAGTCAAGGTCTAGTGAAATGCTTACGGGCTGTAGTCATTATCCTTAATCTCGGCTGTCTTAATGCATTTCTGACATAATTGTATCATTATTTACACTAATATTTACAATAATAAGGCAACACATTAGCAAAGCCAAAATGTGGGCATCATAAATACTTTGTCGTGCTGAGGTTTGCAAAGGTAAAGAGTGATGCACCATGGTTTGCCACGAAGCAAGAATCAGAAGAAGCAGCTAAACGACCGCTGGACCATCACCGATGATCATCATTAGGGTTATTTGTTGATGTTCCCAGCCACATCCAGAGGGAGTGGCTTGACAGCAACAACAAGGCGTTTGCTATAAAAGATAGAAAGCATTACCATTGTTACGTCTGACCAATGTTTTATGTTTTATAAAGGAATTTCAATATTAATATTTACGAGCAGTTCAGAACTTTAAAATCGCTTCGCTGACTCATATTATGCGTACAATACGTATCTATTTTATGTCACCCCCGGTAGTACTGGTCAAGAAAGATAGCCCTGCCCCATCTTACCACGTCCAATGCTAGCGCACCATCTTGCATCGTGACGGAGGAACGGACGGACTCTATCGCTTCAATTAGTGCTACCTAAGAGTTTCAATCAATGAGGCAATTAAAAAGTGAACCATTTAAACGTTTTGGAAACTTAAAAGTACACAGAATCATCTCACTGGAAATACCACGTTTGGTAAATCCTACTTTTGTAAGGCTACCACTTGTTAGCTGAAATTTTGCGTTTACCAAGTATCATATATTGTACATAAATGCATCATTTTCGTCAGGATGGTCGAGGCCTCTAAATACCTTGACGCTATCGATTGGACCCAAAGCGATCTGAGTTTTTTTTTCTTGTGGCCACATTAAAAGCCTGGTTGTTTGACGTAGAGTCAAATGCTAAATTTCGCAAAGATTGGCATCGTCTACCTAATTCTACTAATAGAATAGATATGAAAATCCAAGTGAAGTCAATATTTTAGGTGCATCGTTTTTCTGTGTGACGTACACTTATCACTTTTTTGTGAAGCAATTATGCAACGTACTGCAACCTTCAACAGGCTGTCCCGGCTGAAAACGGATAACATTCCTTGTCCATGATAATACATAAGCCACTTTCGTTCCCTGCTGTACTTCTTATACAAATCAAGGTTCCAATTTACTTTGTATAGGATATCAAAATATTAAAAGGGAAATTATGACATTGTTGGTAGTCACTCCAACAATGACTGATATGTGTTACAAAAGGATTTCTGAGTGTCTGGTCTTTCGCATGGATGGACGAGATAGGTTAAGCATGAAGCCTAGATTGTCTATAGCTTCATTAGTGCACTGTGATTTCATCGGGTTATTGAGAAAATTCCAACAGATACAGTACTTTTAGGACACAAATAAAGAACGTGATGCTGAAATCCTTAACGCTTTTTCCTTACAGGATATTGTCTGTAATCAGATTTCGTTTAATAATATCGATGCTACGAAGTGAGCTCCTATGCATTTTAAGTACCTGTAGCAAACAATATCATAGTAAGCACGGTGAAAATGTCTACTACAGTTATCCGGTCATTAGGCCGTAGCTTGTATGATTAATAAAGTTGAGATAATAACCTATTTGCGGTTGGAAAATGCAGGTAGTTGGATAATTTAGATACTTTTTAAATTGAGTAGGCAGTGAGCCTAATACTAAGCCTGACTTTTATTTTAAATCTGCAATAAATTCTCGGAGTCATGAACATCTAACAACTTCCATCACTTGCCCTTACCAAATCGTTTGCCAAAGATGGTGAAAAATTATATTGACTTCCTGACGTAGGCTACGTGCATCGAAAATACTGGCCTTACCGTTTGGTAAGAGTGACACCAACGCGACAGTATACGGGGCTTCACTGCATGATATTATGTCGGGTGACAATATACTTGCTGATTAAATCGTCCCTATTTCTATAGCGGCAAACTACGAAAAAATTAATCACCGCCCCTTGCAGTAGCAACAAAGGATCGGCACCTCAGGACTTGAACCCACAACATCGGTCCGGAAGCTGCCTTACCTAGTGTGGATTCGGGGCACACATTTGAATCGATGTTTTGAGTTTCATTAAAAAACCAGTAGCTGGAATATTATGGTTGTAGTATACCATTTATCGAAACGGCTAAGCTATACTTATACAGATTCAAGCTTGCTCTGAGCATGGTTCGTCGAATGTTCATAACTGTCTATAGAGTGGCTGAAACCTATACAAGGTGCTTTCGATAGTAAAAGGTAAAGGTAAGTTTTTGAATTAATAGGTTTCTTATTAAGAAACAGCTTGTATCTCATAGCATTTGTAGAAACCTTTCTTTTTGTAAGCTTGAACTTGTTAAGTTTGTTATTTCCGGAATACATTCTGAAACCTAAAAACCGACCTCGTTTATTGCTTGGTCAGGGTGTTTGGCTCTGAGAAGAGCTCGATTAGAGATGAGAACCCAGCCAGGCAGTGTTTACTGTCTTGCATAGGTATTACGGCTGGTTACTGATTGCAGAGTACACTGGTGACTAGTGTAGAGACGTTCATCCTCCAGCATATCCTGCAATTATAATATCTATGTAAGTACCAGTTTAAGCTGCCGTTTGTATGTGCTTGGCTGTTCCAGGTAATATAGAGTCACAACCTGCTACACATAATTCCTGTAAGGTACTGCTGAGCGATACGAAAGTTTTGCTGGCCCATCCGGCTGACTAAAACGGTAGTCAGTGACCAAAAAGGCGAACCGCTTTCATCGACTGTTCTGCTGGTTGTGCAAATCGAAGCTTCAATGTGCTCATGGCAATATTTTACGTTATGAAGAGTGCGTTTGACGTCGCAGGTAGCTTCGTTGTTACAAACTGCTAGGCTTATGAAAACGGATCCACGTAGTTTCATCTTTGGCATGAATTTCAAATATTTTGGTAAAGCACGATACCTTGATTATCTGAAGGTTCAAATTATCGCCGTGACTGCAGTAGATGATGGAGAAAATGCTTTGATGTGCTGTAATTTACCACCTCATTAAACAGAAACTAGTCACAATATCCGAAGAGCGTTGTATAGGATATTGAACCCGATCACGCTGGATTCAGAGTGATTGCTTGGAAGTGACTAACACGAGCTCGGTTGGACGTTAATAAACTAGATTAATGGCAATAGTGGTGTGCACAAGATGTCAATAAAAGAAGTTTTCTACTTAGGCATTGGATTGACTGACTAAATACGGACAAAGACGAGATGACAAGCTATTCGCCGTTAGATAATGCAGTATCGCTGATAGTTAGGTATGTTTTTAGGTAAAGAAAAAATGAACGCCTTACCGAAAGAGCAATGAGACTCTTGCAAGAATTTCTGCAAGCATCATCTGCTCGCATTGAAATTTGTGCAGGTCTATTCTGCTTGAATGTAGACTAGGCCTTAAAGACGAACGTGATGAGCCTGAGGTCAGAAATACCGTGTCAATTAAGGTTAGGCTTTGGAAGTTTGAAGAATACCGGTTCAAGATTGCAATTGAAAACAAAATTAATATTGCATGGTGACAAAACATATTAAAGGTTTTCTTAAGCATTATTTATACTGAAACACGTATCCTATTGACAAAAATTATAAACTACAATTGCATTGGTGAGATGCTTGATTCAAACCTGGACTGACTACACTGTATATGTAGGAATGAGTTTACGTTTTTTCATCAGTCTCTTACGGTCGTAACATTTTTCTTATACGAGTCTGATGTAGAGTTACTACATAGAGGCTCTGAGGAGCTATCTCTTTTGCTCTTGTATATATCATATCATGTATCATAAATGCACGATTTTTGTGATCATGGTCGAGGCCTCTCAATACCTTGTTGCTATCGATGAGGCCCCAGCGAGCTGAGCTTTTTCTCGTGGCCACATTGAATGTCTGGTTACTTTAGGTAGAGTCAAATGGTGATTTTCGCAAAGATCGGCATCGACTACCTAATTATGCTAGTAGGGTAGATATAAAAGTACTAAATAAAGGCAATATTTTTCGGTGCATAGTTGTTCTGTGTAACGTACACTTGTCACTTTTTTGTGGAACAATTTAGCAACGTACTTCTGAGCCGGAAAAATCTTCCATAGGCTTTTCCGGCCGATAACAGATAAGACTACTCGTCCACGGAAAAACCTAAGCCACTTCTATTCCCTGCTGTGGTTCTTGTACAAATCGAGGTTCCAATTTACTTTGGATATGATATCAAAAAAGGAAGAGGTAAACTATGACATCGATGGTAGTCTCTCTAAGTACGATCAATATGTGTTACAAAACAGTTGCTGAGTGTCTGGTATTTCGCGTGTCTTTATTATATTGGTTAAGCGTGAAGCCTAGATTGTCTATAGCTTCATTATAGCTCTGTGGTTTAATAGGGTTTTTAAAAGATTCAAGCAGATACAGTGCTTTTAGGACGACGAATAAAGAACATGATGCAAAACTTTTAACGCTTTTTCGTTACAGGATATTTCTGTAATCAGATTTCGTTTAATAATATCGATGCTTTAAAGTGAACTCCTATGCACCTTAATTACCTGTAGCATTCATTGTCATAGTAACCACGGTGAAAATGTCTACTACAGCCAGCCGGTCATTGGGCCGTAGCTTGTACGAATGATAAAGTTGAATGATAAGCTATTTGCGTTTGGAAAATGCAGGTGATTGGATGACATAGTAACTTTTTCAAATTTAGTAGGCACTGAGCCCAATATTAAGCCTGACTTTTATTTTAAATCTGCATGAAATTCATGGAGTCATGAACATTTAGCAAATTGTCTCACTTTCCCTTAACAAATCGTTCGCTAAAGAAGGTTAAAAATTGTAATGACTTCTTGACATAGACTACGCGCATCGAAAATACTGGCCTAACCGTTTGGTAGGAGTGACACCAACGTGACAGTATACGGGGCTTCACTGCATGATATTATGTCGGGTGACAATATACTTGCTGATCAAATCGTCCCTATTTCAAAAGTGTCAAAGTAAGTTAAAATAAATCGCCGCCGCTTTAAGTAGCAACAAAGGATTGGAACCTCTGGACTCGAACCAATAACATTGGTCCAGAAGCTGCCTTACATAGTGTGGAATCGTGGCACACCGTTTATTCGATGTAGTGAGTTTCATTTAAAATCCGGTGGCTGGTAGATTATTCTTGTAATATACTATTAATCGCAACGGCTAAGCTACATTGATACAGATTCAAGCTTGCTCTGAGCATGGTTCGTCGAATGTTCATGGGTACAGGCTGAATGCATAGAACTGTCTATAGAGTTGCTGGAACCTATACAAGGTGCTTTCGATAGTCGAAGGTAAAAGTTAGGTTTTTAAATTAATAGCTTTCTTATGGAAGAACAGCTTGTACCTCATAGCACTTCTAGAAACCTTTCTTTTTTGTAAGCTTCAACTTCTCAAGTTAATTATTTCCAGAATAAATTCACAAACCTAAAAACAAACTTTGTTTATTGCTTGATCATGGTGTAAGCCACTGAGAAGAGCTCGCTTAGAGATGAGAATGCAGCCGTGCAGTGTTTACTGTCTTTCATAGTTATTACCGCTGGTTACTTATTGCAGGCTAAACTGGTTATTTTTCTAGAGACGTCCATCCTCCAGCATATCCTGCAAATATAATATCTATGTAAGTACCAGCTAAAGCCGCCATTTTTCTGTGATTGGCTGTTCCAGGCAATATAGAGACACAACCTCCTACAGATAATTCCTGTACAGAACCGCTGAGCGAGACGAAAGTTCTGCTGGCTTATCCGGCTGACTAAAAACGTTAGTCAGTGACCAAAAGGGCGAACCACTTCCGTGGATTGTTGTGGTCGTTGTGCAATTCGAGGTTTCAATGTGCTCATGGCAATATTTTACGTTATGAAGAGTGCAAGTTTGACGTCGCAGGTAGCTTCGTTGTTAAAAACTGCTAGGCCTTAGAAAACGGATTCACATAGTTTGATCTTTTGCATAAATCTCAAATATTTTGGTTAAGCACGATACCTTAATTATCTACAGGTTCAGATTATCGCCGTGACTGCTGTCAATAATTGATAAAATGCTTTGATATGCTGCACCTTTACCACCTCAGCAAACACAAAGTAATGCACATATCCGAAGCGGTTTTTACAGGACACTGATCACAATCACAGTGGATTCGGAGTGATTGTTTCGAAGTGACTAGCGTGAGCTCGTTTGCACGTTTTTAAACTTAAGTCATGCCAATAGAGGTCTGCACAAGATGTCAATGAAGGTAATTTTCTACTCAGGCATTGGATTGACTAACTAAACACGGACAAAGACGAGATTACAAGCTAGTCGCCGTTAGATAATGCAGTATCCCGGTTAGCGAGGTATGTTTTTAGGTAAAGAAATAAATGAACGCATTTCCGAAGAAGCCACGAGACTCTTGCAAAGAATTCTAGGAGCATCCTCCAGGCACATTGAAAGTTGTGCTGGTCGATTCTTATAGAAATCTAGACTAGGCCTAAAACACGAACGTAATATGCATGAGGTCAGAAACACCGTGTCAGTTAAGGTTAGGCTTTTGAAATTTGCAGAATGCCGGTTCAAGTGTGCAATTGAAGACAAAATAAATATCGCATGGTGACAAAAAATCTATTATAGGTTTTCTTAAGCATTATGTACACTGAAACATGTAGCCTATTGACAAAAATTATAGACTACAACTGCATTCGTGAGAAGTGTGATTGAAACCTGGACTGACTACACTGTATATGCAGGAATCAGTTTACATCTTTTAATCAGTCTCTTACGGTCATTGAGTTTTTTTGCGTGAGAGGTTGATGTAGAGTTACGACAGAGAGGCTCTGAGGAGCAATCTCTTTTGGTCTTGCATGTATCATATACTGTACATAACTGCACGATTTTTGTGATCATGGTCGAGGCCTCGCCAATACCTTATTGCTATCGTTGAGGCCCGAACGAGCTGAGCTTTTCTCGTGGCCACATTGAATGCATGGTTATTTGAAGCAGAGTGAAATGGTAATTTTCGCAAAGATTGGTATGATCTATCTGATTATACTAGTAGAATATATTAAACGTACCAAATGAAGGCAATACTTTTCGGTGCATAGTTGTTTGGTGTAACGTAAAATTATCACTTGTTTGCAGAACAACAACGGCTATGCGATACCGATACAGATTCCAGCTTGCTCTAAGCATAGTTCGTCGAACTTTCATGGGTGCAGGCTGAATGCATAAAACTGTCTATAGAGTTGCTGGAACCTAAGCAAGGTGCTTTCGATAGTCGAAAGTAAAGGTAGGTTTTTGCACAATTAGCTGTCTTATGGAAGAACAGCTTGTACCTCATAGCACTTCTAGAAACCTTTCTTTTTTGTAAGCTTCAACTTCTTAAGTTAATCATTTCCAGAATAAATTCACAAACCTAAAAACAGACCTTGTTTATTGCTTGATTATGGGGTAAGCCACTGAGAAGAGCTCGTTTAGAGATGAGAAACCAGCCAGGCAGTGTTTAATCTCTTTCATAGGTATTACGGCTGGTTACTTAGTGCTGAGTAAACTGGTGATTTTTGTTGAGGCGTCCATCCACGGAAACCTAAACACTCATCTGGAATCGGGTAATAGGAAGCCGGATTGTTGCACTCAATAATACATGTATATTATGTTATATTTAATCATTAGTATATCTTTTAGATAATATTCTATTTTTTAGATTATATTTCATTCTCTTATACATGTAACTATGTGCGTGTGCGTGTAATTTATAATAAATGTTCTTAATTAAACTCTTTTCAACAAACCTTCAATTTTCGCAACGTTATTTGGTCGATAATATACAGATAGAAACTTGGAATTACTTCGGCCGTCGATCTTAGATTCTATTTTTTTAAACTTGCCTAAGTTAATCGCAAATATGAATACTAAAAAGGCCACAGCAACCAATATGAAGAATTATCTGTTTGCAGTTAAGGTCCACAAAAGGCTCGCCCTTCCTAATGTTTTACCATAGCTAAGCTCAAGGTATTTAGTATGCACCTCTTGCATATGTCGTACGTGATAGCCTCGAAGAAAGTGTGTAAGATCGTTTGAAGCAGCAAAGTATATGCTAAACCTGAGTATTACCGGCAATCAGTGGACAGAGTGGACAGATGTGTGGACAGATGCTTCAAATACGTTTGGCACATCCAAGAGAAGAAGCGCTCTGGCCACACTAATTAGAAATTTTTACGGCATAGAAAATTAAAACTTGGGTAATTAAAAGATTCTTTTAAAATGTCAAAAACACCTCAACATTGATCAAATAGCTCGCACATATCAATGAATTATTGCCTTATATCCAATTAGAGCCTATGCTATTTGGAGACTGGTCTGTGACATAGAGCAAAAGCTTCTGTCGCCAACGGTCTTTAATCGGAGGAATGGAACAGCCGATTTATTGTTCATACAGGACCTCAGGGCCGTGGCGGGCCTTGCGAGTCAGCCTAAGAGCTTTGCTCTGTATCCGTTGCTCAACCGGCATTCATCCTAGCTCTTATAGAAAAGGAGACACGTGCTCAAACCTCTGGGACTTGAAGACTGGCCTTGCAGCCATATTCATAGTCAGCTGCAGTGGCCCAGTTGCTTTCTTTGGTCGCCCAGCCAAAAGGGAGTTACAATAATCAAGCCGAGACTATACTAAGGAGCTAGTTAAATTGTTCACAAACCACTGTGGAAAACAGCTCCTAATCTTGGATAGGGATCGGACGTGATAGCTGGCTGTAGAAGGAGTCTTCTGAATGAAGCTTTTAAAATTGAGGCAGCTCTCGAAAACGACACCTAAATTTCAAGCACGTGGTGCTGGTCGCACAATAGCATCACCTATTAGAAGCGCAAATCCTTTTAATCCAGCCACATGCCTACGGTGTCGAATGAGCGGCAGTTCAGTTTTATCGTCATTTATTTTCATAAAGTTTTCCGACGTCCAGGATCGAATATCGGCAAGGCAAGCTTTCAGTTTCTCAGTTGCTACAGCAGATTCCAACGAATTTAGTGACAAATACAGCTGAGTGTCGTCAGCATAAGACTAACATCCTATTCCACGGGCCTTAATCCCTTTTCCCAGAGGTTTTGTATAAATGGAGAACAGCAATGGACCGAGTAAAGAAACTTGAGGGACTTGACAGGTGACCCTTCTCGTGTGTGAGACCTGACCCCCCACACGACACGAATTGAACACGACCAGACAAGTAAGATTTAAAACATGCCAGTGCTTCGCCTGCCAGACCGATTGTTGTTCTCAATCGTTTAAGCAGAACGTCATGATCAATGGTGTCGAAGGCAGCAGACAGATCTAGCAGAGCTCGGCCATTTACATTCCCGTCGTCGTCGCCACGTAGAATGTCGTTGGTAGCACGGAGGAGAGCAGTTTCAGTGGAGTGCTACCTGTTGAACCCTGATTGAAATGTTTCTGAATTTTCATTCTTTTCATTAAGTTCAACCAGCTCGCTAGCAACAATTTTATCAAGAATCTTTGACGAGAAAGAAAGAAGAGAAACTGGGCGGTAGTTTACAAGAACATCTCTGTCTAATCCAGGCTTTTTAAGTATGGGTCTAACGATTGCCGATTTGAAGGACTTGGGGAGACCCCTACTCCTAGAGAAGCCTTAAAAATCTTGGTTATGAAATGGCTAAGTTGATCTGCTAGTGAAGACCACAGAGATGAAGGTATAGAGTCTTCAGGAGACGAGCTATTTTTGCTAGACTTTATTAAGGTTGCCACATCGCATGCAGAAACCTCGGAGAACCTTTTAAGGAAGGTCACTGGTTGTGGAACTGCGATTGCTTTAGTCGCACGAGGTTTAATAGAGGAACAAATGTGCACAATTTTGGCTGTGGTGGCATTGCGGGTTAGCCAAAAAGCTAAACATTGAATATTGCCAATATTGAGCGTATGCCATGTTCTAATGTATTTCTTTAAAATGCGACTTCATAGAATTTCTGTGGGGGGAATTCCTGGAGGAATTCCAGAATAAATTCCCTAGATGAATTCCTAGAGGAATGCGCTTGAAATTGGACCAGTTCAGGCACTTGGAATTAAAGTGTAATCAGAGGTTGTAATTGCTGTTTGTGGACATGTGGAGGGAACTTACCCTGTACTTTTGTAACCTTTATGCAAAGCCTTAGCCAATTTGTTTCGGAAAGAATAAACTTGCTTATATTTGTGCGAGTATTTCAAGGTAATAATGAATCCATTAGTGTGAAGACAAACACTGTACTCAAGTCTAGTTTAGATAAGGATACCACGTCCAAGTTGGTCCATGCATTCGTGACATCCCGTCTCGACTTCTGCAACTCACTGCTTACTGGCCTACCAGCATGTGCGATCAGGCGATTGCAGTTGGTGCAAAACTCTGCAGCTAGGCTTGTCTGTCGTGAGCTTCGCAGTTGCCACATTACTCCACCTGCACTGGCTACCAGTGAGGCAACGGATTGACTTCAAGGTTTTGTCGCTCACTTTTAGGTCTCTTCATTATATGGCTCCAGCCTATCTTTCAGATATACTAACCCATCAGGCCAAGCATCGTACCACCAGCTTTTCGGAATCCAACAGTCTGGAAATACCTCGTACAAACCTTAAATCCTTTGGAGACCGTGCATTCAGCTCGTGTGCTCCCAAAGCCTGGAACTCCCTCCCGACCTGCGTCAGAACATCCCATGACCTGACCACATTTAAAAGAATTTTAAAAACACACCTATTTAGGACAGCATTTAGTGGGTCCCTTTGATTCGACCTTGATTTGCTTATGCGTGCTGACACTGTGCATGCTGCCACTAACCACATTTGCATGCTGACCCTGTGCATGTCACCCCTAACCATATTGTTCATCTTGTTTGTTTTTCAAGCATGATTTTACTTACTATTCAATTGCATATCACTTGGCAGCAAATGTAAAGCGCCTAGAAAGAGATTAAATTCTCTGAGGGCGCTTTATCTAGTACAATATTATTATTATTATTATTATTAAGTCAATCGTTGCAGCTCAAGCGTTACGGCTTCATGTTCTCTCTTTCTTCGGTTACCCAAGCACCAAAGTTTAAGTGTTCGGCTTCTAGCAAGCTTGAGTCATTCCTTCCAAAATCGTTGGAGGAAAGGCGAAGACAAAGCTGTATCGTCAGTTTCAAGCTTGTAAGTCCACTTACAACACTAATATGATTGTATTGCATTTTTTCGCAGCAGCATCACCAAGTTATTATACTGAATACCCAGTATCTATGATGCAATTGATTTTTCAGCTGTCAGCTTCGATCTCAGAATTTTTCCGCAAGGCTATTAACCATTCGGAATCCTTGGATGTTGTTAAGATGATTTGACTGAATCCTACCTGGGACGGCATTTTTCTTTTGGTATGAAAACAACTTAGCATAGTGAAATAGCTACGATTGCAGAGTGGGATAAAAAGGCACTCGAGACTCTCAGACGTGGCACTATTTAGTTTCAAAGGCTGCAAAGTGATCCAGCGAACAAATAATGGAAAATTTCTAATTTTAGAATGCCTATGAGTTTATGAGTGTACTGGCGGCTACATGAAAACAATGGAATGGTGTGGTTTAAATCTTAAATTTGACTTAAACTGAAGTTTAGCAAATCACATTTCTCGTTTTAGGTTACTTCTGTCCGTTAACGAGCAATTTAAAATAGCCTATACCAGCTACGACAGTCTTTTGTGTTTTCCTTTTTACAGTATTCTGTACTGCTATCTGTTCTTAATGCGACGTCTATTCGTGTAGGAGGCAGCACCTAGACCAAGAGTTCATTCTGAACCAGCCAGATCCAGTACAATATGGTCAATTTGCGAGCAGAGAGCTCGAAGGTGGATGGCCGCGTTTAGGCTGCTGCTACTGCAGGCATATGAGCACCACGTAACCCGAGAGTGCCTAAAAATTGAGGAACAGAGCTGAGATTTTTTGAGTACCTACATTTTACACTTAGCCAAAATCATAATTTCTTTATTAATTTGCACCACCTCAATGAGCGAATATCATTCGTTGACAAACGAATCATTTGCTTCCATCAAAATTGTTCTGGCCTAGATCAAAATAAAATCTCTCATTGTCCGGGCCTAGATCAAAATAAAATCCCTCATCGGCGACCAGCAACCACATTAAGAACTCTACCTAACATAAAACCGCACAAAAGTTTTCATTTATGAAATATCGTGGATATAATAATGAATGGATAGTCATTCTTAGTAACAACCCCTTCAGGATAGTAACACTTACAAATAATTCAATGAACTCTTTTCTGGACTCTTGCATGAATTCTCGTTATTTAGTTTTAGAATTATTGTAGTTCTATAGGGAATAGCGAACACGTTGTGTGCTGGAAGTGCTTCTCAAAGTACGAACCACCAATATATGATGTATGTCATTGGTAGGATATCTACTGGAGCATTATCTTCTGACATGCGATAGCAAGATTCATGCATTCATGCATTCTGCATTCTCCTCATCAGCCGATACCACATTAGAACTACGACCAATTGCCTACGAAACTGCGAAATTTTTGCTTGTCCATACACTTTGCTTCTTTTTGCCAAAAATGTACCTACTTCTCAATTGAAATAGGACGGCATATTTATATATTGTCATAATATTAAAAACACTAACATAAATACTCACGGAATAATATGGAAATACCAAAAATAGTATGAGGTTAATTAATATGCAATATCTATGTTGTCTTTCATAGCTCGCTTCAACATGAATCCTCAAATTTATAAAGCCTACCTGCAACTAAACCTGTGAAGATGGCTGACTAGCTGCTGCATTTATATTACATACAGCTTTTAGACTCATTGTGGACTTACCTAACCGTCAACATGTACGATTTCCGATGCGTAGAACGATTTACTTGCAGGCTAAATATCTAAAAATCTATTCTTTAAAAGTGGATATCTTTCTATTTTTACGTGAAATTTTTCACTTCTGACTCTGTGTCTCGCTGCATATTACCTATAATCAGGAAATGGAGCATTTGTGGTTGCTCAATATATAACCAATAATTGTGTAAGGATTAGCTTACATGTATTCCAACATTCATTCGGACTGTACAAGTGTTTCACTAAAGAATTGCATTCACGTGTTTCAAACTAAATCCTATAAGGGGAACTACTTTAAAAGAGTATCGAAGTTAGTGCTAGTTTAAACTGCCAGTCTCTTCCAAAATAATGGACACATTAGTTAATATAGTTTGAAAGATGCTCAGAACCCCACGTTTAGACACGCAGATGCTAGGAGCGAACAAGTGAAGGGTTAGGTAATGGCGATGGAAATGCTAAAATCGTAGAAGAAGGAAAATATTATCATTCACAGGACTTGCTGGCACTAGTGACGATCAGACTAAAGCTCATCAAAAATGTTAGCTGCAGGACTGATGTCGGGAAGGCTGACGTTTTCGTAATTATTCTTCATTATAGAGTATATTATATTATATATATCTAGAAGAGTGTACATTTGTAGTATATGTATTTTATACAGTATATTATAGTGTATTATAGAGCCAGATAAGAAAGACAGACGAAGACATATAGATAGACAGAGACAGAGAGAGGGAGACGGAGTGACGGAGAAAAAGACATAGATATAAGGCAGAGAGAGTGACTTACTGAAAAAGAGGAATAACGGTGTCTAGGCTAAAGGATCTGTAAAGAAAGTCTAATGTTTCTTATTTTAATAACTTTAGTCGCTATTTCGTCCGTCCTTAACTCCCTGTCCGAGTCACTAATATCGGAATTGCATTGAGTATCTTAGTGTTAAATGTATTTCACTACTAGATATCAGAAGCGCAATGCAGAATGCACGTCCAAAACGTAGATTAAGTCGGAATGGTTTGCCGATTTTCTAATTTAGATAAACTGTACTTTCTTACCTCTGAATAAAAACGCCTTGAGCCTAAAGTATGACAACACCGTCAACTTCAAGGGGTTCATCGAAGGAGACAAATAGCATTCAAGCAGAATGGGCATTCGTTGAGCCCTTAAGCCGCTACCCGAAATGACAACATGACCTATCTGTGCTTCAGAGGTTTTTCTGAGAAATCTGAACTCTTCTATTTGAAATATACCAGAGTAATCTTAAACTAGCAAAAGTACCGGCTCGCCTGTCATTGGTGAGTAAATCGCACCGGTCGATTTGAGCAACCCGCGAGAGATCTTCTGGCCCATACAAATTGTTAATCCGCCTCCCGGCTGTCTAAGATCACAGTTTATGTATCAATACCGATTTTCTACCCGTTGATTACTGCAACAGAGCCCTGAGCTGGCCAGTAAGTGTTGGAGTGTTCTGATTTTTCGCCGATGAAAGCTGACTTTAATGAGACAACCCGTTGTTTCTGCCTGCCCTTGTTCACTGGGTAGTTTTCACAGCAAGGACTCGAAAATAGGAACGTACGCGACACGACTGTAGGCAAGCTTATCATAGCCAAAGACAGCAAGATCAGTAAAAGTAGCTCCTCAGAGCCGCTTTGCCGTAACTCTACGCCAGCCTCTCATATGACACTACAACAGTACGTGACAAATGAACAAACTTAGACTGAATCCTGCATACACCATTGGGTCATTCCGGCTCTAAACAACTCTACCTTAAAATGCAACCGAAAAGAGTGACGATGTTAGTTGTAGTCTTTAATTTCAGCCGAGAGACTGCGATTTTGAAAATAAATACTGCTTCAGAAAACTTGGAATAGAGTTTGCCAGGGTGCAGAAATTTGTGCTGTCATTCACCACACACTGCATTCTGCAAATTATCGAAGCCTATCCTTAATTCACTCAGAATTTTTGAACCAACGCATATTACGTTTATTCTTCAGACTTATTTTATATTTACGTTGAAAAAACATCGGGTACAAATTTCAATGTATGCAGATGCTGCTTGCCAAGATGCTTGCGAGAGTCGTAACGGCTTGCTCGGAGATGCGTTCGTGTTTCTCTGTACCTGCAAACTAGACCTCACTAACAGCTGACCTGCATTATCCGACATCAAATAGCTTATCATCTTATCTTCATTTGCGTCTATTAAGTCAAGCTAATGCCTAATTAGCCAATTAATTTCGTAAGTATCTTTATTGTGCACGCTACAATAGGCATGGCTCTAGTTTATTAAAGTGCAAACGAGCGCACATTACAAACCTCCGGACAGAATGACCGAATCCCACACCACTGTTGACAGTTTCCAGCAAAAAAGTGTTTTGAATTTTGGCATTATTCATTCTTTGTCGACATACTAAATTCACAGCATATCCCAGAATTTTCTCCATCACCTGCTGCAGTCACGGCGATATGTAAAGCTTTGGATAAAAAAGTTTCAGGCTTCATTAGAATATTAGAAATTGATGCAAAAGATCGTAAGCTTGCAGCCCATTTTGTAAGGCATATAGGATAGTATCCTATGAAAGTTCCTGTGACGTCAAGGTAGCACTCGTCATAATGTAATTTATTGCCCTGAGTAAATTGTAACCTCGCTTTGCACAACCAGCCCAACCGGGAACGGAAAAGGTTCGTCTTTTTGGCAGTTTACTAATTGTATTAGTCAGCTGGATAGGCCAGCAGACTTTTCGCTTCGCTCAGAAGTTCCTTACAGGAGTTATCTGTAGGAGTTCATGAGTGTATATTACCTGGATCAACCAAGAACAGAAACATAGTGGCTTAGACTTGTACTTACATGGACATTATGCTAGCAGGATATGCTATTGGATGCAGGTCTTCACACAAATTATTCGTTTACTCGGCATCAATTAACCAGCCGTTATCCCTTTGAAAAACAGCAAGCACTTCGTGGCTGGGTTCTCATCCGGAACGAGGCTCTCCTGAGTGGCTTGCATCATCTTCAAGCAAGAAGCGCTGTCTTGTTTTAAAATGTGAGAAATAATTCAGGAAAGACTTTTTGACTTAAGAAGTACCTTAAAAGACAAACAAGTTTCGAACCGTGCCAGAACATACAAGCTACTCATTTTTCGAAAGGAAAGCTATTCACCCAAGCCTACCTTCACCTTCGATGATTGAAAGCACTTTTTAGAGATTCCAGTAACTTTCGATTGGTACCATGAGATACAGGCTACCCATTTTCCAAAGGGAAGCTACTCACCCAAAATTACCTTCCCCTTTGACGAGTGAAAGCACGTTTCAGAGATTCCAGTAACTTATTAAGGGAGTTCTGACCATTCAGCCTGTCCCGCAAATATTCACGGAGCCATTTTCAGAGCAAGCATGAATCTGTGTCGGTGTAACTAGGCCGTTGCAGCCTATAAAACTCCACAACGATAATCTGCAATCCGGTAGATTTACGATGAAACTTATCACGTCGAATAAATGGTATGCTGTGTTGGCACTCTAGGTAAGGCTGTTTGTGGACCGACGTTGTGGGTCCGAGTCCTGAGGTGGGCGATTGTGTGGTACCGGTGTAAGCGGCGGAGATTACTTGTAAGGGTCTTACGCCGCTATACCAAAAGAGACTGTTCGATCAACAAGTATGTTTTTACACAACATAACAGTATGCAGAGAAGCAACGTATACTTTCAGGTTTGTATCATAGCAACTGAATTGGAACGCCAGCTTTATACATCTGCATTGTCTAGGTCGGGAAGTCTGTCATTTTCCACCCGGTTTAGCTGAAGATTATCAAGGGCACTAGATAAAAGTCGTTACTCAGGCCAATAAGAATAGGGCAGCGAACGACGTTTCGTTGCAAGTTCGCCGTACGACCGAGACATGTTGCCAAGCGCTGGCTTTTTGGTTCGCTCCCAGACATACCCAAGCGAGATATCGAAGTGCATGGAAACCCAAGAACGCCGGACTCCGTTCTTAAATCCGACTAAATCTGGAAGAGCTCTGTACGCACTAGACTCTATTTAGGCAATATCGCACAAGATCGTACGAGAGATGGTCGCACGACGGCAAACAATCGGCACGTTGGCTGAAATTCCGAGACAATGAACTGAAAGCGAGGAAAAAGCGACGAAAATGGCAAAAAATCGGTGAACATGACCTGTCTGTGCTTCCCAGGTTCTGCCGCGATATCCGATCTCTCCCACTTTAAATGTACCAGAGTGACCTTAACGTATCCAAATCATTGTTTCGCTTCTCGTCGGTATGCAGTACAGGCTTACCGATTTGATCAGCCCGTGGTATTCTTCTGTCTGACACAAATAGTGTAGCTGCTACTTGGTTGTCTCTGCTCCCGCTTGTAACTTCATACTAATTTACTACTATTTGTTTACGCAAAACAGCCCTGAGCTGACCAGTAAGTGAAGATGTCAAACGTGCGGAGTGATCGTACAACTACTACTGCCTTCCAAAGTAATGTTGATGTTTTCTGATTTGTTGCCGGAGAAAGCTGTTTTTCATGAAACAATTCGGGGTTTCTGTCTGCCTTCCTCTGTTCTGCCTTCCTTGAATGGTTATTTTGCACAGCAATGATTCAGAATAGGAATGTATGTGGCATGAATGTAGACACGCAAAACTTAGGCAGCGGCAACAAGAACAACAAAGATAGCCCCTTAGAGCCACTCTGTCGTAACTCTACATCCGTCTGTTATGTCAAAAACTGTAAGAGCGTAAGACACTGTTGAAAAAATGGATACTGATTCCTGCATATACAGTTTATTCAGTCCAGGTTTGAATCACGCTTCTCACAAATGCAGTTGTAGTCTGTAATTTTCGACAATAGGCAACACGTTTCGATCTAAATTTTGCTTAAAAAACCTTGAATAGGTTTTTGTCACCGTGCAACATTTAGTTTATCTTCAATTGCACACTTGAACCAGCATTCTGAAAATTTCTTAAGCCTAACCTTAATTGACATGTTATTTCTGACCTCGCGCATATCATGTTCATCTTTTAGACCTATTCTAAATTTCTACGAGAATCGACTCCCACAACTTTCAATGTGATCAGATGATGCCTGCAGAAGCATGAGCCGTCTTGGCTTGTTGTTCCCAGAGGCACTCGTCATTATTTTCTGTATCTCCAAAACACACCTCACCAACAGCTGCACTGCATTATCCGAATAGCTTGTCACCTCACCTTTTTCCACGTTCAGTCAGTCAATCCAATGCCTGAGTGGAAAATCTCTTTCATTAAAATCTTGTGGTGCACACTACTATCGGCATGGCTCTAGTTTATTAACGTGCGAACGAGTTCACGCTAGTCACTTGGAAAAAATCACTCCGAATCTAGCGTGATCGCGGTCAGTGTCCTGTAATACAGCCCTTTGGATATTGGTATTACTTTCTATTTGCTGAGGTTGTAAAATTGCAGCATATCGATGAGTTTTTTCTGTCATCTTCTGCAGTCACGGTGATAGTCTTAAGCTGTAGATAATCAATGTGTCAAGCTTAACCATATTATTTTAAATTCACGTTAAAGACAAAACAACGTGGATCCGTTATCTAAGGCGTAGTGGTTCGTATCTACAAAACTTCCTGTGAAGTCAAACTTGCACTCTTCATATTGCAAAATATTGCCATGAACAAATTGAAACCTCGATTTGCATAACCCGCACTACAGCCGACGAAGTGGTTCGCCCTTTTGGCCACTGAATTACGTTATTAGTCAGCCGGATGGGCCAGCAGAAGTTTTGTCTCGCTCGGTAGTATCCTACAGGAATTATCTGTAGGGGGTAGTGACTCTATGTTACCTGGAACAGCCAAGCACAAAAAAATAGTGGCTTTAACTAGTACCTACATAGATATTATATTAGCAGGATATACTGGACGATGGTCGTCTCTACAAAAATCACCAGTTTACTCTGCAACAAGTGACCAGCCATAATACATATGAAAGGCAGTAAATACTGCCTGGCTGGGTTCTTATCTATAAACGAGCTATTCTGAGTTGCTTACACCAAGCAATAAACAAAGTTTGTTTTTAGGTTTATGAATTAATTATGGAAATAATTAACTTGAGAAGTTGAAGCTTACAAATTAGAAAGGTTTCTAGAAGTGCTATGAGGTACAGCCTGTTCTTCCATAAGAAAGCTATTAATTTAAAAACCTAACTTTTACCTTCGACAATCGAAAGCACCTTGTATAGGTTCCAGTAACTCTGTAGACAGTTCTATGCATTCAGCCTCCACCCATGAACATTCGATGAAATACGCTCAGAGCAAGCTTGAATCTGTATCGGTATAGCTTAGCCGTTACGATTTATAGTACACTACAACAATAATCTACCAGCCAGAGGATTTTAAAGGAAACCCAACGCATCGACTAAACGGCTTGCCGCGATACCGCACTAGGTAAGGCAGTTTCCGGACCGATGTTGTGGGTTCGAGTACTGAGGTGGCGATCCTTCGTTGCTACTACAACCGGCGGTGATTTATTTTTATTTAATTTGCCTCTATAGAAATAGTGACAATTTAATCAGCAAGTATATTGTTGCTCGACATAATATCAGGCAGTGAAGCCCAGTTTACTGTTACATTGGTGTCACTCCTACCAAAAGGTTAGGCCAGTATTTTCGATGCCCGTAGCCTATGTCAAGAAGTCAATACAATTTTTCACCTTCTTTGGCAAATGATTTGTTAAGGGCAAGCGATGGAAGTAGTTAAATGCTCATGGCTCCGTGAATTTAATGCAGATTTAGAATAAAATTCAGGCTTAGTATTGGGCTCGGTGCCTAATTAATTTCAAACAGTATCAAGACTATCCAACTATCGGACCGGAATTTTTCCAACCACAACTAGCTTATCATCTCAACTTTAACATTCGTTCAAGCTGCGATCTCATGACCAGCTTCATGTAGCAGACATTTTCACCGTGCTTACTATGATATTCGTAGCTACCTGTAACTAGAGTGCATAGGAGCTCACTTCATAGCATCGATATAATTAAGCGAAATCTGATTACAGACAATATCCTGTAAGGAAAAAGCGTTAAGGATTTTAGCATCACGTTCTTTATTTGTTTCCTAAGAGTACCCTATCTGTTGGAATTTTCTAAATAACCCGATGAAATCACAGCACTATAGTGAAGCTATAGACAATTTAGGCTTCATGCTAAACCAATCTAGCATGCGAAAGATCGGACACTCAGGAACGGTTTTGTAACACATATCGGTTGTTTGTTGTTGCTGTCCACACATTTATGAAGTGCCTAAAAGAGGTTGAGTTCTCTGAGTCCACAAATTAATTTTTATTATTACTAAATTGGACAATAGGTTTGGTAAACGCAGTGTGGTGATTTTCAGAAATAATGTACATTATAATTTAAGTATCATTTTGCATAAAAACCAAATCGGCACTTAAATACATTTTAAATAAAAGACTTTTAGAGACTAATTCTTTATGTTTTTATTTACTGTTGGCTTGCCTGATAATGCTTTTACAGCAAGTTCATCTTGGCCGCATCCACTTAACGTGCCACAGAATGCAAGTATCTATAACTTCGGACATAATGTATGGACAGCAAATGCTCCAGCCTTAGGTCCTGTTCCATACATCAGTTCGCGCTTTTAGCACCTCTAACTGTAAGTGTGACTAAAAAGGTCATCTTAACATATCTTTCTGGTTTATATTCAAATTGTATGTCTTATCTAATGGCTGGTGCATTTTTTCCACCAATATTAAACAAGTAGCCACAGCTGGGAGGTCAAACGTCAATTACTTCATGAGAACTTACAAGATCTCAACGAGTAAGGACGGCTCAACATTTGTGGACTACAAAGAACATGGGAAAACTCGGGAATAAATCGGAAAATATTGAATAACGCCACTATAAATTGTTTTCTATCTTATTCATTTCACCGTTTTCATTTTAATACAACGTTCTATAATGCGTTTATGTTAGAGGAACACCCTAGAAATTGCAGCAATTCAGTCACTTTAAAGTTAAGGGGTTGTAAAAAATGTACTTTTTGGCCATTTGAGAGGCAAATTAGCCTATTAAGTTTGTTACCTTTATACATAGAGTGAGAATAGAATTTTTTTGGTCAGAAAACTTACCTTGTCTATATTTTTGCAGGTTTTTCAGGGTAATATTGAATACAACAGTGTGAAGACGAACACTCTACGCAAGCCAATCGTCGGCGCTCGAGCCTTACGGCTTCACATTCTCTCTTTCTTTAATCAACCAAGCACCAAAGTTTAAGTGTTTGGCTGCTAATAATTTTGAGTTATTCCTTCCAAAATCGTTGGAGGTAAAGCGCAAATAAAGCTTTATCTTCTATTTTTCTATTTCAAGCTTTGAACTCCCCTTACAACAGCAAGAGGAACCTATTGCATTTAATTTTAGAGTAGCATTAGCAAGTTATTATATTTAATATCAGTATCTACGACGTAATTTATTTCTCAGCTGTCAGCTATTGAGCTCATATTATTTACGTAACTCTATTCATCGTTAGGAACAATTGGATACTGTTGGTAGGATTCAATTGAAGCCTAATCGAGATGGCATCTCTTGTTTCGGTATGATAAAAACTTAGTAAAGAGAAATTGCTACGATTACAGACTGGAATTAGAGGCACTCGGGATTCTAAGGCATGGCATTACATAGTTTCAAACACTGCAAAGTTTTCAAGCAAATAAATGATGCAAATTTACTTATTTCAGCATGCCTATGAGTTTCTGAGTGTACTGGTACCTATATGGAACTAATTGAATTACCTGCTTGAAATTTTCAATCCGACTGGCACGGAAGTTTTGCAAGTCATATTTCTCGTTTTAAGGTTCTACCGCCCGTTTACGAGGAATTTAGAAATAGCCTATACCAGCTAAAACAGTATTTGTATTTAACTTTTAGCAGTATCTTCTAATGCTAGCTGCTCTTTATAGGATGTGCATTCATGAAGGAGGCAACACCTAGACAAAGGGAGAGGTTGCTTTGGAACATGACACCTTAATTTCGAGCTGATTCAACGGTAGATATGCTGGCAGAGCCAATTTTGAGCGTCAGCCTTTTCAATTTCTGAATCAAGCTTGGTTTGCCCATAACTAGTAAGGTAGTTTTATCATCGTTTAGTTTTAGAAAATGTGCTGCCATCCATGTGTTGATGTCATCTATATATGCAGCGAGTTGAAAGAATTCAAGGTGCTCGAATGCTGGGAGAGATCAAAGCAAAGTTACAACTGAGTGTCATCCGCATAGAAGTGAAAGCCTAAATTGTGCTTGGCAATCACATCAGCAAGAGGGAGAGTATAAACCATGAAAAGAACCGGACCTAGCACGGAGCCCTGAGGTCACACATATTTCAGAGGTTCCTCGGATGATCTCTGTCCATTCACGTCAATACTCTGGAGTCTCCCACTGAGAAAGGACCTGAACCATTGCAGAGCAGTGCTAGGGATACCCAGGCGAGATGGGAGGTGCTCTAGAAGAACTTTGTGATCGATGGTATCAAAAGCTGCCGAAAGATCGAGCAAGACAAGCAGAGACACTCTACCCATGTCTGCATTCCTAAGTAGGTCGTTGTATACCCTAAGCTATGCTGACTCAGTGGAGTGATTAGCTCTAAAGCCAGACTGGAACTTACTAGCAAGGTTTGAATTTTTTATATGTGAGTTCAGCTGGTCCGCCATGACCCGTTCCAGTGTTTTTGATAGGAATGGTAGAAGGGAGACTGGGCGGTAGTTGCTCAAGTTCTCTTGGTCTAGTGTCGCTTTCTTGAGAAGTGGCCTGACTACAGCTTTTTTAAATGTGCTGGGACATGACCTGAGGCTAATGACATATTAATGATTTTAGTTATGCATGGCAGCAGCAGATCAATGCATCGTAGGAGCAGGACTGTGGGAAGAGCCAGAGCAGAGTCAGTTGCGATCGTCGGACTGCATCGTCTGCTGATGATAGAGGCGAACGGAGGGAGAGAGAGAGAGAGAGAGAGAGAGAGAGAGAGAGAGAGAGAGAGAGAGAGAGAGAGAGAGAGAGAGAGAGAGAGAGAGAGAGTGATAGAGAGTGAGATATAGACAGAGAGACTGGGTGACGTGGAGAAAGAGGAATAATGACGTCTATGCTAAAAAGATCTGTAAACGACGGCTAATATTTTGCATTTTCATAATTTTAGTCGTTCGTTCTTCATTTCGTAATTTTGTATTCCAAGCATATAAAGTTAGTGCCAGTTTAAACCGCCTGTTTCTTCCAAAGTAAGGGACACATTAGTTAATATAGTTTGAAAAACGCTTAGAACAGCACGCTCAGACACGCAGATGCTAGGAGCGAACGAGTGAAGGTTTAGGTAATTTGCGATGGGAGTGCTAAAATCGGAGAAGAACAATATTAATATGCACTGAACGTGCAGGCAGTAGTGATGATCAGACTTAAGCTCTACATCATGTTAGCTGCAACACTAACTTCGGTGAGGCTGACGCTTCCATATTTATGCTGTATTATAGAGCGTTGTAAAAAATTGTCGTAAAACAAATCAAAGAGAAAGAGAGACGGAAGAAAAGATAGAGAAGACAGACGGAGCGAGATAGATAGATAGATATAAGGAGAGAGAGGGAGAGAGAGCGAGATAGAAGGAGAGAGACAGAGAGAGACAGAGAGAGAGACGGAGAGTAAGATATAGACAGAGAGAGTGAGTGACGTAGAGCCGGGGTATAATGACGTCTAAGCTAAAAAATCTGTAAACGACGTCTAATAGTATATATTTTTATACTTTTAGTCGTTCATCTTTCAGTCTGTAATTGTTATTCCGAGTTACTAATATCGGAATTACATTGAGTATTTTAGCCTTCAATGTATTGCACACCTATGGATCAGCAGCAAAAATGCACATCAAAAACGTATGTGAAGTCGGAACGGTTTGCTAATTTTTTTCATTTACATAAATAGTGCATTCTCTTACCCTAATTAAACCGCCTGTAGTTTAAACTGTGAAAACAAGGTGAACTTAAATGGGTTCATCCAAGGGCTCCAATGACATTCAACTAGCTTGTACATTCGATCTTTAGCCGTTGCCCGAAGTGACAACATGACCTGTCTACCCTTCCCAAGTTTCGCAAATAAATCTGATCTCTCCTTTTTAAAATGTACCAGGGCGATCTTAAAGGAGCAAAGTTATAGATTTACCTATCATGAGTATGCAAAGCGCACATACCTATTTAATAAGCTCGCAATAGTTTGTCTGGCAAATAAAAAATGGTAAAGCTGCCACCCGGCTGTCTACGTTCCCCGCTTGGGAGTCGATACTAACTTGCTACCTTTTAAAAAGTTGTAACAGAGCCTTGAACTGGCCAGTAATTAATAATATCAAATAAGCTCGCTGAGTCAGCAACTAGTACTGCCTTCCAAAGTAATGTTGAATGTGTCTGATTTGTTGTCGAAGAAAGCAGATTTTCATTAAATCTGTCGTGGTTTCCGTCCACGTTTGTTGACTGGCAAGTTGTCACAGCAATTATTCGGAATACGGAATGTATGTGACATGAATTTAGGCACGCTTACCATAGGCACACACAACAAGAGCAATAAAGATAGCTTCTCAGAGCCACTCTGTCGTAAAACTCTCTACATTCGTCAGAGTTAGATGAACGAACTTAGACTAATTCCTGCATATACAGTTCAGTCAGTCCAGGTTTGAAAAACTCTTCGTAAAATGCGACTTTAAAAGAGTTACGCCATTGGTTGTATTGTGTAATTACAGCCAATAGACTGCGAATTTCAACGTAAATACTGATCAAGAAAGACAGAAATAAGGCTTGTCACTGTGGAAAATTTATGTTGTCTTCCATCTCACGCTTGAACAGGCATTCTGCAAATTTCCAAAGCCTATCCTTAATTGACCCGCCATTTCTAAACCCACATATATTACGTTTATTGTATAGGCATATTGCAGATTTCTATAAAAATCGACTGGTACGTTTTCCAGTGTGTGCAAAGAGATTTTTGAAAAACTCGTAATGGCTTCCTCGGAGATGACCTCATTATTCTTTGCATCCGCTAACTTTATCTCACTAATAGCTGACCTGCATTATCCATCATTGACTAGCTTATCATCTCATCTCCGTTCGCGTTTATTCAGTCAAGCTAATGGCTAATTAGCCAATTTATTTCTTAAACATGTTGACTGTGCCAACCAATATAGGCATGGCTCTAGTTTATTAAAGTGCAAACGAGCTCACGTCACTCACTTCCAAACGTTCAACCCGAATACCCGAATCAATTTCTCTCTCCCTCTCTCTCTAATAATAATAATAATAATAATAATGCACTTGATAAAGCGCTTTCAGAGAACTCAATCTCTTTCTAGGTGCTTTACAATTGCTGCAAAGGGACTCTCTCTCTCTCTCTCTCTCTCTCTCTCTCTCTCTCTCTCTCTCTCTCTCTCTCTCTCTCTCTCTCTCTCTCTCTCTCTCTCTCTCTCTCTCTCTCTCTCTCTCTCTCCCTCTCTCTTCCTCTCTCTCTCTCTCTCTCTTTGTCATTCGGAAAATTTTCTTTAGACGCGCGTTTAAATTTTTAACGTTAAGATTTGTTTATCTAGTTACTAACTGTACAACATATCCAAGCATTTCCTCTATCACCTGCATCAGTCACAGCTATAGATGAAGCTATAGATAATATATGTGTCTCGCTTCACCAAAATCCTTAAAATTCATGCAAAAGACTGTCGACCCGTTTTGTGAGGCTTATTGGTTACTATCTAAGAAACTTCCTGCAACGTCAAACTTGCGCTCTTCCTAGTCCAAAATATTGCAGTTCGTAAATTGAAACCTTGATTCGTACAACCAGTACAACAGGGGACGGAAATGCTAAATAAAGGTTCGCCTTTTTGGCGGTTGACTAATTTTATTAGTCAGCCAGATGGGCAGCAGAGGGCTTTGCCTCAGTCAGCAGTACCTTACAGCAGTTATCTATAGGAGGTCATGAGTGTAAAATAGAGAGAAAAACGAAGCACTACTCAAAGTGCCGTTAACTAATACTTAAGTAGATATTATATTGGCATAATATGCTAGAGGATGAGTGTCTCTACAAAAATCATCAGCCCTTGACCTGCATCCCTTGACCTGCATCCCTTGACCTTACTCTGCATCCCTTGACCTGCCGCAATAGTTAAGAGAGACAGCAAGCACAGCCTGGCTTGGTTCTCATCTCTAACAGAGCTCTCCTAAGTGGCTTGTACCATTCTAAAGCGCGCAGAACACGGTCTCTTTTTTTTGATGTAGGAATTATTTCAGAAAAGATTTGAGTTAAGAAGTTGTAGCTTAAAAGACAGAAAAGTTTCGAGAAGTGCCAAAAGATACAAAGCTGTTCTTTGAAATAAAATCTATTCACCCAATCTTATCTTCAACTTCGACGATTCAAAAAACCTTTTAGAGATTTCAGTAACTTAATATGCAGTTCTAAGCATTCAGCCTGTCCCAAAAATATTCACGGAGCCATTTTCAGGGCAGGATTGAATCTGTATCGGTGTAGCTAGGCCGTTGCGAGCAATAAAACATTGCAACAATAAATCTACAAGCCAGTAGATCTAAAATAAACCTTAGCACATCGAATGAACGGTATGCCGTGATGGCACACTAGGTAAGGCTGTTTCTAGACCGGCGCTGTGGGTCGGAGTCCTAAGATGGGCGATTGTGTGTTGCCGGTGCAAGCGGCAATGATTTATTTTAAGGGCCGTATACCGCTATAGAAAAAGAGACTGCTAAGTCACTAAGTATGTTTTAACACAACATAATAGTATGCAGAGAAGCACCGCATACTGTCAGGTTTTTATCAAAGCAACTAAATTGGAACGCCAGCTTTAAACATGTGCAGTTTCCATGCTTTGGCTGCAGATTATCAAGGGCACAAGATGGAAGGTATTACTCAGGCCAATAAAGGTAGGGCAGTGAACGACGTTTCCCTACAAGACGCTGACGTATGACCCAGGTGTGACGCCAAGCGCACGCTTGTTGATTCGCTCCCAGACTGACTCGAGCGAGCCATCGAAGTGCTTGGAAGCACAAGTCCACCAGACTGCGGTGTTAAATCCGACTAAATCAGGAACAGCTGTGTACGTAATGTACTCTATTTAGGTAATGCCATCGTATGAGAGTTCGTCGCATAACGGCAAACAATCGGCACGTCACATCAAATGCCCAGACAATAAACTGAAAGCTAGGAAAGAATGACGAAAATGGTAAAAATCGGTGAATAAGATTCAGATATTCATTTCAGCTTTTTTGTTCTACATTTATTATCGTCATCAAAACTTCTGATTTCCAAGTCAATCCTGTACGTTAGGATTAGTAAAACCTTGTATTGCAAGGCATTATATTGTAGTGCTGTTAAAACAATATTTGGTAATTATAAGTACGGTTTTATTTTCAAAACATGTGAAGAAAATAGCAGTGTTTTTGGTTGTCCGGAGTGGATTAGTAACGTTTTAATTCATTTCAACAGGGGAAATTAATTTGACATGCGATTGATTTGAGTTATGAGCTCTGGCATGGAAAGTATTAAACTCGTAAGCCGATGTACCACTTTAGTTCTATCTAACAATACAACGCTAGACGACAAAAGTTACGCTGAATTAAAGGAGGTAATGAAACATTACTATGAAACGAATAAAAAGGACAAAGAGACAAAGGAAAAGACAGAGAAAGTGACAGAGAAGATAGAGATGAAGAGATAGGTTGGTATCTACAAAACTTCCTGCAACGTCAAGCTTGCAATCTTCATGAAGTAATTTATTGCCCCGAGTAAATTGTAACCTCGATGAGCAGAACCGGGGACGAAAATGATTCGCCCTTTTGGCCAGTGACTAATTTTATTAATCAGCCGGATAGGCCATTAGACGTTTTGCTTCGTTCAGTAATACCTTAAAGAAATTATCTGTACGAGGTAGTGAGTGTATATTAGAGGGAACAGCCAAACACAGAAAAATAGTGTCTTTAACTGGTACTTACATAGATCTTATATTAGCACGTTATGCTAAGGATTAGGGTCTCCACAAAAATCATCAGTTTACTCTGCATCAATAAAAGCCGTAATTCCTATGCAAGCACTTCGTGGCTGGGTTCTCATCTCTAAAAGAGCTCTCCTGAGTGGCTTGCACCATTCTGAAGTAATGGCCACGGTCTTTTTTAGATGTGAGAATTAATTCAGGAACGGCTTGACTTAAAAGGTTGCAGATTAAAAAACATAAAGGTCCAAGAGGTCCCGGTGCCAGAAGATACAAGCTGTTCTTCCAAAGGAAAGCTATTCACCCAAGCCTACCTTCACCTTCGACGATTGAAAGCACCTTTTAGAGGTTCAGTTACTCTATAGATAGTTTTAAGCATTCAGCCTGTACGCTTAAGTATTCAGGGGGAAAATCTTAGCTGATTAAACAGCCTCTTTTTGTATAGCGACAGAAGAGCTTTTACTGCTATCACCACCGCTTGCAGTGGCGATAAAGAATCGCCCACCACAGGAATCGAACCCACGACCTCGGGATCGAGGTCGTGAAAGCAACCGCCTTACCTAGTGTGCCATCACGGCTCACCAAAGGAACCATGTTCAGGGCAAGCTGAATCTGTATCGGCGACGCTTTGCCGTTGCGGTCAATAGAACACTACAATGATATGTCTACAAGCCATTTAATTTCGAATGAATCTTAACAGATTTATTAAAGGATAGGCAGCGATGGCACACTGGGTACGGCAGTTTCTGGACCGACGTTGGGATTTTGAGTCCTGCAGTGGGCGATCGTGCACTGCCGCTGCAAACATTGGTAATATATTTAGGCTCTTATGCTACTATATTTAAAAAAGAGACGGTTAAATCGGCAAGTATGTTTTAACACAGTATAATTGAAGCCATTAAAGCACCGTAAATTTTCCTATACTATATTGAATTGGAACGCCAGCTTTATGTTTAAATAAATAAATATTATTTTTTTATTATTTTAAAATATTATTTTAAATAAATATAAAAAATATTTTATTGTTTTAAAATATTATTTTAAATAAATATTATTGCATTATGTAGCTGTTAGCTGCCTGCCTTCAGCAGTCGAGTCAGACTGAAGGGGTAACCGGCAAAAATGTCGCACGTATTCGCTGCTGCTACTGCTGCTGCTCATGTTGCAGTTGCGCTTCTGGCTTTTGTGTTTCTTCCGATAATTATTTTCTTGGCTGAGACCTGAGAGTCTTTGCGTATCGGCACTGCCTCGGTCTTCCAAGTCTTAACAGCTTGACTTGCAATTTATAATTCTTTTTTCTTGTATACGACTCTCATGGGAGTGGCTGTCATACCAAGTCAGTAGAATCTACTTAGCCCTGCTGCTGTCTGGAGATGCTTCCTTCATACTTTAGCCGTGATTCAGGCTGTGACCAGGTCTGTTCTAACCGAACGTCTAAGCTGAGAGAAGTCCTTCCGTGGCTTCCGTTATGCTTGCTGTCCGTTGCTCATTCACGAGGGCTTCATAGCTAGCCTCTGGTACATGAGTGCTGGTTGGAAGCTGGTGGGTGATAGATAAATATATAAAGGAATCTAATTTCAGACGAAATCCTGAGGTTTTCATAAACTTTCTCCAGAAACTGCATGCATTTCCGAAGGTGTGATACGCAGATTACTAAGCTTTAGCTAAAACAAACTGTGGGCATAATTCGGAGGTTGTCCCTTTCCACCGATTCCGCATACCTTGCCAATGGTGTGACGGGTGGATTGAGAAGCTAGCTTTACCTGTAGGCTAACAATGAAAAACTTGCTTACAGGTGCGCCAGCACGAACCTCATTGGCTCGATAATTGGGAGCAGATCGGCAGGCCATGAGAAAATCCTAGTCTGGTATGACGTACATAAGGTAAGCTGATTAAACAGTCTCATTCATTTAGCAGCAGAAGAGCCTTCATGGGTCTCACCACTGATTGCAGGGGTCAATTGAGTATTTAACCACTGCAGAACTTTAACCCACGACCAGAGCAGTGAAGAGCAAACACTGTACCAAACTCAGTATCTGGAGATAGTATCGATTTGAAGGATATATAAGGAGAATGCTTCGTTGAATCGTGAGGAGATTATTTATCGGGTAAGAGAGCTAACAATTTTCTGCTGAGACGACTGCTCGGTGGTCCAAAGCAATGCCAATGCAAATAAACAAAGTCCTTAACAGTGCACTTGCACGCACAGAGCAAAAGAGCTTGCTGGGGTGCCCTAAAAGAGGGACGAATAAGCTCGTAAATTTTAAAAAGATAGTAATGAATCACTGTCAGATAGTAGCTAGGTAGCACAGCAATGTAATTGCTGGTGCTATCCGGCAGCAGAAAATGGTTAAAATTACAACTAACGTGGTCAGTTTAATGATATTTACACGATACTTGCCTAAACGATTGCATCTCGGATTGCCGAAACTGACTGCTGTTTTAGCGAATTAATAAATATTGTAGTCATCGTTTGAGTGCATCCTTCTTGAATTTTCGCTGGGGTGAGAATATCCTGACGAATGGAGTTGAAACCAATTGAACCTCAAATAAACCCCAAGCATTCGAGGACAAGAAAAGATCAAGCAGCTGATAACAATCTATGATAAGCAAAAAATTAATGAAGTTAGCTAATACTTAAGTTCTACATCATGTTTGCTGCCGTACTACCGTCTGAGTGCTGACCTTTTCCTAGCTGCACCGTATTAAACGACCGTAAAAGAAATTACTCGAGGCAGAGAAAGAAAGATACCCTAAGAGATAGTAAGAGACGAAGAGAGAGATGGAGATGAAGAGAGAAACAAAGAGAGAGAGAGAGAGAGAGGGGAGAGAGAGGGAGGAAGAGAGAGAGAGAGAGAGAGGTGTGAGAGAGACGAAGAGAGAGATGGAGACGAAGAGAGAGACAGAGAGAAACTGGGCGAGAGGGAGGGAGAGAGAGGGGGAGAGAGAGTCAGAGGGAGAGAGAGAAAGAAGGAGAGAGACAGAGAGAGGGAGGGAGAGAGGGAGAAAGAGAGAGGGGAGAGAGTGAGAGGGGGAGAGAGAGAGAGAAGGAGGGAGAGAGAGAGGAGGAGAAGTTGAGAGAGAGACAGGGAGAGCGAGACCGCCCCCACCGCGTGCAGGCATATATTTTTATTACTGCGCTAAAGTTTTCATTTGCCAATCTATATCTCCCAAAAATTGACTATAGACCGGAAGAGGAGCTTGTGACGTTGATCAATATATTAGCAACAATCGAGTAAGCATCGGCTTGTATTTATTTCACTATTCACTCGGACTATAAATATTTTCACGGAAAAATTACGTTCAGCTGTATCCAAATAAAATCCTTTCATGAAAACTACTTTAAAGGCATAGAAATTTTGCTCCAGTTTAAAACACTTGGTTCTTCCAAAAGCGGGGACACATTAGTTTACATATTTCGAAACTTGTTTCAAGTGTACGCCCAGAGACGCAGGTAGTAGGAGTGACCAACTAAAGCGTTAAGTACTTATGATAGAATGTTGACATTGAAGAGGGACAATATTACCATGCCCAGAACGTGCTGGCATCAGTGAGGATCAGACTAAAGCTCTACGTCATTTTTCCTAATATACAAACATAAGAGAAGCTAACCTGTCTATAATTATGCTGTATTACATGGCGTCGTGATATACCATCATGAAACTATTCAAAGAATGACGAAGAAAGAAACGGAGAAATAGACAAGAAAGAGAGCTACAGAGGCAGATAGATAAAGAGAGAGTTAGAGGTGAGAGCTAGAGATAGAGGATGGGAAACAGAGACAGATAGGCAGGCAGACAGACAGACAGAGGACAGAGACATTGGAAAGAGAGAGAAAGAGAGATGTAGGTAAAGAGGAATGATGAATTCCGTTCTCAAAAATCAATGAAGAATATCTAATATATTTTATTTTAGATTGCCAGTGCTGTTCGCGTACTCATGAATGTTTGATTGGATTGCGCCTTAAATATACACACTTCTAAATTACCCCAGGACTGCAGGGTATTATATTGTCACAATGCTACAAGCATTACCCTTTATTTTCTCTGAGCTAATAAATAACGGGCAACATTGGCACACAGTTATCTGCTAAGCTATTCTATGCCAGCAAATTCCTCGTACTTATGTTGTGGATTATTCGCACCTAAGGATTTGATTTGTGATGGTTATAATCCTTTCATGGGGGCTTTATTTGCCATTTTTCAAAATATTCAAGACTAAAAGCTATGATGTTACGGCTCACCAATTGACATACATAGCATATGTTGGGCATAACCTGTTATTGTGGTACGTCGGCAAGTATTTTACCTCTTTAAGTCATTAGTCCGTCAGTCCATAATTCTTAGTCCAAGTCCCCAATATCGGTATTAAATTAAGTACATTGCCGTTAAGTGCATAGAACCACTATAGATCAGCAACGAAAAGGCACGTAAAAACATGGTGAAGTCGGAATGATTTTCTAATTTTCTAGTTTACATATAGAATGCATTATTATAGGTAAATAAGAGCGTGCAGAGTAATGAATATGGCCTTATCCTGAACTGAAATAGAGCCATCAGAGGATTTCAATGGCATCCAAGCAACTTTTACATTCGTTGAGCACTTTAGCCGTTGCCCGAGGTGACAATGTGACCTGTCTGTGCTTTCCAGTATCTACCAATGACTCTGGTCTCTCCTATTTGAAATGTAATAGAGTAACCTTAACCGAGCGAAGTTATTGGTTTGCTTGTCATTGCATGTACTACATGCACACCGGTTCGATCAGCCCATGGTACTTGTTCTAGCTGATAACAATTGTGTAGCTGCCACCCGGTTATCTACGTTGCCCGCTTGTGACTCCACACTAATTCACTACCCTTTGTTTATGCGACAGAGCCCTTAGCTGGCCAGTAATTGATCATGTCAGACCAGCTGTGTCAATTGACAACTAGTACTGCCTTCCAAGGTAATGTTGAGGTTTTCTAATTTGTCGCCGGAGAAAGCTAATTTTCATGAAATCATTCGTGGTTTCTGTCTGCCTTTTTTGACTGCCTAGTTTTCACCGAAATGATTTTGAATACGGAATGTATGCGATGTGAATTTAGGCACGCTTATCCTAGGCAACAAGTGCGAGAGCAATAAAGATGGCCTCTCAGATCCACTCTGTCATAACTCTGCATCGGCCTCTCATATGTCAAACTCTACAACCATAAGATTGTGATGAACAGTATAATGACTTATTCTTGCACATACATTTCAGTCATTCCGCGTTTAAATAGTTCTTCTTAAAATGCCACTTACAAGAGTTATGCTGTTAGTTGTAGCCTGCAATTTTAACCGAGAGACTGCGAATTTCAATGCGAATACTGCTTAATAAAACCTAGAATAAGGTTTTTCACCGTGCAACATGTATGCCGGCTTCCATCATACAAATAATCTTGCACTCTGCGACATTCCAAAGCCTACCTTTAATTCACCGGGCATTTCTGACCCCACGCATTTCACGTTTACCTTGTAGACATATTCTAAATTTACATAACAGTCAACATGTACAACTTTCTATGTATGCAGAGAGATGCTTGCAAGAATCGTAACGGCTTGCTCGAGGATGCGTTAATGATTCGCTGTATCTACTAGCTATACCTCAGTAACAGCTTACCTGCATTATCGTAGATCGAATAGCTTACCACCTCATCTTCTTCCTCGTTTATTCAGTCAAGCTAATGCCTAGTTAGCCAATTTTGTTTATAAATATCGTCATTGTGCACATCACCATAAGTATGGCTCTAGTTTATTAAAGTAAAAATAAGCTCACATAACTAACTTCTATACAAAGTACCCGAATCCAACGCGATCGTGGACAGTGTTCTGTAAAATAGTGCTTTAACTTTTGGCATAATTTTTACTTTGTCGATTACTAAGTTTACAGCAAATCCAAGCGTTTACTCTATCACCTGCTGCAGTCACGGTGATAGATGACACTATAGATGAAAAATGCGTAAGGCTTCACCGAAATCTTAGAAACTCATGCGAAAGACCTAAACTGTGTACCGTTTTGTAAGGCATATTTTTTAGTATCTACGAAGCCTACTGAGAAATCAAACCTGCTCTTTTCTAATTGAAAATTGTTCCCTCGGTAATTGAGATTCTTGATTTGCACAACCAGCCAAACTGGGGACGGAAATAGTTCGCCCTTATGGTCGCTGACTAGTTTTATTAGTCAGCCATATTGGCCAGCAGAAGATTATCCTCACTCCGCAGTACCTTTCACGAATTATCTGTAGGGGTTTGCGAGTGTATTTTACCCGGAACGACCAAGCACAGAAAATAGGAGCTTAAACTGGTACTTACATGGATGCATTTTGGTATGCAGAATGGGAATGCAGACATGGGTAGAGTGTCTCTGCTTGTTTTGCTTGATCTTTCGGCAGCTTTTGATACCATCGATCACAAAGTTCTTCTAGAGCGCCTCTCATCTCGCCTGGGCATCACTGGCACTGCTCTGCAGTGGTTCAGGTCCTATCTCATTGGGAGACTCCAGAGTATTGACGTGAATAGACAAAGATCATCTGAAGTACCTCTGAAATATGGAGTACCTCAGGGCTCAGTGCTTGGTCCGGTTCTTTTCACGGTTTATACTCTGCCTCTTGCTGATGTGATTGCCAAGCACAATCTAGGCTTTCAATTCTATGTGGATGGCACTCAGTTGTACCTTTGCTTTGATCCCTCCCAGCCTTCGAGCACCTCAAATTCTCTAAACTCACTAGCTGCATGCATTGATGACATTCGCACATGGATGGCAGCAAATTTTCTAAAACTTAACGATGATAAAACTAACTTACTAGTTATGGGCAAACCAAGTGTGATCCAGAGATTGGAAAGGCTGACTTTCAAAATTGGCTCTGCCAGCATATCTCCAGTTGAATCAGCTCGAAATCTAGGTGTCATATTCCAAAGCGACCTCTCGTTAGACGACCATATCAGCTCCACAGTCAAATCCGCCTATTTTCAGCTTCATAACATTGCTAAAATTCGGGCTCGTTTAGATAAAGATACCACGTCCAAGTTGGTCCATGCATTCGTGACATCCCGTCTCGACTTCTGCAACTCACTGCTTACTGGCCTACCAGCATGTGCGATCAGGCGATTGAAGCTGGTGCAAAACTCTGCAGCTAGGCTTGTCTGTCGTGAGCGTCGCAGTTGCCACATTACTCCACTTCTCGCCGACCTGCACTGGCTACCAGTCAAGCAACGGATTGACTTCAAGGTTTTGTCGCTCACTTTTAGGTCTCTTCATTCTATGGCTCCAGCCTATCTGTCAGATATACTCCCCCATCAGGCCAAGCATCGTACCACCCGCTTTTCTGAATCCAACAGTCTGGAAATACCTCATACAAACCTTAAATCCTTTGGAGACCGTGCATTTAGTTCATATGCTCCCAAAGCCTGGAACTCCCTCCCGACCTGCGTCAGAACATCCCCTGACCTGACCACATTTAAAAGAAACCTAAAAACACACCTATTTAGGACAGCATTTAGTGGGTCCCTGTGATTCGTCCTTGATGTGCTTATGCGTGCTGACACTGTGCATGCTGCCACTAACCACATTTGCATGCTGACCCTGTGCATGTCAGCCCTAACCATATTATTCATTTCGTTTGTTTTTTCAAGCATTATTGTACTTACCATTCAATTGCATTTCACTTTACAGCAAATGTAAAGCGCCTAGTGAGAGATTAAGTTCTCTGAGGGCGCTTTATCAAGTGAATTATTATTATTATTATTACCATACGCTCGAAGCTGCTGGTCTCCACAAAAATCGTCCGTTTGCTCTGCATCTAATAACCTCCCGTAATACCTGTGAAATACGGCAAGCGCTTCGTGGCTTGGTTCTCATCTCTATCAGAGCTCTCCTGATTAGCTAACACCATGGGCAACTGAAAAACGTGTGCTTATTTTTAGATGTGAGAATAAATTCAGGAAAGATCTGGCTCAAGACGGTGTAGCTTAAAAAGCAGAAAAGTTTCGAAAGGTGCCAGGAGATACAAGCTATTCTTCCAAATGAAAGTTATTCACCCAAGCTTATTTCGTCTACGACGTTTGAAAGCATCTTGTAGAGCTTCTATTAACTCTGTAGGCAGTTCGAACCAGTCAGCCTGTACGCATAAATATTCGCGGAGCCGTGTTCATGGCAAGTTTAATATGTATCGGTGTAGCTAAGTCGTTACGTTTAATACAACACTTTAACGATGTGTCTACAAGCTAGTGGATTTCAAATGATTCATAACACATCTACTAAATGGTGCTCAGCGATGGCAAACTAGGTAAGGTGATTGGTGGACCGAGGTTGTGAGTGCTAGTCCTGGGGTGGGCGATCGTTTGCTGCCGCTGCAAGCAGTGGTGATGGATTTAGGCTCTTATGCCACCATAATTAAAGAGACGGTTAAATTAGAAAGCATTCTTTTCCACAGTAAAATAGTATGTAGTGAAGCAGCGTATACTCTCAGCTTGGTATCACGCTTAGTGGATTGTAAGGCGAGCTTTATACTTTGGCATAGGCTACGTCAGGAAGTAAAGGTTTTTCTACCTGCTTTGGCTAGAGATTTTGAAAGGGCACTTGATAGTAATGAGTCGATTTCTAATAGCATCTAGATAGTAATTCTCGTGCTATCCGGCAATATAAAATGGTTAACATGAAAACTAACGTCACTTTTATTTTAAATCACAAAATATTTACCTACCCGTTTTATCATGGATTGCTGTAACTAACTGCTTTTGTAGTGAAATAATTTATATTGTAGTCTTTGTTCGAGTGAATTCTGCTTGAATATAGACTGGGTTGATAATACCCTGACGGAGTGAGTTTGGACCAATTAAACACCAACCATCCTATTAGAAGGGCAGAAAAAGCAAGCGGCGGTGATTGATTTTAAGGGCCTTATGCCGTTACAAAAAAAAGAGACCGTTAAATCAGCAAACATGTTTTTACGCAATCTAATAGTATGCAGCGATGACCGTATTCTGTCACGTTGGTATAACATGTACTGAATTGAAATGCCAGCTTTATACTTGCATAGAGTCTATGTTGGAAAGTTAGTCATTTTCCACTAGCTTTGGCAGAAGATTTGTTAAGGGTACTTGATGGAAGTGGTTGAATTTGTCTGGCTCGGATGAATTAAATGCAGATTAAAACTTACACCGACGCTTAGTACTGGGCTGAGGGCCCTGTTAACTGGATATAGTAGCGTAGTATTAATGAATCAATTTCAAATAGTGGCTAAATATTAATCAACCTTATAGCAATATTCAGCAATAAAAATTGGTTTCAATGAAAACTAAAATTGTCAATTAAAAAATTTTTGCATGATATTCAAATACACGCTTTATCTCTGATGGCTATAAGTAACTGTTGTCATAGTGAAATAATAGATATTGCAGTCATTTTCCGAGTGAACCCTGCTTGAACATGGGCTGCGCTGAGCGTGCCCTGACGGATAGAGTTTACAATTATTGAACCCCAATTAAACCTAGGAAAATTTGAGGAAACTGGCAGAACAAGTGGCTAAGAATAATTTCCGACAATAGGAAAATACATGAAGTGAGACATGGATTAAGTTTCGCATCATGTTATGTGCATTAGTAATGTCTGGTGGGGCTAACCATTCCCACGCTGCGCCATATTAAACAGTGTTAAAAGAAACTACAACGGAGCTAATAAAAGAGAGAGAGAGAGACAACAAGAAAGAGAGATGGAGGTAGGGAGAGAGAGAGAGAGAGAGAGAGAGAGAGAGAGAGAGAGAGAGAGAGAGAGAGAGAGAGAGAGAGAGAGAGAGAGAGAGAGAGAGAGAGAGAGAGAGAGGGAAAGACTGGAAGAGAGAGTGAGGAAAAGAGATTGAGCGAGTGACAGTGAGACAGAGACAGGGGCAGAGAGAGTTAGTGCCACGAGACAGATAAATGATAATTTATAAGCTAGAATATATGTGAATGATGTCTGTTATTTTAAATGTTCTCATATTGTTTCGCAATTTTGCATCTTTGCACCAAAAATGTACATAAATCTAAATGAAAACAGAACGGCAGGGTAATTTAACGTCATACTATTACAAACATCAACCTTATTGCTCATGGAAAATATGGAAATAAAAATCATGCAATATGGTTCGTCAATATGTAACGTCTATGTAGGGTGCATGATATTAATTATAATTATAACAATAAACTTGATAAACCCCCTTCGGAGAACTTAATCTCTTCCTAGACGCTTTAAATTTGATGCAAAGGAAACAGGATCGAATGGTGAGTAATATCATGCTTGTCAAACAACATGAACAACATGGTTAGAGGTGACATGAACAGTGTCAGCATGGAAGAGTGGTTTGTGGCAGCATGCACAGTTTCAGCACGCATGAACACACTACGGATAAATCACAGGGAACCACTAAAGGATATCATAAATATGTGCGTTTTTAATTTCTTTTTAAATGTTTTCACGTCAGGGGATCTCGTCACGCAAGTCGGGAATGAGTTCCAGGCCTTGAGAGAATGCAAACTAAATTCACGGTCTCCGAAGGATTTGAGGTTTTTTACGAGGTATTATTAAACTGTTGGATTCCAAAAAGCAGGTGACACGATGCTTGGCCTGGTGGAGGAGTGGATCTGAGAGATAGGCTGAAGCCAAAGAATGAATTGATCTCAAAGTGAGCGAGAAAACCTTGAAGTCGATGCTTGACTTGGCTGGTAGCCAGCGCAGGTAGGCGAGAAGGGGTGTGATGTGGCAACTGCAATGATCACGACCGACAAGCCTAGCTACAGAATTGTGCGCCAGCTGTAAGCACCTGATTGCACATGCCGGTAGGCCAGCAAGCAGTGATTTAAAAAAGTCAAGACGGGATGTCACAAATGCTTGGACCAACTTAGGCGTGGTATCCTTATCTAAACACGCCAGAAGTTTCGCAATGTTGTGTACATGAAAGTATACAAACTTAATTGTTGAGCTGATGTAATCCCATATACAGTCTCTAAGTAAGTAGAAGCAGACCTGAAATCACCGCAGCTCGACTACAATGCTGGCTTGGCTGGGAGCAGTTTGTTAATGCTGCTTAACTTTCTCTACAACTCTTACAATACAAGCCAAGCACTTGTATACTTGCCAGTGATTAAAAGTACAAATTAAGACGTTGATATTTACACAGGGACAATGCATGCTATTGCCTCTAAAAAAATTTAATATGATGATGACATTGAATTTGTGTCCAGCAACATTTTCGCAATGAAGGCAATTATTCCATGATTGAAGGCCAATTTATTTCTTGATGTAAAAAGATTTCTGCAGCTTTCACTAACAGGTCAGCAACCAATTGCCGTGACAGATAATCCATTCGTCTCTAAGTCTCAAGTCTCGAAGACAATCCTTAGGGTTTAATTTCATGTTACATGATATATGATAATGTGATATGTCATATGATAGCATTTCCTAGTAAGCATCTTCATGCTGACACGTGACGGTGCTAAGTGACTCAAGTCGGTCCTAATCTCAATCAAATTGTGTCACTGCCAGCAACCTTGGGATCTATATTCTCAGGTCCGACTGAAGTTTCTTAGCCGATAATATTGTGTAAGTTAAGATCACTGTAGCCCGTTTTGAATGCGATAAGAAAACTTCCATCTGTGATTATGGACTTCTGCTTGCACGGCAAGCTGCTGTTTTGAGAGGCTCTGAATTAATCAGTCAAACATGTCACCTCGTAGGCTTTTATAGCAAAGGCTCGTAGCAAACTTTTGCGTGGCAGCTATGTTTGCCAGAACTAAATGCGTAGACTGTGAAAAGAAAATGCATAGGACTGAATCCTAAAATACCACGTATTTTGATGCCCGACTACTGTGCAAGTCCACGCTGCACAACATCTTACTGAGGCAAGATCTAACCCAGTTTCGAATTGTGCAAGGATGCCAATGCATTGTGAGACAAAAGTACCAAAAGGATCTAGGGAACATTTGCGTCAAATAAGTTTGGCACATCCAAGAGAGAGAGAGCTCAGGACATACCAATTATTGCTTATTTACAGCACTGAAAAGTAAAATCGATGTACTTAAAAAGCCTCTTTTATAGTGTCGAAACCACCTTGGGATTTATCAACTGGCACCTAGAGACCAATGGATTATTGCCTGATTCAAGTTTAGAGCCTGTTCTGCTTGGAGGCAGGCTGTGATATAGGTAAATTTGGGGTAGCGGCTTGGTGTAGAGTAACATTTAATACTTTCCCTCTTCATTTCAAAATATATATGCAGACTCGTCTTAGTTATGACACATAAGCCCTATGAATTATGTTATTGAATAGGATGACAACTGAGGATAGATGTAAAAAGTTTTAATTTGAGCAATTTGTTTCTTCCAAGATTAATCAAATTGCCGCAGCCAGAAGACCAGACATTAATCAGTTCGTGAAAATTTACAAGATCGCTATGAGTCGGTACGGTTCAACATTCTTGGACTACAAAGAACACGGAAAACTCGGGTAAAAATCAGAGCACTATAGAATATTGCTAGTAGAAAATGTATTTTATCTTACTCGTTCCACTGTACTAATTTTAATACATCGTCTTATGATGCGTTTATGTTGAATGAAAACCCTGTAAATTAAAGCGATTCAGCAACTTAGGTGTAAAGTGTAGTCAGAGCTTGAAATACTGTATCCTTTGGCCATTTGAGAGGTCAATTAGCCTGCTATGTGTGTAACCTCTATATATAGAGTGAGCAACTTGGTGTCAGAACAAAATGACCTTGTCCATATTTTCGCAGGTATTTCAACTTAATATGGAATCCAACATTGTAGAGAAAAACCCTCTACGAAAGCCATTCGTTGGCGTACGACCATTACGGCTTCATGATGTTTTTCGTCAATCACCCAAGCACCAAATTTGAAGTGTTTGGCGGCTGATATTCTTGAGCTATTCCTTTAAAATTCATGGGAGGATTAAAGCAAATAAAGCTGTATCTTGTATATCAAGCTTTTAAGTCAAAAAATATATTTATTTAATAACTGGTGGGGTACATGGTCGGCCTAGGTCCTCCGAGACACTTCTCGGGCGGGACCAGCATCGCGATCTGGAGGTGACCAGACCTCAGGTGTCGCTCGCGCTTGCTGAGGCACCCCGAGCCTGATCGGGGTAGCCCTCCTCCAAGGCTCCGCCACGGTCGCGCGAGGCGCGGGAGGGCGTGTCACAGTGTACTGAGCCGCTGCTCGTTGGAGGGCGGCGCCACTGAGCCTTACTGGCTGTGACTGGCCGGCTCTCTCTGGAGCTCTCGCGCGAATGTCCCGATCTACCGAGCCGACTGAACTCTGGAGGGGAGCTATCTCGGGTGGTGTAGTCACGGGCTGGGGCAGCTCTCCTCTATGCCTTTCCAATCCAGAGATAGGTGGGGCGTCCGTCCAGTGCGTTGTGGGCGACGCCTCATTGTCTCCAGGCGCAGGCGGGTCATGTGACGGCCGCACTCCCTCTTGTGGGCTGTCTGTAGTGCCCACAAATCGCAGCCAGACCCTGGCCGAGCCATTAATGGTGTCCGCTACACAGAGCTTCCTGAGAAGCCTGCGGTGGTGCTGGCTCACCCTGAGGGCTGCCAGGGTCCTCTCGTTCTCAGGGTGCCAGGCACCGAGGGAGCCCACGATGAAGGCGCAGTGCTCAACCTGGCGTCCTCGGACGCGAAGCTCATTCACCAGCTCGATGTATTTGAGGAGCTTCCTTTCGGCTGCCACCTCTAGCGCGAGCTCGCCGTTGTCGAACGGGACCGATACGTCGACCACTACCGCGTAGGCGCCCGTGTCGATGACAAGGTCTGGGCGACGATGCTGGATCGGGTCAAGCTCATGGTGCTGGTCCACTCGGGCGTGTCTCCTCAGTGCCCAAGGCAGCGCCTCCAGGAGCCGGTACAAGACCGTGTCATGCCGTTTAGTGATGGCAACCATCATGCTTGGGCAATTGTTCAGGACGTGCGGCAGCGTCTCGCGCTGACCGCAGCCCTTGCGGCAGAGGCGCTCCGACGTGGGGTCAAACCTGGCCCTGGCAGCGGCCACCGGCAGAAGGTCCAGTCTGGCACGGAAAACAGAGCGCCAAGCAGCAAAAGTGACACCGAGGCCCGAAAAGAGGAAGTGGGTGTGGTTGCTGTGTCTGTCTGTAGCCAGACAGCGAGCCACTTTCCCCTGATCACGCCTCTCGCGCCAATATACCGCCCATGACTTTGCCAGGTCCTGTCTGATGGTGGAGACCATTTCGGAGGGGGCGAACTGAGGGCGCTCATGGTCCCCTTCGATCCAGTGGAGCAGAATCTTTCCATCGGCATACTGGGCACCAACACCCAGGCGTTTGAGCGCCTGGCGGGCCTCAGACCAGAGCGACCTTGAACCAGCACCCAAGGCATGTTCAAAGGAACCGCCCGACAGGAAGATGGTTCTGGCCTCGTCCGAGGGCGACCCTTTAAGTACCTTTATGGCGCCATCAAGCCCCTCCAGAGCAACTCCTGCCACCGTCCAGTCCGGAGAGGACAGCATGCGGCACGCCTGCGTGGCGTGAAGGATGTCCACATCCTGCGAGAGCGGGAGAAGGCCAAGGCCACCACTGGAGCGTGAGGTGTGGAAGAAGCCCAGAGTGGCTTTGTCCGGAAGGGAGCAAACCGACCTGCAGAAGTCCTTAATCGCTCTGTCGGCTGGGACCAGGAGCTTCTTTCGGAGCCATTTCGCACGTCCCAGATACTCCAATCTGGACATAAGAAACGTGCGGAGGGCGTCCATCTTCTGCCACGGAGCCAGGAGGGACGTCTGAAGCAAGGCTATATCCCGGGTGAGGAGGGAGATCGCCGTCTCTACCTCCGCCCGAGAGTAAGCAAAGCCCTGGGGGCACCTAGGTATAGGTGCGCTTCCTCGTCTCGTAGCATTGGAAGCGGGCAGCCGGCGATGGTGAAGACCAGGCTCTCCGACGCCGCAGGGTAGCGCACCAGCGTCCTACACTTTTCCGGCCTGAACTTGAGGCCTATGCTCGAGGCAGCCCGATGTGCTCGATCGAGCTGGCGCTGAAGGGAGCGCGGCGAGTTCGAAAAAATGGCCAGATCGTTGGCCAGATCGTCGGCCAGGGCGCAAACAGAGATCTTGGCCGAGCCCAGTGCATATCCATGCCTCTCCGCCCCAGCCGCTAGCCTTCTGACGAGCGGCTCCATCACCACATCAAAAAGGATGGGTGAGAGTGGGTCGCCCTGGCGGACGCCCGCAGCAGCTGGGAACGGATCCAGGGTGGTCGAGCCAACTCTCAGCGCGATAGAGGCCCCCCCCCGCATATATGTTGCGGACGAAGCCTACAAAGCGCTCCTCCACGCCCAAGTGGGCAAGAGTGGAGTAGAGCGCCTCGTGTGCCACACTGGGGAATGCATTCTGAAGGTCCAAAAAGGCTCCGCACAAGGTGCGCTTCCTTTTGGCCGCATCCCTCAGGGCCGACTCGACTAGGAAGGTCTGCTCTTGACAGCCTTCACAGCCCGGAAGAAAGCCTTTCTGCTGTGGGGACAGCACATTGTTCTCCCTCAGCAGCAGCGACAGCCTCGTGGCCAAGCAGCCCGACAAGAGTTTATATATTGCTGGCAGGAGCGAGATTGGCCGGAAGTTTCCCGGCAACCTTTTTGAATTTGGGTTCACAGCAGCGGCATCAGGTAAATATATTTCTTACCCAGTATCTATGATGTTTTTGATTTCTCAGCTGTCAGGTTTTGAGCTCAGAATTTTTACGTAACACTATTCATGGTTAGAAACCCTTGGATGCTGTTCGGATGATTGAATTGAAGCGGGATGACATCTCTTCTTTGAACCCAAGATGACATCTCTTCTTTGAACCCGGGATGACATCTCTTCTTTGATCCCGGGATGACATATCTTCTTTGAACCCGGGATGATATATCTTCTTTGAACCTGGGATGACATCTCTTCTTACGGTATGAAAAAACTTAGTATACTGGAATTGCAATGATTGCAAAGTGGGATAGGAGGCACTCGAGACTATAAGACGTGGCATTACATAGTTTCAAAGACTGCCAAGTGGTCCAGCAAAACCAACAATAAGAATTTACTTATTTCAGCAAGCCTGGAAGTATCATCTTGTATTAGCGGCTGTATTGAATAAATGAAAGGAAGTGCTCAAAATCCTAAATTCGACTATCCCGGCAGTTTCGTAAGTCTCACTTCTTGTTTTGAGGTACTACTGTTAGTTTACAAGCATTTTAGAAATAGCTTTTACAAGCTAAAACAGTCTCATCCATTTTCCTTTAAGCAGTATCCATCTCCTACTTCTAGCTGTTATAAATACATTGTCTATAATTGAATGAGGCAACACCCAGACCCAGAGCCCAGTCTGAATGGGCCAGACCCGGTAATGATGATCAAGTGCTGAGAAACGTGATCGAAATTGGACTGCCAGCCATCGCTTACGCTGCTGCTACTACAGGCATATGAGCGCCAAATAACACTATAGTGCCTACCACTTGAGGAACGGAGCTGAGGTTATGTATTGCCTAACTTTTACCTAAACTTACCAAAATTTTACCTTTACCCAAAAGCGTAGTTTTTTATTTCTATGCACTCCCTCACTGAGCGAATACCATTCATTGGCCTGTATTGGCCCGCTGCGGCGTCCGTGTGAATAAACGTCTTTGAGCCCGCTTCGGTGTTCTGCATGGTATTAGGCACCTGCCGCTTGAGGAATGTCAACTACACTACCTAAAAAGACCTTGCATAGTGTTTTAATGCATTAAAGGTCGTGGATAAAAGAATGGATTCATAGTCATTTTTAGTAACAAACCCCTTCAGAAAAGTAGACCTGAGAAATTCAGTGAAATTCTTCATGGACCTAAGCATGACCTCTCGTTATTTTATTTGGGAATTATTGTAGTTCGTTAGGGAATACTAAGCACGCTTTGTTTGATTAATGCCACTGCAGCTTAATTATCAGCACATACCACATTAGAACTACAAACTATTGATTCGGAAACCTCAGAATTCCTACTTGTCCTGTAACTTTACATCTTAGCACCGAAAAGGTAATTCTGAATAAAAATAGGACGACAGAGTAATACAACGTCATAAATATTACTAACAGGAACCTCAATACTCACGGAATTATATGGTAATTCCAAGAATGGAAGAAGGTTCGCCAATATGCAATATCTTTGTTGTGTTGCATAGTTCGCTTGAACTCGACTCTGCATGTTTCTAAAGCCTATTTGTAACTGACCCTGCGATTATGCCTGACTGGCTACTGCATTGTATCCGATATAGCTTTTAGACTAATTACGGACTTACCTAACAGTCAACATGTACGACTGCCCGATGCGCGAAACGAGATATTTGCAGGCTAAACATCGAAAGAAAAATATTATTTAACAGTAGATATTCATATTTCTACGCTAGATTTTTCATTTGCGACTCAATGTGTAGCCACATTTTGCCTATATACAGGAAATGGAACACTGGATGTTGCTCAATACATTAGCAATAATCGAGTAAGCATCGGCTTGCGTGTATTCCAGCATTCACTCGGACTAGACAATTAGTTTACGGAACAATTGCATTCAACTGCTTCGAACTAAAATTCCGTCAGAAGAACTACTTTAAAGGCATGGCAAGTTAGCTCCAGGTAATAACGCTTGGTTCTTCCAAAATGAGGGATACGTTAGTTAATGTAGTTTGAAAAGTGCTTAGAAGGCGCACGTTCAGGTGCAGATGCCAGGACCGAGTAAGTGATGGGTTAGGTACTTGTGATAGGAATGCTATAATCGGAGAAGAAGGACGATATTACCGTGCACTGAACGTGCTGGCACTAGTGATTATCAGACTAAAGCTCTACATCATCTTAGCTGCTATACTAACGTCGGGAAGGCTGACGTTTCCGTATTTATGCAGTATTACAGAGTGTTGAAAAAAGTTATCATGAAGCGAATCGAAGAGAAAGACACACACAAGAAGAGAAAGAGAAAAGAGAAAGACATGCTGAGATAGAGAGAGAGAGAGAGAGAGAGAGAGAGAGAGAGAGAGAGAGAGAGAGAGAGAGAGAGAGAGAGAGAGAGAGGGAGAGAGCGAGAGAAACAGTGAGTGAGATAGAGACAGACACACCGAAATAGGCATAGAGAGTGAGTCACACAGAAACAGTCGAAGAATGGCATATAAGCTAAAATATCTTTAAATGACGTCTAGTTTTTTGTATTTTTATACTTTTAGTCTTTAGTTCGTCAGCCCGTAGCCCTTAGTCCGAGTCACTAATATCGGAATTGCATTGAGTGTTTCAGCATGTAATGTATTGCGCCGCTATAGATCAGCTGCAAAGATGCACGTCAAAAACATAAGTGAAGTCGGACTGGTTTTCCAATCGTCTCATTTACATAAACAATGTATTTTTGTAGCTCAACTAAATCGTCTTGAGTCTAAAATATGACAGTACCGTGAACTTAATTGGGGTCATCGAAGAGCACAAATAGCATTCAAGCAGCTTGTAAAGCACCTAGAAAGAGATTAAGTTCTCTGAGGGCGCTTTATCAGGTACACTATTATTATTGTTATTATATTGTACGTTCGATGGGTTCTTTAGTCGTTGTTAGAGGTGACAGGAATAAGTGTTTGAGCTTCCCAGTTTACTTTATTAAATCGAATCTCTCCTATTCGAAATTTTCCGGAGTAATCTTAACCGATCGAAATAATTGTTTCGCCTGTCATCGGTATGCAATACACGCATACCGATTTAAGCAGCACGATATATTTTTTACCTATATTTCAAATCAAGTTGACTGACATCCCAACTCACTTTGTCACCAAATATATCTTTAAGAAACGTGCTAGTATTTGCATACCAATACACATTATTCCTCTAAGCTTTGAGTGACACATCGTTGATACATAAACCTAAGTCTAAACTGGCAATCATTTTCTCTAAAGCATCCCTGCTATTGTAAGGCACCTAGAAAGAGAATGAGTTCTTTAAGGGTGCTTTTTCAAATGTATCATTTTTATAATATCTCTCTTTTCTTTCTTTATTTTTCAATTGACGCCTCCATATTTTGCAGAAGTAAAATCGTCAACAACGACCCTTCAATGAATAGATCCGGTATGCTGCAGACTCCAAATAAAAATCCTCCAGACAATCCTATCAATGCTAACGACGCAATAAATCTAGTATATTTTGGATTGGAAGATTTCAATGGCAATTAAATCTTAAACTCGCAATACGGACATTCGATAACGATGCTGTATCTAAATCTCAACTCAATTCTAATATGGATAAGATTGTCAGGACGATGACGAGTTATCTGAATTGCGTAAACGTTGTAGGTATTGGAGAAATATGCACAGACGAAATTGATTCCAAGATGGCATACTGTATAAGATTATCAATCGTAGGTACTTGAAAGCAGATTGCAGTTTCTTAATGGTAATGCTACTAAGAAATGAATATTGTGGACGCTAAAATTCAAACGTTAAGAATCCGTCTAATGGATCTGATTTACTTAAAGTGTCTTGCATACAGGAAACTAATAAAATTACTTATATTCGTGCGACTCCTTTAATTGTAATGTATATGAAAACATTCTATACTTTTCCAGCGGATCAAACGGTAAATGGAAATACAGATGCAATATCACCTACGCAACTCACACTTAACGATGTAAAAGTAATGGATATGAAAGTAAATAGAATGGAATCCTGAGCCTGCTGGTGGTTTAGACGGACTTAACTTTTGATTAATCAAGACCTATTTCGTAACTAAACAAGGTGATACGATTATAGGTACTCTAGATATGAGTAACAGTATAACCAGTATTAATAATATAATAATAATATTGCACTTGATAAAGCGCCCTCAGAGAACTTAATCTCTTTCTAGGCGCTTTACATTTGCTGCAAAGTGATACGCAATAGAATAGTAAGTAAAATCATGCTTGAAAAACAAACGAAATGAATAACATGGTTAGGGGTTACATGCACTGGGTCAGCATGCAAATGTGGTTAGTGGCAGCATGAACAGTGTCAGCACGCATAAGCACATCGAGGACGAATCACAAGGACCCACTAAACGCTGTCCTAAATAGGTATGTTTTTAAGAAACTTAAAAACATACCTATTTAGGACAGCGTTTAGTGGGTCCTTGTGATTCGTCCTCGATGTGCTTATTAAACATGATCCTACTAATCCAAACGATTGTATTAGATTAGGCTATCTGCAAAACTGTTACATCAAAATTTTGAAGTAGTAAGCTTTAGAAAATTTTACGATAGTAGTTTAATAAATATGCAAACAGGACCAACAGGATTGGTAACACGAATATCAAATACCATCATTCCAAATGGAGGATTTGTAACGCCGCATACTATAGGCTAAGAGGACAACTATCTGGGAAGTTGTTGATGTTATACCACTATAATAAGCCTGATCCCGGCGAAGTTATGCGTGAAATGCTTGGAAGATAGTATCTAGATTATAAAAATATTTTGGTTGAACATTTACTTAGTGTAACAGAAGTATCTAATTTTCTAGATCCTACTATAATCAATGTTTATGTAGGCCTAAAATCATAAATGGCGTTACAAAGATCCGATCCAGTAATGCTTGAGACGTTAAATCTAGGCAACAATAAGATAATCGATGGAGGTAGAGCTGGTTTGTATGATGATGATATGAATAAAGATAATATGGACTCCGATTTCAGTAGAAGAAAATCAGATGATATAATAAAAAGTGGTCTATCAGTTTTAAATAGGAAATACGTAACATTATCCGAACCAGTACATGGAAATGATGGTGCAACTAAATTGTATGCAGATACAAAATTTGTGAATATTGTAAAAGATGTAACAAAGAATATAAGTTCACTCTGAGTAGATATATTACTCTGTACAGAGTTGTAACTATATCACCTACTGTATGCGATATGAATAAACAGGTAGAAAACATAATTACGACAATATTTAGGGAATAAAGAAACTTTGATAATACTGCCAAATTATAGTATACAATGCAACCTGTAGTATCTCTTCCTTGAAATTTGCACGCGAGAAGAATGGTTGGAGACCTTGCAGTTCCAGACACGAAAAATATTGGTATTGGAGATGCAAACTCTCTATAAAAGCTGTCATCAGTTTTAAGAACTCCGTTGTTATGTTATAAAACCATTAAACTCATATTCGCTGTCTAAGATTGCTTCAATTTACATCTTATGAAGTTGCCATTAATAATGGTCTTGCTGTATTATTAATGTGAGTAAAGGAGTTCGCACTTCAGAAAAAAATTAAGATGATAATGTGGGATCGAATCAAACGGTATTCATTAAAATTATTAATTCTAATTATATCTTCCATCTGAGTAGATTATTTCAGACTTTAATTATTATTACGCATTAAAACTGATTAAAGATGCGCATTCTAGTACTGATTCAGGAACTCCAGACGCAAATATATTTAGCTCATCTAGAAGGATGAAACTGCTATAACAGCTAGAGAGTCGACGGATATGCCATATCTTTAAACCACTAAGACTAAGTGTTTTATTTACCAAGGTAGGACAAAAACAAACAGTAAGCATAGAAGCATAGCATTACTTTTCCAATATTACATAAGAAATCGATCTCAAATTGCAAATAGAGCATTATCAACATTATCAATAAATGATTGCATTGAATTAAAAGTTATCAAGAATTGTTCACTCTTTTCTAGTTAAATGTAAATGTATTCCATATTTGACTGATAGCGTTGATCAATCTGTGAGAAAAAAACTGGCCTACAAAGTAGTTATGAAAATCAGTATCACTGTAAAACAGAACGCTGGCCCAGAACAACGCCAACGGTTTATTGCACAAGGCACGGAGCAGCAAGACGCACGACTGCCTTCGGAGAATGCTTTAACTGAAAAAGACGTCATTGAAAAATCTGTTAACTATTGAGCATTAATTCTTAACCCTGATCTTCGGTAAGCGATTTCCCTAGAACTAACTAGAGACGGAGAATAAACACCATCGTGAATCATAGTGGCTAGCATCATCAGCCAATCTGTCTTGCAAATCTAAATTGCGAGCTCCATCTCTTTCTATACCGAGTAAAACATTGTTTCAAATCAAACTACTAGCGAATTAAAATTGAGGAGGAAATGATTAACTACAAATGCCATATTTACTATGATTCTCACCACTGATCTTGTAATGGCCATAAGCGTAACTATGGCTACCGCAATCTAATTGCCAGCGCTTACTTCCAAACGCCGAGAGTGCAATCCTCGTTCGGTTAATTGTGTAAATCGTACTTTCGCTCTTTTGAGATGTTGGTGTGAACCGTTGGTTTATGAGCTATTGTGATTTATAGTAGTGATATTTAAGTAACGGGCGGAGCAGGCCCGCGGAGCTTCGCCGAGGACGCTGGGCAGGTCAGTGGTATAATGTCCCGCTGCGGCGTTCGTGTGAATAAGCGTCTTTGAGCCCGCTTCGGTGTTATAAGGTGATGTCGCGTACCTGCCGCTTGCGGAATGTCAAACTTCATGCATGATTTGAACTTTAAAATCTAACCTGATTTCGTGTAAGGCTCTTCTTACTAGGTAGACACTCATTAAAGTGTTCATGTGGACTATCATTCTTCACGAAGCATTTTTTTCGCAACTTTAGCCTTCGTAGCATAAGAGCATGTAACAAATGACCCATCACTAGTTTGCTCATCCCTCATTAATTAATATACCTTTGGCTTTAAAAATAATCCCTCACTTAATATTGTAGCCTGTATAGCTTTCTGAGTGTAGATTTATACTCACTTTTAGGTCCTTTTATTCTTTGGCTCCAGACTACCTATCAGATCTACTCCCTCAAAAGGTCAAGCATCATACAACCCGCTTTTCGGAATCCCGCTGTTTATCTATACCACGTACAAACCTCAAATCCTTTGAAGAACGGGTATTTAGTTCTTATGCTCTCAAAGTATGGAACTGACTCCCGACTTCCGTCACGAAATCCCCTAAATAGACCACATTTAAAAAGAAATTAAAAACGCACCTAGTTACGACAGCATTTAGTAGGTCCCTGCGATTCATCCTTTATGTGCGTATGCGTGCACACACTGTTGCATGCTGCCACTAATCACACTAGCATGCTGACTCTGTTCATGTTGCCCCTAAACATGTTCTTCATGTTGTTTATCAAGCATGATATTACTCACTATTTGACCGTGTTCCCTTTGTAGCAAATGTAAAGCGCCTAGAAAGAGATTGAATTATCTGAGGGCGCTTTATCAAGTGTATTATCATTATTACTATTGTTTTTTCGTCTCCATCAGCTAGCTCATCCTTAAACTTACCTATTACCTCTTCGTAGGCTTTTATAACTTCAGAAACTTTATCATTTTGCCATATACAATGTTGCGTTTGGCAGTTACTTTGACCTAACTCCCTAGAAAAAAGCGTTCAAATCCTTGTAGCTGTTTTTACTAGTCAGTTGCATGAATAAAGGGTCAGTATCCGAATACGCGAGACTAACTGTATTACCATATCTCTTTTTCATAGGGTCATTGTAAAACCTTTGCACTAAGACTTGGATAAATCAAGAATTGTGAATCCAGCGTAAATATGTCTATTAAGCTTTGCAAATGCTTTCCTACTCTTTATAGCTATTAAATTTCTATAGAAAATGCTTGCATCAACCAATCTTAGGCTACTCTTTTTTCAGCTGATGCTTCGTCTTTAGCTGAATCTTTGTTGAACGACTCTATTTTTCCTTCCTCCACCGTTTTCTATCGTCTAGCCAAACAAAGCTTTGTTAAGCAACTTGAAGAAGCCCTTCTCGAAATCATTCTTAGACCTGTATCTAACCTTGCAGTTTTCAATGCATGGTTTTCTCTCTAATTGAATCTCTCTGATTGAACTCTAATATGCGAGTTCATATATATATATATATATACGATCTGCGAATCATATCCACGATCTAGACATAACTGAAGTTGCGATAATGAATTGCACATCTAGTCTTTTGAGTTCAGTCTAAAACACGCTTCCATGTCTGTTAACTGTCATTAGTAAAGGTCTTCGATATTTAGAACATCCTTCTTTAACAATCCTCCCGCTTGGAAGTAGTGGATAATCAGAGTAGTGATCATCCTTATACTTGTTGCAACTGATGTATACCATTGGGAAATATCCTTTAGGAGAATCTTCTCCCAAATTTAATATCCTATCCAATCTCTTGCTTATCCCTTTTCTAGATAAGAACTTGAATCCACCAGTAGATAGATATTGAAACATTTCCGATTCATAAAAATTGGTAGCATCAGAGTGTAATAGCCATGACTTTACCTTTTTTCGTCTTAATCGAGACAGTATTTTTTCATTATTAGCTTTAACATGTCTAGTTTAAACTTGGCACGTGCTTCTTTAGCGGCCTTCTCAACGAAAAAAATAGGATGGCTCAACATAGGTAGGTAATTCTAGAATTATCATAGTATACCTTAAACCAGCTATCCAAGTCATGTGAGGAGTTTTTAGAAAAAGAGCTGGGTCTGATCTATATTGCGATTACAACAAGTTCCTAAATGCTTGAAATACATCAGCTACTAACAGCGCATCTAAAGTTAAATATAAGTCATGATAATCACACAAATCTTCAATTCTTCAGCTTTTCTTGACGTAAGTGACACACTGTATTCTCTTCATATGACTCTCTTTCTTCTGCATTCATACATCTTGTATCAAATACACCATACTTCTCATATATATTAGTAAGTTCGTCCTTAATTTCTCACTCTCTTCTATGAAGCTAAGTAGAAGATTCTTAACACTATCAGCTCTCTAAATAGCTCTGTTGTTCTATGGTTTATTGCGGGTTTATAGTTTTACTGTTTTATAGGTTATATGGCATTATGGTTGAATGAGTTGATGTTGATGAGAGGAGGAGGCTGTGGGAACAAGACGGAGGGGAGAACGGCTGTGAGTTATAACGCTGCGAGCGTTGACGGAATGCACCAACGTTGAAGCCCCACTCGGCGTTTGCATTTCGTCGTTTGTGTACCCGACCGTGCGAGGTGTTAGAGTGCCAGCTTACAAACTCAAACTTTCTTATTTAACCTTCAGGATTAACGATGACGTAAGAATCTGAACACGGAACATGCTGATGAGAGGCAGACCCCTTGCGTATCCTTTGCTTCTGTCTCACAATGTTCGCGATGAGATTCTATAGCAGCAATTTAGTAAATCCTAATCAAAAACTTCTTAAAGAAATACTTTTTCTCCACTTTTTACAATTCCAGTCCTACACAAGGCATTGAAGGTAACGATTAAAGCGAAGTGAGATACAGTGCAATCTTCATTTTGGTAAAGTAGCAAGTCAACATGGTGCTTCGTCTCTTGCATAATTGTCGAGATAGACTATTAAAATAAATTTACTCATACACGTTAATGTCTATAAAAAATAGTTCTATTTATACCAAGTAGTTCAGCTAGCCTTGGAATATCTTTAACTCTAATGGATCCATCATTGCCATTCTCTACTGAGTAAAAACTTATTTAAAGCACGTTTCAAGTGAGAATAATTATCATCCGATACATTCTCAAAATCAGCTATATTCTCTTTATGGTTTTTACTCCGATCAAATGCTTTAAGAATGCATCACGAAGCAAATCGATTATCATTTTGATTCTTAATATTAATAGCAGCTTTCTTACTAGCTAGAGCTGTAAGTAACGGTAACCAGTTACTTCCAGAATGATAACACAATAGATAAAATTCTGCATATAATTTATTAATTGAATTACTTTACAATTAGAAGCCTTTTCATTCCCATCTTCAATCGTACGGTCTACTACAATAACATGTCTATAAATAGCTCCCTTAAAGTTAAAAAAACGATTTAGAATCGTTGGGAACTCACCAAAGTAATGTAATGTAATGTATCTCCGTCAGTAACTCCACAAAGTCATAAAGACCATGTGGGTGTTACGCAGGAGAGTTTTTTATAGCGCACTCACAGCCTAAGCGGCTTTCGGTACGCATTCGATAGCCAACAGACTTCGTCTCACGCAACAAAGAGAAAGTGGGAAGCATAGCAGACTTAGGAGAGCAGTTGAGGTAGTGAGTAGCATAGAAGTAGCAGTTCAGGACCGCTGAAAAAGATGTGCCATAGTCGGCAGTTGGAGAGTAGATGTCGTTGCGTAAGAATTGTGGAAGCGAGTTCCACAGTCTAGGACCTGCAGAGCTAAAGCTTCTGTCGCCAACTGTCTTTAAGCGGAGGAACGGGACAGCTAATTTATTGTCCACACAGGACCTGAGGGCGTGAACAGGCTGAAACTGATGCAGCAGTTCAGCTAGGTATGAAGGAGCGTGCATCAAATAATGTAATAACCCTATTACTTACAATAACAGTAAAGTCGATGAAAATAAAAACTCAACCCTTATATGCTCATTAATAATTGACTTGATAATTTGCACCAAATAGTGTCACCTTTATACTTTGGTTGTTAAATTATACAATGGTGCGTGTGCAACCATTATATTATAATTAATTTATATTCCCTTGCCAGCTACTCTACCTAAGAAACAACCAATACTCTCATCAACAGATGAAGTACTAGCAGCCTTTGAAGTGGATTTGTTAGAAATAAGATTCATTAGTTGAATTAAAAACTTATCTCTATCAGATTGAGACGCTGGATTTGCTGGTAAAATACCAGTTGCTTTTTTAACATCTTTCATCTTTGCAAAGTCATGATACTTCTCACTGACATGTCTCTTTGAAAGACTCGTGCCTGCTTTAGTATACAGTTAGAAACTATTTTCTGTACATCAAAATAAACATCGCTCTTCTGCTGCGGAATCTCGAATCCTTTACGTGTTTAGTGCAATAAAACGTCATCCCTCTGCTGCAACACGTGGAAATGCATTTGTTTTATAAAACGTGTATTTTACCGCATGGCCGCGGTTCTTCAAAATTAGGTGTAAACTGGTTGTTGAGCTGACGAAGCGCGAGTGGAGCCGCATTAAGAACTGGTTCAAGCCGGTTTGAGGTTCGCAGCCATGCGGTAAAATACTCGTCTTTTACAGTGCCCGCCTCAGCCGACCCGCAACGAATATTACGAATATTGGCGCCGCCTAAGCCTTCTAGCAACGGCTAGAGGTGAAGAATGCTCATGCCTTAACATATCAAATCCGTATCTATAATCTAAACAATTCTATTCGATGGCAGCAGGCGGTTATAGGCGTTCAACAGTGTCCATGACGTACACCATCGGCTTTCGTCGACTTTGAGCTCGAATCAGCTCCAATGCCCAAGACGCAACTGGAGTCGTAACTCCTTGCCTACCTCGTGGCACAGGCTTTTATACGGCCGCGGCCATGGAGTATCGCATAATCGCGAATGTTGGTTATCAGCCATAATCTGGTCGGTTCAGCTGGCGCCGCCGTTTCAACGCCAACAGAGCGCCACCCCAACGGCATCAACTGGGTGGTCATCACTGGGTGGCTGCGCAAGCGTATTGCGTCCGCAAAGCTGAAGACGTTAAGATAAAACTATATATATCGTTCTCGAATGACTGTTCTGAGGCGGTTCGCGGAAAATAAGCACGAACAGTTCGTCAAGAGATTTCAGCTGCACTTCAAGCGATAGCGCTCAACTGTAACGGTATACTCAGCGCTGTGAGAAGCACCATTTTAGTTCATAAAAACTTATGTAAAGTCGCTGGCTCAGCCCTTCCTGCTCTACCAGCGGACAGCTTTCGACTCAAATGATGCCTACACTGAAAAGGGCGGATCTCGCCGAGCTCGGCGGAGGGGAGGCGCGATTCATTGCTCTCGCGAGATATCGTCAGGTCGCTTCCTGCTCGGGTCGCCGGTTGACTGCTACGTTGCCTACGCGCGTAGTCTAGGCGGCAGAGCAGGTCAGTCTGTTGCTTGGAGCGCTTCAGGTACCCTAGACGGATGTTGCCGGGACGTAGGCAGGCAGCCACGCTAACCAATCGCCTTACAGCCAGCGCGACGCTTATCGTTGCCGCAGCTTCCGTCGATCACGGAAGACGAGGCGGCCTCAGTCTCGGCTGACTGGCTGGCTACGCGTTGACGAGACCGCCGGCGCAGCAGTGCTACCATCAATGCGCGTGCTATTGCCTGTGCCGACAGCGGCAGCGGTCGATCTGGCATTAGTAAGATGGTAGTTTGCTGGCAGTTGGTGCAGGTGGTTGTTGGTGCCCCTAAGTGGCGCTCTTTCTTAGTCACCGCTCTGGCGGTGGCACGGATGCGGTCGCGTTTGCTGACGTGACGAGCTTGGCCGCGAGCCCGCGCGAACCGTGCGAAAGCATTGCAGTAGCTTGAAGGAGCCACAGTTTAGAGGAATTAAACTACCGAAGCATGCCGATGTGAGAAGCCGGAAGTCTTCTCGTCGTTTTTGAGCTTGTAAAAGCAGCCGGCCGCGTCACGTGCTCACTTTTAAGTGTACGCTCTCAGCCCGCCTGGATAGTGATGCTCTCTCCCTATGACCTGTGACTTTTGTTGATGATGGCCTTTCCCCGGATATTGGCGGTTGACATGAGATGCCGCTAATGCTCGAATTAAGAAGGCCTGCCACTAGTGACCTGTCTCGAAGGTCATATCCCACTCTAAAAAGACTGCCAGTTCTCCAGACCCCACTGATCTCCTCTCGAGATGCATTTGCTGAAGGAACTTCTATGGCTCCCGGTTGATCAGCGGATACAGTGTGAAGTTGCTATGCTGACCCGCAAAGCCTGCCACGGCTTCGCTCCTTCATACCAAACTGAACCTCTGCACCGTTCAGCCTTCTCGTGCCCTCATGTCGTCCGTGGCCAATAAATTAGCTATTCAATTTCTCTTCTTAAAGACCACTGGTGACAACAGCTTTTGCTCTGCTGGTCTTATACTGAGGGACTCACTTCTACAGTCCTCGTGTAACGGCAATTACTCTGCTGCAACCGACTGTGGCACATCCTTTCCAGAAGTCCTGAGCTGCTGCTTTGATGCTGCTAACTTCCTGGACCGCCCTCCTAACTCAGACATGCCTCTTACTTTTCCTTTGTTGCGTGAGATGAAGTCTTTTGGCACACAGGATGCACATGCCGACAGCCGCTTTGGCTTTGAATGTGCTATAGAAAATTGTCATGCCTAATACCCACTTAGTTCTTATGGATTTGTTGAGTTACAGAGAGGCATTGCATTACATTATATCCCCATCGGCCTTCCAGCAGGTCGTTCTCTCTATCAATTGCTATTCAGCATGTATTGCTGACATTTAGCAGCAAACTTTCTCAAATTGAATTACAATAAAACCAGCATGCAACTTCTGAGCAAACCTAGTAGTACTCCGAATAGGAAAACCTAACTCTCAAAATCAGCTCGTCCAGCATATCCCCTCTTGCATCTTAGCACATAATGTCCTGTTCCCAAGTGACTTTTCACAGAGTGATCACATTTGCTGTGCAGTCAAGTCTGTTCTTTCAGCCACGAGCCATTTCAAACGTTAGGGCCAGCTTAGATAAGGAAATCCACATTCAACTTGATCCATACCATACTTTCGTGACGTCTTGACTGGTAATTCTGACTTAAGTTGTTTAGCTGTGCTTCCAGTCAACCTAAATCCTTTGCACTTCCTGTTTGTATGCTCCCAAAGCTTGAAACCCGCTCTCGCCTGACGTCACGACATCCTCTGCATTGGCCACATTTGAAGAAGCTGACAAGCCACCAGCTCCTCGCAGGAAGTTCCCTTTGTGTGCGTGCGTGTGTGCGTGCGTGCGTGTGCGTGTGTGTGTGTGTGTGTGTGTGTGTGTGTGTGTATATGTGTGCGTGCGTGCGTGCGTGTGTGTGCGTGTGCTGGGTGTGTGTGTGTGTGTGTGTGTGTGTGTGTGTGTGTGTGTGTGTGTGTGTGTGTGTGTGTGTGTGTGTGTGTGCGCGTGTGTGTGTGTGTGTGTATATGTTTGCGGGTGTGTGCGTGTGTGTGTGTGCTGGGTGTGCTGACACTGCATAGCTTGACTTCTGTAACTCTCAGCTTGCTGGTCTAACAGTGTGTGCAATCAGACAATAACAGTTGGTGCGTAACTCTGCTGCCAGGCTTGTCTGTCGTGAGCATCGATGGTGCTGTTTTACACCACTTCTTCTCAACCTGCTCTGGCTCCCCATCAAGCAGCATCTTGACTTTAAGGTTCTGTCACTCACTTTTAGGTCCTTTCATTCTCCGGCTGTAACCTACCTAGCAGAACTACTTTCCCACCAGTATAGGCATCGTACCACCTGCTTTTCTGACTCAAATCATACAGCTATATCTCGTATGAACCTCGAGGCCTTTGGAGACCGTGCCTTTAGTTCCTTTTAGCTCCCAAAGCCTGGAATTTCCAATTGGCATGACGACATCCCCAGACTTAAAAATATGTTGACATTGTAGTGCCACCTCTAACCATATTATGGCTTGCTGACATTGAGCATGCTACCACTAGTCATTCGATCGTGCTTCCTTTACAGCAAATGTGAAGTGCCTAGAAAGAGATCAAGTTCTGTGAGGGTGCTATACGAATATATTGTTTTCATCAGTGTAGTAATTGCATATATACAGCTATTTAAATGTGAACTCAAACACCGTAGGCGATCACCCTTTTGATAAATAGCTACTGCCGAATGGGAGCACATCGGCCCATATCCGGGCTGACTCCGGGTGGCCGACCTTCTACTTGGAGTGGACTGTGCTTGCTGTAGTTTCCCTGTGCTGGCCTACTTACTAACTCAGCTCTCTACAGCTGTTGCTTGCTTTACTCGTGCATTACGACAGCTCAAGAGTAGAGGTTAGCTGATGCAGCAGCCTGATTTGATGTAATAATAATAATAATAATAATGTACTTAATAAAGCGCCCCCAGAGAACTTAATCTCTTTCTAGGCGCTTTACATTTGCTGCAAAGGGAAATGCAATTGAATGGTAAGTAAAATCATGTTTGAAAAACAAACAAAATGAATAACATGGTTAGGGGTGACATGCACAGGACCCATTAAATACTGTCTTAAATTGGTGTTTTTAAGTTCCTTTTAAATGTGGTCAGGTCAGGGGATGTTCTGACACAGGTCGGGAGGGAATTCCAGGCTTTGGGAGCATACGAACTAAATGCACGGTCTCCAAAGGATTTAAAGTTTGTACGAGGTATTTCCAGACTGTTGGACTCCGAAAAGCAGGTGATACGATGCTTGGCCTGATGGGGTAGTATATCTGACAGATAGGCTGGAGCCATAGAATGAAGGGACCTAAAAGTGAGCGACAAAATCTTGAAGTCAATCCGTTGCTTGACTGGTACCCAGTGCAGGTCGGCGAGAAGTGGAGTAATGTGGCAACTGCGATGCTCACGACAGACAAGCCTAGCTGCAGAGTTTTGCACCAGCTGCAATCGCCTGATCGCACATGCTGGTGGGCCAGGAAGCAGTGAGTTGCAGAAGTCGAGACGGGATGTCACGAATGCATGGACCAACTTGGACGTGGTATCCTTATCTAAACGAGCCCGAATTTTAGCAATGTTATGAAGCTGGAAGTAGACAGATTTGACTGTGGAGCAGATATGGTCGGCTAACGAGAGGTCGCTTTGGAATATGACACCTAGATTTCGAGCTGATTCAACTGGAGATATGCTGGCAGAACCAGTTTTGAGAGTCAGCCTTTCCAACCTCTGAATCACACTGGGTTTGCCCATAACTAGTAAGTTAGTTTTGTATGTGGCAGAAGAGCCTTAGTAGCGGCTATCGCTCCCACTTGCAGTGAACACTAAAAAATTGCCAGCTGCACGACTCGAACTCGCGACCTGGGTCGTGATGTGCAAGTATCTTTCCCCTGGGCACGGACCCTTTGCCGAGTGCGACCCTGCCCTTGCCCAAGCTCGGCAATTCACGTTGCAGTACTGTCGGTAGCATGTCTGTGCTCGTTTTGCCTTGTAAACCGTGTTTGTTAACTAGTGCTTGGAGCATTGGTCAAAGGCTCGCCGGTCAACTTTAACTTCCCTGCGATTGCTTTCGTGGCTAACGAAATCTCAAAATCTGATTCCTGTTGCTAGCACGTGTTGTGTCTGACAAACGAGGCCACCCTTGGAATGCAATCGATGAAGTCCTCTCGAGTCGCGCACTCTTTTCAAAGCAATGAAGCAAGCTTACCCTTGTCGGCGACCAGCTAGCGATTGGTCTTCCATTCCTGCTTTCAGTTGGTCTTGGGTTGGTGGTCATCGCTAAGCACTTGAACCGTGCCTAGCTTTGCTGGGCACTTCGAGCCGAGTAGAATGCTACCTTATAATCCTGCCCTTAGTGATTCAAACAGGCGTTTATAAGTGTGCTACTTCGTTGGTGCTCTGAGCCGCTGGTCTGCAGCCACTCTATTGTCAAGTGTTCGATGCTTTGTGCCACCGGCCTAAGAATGCAGAATGACACGGCCGGTATCCACTTCGGCCCGAACTTCCGGTGGGAATTTGGGGCTGCCTTGGTCGTGAGTAGCAGCAGCCTGAGAGCAAACCCTGACAGTAGGTGCCACCACCGCCGCGCGTCTGTCTTTGCTAGCGGCTTGTCAGTGTCGTGGCGGTCGTCCACGGCCTGCGTAGATCCAATCGTCGCGTAGGCCCGATTGCACTAAGAAAAAGAAAGAGTCGCATAATGTACCGGCCGCTGCCCGTGTGTGTGTGTGTGTGTGTGTGTGTGTGTGTGTGTGTGTGTGTGTGTGTGTGTGTGTGTGTGTGTGTGTGTGTGTGTGTGTGTGTGTGTGTGTGTGTGTGTAACGAGAGGCAAGAAATGGCTAGCAGAGGCAACTTGCTTGGTCACTCTACTGAGAGTAAAGTTCAGCCGAAGTGTCTCTACGTCCCTTCCCTCCCGGTGCGGAAGCGTTTTCTTCCCTGTTCGAGGCGAGTCCTTGCCCTCTGCTGATCCTTGCCTGTTGCCGAGCGACGGTGCCCGATTGACTGCCTGCTTCAGACTCTGCGTCTGCCAAATAACTGCTTTTTGCCACGCTGCTTCGATCGTTGTTTTCGGTTCATCGCTTCCATCGGTACTGCCTCCTCTGGCTGCTGCCACTGCTTGCGTGCCACCTCTCGCTTTGCTGGACGATTGCAGCTGCTGCTGCTTCGCGAGGAACAGCGGCAACATGGATGCAACTTCGATGGTTATCGGCGTTCTGATCTCGCTCGTCGTGTGCACGATCCTCGTGCTCGCTGTGAAGGTCAGCTTCAGAGAGCGAGAGTACGATGAGGTCTTTGGACGACAAGAGCCTGCAGCCGTGTCGTCAGCTGGGAAAAAGGCGATCAAGAAGAAGAAGGCAAAGTCAAAAGGGGGTGAGTGCATGAGAGCCACTTCTAGCCTCCCGAGGCTGGCTACCACTGGAGTTGCTGCACACCTTTCTGCGTGTGCATTTGCTTGTATGTGCATTTGTAAGAAGCGGGTATGCATGCGTGAGGGAGCACGTGTGGGTGTGTGCGTATGCACACGTGTGTGTGTGTGTGTGTGTGTGTGTGTGTGTGTGTGTGTGTGTGTGTGTGTGTGTGTGTGTGTGTGTGTGTGTGTGTGTCCTCACGTGATCGTGCGCGCTCATGCATGTGCATGCACCTGTGAGTGAGTGTGACGTGTGCGCATGTGGGGCATGTCATTGTGAGTGCATGCGGGGTGGCATGCATGTGGTCACATTCCGAGTGGTGCGTCCGTGCATGTCCTGTTGCTCTTTGCATAGTTTCTGCGAGTTTCTGCCGTCTTGCTTGCCTCTGCCAGGTTCGAGCAGTTGATTGCTTGCTAAGCAGTGCCGCTAGCTTCGGCTGAACTTCGTGTGCGTCTGCTTGACATCTTGTGTTGCCTTAGCAAGACATGGCCAAGGCCTTTTTTGCGTTGGCCCAGAAGGAATGCCTCAAGCCACTCTCACTCTGCCTGCTGCAGGCATTTCGGCGATTGCCTGCTGCAGGACTGTACCAAGAGTGGGTCGTGATGAGCAAGCACCCCACCGCTAGGCTAAGACTGGTCTTTTCTAGCTGGCTAGCTGGCTGGCTGGCTGGCTGGCGGGTCAAAGATGATCTATCTCTGTGAGAACTAACGTGTGCAGCCTTATAGCTGCGATTGGGCGATTGGCCGGCGGCCTCTTGTGCTTATGACCAAATACCTGTTTCCCTCTGTTCGCCTTTGTTGAGCCACTGTGCGATGAGCAACCCTCTGGTTGGCTTGCAGCAAAAGTAGAAGCATTAGCACTTGGTGGGGGGGTGAGGGGCAGAGTAGATGAGGGCATCTTCGTGCCTGACCCGTGCCTCCGTGCAGGCACTTTCGTGCCTGCTCTCGAATGTGTTTACTGGCTCCCTGCTTGCTTGCCACTGGGAGTAGAGCCTCGGCCTGTTCTTTTTTTGAGTGATTTCTGTTATTGATATGACGGCCGAGTGACGGTAAGATGACAAAATTGGCGTTTTGAGTAGCGTCAAACTCGGAAAGACCCGTAGGCCTGCAGCATTGCTCACCCTAAAGCAGTGTTGCTTTACACTCCCGAGTGAGAATCCGACGGGTTTTTCACAGGGCCAGTATACTTAATGGAGACTCCGGTAGAGCTAGCAAAGGAGTTGTATTTCATGGCCTGCCATGTACGCATAGGCCTGAAGTGCTGGAGCCTTAAGAGCTGTCTGCCATGTTGCTAGCGGCCAGTCCTAATGTTACGGCTTCTGGAAGGTTGTAGTAGAAAGGGGAGGTTTGAGATCGGGTGGAGCAAGCTGAGTTGCAAGCCAAGTTACTGCCCTCTCGATATGGCCGAGTTGCAAGGCGACTAACCTAACGAAGACCTTAGGTGCGAGCGGCCTCGACTTCACAAGCATGCGTCCTCAACCTGTAAGAGCTCGGAATGCGTGTATATACCCAAATTTAAAGAAGCTCTATTCCTAGCTCTATTGCCCGAGTACAGCCAACCACGACAGTGGCAGGCAAGTCAGGGGAAATGGGGTGATTGAGCCACAAAAACATCCGGTGAGAGCAAGCAAAAGATACAGAGGGAGAGGGAGGAGCAAGCAAAAGAGAGAGGGAAAAGGGAGAGAGAGAGAGAGAGAGAGGGAGGGAGGGAGACTAGTGAACTTACAAGTCTCTAAGCAGGTAGTGAGAGTCGGCAGCTACGCTGCTTCATTCTGTTCTTATTGATGTTCTTCTATTTACTGCATCCGGGTTTGTGCTTAAACAGAATAGCAAGCCAGTAGACACCAGTTCTCACCGACCTGTACTGGCTGCCCATCAAGTAGTGTAGTGAATTCAAGGTCTTTTTACTCACTTTGTATTCACTTCATTTTCTTGCTCAGCCCTACCAATCCAAAATCATTTCTCATCAGGCCTGGCATCGTCGACCACTACATTTGTGACTGAAGTCGAGTTTAGCTGTGCCTTTAACCTTAAATCCAATGGAGACTATGCCTTCAGTTCGTATGTCCTCAGAGCCTGCACTCACTCGAGGCGGATGTTACGTTAGCTAATGACTTAACGTTATTTAAAAATAAGCTAACAGCCACCATATTTCTTACATTATTTGCTCCACCCCTGTGTGAATTTTTCTTATATGCTCATGCATATAAGAAATGCATGACCACGTCACCAACCAACTTAACCAAGTGGCGTTCTTTCTTTGAGAGCTTGTGTTAGGTGCTTAGAAAAAAGGTTGGGTTCTCTTAGGCCCCCATCCCGGACAAATGTCTTAAATGTTATTATTTAATTATTATTATGATTAGATAATAATAAAAATTAGTGTTGTTATTACCTTTAATAGTAATAAAAAATAATAGGACCATAATGGTTAGCCCTGGCAGGTGGCACATGGTCGTACCTATTTAGGCCTTTGGAAATTATGGTTTCTGCTGTTAAGTCTCACAATTATTTGCCCGGGTGAGTCTATGTTTCATTGGCCACACCTTCATCGAAGCAGTGGCTTCTTTCCGGGAGTCTGGCTAGCAGGGACGGGGCCGGACTAGTGCGACTTCTCTTGCATCGCCCCCCCCCCGGGCGAGCACAATCTATATATTCCGGGGATCAAATTTCAATGGGCGCCTATCCTTGCCAGCAGTGGACTGATATCATGCTCTGGCTCTGGCTAAAGTGAGTCAACAAGTCGTGCTCCGACAGCAGACGACCTTTTAGTTCTGCTGGGCTTGTTTTGGCTGGGCAGGAAGTGCTGGTGCCGACCTAAGCTTGCAGACTCTGCTGCCGAGCCGACAGCACCCGGCTGCTACACCACCCCTCCCCCTTACCCCCTTACCCCCTGCCCCCCCCCCCCCCGTCATTTAGTTGCCGTGTTGTCGCTGTCATATGGGTAGTCTGCCGCACGGTTGCTCGTACCTCTCAAAAAGAAAACCTCGCCTGATCGGCAGCTGCTGCTTGGTAGGCTTTTCTCTTGGTAGTGGGGTTGTTACGTGTGATGGGGTGAGGACGCATGAGTCGTCCACGTCCTAGTACTCTTTGCCTTCTGCTTACGTTTACCTGCCGCTGCAGAGCTGCCATTGTTGATGCTGTATACATTAGTGATTCCCTGAGCTGCTTGTTGTGTGGCTACTGATCCAATCGAAGCCATTTTTCAAAGTGTTACTGTACTCCTGAAGCCTGGAACTCACTACCGATTGGCATCACATAAATAAATAATTAAATAAACAAATCATTCGTATAGCGCCCTATAGAGTTCTCTTCACATACGCCACTGGGCTCGAGCCTGCAACCTCGGCCATCAAATACATTCACCTTGACCTTGGTCGGGCGAGAACCTTTTAACCACTAGGCCAAGCCAGTGCAGCTCATCACCTCATTGGACAAGATTCAAAAATGCTAACCGGGTGCATGTTACCTCTAACCATGTTATGCTTGTTTTGTCATTGAGCATGCTACCACAAAACATTCGATCATGCTTCCTTTGCAGCAAATGTAAAATGCGTAGAACGAAATTGACTTGTTTATGCGTGCTATAGCAAATTTAATAGTATTATTATTATTATTTAAAAGAAGCTGCAAACCCACCTGTTCACGCAGCCTTTGCTCTGCCCACGTACATTTTCTTTGTGTGCCTCTGTAATATGTATTTGAACATGTTGTGCTTTATTTCAATAATTATTGCTATAATCATTAAACTATGGCACTGGACTGGCTTACTTATTCGCTTTCACATTTCACTCAAATCCAACATCTGAGTGTGGACCTGTGCGGAATGGCATGCAGGGAATGTGACAGTGCTTGCAGTAATAAATTCTGCTGTCTATCTGCCTGCCTGCCGTCAGTGCTGTTTGGTTGTGTCGATTGCAAGGCCTATTGCAGGGTACGTTAACACGAATGTCACACAGCTCACTGCCGAGGTCTCCTGCCGCTTTGCTTTGCATTGTGTGCTTGCTGCTCCTTTTTTAAGGCGTCTCTTCGGATGCCACAACTGACGAAGAAGGAAAAGGTGCTAACGGCCGAGACCGTGACACAGGCGACAGCATGCAAGCATCCTCTGACGACCGACGCCCGCATGTAGAATACGACCCTGACCCTGTCGTAATCGACGAGCCGATGCCAGCAAACAAGGTGAGCACTGCTGTCCATCCCCCCACGCTCGTCCGTGGTCGCCGGCTGCTGCTTGCCACCAGCCGACCATTGCTCCAAGCACTGCTGACATTAAGTGGGGTGGCCAGGGTCTGTTGTTAGGCAGCGGTAGGGAGTTTTCGTGCTAATGATCTTAAGCAGCTAACGTCGGTCGTGCATGCCCAAGAACAGCATGCCACACGCATGCTGAGACTCGTTCGCAATGGCCATTGGTCAGCAGATCTGGAGATGGCATAATCCGTTACGTCAGGCACTATATGAAGGCAGCTCCCAGTTGATTAGATAACCAGGTGCTGTTTAAGAGATTTTTGGTAGGAATGCTTTTTCAGCAAATAATGCAAGTGCTTTTCACTTAGGTTTCGATCCTTAGACTTGAGAGGAATCTTGTCACTTGCTAAAAAGTTGTTCCTAAGAGGTGGTTACCACCACTTTCTTTGAATCACATGCCCATCTTGCAGTAAAGCCATGCTATTGGGTAATCTTCTCCCATGAAGGGCATTTAAAATCCACTGCCCTCTCTCTCTCTCTCTCTCTCTCTCTCTCTCTCTCTCTCTCTCTCTCTCTCTCTCTCTATATATATATATATATATATATATATATATATAGATAGATATATATATATATATATATATATATATATATATATATATATATATATATATATATATAGATAGATAGAGAGAGAGAGAGAGAGAGAGAGAGAGAGAGAGAGAGAGAGAGAGAGAGACAGAGAGAGACAGAGAGAGAGAGAGACAGAGATGGAGTATATATATATATATATATATATATATATATATATATATATATATATATATATATATATATATATGCTTACTCCATCTCTCTTTCTCTTACTCTCTGTCTCTATCTCCATCACTGTCTCTCTCTTGTGTCTCGAAATCTCTGCCTGTATGTCTTTGTCTCTCTCTCTCTCTCTCTCTCTCTCTCTCTCTCTCTCTCTCTCTCTCTCTCTCTCTCTCTCTCTCTCTCTCTCTCTGCCTCATGCTGTTTATCAAGGATGCCTTCACGTTTTAGGCAAAGCCTGAACACATTCCAAAGAAGTCGATTCTGCGAAATCGCACTGACTCGACAAAAGATTCCGAAGTTCCTGTGGAGAGTGAGAAATCACAGCGTAGCTCCTTTAGCCGCATTCCTAAGGATGAGGTCGAGCTGAAGCATCACCCTGAATTGAAGAGCCGCCATTCGGCCAAGGCAGCTGTAAGTGCCATCTCAAGGCTTAATGATTTGGCTTGTCTTTTTCCAAACTTTGGCTGCTGCTTGATTTGGATGCTCTCGTAGATGGGTTTACCGGCATATGTCCACGCGCTGTGTGTGTGTGTGTGTGTTCGTGTGTGCGACAGTCAGTCGATGAAATTAGCGCATTCAGTTTGTGAATTACTTAAAGACCAAGAGATTAGCAAACTGAAAGTCTTTTCTATCGTGCTTTGCTTACGCGGGCTTTGCTTACGGCCTGCCGGCTGTGTACTATGGGCACATTAGGTGATCGTGTCTGTGACATCGCTTTGGCTGTCTCTTTGCTTCGAATGCCGTGCAGCATCCAGCCACCTACCGGACCTCGGTATGTTCAGGGAGTCGGCAGTAGAGTGTCTGAGCTCGTGATAGCTTTGCATCCATCCAGGAATTGCATGCCTGTTGTTGGTCGTCGATGCTTTGGTTAAAGCACATTAGGTGAGGGCGGTCGCTTTTCACGACCTCGGGGTCCCGAGGTTGTGGGTTCGAATCCTGCGGTGGGCGATCCTATATTGCCACTGCAAGCGGTGGTGATAGCCTTTAAGGCTCATTTGCCTCCTGCCGCTATGCAAAAAAGAGGCTGCTAAATCAGCTAGTATCGCATAGTATCAGCTAGTATAGTATATATATATAATCAGATAGTAATCACGCAATGTGCAGCTGCTTGTGGCGTATTTTTGTCATTGACTTATTGCTTGCATCGCCCCGATTGTTTTCCAGCAGTCGGTGTCCGGCAACGAGCGAAAAGCATCGAGCTCGAGCACTTCGTCCTCCGAAGCCCTCGCTTCGGATGAAGTGCTCGAGATTGCCCAGCGAGCTGTCACCTACGAGGCGCCACCACCGCAACAGCTGCAGCAGCTACCGCAGGACGTGGGCAGCGCTCCGGCTAGCGCTGCAGCTGCCATCGAATCAAAGCCTCCGGGGCTAGCTGCCGCCGAAACGACCAAGAAGATCAAAGCCAAGGCGACGACTGCCGCAGCCTCGAGGCAGCCCACGGCCACTGCTCCGCGAGTGGAAGGTGTGTCGCCTGTGCCGTGGCGATCGATCGATCGATCAAGCTACGGGCTGCTGCACACAGTCGTGACTGCAGCGTGGTCGAGCTTGACCGGGTGCTGAGCTTTTTCTCCTCCTGCTGCTGCTTCTGCTGCTGCTCACGGTGGATCGAGAGAGAGACAGAGAGCCTGCTTTCCGGTGGGATACGCTCTGCCACCGAAAGTGGGGGCAGTGGTTGGGCTCACCTACAATGTCGCTGGCATAGGGCGTGCTGCTATACTCGGCTCGAAAAGTCTTTGCCGTATGGATTAAGCTGAATTGACTTTAAATTCGTTCGGATGATATGAGGGTTTTCTTCCTCGTCTGGCATACTCTAGTTATGCTTTTATACTTATCCGGAGAGGCAGTGTAATTGAACTTGCACGACTAACAATAACTTGAGTAAAGTACTTTAACAAATTCTGGTTTGGTGCTGATGCATTGGTGCAGCTAGCAGTCGCCTGATGTGAACCCCCCCTCCCCAAAGCCTCTGGGTCTTATAGCCCGGCAGTTTGGTGCTTGCTCTTCACTATCCTGATCGTAGGTTTGAGTCCTGCAGTGTGTGATCCTTAATGATGTCCCTCACTGCAAGCGGTGGTGATAGCTGGTAAGGCTCTTCTGGCGCTATACAAATGAGGCTGTTAGAACAGATATTACTAATTTGGAGCATTGGTGACACGTGGCTAAGGCAGGTGTTCAGCCCACACTAGTAACAAACCTTTTCAGTAAAATTCAGACTCCGTGGAATGTGCTACAGCAGAAGGGACAAGGAAGAAGCTGGTAGCCTCTATGACTGGCCGTTTAAGGGAAGTCGTAAAGAATCGTGATAGGACGTGAAAATAAACATTTGTACAGGCTGCTTGTAACTTCTTTGTATGCTGGCCATTGCAGGAAAATCTCTTTATTACCCGAACGAATTGACAGCTTAAACAGTGGCGGCCACACTGTGAGTGTGGATGTTTTTGATGCCGAGTGTAATCCTCGATTGGTTTCGTCACTTGTGATTGGTGCTCGTGTTGGCCTTGGATGAGCGAGGGAGGCCTCGCCAGGCCTGGCTGCTTTGCACAGCCTCTCCCCCCCCCCGAGTGCCTGGGCCGGTGATTTCTCTGCCTCGTGTAGAGGAAGAGAAAAGTAGAGGAAAATGAATCAATGAAAATGCATCAATCATCAATGAAAATGCATCAATACATGGGGCCAGAGGAGAGGTGCTGTGCTGTGCCCTGGGAAGCCTTACGAAGCCGCTCCGGCTGCGACTTTACGACTGCCGCCAGGCAGCGCTCGGTGCCCGTACGATCTCCTGCATCTTTTGTGAAGCGAGTGGCATTTGAAGCATCCGAAGCACGGTTGTCCTTTAGGACTGTAGGACGTGCTTGCTCCGTGAGGGTCTCTGTGTGCTAAGCAAGTGCTTCTGCCTTCAGAGCTGTGGAGCAAATGGGCATCGGGCCGAGCGTCGATCGCTCGTGGCTTCCGTGAGCTTCAGCTTTTCTGAAATTTATGCTCGCATAGCTTGTCCCTCTCCATCGTATTGCAGCTGCGTGCCACGCACATTCGAGTAAGAGGCTGTGCTTACCTTGTTAGCCTGCTTTCTCCCCATGCTGCATTTTGGTAGGTCGAGACTTGCTTACTGGTATGACTCTTCTTGCCTCTGGTTTAGGAGATCTGGGGTTTAACTCTCGATGATTAGATAACACAGTCGTCATTCTTTCTTGTGTCGTGACATCCATTTGGTGTCTTCTGCTCTTAGTAAACGTTTCAGCTGCTTAGCTTCATTTTTTAAATAAAGAGCGAAAGAGAATCGTAGAAATAGATAAAGGGAGAGTGATAGAGATGGTGCGCGAACACACACACACACACACACGAGAGCTCACTGCCGTGGATTTGCTACGCTGAGTCACAACAGACAATGCTGTGTCATCTTACTAATGGAAGTGTGTCATCTTGCCATGTGACGGAAGGACGGGCGAGCTTTCTCACTTTAATTGGTATATATATTGTGTATGTGTGTGTGTGTGTGTGTGTGTGTGTGTGTGTGTGTGTGCGCGCGTGTGTGTGCGCGTGTTTGTATATATATTTATTTATATATGCAATCAAACAAATCAAAATCAAAAATGGAAGGCAAGGGGAAACAAGTAGGTTGGAGAAATGGCAATAGACAGTTAGCAAGACAGCGAGAGCAGGTGTAGTATTATTAAGATTTCGGCATCACACGTTCAGCTGCTGACGTGAAATTAGTTTGTATTGCAATCCCTTGCTTGGTGTCCTCCTGTTTTTCTGGTTATTGGATCAGTGTCTACCCCTGAAATGTTTTCATGCCCACCAACTTACTTTCTACTGGTGGCAGATGTGCATTCGATCGCGGCTGCAGTGCAGAAGGCCAGCCTCAGCAAGGCCGACGTGCAGGTGCTTATCGATGCTCTGCTCGGCAAGGACGAGTCGTCGAGTCCCTCGTGGACCACGGTACGTGGCCCACTGCAATCTTTACTCTCTCGCTCTCTCTCTCTCCCTTCCTCTCTCTCTCTCTCTCTCTCTCTCTCTCTCTCTCTCTCTCTCTCTCTCTCTCTCTCTCTCTCTCTCTCTCTCCCTTCCTCTCTCTCTCTCTCTTCCTACCTACCTATCTATCTCTTTCTCTCTTTGATCCTGGCGACTTTGATCCGACGACGTAGTCACCTGCCAGCGCTCTGCTGTGCAGGGAAAGATGTATGAGCTGATGCTGTGGCGTCAGCTCATACTACCTTGTTTTCGGAGTCTACATTGCTGTGTAGAACTGGCCTATGCAACATTGGGTCACTATGTCATGCCATGACAAATCCGATTTTAAGGCTAAAACAAGATCCAAGATACATGCATGGTTACGTGAAACATGCTTGCCCCCTCTTATCAGTATAGAAATGATTATTATGCCATCCTTCTACACTCTGCAATGGAAGGCATTAGTTCAGTAACCGGAAAAGACGTATAATTGGATTGGACTAGCCTTTCCCTAAGAGGTTCGCATTAAAATAGAAGTGGTAGTGAGGCTCTTGTGGAAGCTGTACCACCGGCACAGTACGTTTGTGATGCCTTCATATTTAATTGAAGCTATTGTCGAATTATTGCACAGGCCACCGGCTCGCATCACATATTGTGCGCTTTTTTTTTTACCTTGCCGTGATCAAGCTAGTCGACTCTCAGTGCGTTAAATAGTAAGAATGGAATTGTGTGTGCACTGCCGTAAAAGATATGTGATAATTCCAAGTTAGGCTCACTGATAAGCCACTTCTGCAAAGATCTGTAGTGTGGATTCTACATTGTACTGTGTGTGCAGAGACAAGTGTGCCGTGTGATTGCCTCACAAACGGCATGCCCCTGCCAAGCCGAACTGCTCGCTTCAATTACTTGTTTACAAAATCATGTCATTACCAGAGAATGTCGTGCAATAAGTTTTCACTCTTATCTGATGTGGAAAATCAAGTTTAATCCTACACCACTAATGGTTGGGCGTGCAATTTTATTTTAAGAAGCCTTGCACAGATGACTAATTGCCATGGGAACATGCACGGAGGCCTTAGTGGCTGTGCATGCCTCTCCTGCAAGTGTTGCTCATGCTTGATCCCAAGCTATGCCAATTGTCTGATCTGTTGACGACTTGAGAAAGGAGGCTATCTTAGTGCTAGGAATGGAAGCATTTTGCAAAGAGAATGCATGCTGCTGTTTGCATGGGCATCTCTTCTGGTTATTGGCTAAAACTCCCAGCTGTATGCTCATTGGGTACTTACACAGTGATCTTTCGATCGGCAGAGTAGCTGTTCCCGAGGTTCACTAACACTTGCTGAGTAGCAAAGAGGGACGACCTGTACAACAATAGTATCAATTATTGCAATGGCAACCGTAACACGTTTGTCTTGTGACCTGAGAGAACTGAAACTCATTGTATGCACCTAACTATGCTACTGGGCAGGAAGTCTGTATGTTAATTAATGATGACAGCTCGGCCAGCACTGGAGCTGATGCTGTACAACAGGTCAGAGTATGTCAGCCTTTGGTGAGTTCCGGGCTTCGGATGCATTGGCGTTGAATGCACCCAGTCTCCAAAGGAGTCGAGGTTGGTAGGTCATTTAACTGTTCGAGTGCAACAATCGGGAACCGGGGGTGTGTGTCGAGGAGAGAGCAAGTTAAATTACTTTGGCTTGAGTCTGAGCATGCAACCGGTGGTAAGCCGGTAAGCCTGAGTGATCGGGAAGCTTCATTAGGAACTATTTCCTGTAGACAGGCCAGAGGAAAAGAGCTGAGGGACATTAAAATGTTTGACGTAACCTTGAAGTTGATACACTGCTTGGTAGGAAGCCAGTACCGGTCGGTAAAATGCTGAGCGCTGTCACTTGTCAAATCGCCGAGGTTGTCACGTGTCAGTGGCCACGGTTGTGGGAGGCAGTGCCTGTAACTGAAGAGCTGTGCATCAGCTGTCTACTCGCTCAAGCGAGGGGGCCCACCGAGAGACAAGGTGCGATGCCTGGTGGGCGGCATCGCACTGCAGCACGCCTTGCTCCTCGGCACACAACCCCGCGGTTCTCGATTGTTGCACTCGAGTGCTTGACGAGCTTTGCTTTCTCGCGGTTGTGCATGCAGCGAAGCCTAAGAAAGGAGTGGTGCATTGTAGAAATCCCAGAAAGGCGACCCGGTGGCTCAGCTAACGAAGCAGCTTGAAGACAAAGATCGCCAGCTTCAGGAAGGTGCGCGCGCGAAGCGAAGGGCGGGCAGCGGCCACACTTTTACTCGAGTCTTGCTGCTAGAGGCTATCCTCCAGCTCGGCAGTCCTTGATGTTTTGACTGACTGGCGCCGCTCCGCGGTTTCCTGCCCACCATCTCCAGCATGTGCGATCAGGCGATTGCAGCTGGTGCAAAACTCTGCAGCTAGGCTTGTCTGTCGTGAGCGTCGCAGTTGCCACATTACTCCACTTCTCGCCGACCTGCACTGGTTACCAGTCAAGCAACGGATTGACTTCAAGGTTTTGTCGCTCACTTTTAGGTCTCTTCATTCTATGGCTCCAGCCTATCTTTCAGATATACTACCCCATCAGGCAAAGCATCGTACCACTCGCTTTTCGGAATCCAACAGTCTAGAAATACCTCGTACAAACCTTAAATCCTTTGGAGACCGTGCATTTAGCTCGTATGCTCCCACAGCTTGGAACTCCCTCCCGACCTGCATCAGAACATCCCCTGACCTGACCACATTTAAAAGAAGCTTAAAAACATACCTATTTAGGACAGCATTTAGTGGGTCCTTGTGATTCGTCCTCGATGTGCTTATGCGTGCTGACACTGTTCATGCTGCCACTAACCACATTTGCATGCTGACCCAGTGCATGTAACCCCTAACCATGTTATTCATTTCGTTTGTTTTTCAAGCATGATTTTACTTACTATTCTATTGTGTATCACTTTGCAGCAAATGTAAAGCGCCTAGAAAGAGATTAAGTTCTCTGAGGGCGCTTTATCAAGTGCAATATTATTATTATTATTATTCTGTTTGGCAGCTGCTTTGACGAAGTGGCTGGCCTGACACTGCAGCAGTTTTTGTCCTGGTCTCTGCTAGCCAGGAGGTCATTTTGTTCGACGTCGGTCCACTAGCCAGCGGATAGATCATGCTGGAGCCAGCCACTACTCATACTTTTCTCTCTCTCTCTCTCTCTCTCTCTCTCTCACCCACGGGTCTGCTAGCTGCAAAACATTCTGCCACGACTAGGTGACGAGCTGCCGTCGTATTTCTCTGCTCTCAGCACACTAGGAAAGGGAAGACTAGACCGATCGAAGGGCCGATTCGACACGCATCAATCTAGAGGCAATCTAAAGGCCTTGGCAGCTTTCACGCCACTTGCCACTGCAAGGAAGCGGTGCCTTTGCAGGGCGTGAGGCTCCCCCCCCCCCTCCGACCAAGCAAAGTGAAATATGTGCACACTACTGATGGGGTATGACTGTATGGCATTTTTTAGCATTCGACCTTGGTGAATTTGATCAATGCGCTACGAAGGCCTGTAGCCAAACTTTACCATTACAGAGGTCGTCTGAGTATGCCGAACTATAAGCTGTCTGCTGTGTTGCTGTATGCCGAAAATGAACTTCGCCTGTCATGGTGACAACCTCTCGGTTAATAATAATAATAATGCACTTGATACAGCGCCCTCAGAGAACTCAATCTCTTTCTAGGCGGTTACTGATCTAGCCGGTAATGGTGAGCCGTGATGGCATGCTAGGTAAAGCTATCGCTTTTCGTGACCTCGGTCCCGAGGTCGCAGGTTTGAATCTTGCGGTGGACGATCTTTTTTATATTGCCGCTGCAATCGATGCCGGTAGCCTTGAAGACTCTTTCTTCTGCCACTATGCAAAAAGAGGCTGTTAACCGTTCTTGGGATGTGCATGCCTAAGGGAGGGAGGCTCTGGCTAGGAGTGTCTGCTGCGCAGCGTCTCTGCGGACGTCTGCTTCAAAGCCGCCACGAAAGAAGCAAATGCTGATGCAAAAAGGTATCTGGACGACAAAAACATGCTCTCTCAGCAGTGGGATAAGTAGCACGTCAATCGTGAAGCAAATTGTGGCTAGCAAAAAACCTAGCACCTAGCAGCCTACAAAGCTTTGCATGGTGGGCTAGGCTTAGTGCCTCACTCGGCACGAATAGGAATTCATAAGGACGCAATGGCAGACAGCTCTTGGGGGGCGCGCGGCTCCCCTACTTTCTAAGGCACGCACTCAGGTTTCGCAGCAGATTCGCTTTCTGGTCGCCGACCGATGCAGGCGAGATGGATGCAGCTTGGCGCCGAGTTTTCTGATGTGAACATGCACATTCGTTAACAATACATGAGGATTCGGCCTGTGCATGAAGTGGAAATTTAAAGTCAATCATTGAAAACCTCTTGTTGAACGTAGAGGAAAAAATGTGGTCTTTTAAAAGTTTAGTCTTTTAAAAGTTTAGTACTAAAAAAATACCAGCTGATTTAATGCATGCTCTCTTGACATATTAGGGTAGGATGCTCGCCAAAATATCATGACAAGCTCGTGGCACTTTCGGCTGAGGCTTCCTAGCTAGCGTGGTAGGAACTGCACGTAGGTGGGCCGGCCCACCTGCTTGCTATAGGGCTCGACCGTCACACGCGGCAGAGTCGATACGGTCCCTGCGGCCGTGGCGCAGAGTGGAACACTTGAACATGCACTGCTGCAGACGCCGGAGTCCTGGGGCCGGCAAGAGAGCGCAGCAATGCTGCCACTCTATGCCACACGCATCGCTCGTGTCCTCGCTAATTCTATAGGATGCTTATGCTTGCATGCAATTTATTCGCTCGTGTGCATTTTGAATTGGCCTCAGTAGATCGCTGCACGCGAAATGCTTTCATTTCGCCGCGTCGAAAGGCAGCAGCAGCGGCGGCTGCAGCTGCGGACCTGCTTGGTACACCGGCCGGCGCTGAGCTGCTGGCACTGATCCATCTTTGCTTACAGAGCGCCAGCAGGCTGCCGCCGCCGCTGCGCAGCTGTCGCGGCAGGGCAAGGAGCTGCAGGAGGAGCGAGCCAGGCGAGCGCAGGGCGAGCGGCAGGCGAGCGAGCGCACAGCATCGCTCGGCGCCGAGCTCGCCGCTCTGCGGCAGCGCATGCAGCAGTCGCACGAGCAGCACGTGACCGATGTGGCCAAGCTCAGGCAGCAGAGCGCCGACGCTCAGGAGGCAGCCGTCAGCCGACTGTCGCAGGTGCGTGCGCAAGCGCTGCAGCCTCAGCTCCTGCTCCCGCCGGAGCTGCACTCCCTCCAGATCATCAGCATGCAGCTGCCGTCACACGCTTGGACCTGGTGCCGGCCTGCTGTCCGGTGCCCTGCCTTTGCCCTCTGCCCTTCGCCTCCAACCTTCGGAGCAAAGAAGCCCTGCGTCTGCCACCAGCTGTCAATCGCATCGCTGCTGCTAGCCGAAAGCTGACACAGTTTGTATGAACTGACTTGACCGCGGCTGACTCATAACTACAGGAACAAGTAGAAGGCGACGGGGGTGTTTTTCCAAAGTCAATGCTCGTGCATCCGGGCGTCCGGCTGTTGCAGCGGGTGCACTGGGCTCGCCAGCCAGTTGCTAACCAGTTGCTAGCCACTTGCTAGCAAACCACATGGGGCCAGCCAGTTGCTGGCAAGCTGCATGCAGCCGAGCAGGCCAAATTCAGCCCGAGTCATTGTCACTTTATGGCTTGCAGCTCGGTGTCTCTTCCCTGCGAAGTTCCTGACCCAATAGGGTGTGTATGCACTCACGTGCGCCCGCCACGCAATGGGCTTGCACGAGCATGCTCAAACTTGTGCTCTGGGCATGCTCAGCGAGGACCGTTAGTAACTGGGCAGCCAATGGTAAACAAACATGGATGGGACATCATCAGAGGAGTTAGACATGATTTGCAGGGCCTGTAGACTGACGACGCTGCTTCGAGAAACCGTGCGTCCAATAATTGGGATTACATCTGCAAACTTTGCTGAGTTTAACGGAATCTCACCAAAAGTGCCACCAGAAGGTGGGATTTTACGGCTAATTAATTTACAACCTTGTCGATACGTTTGTGTTTGAGTTTACATAAGCACTACGGTGCAAAAAGTGTCGGCGAGGTCGCCTAAAATGGCCACCGGATCCTGCAGGCTCCAAATGTGATAATAAAAAGGTTAACTGCAGCATGCTATGCTCACATGCGGTATATAAAATAAAGCCGGGTAAGATGTAAGCAAGTTTCAGTACAAGTTGATTATTTTTTGCACTAAAATGAAGTTGCATCACCACAATTAGCTATCACTTTCTGAGCCGCTCAGGCAATCAGCAAGTGAGCCATAGAGCTATCTTTATATATGTATATATGCATAGTGATGAAAATGATTATTGCTGCCACCTTGGTGAGCCGTGATGGCACACTAGGTAAGGCGGTTGCTTTCACAACCTCGGTCCCGAGGTCGTCGTGGGTTCGATTCCTGCTGTGGGCGATCCTTTATAGCCACTGCAAGCAGTGGTGATAGCCGTAAATGCTCTTCTGTCACTATACAAAAAGAGGCTGTTTAATCAGCTAGGATTTACCTCTGTTTTGTCCAAAATATGCAAAAACTAGCAAAAAGTGTTTTTTTTATACCAGAAGCAGTTGCAGTTTTTGACCTTGTAAGATTTAGTTGATGTGCCAAGTCTACCCCCTCTTGGAAAATGGATCTGACATCAACTGCTTCTTCGTGAATGGTTAAGGCTTAAGGCTTAACCATTAGCCATTAACCGGAAGCATCCGATTGTGTGGATCAGCAGACTGAGGCCGGACATGGTGGCTCGATGTCATGCAGGAAGTCAATGATTTAATTAAAGTGAGAAACCATCCAGCTGCGTTTTTGACCAAAATATGACATCCAGAACCGTTTAAAACTGTATCAAAATCCTAGGCGCCATCCTAGACAACAAACTATGGTTTCTTGTAGGTTTTAAACATGAATTATGAGATACTGTGGCCAGAGTTCAGTTAAGTCTGCATATTTGGCATACCGAGCAATTCAAGAGACAAGAGACAATAAATAAGACAAGAAGTTAGACAGAAAGCCTTTCAAAAGAGTTCTTAAATTCATTGCTCACACTGTGTAGCAGAGTTCAGCTTTTGGTCCTCTGGTACAAAGTTGTCCTAATCTCCTATGCTTACAATGAATAGAAATGGCTATTGTTTCCACATAAAATTTACTTCTGTGGTGGTCACGACAAGGATACTATGAAATTCTCTGGTTTTGCTGCTAGGCACAATGCTGACTTCCGATTCCGACGGACAGCACGCATTGTGCCTCTAACCGAGTTAGTGGGCCATAGCAGTAAAAAATGGTATCCATAAAACTGTAGCAGTGCACGTGCCTTAAACCAGCATGCTACTCCCGACTTGCATCACGACATCTCCTGACTTGTTCACATTCAAAAAGAAACTAAAGACGCATCTATTTATGACAACATTTAGTGGGTCCCTGTGATTCGTCCTTAGTGTGCTTATGTGTGCTGACACTGTGCATGCTGCCACTAACTACACTTGCATGCTGACCCTGTGCATGTCACCCCTAACCATGTTGTTCTTATTGTTTATTGAGCATGCTACCACTACTCCTTCGATCGTGCTTCCTTTGCAGCAAATGTGCCTAGAAAGAGATTGAGTTCTCTGAGGGTGCTATATCAAATATATTACTGGTGTTGTTGTTGTTGTTATTATGTTAGTTTTTAGTCTACGGTGTATGCAGGTAGGAGTAAATAGGCTGAGTTATATGGGAATCTGGTGCGCACTTGCGTCTGCGTGCCTGACCGTGGCTGTGCTTGCACTCTGCTTTCGCCTGTATGTCGCGAGTACTTGTCGTAAGCTCTCACTCTCGAGTGTGGATGCGCCTTTGCTCAGACCCTCGTCTTCCCAGCAGTAGCACTTTCCATTGCGCATCCCGTTCTGTCGGAGCAGGAATATCAGCAGCTGAAGCAGGCCATGCCACATGCCTCTGAGATGAAAGCTCTGAGGGAGCAAGCGGAAATCGTGAAGAACGAGCTGGCCAACAGCATTCAGAGCTTGACCTCGGCCGAGCAAAAGTGTCGCCACCTAGAGGAGCAGATTGCCGCCAAGGTTCGAAGGCGGCAAAAGCTGCTGGCTCTTCACACCCCGCCCCTCGTTGCATCGACCTTCGCCCCGCCCCCTCTTTTATCCGTCCTTCACCTGCTTCTCTTGCCCCCCCTTCTTAGCCCCCTTCCTTTGCCTCTTGTGTCGCCCCCTTCTTTGCTTCATCCTTCACCCCTTCTTTTGCCCCCTGTCCTTCAACTCCTTCTTTTATGCCTTCACCTTCGATTTTGTGTTGCCCTGTCCTTCACCTTCGGTCTTGGCTATCCCTCTCCATGCTTGCTTTGCTCACTACAAGTGCCTCGGCACATGCCCTTTGAGAGCGCTCTACCGTGAGAGCTTGCAGCAGTAGTAGTGATGCCGGCACGGCAGAGGACGTTCCTGTTGGCTGTTCTGTAATCGCTGTCGTCTTCGGCATCCAGGATCTGATGCTGGGAAAGCAGCTGGATGACTTGAAGCAGCAGGCCGCCCAGATGAAGGTCATGGCTTCGGAGGCAGAGCAGGCCATTCAGGCTAAGCAGGTAAGATGGCCGCCAGGTGCTTGCACTGCCCGCCGGCCTGCTAATAAGCTAGCTGCTAGCTCCTGCATGTTGAAGGCTGCCGCGCAATTGCGTATCGAATGAATGCAGGGGGGGGGGCATTTGTCGCCGCACCCCCCCCCCCTGCTTAGTTAGGGATATGCCAAAATGGGCGCCTAATACTTCTGAAAAAATGTTTACATCACATCTATCATTTTATATCATATCACAGCCGAAGGAGAAATTGTGCATGTCATTAAAAGCATGATGTGTCGTCTTCAACAATAGATATCGACACGGTTTTTGACGATAAAGGATAGCGACATAAAATTTTGATTCCTACTAGATATCAAAACTCCTCTCTCTGAAACAGGTGCCAATAAATTACATGCAAGTTGCATAAACTTTGGATTGTTTTACGACACCGACGTCAACTGTAAAGAATTAATAACGGAGATGGAAGATTGCTAAATGTTGCTTAGGATGGGAATTGAAAATGTACCAAAAACTCCAAGGGATCCGCTACATTTTATTTTTGCATATGGACATCCTGCATTTCCGAGTCTACGCATTTCTCTCCAAATTCTTCTGACGGTTGCAATATCAATAGCCAGGTGTGAACGGTCTGTCAGCAAATTAAAAGTTATTTTATCGTATTTGCTCACTTCAATGGTGCAAGACTTCATAGCAATTTGGCACTTGAAATGGAACATTTTGAGATTAATTTTGATGACGTCATTGACTAATTTGCTATGGTGAAGTCAAGCAAAATTTTTTTTTAATATTTTTTTTAAATATAATAAACACTATTAAATTTTTTCATTTAAAACAACATGATAGCAATCTTATAAGATAAAATATGAATTAGAATGTTAAGAATGTAACTATTCTAAGTTGTGATTTGAATTTCATATATCTTCATTTAATTTTTTACTGAACTTTGATATATTTTTAGCTCTGCAGGTCCTAGACTGTGGAACTCGCTTCCACAATTCTTATGCAACGACATCTACTCTCCAACTGCCGACTATGGCACATCTTTTTCAGCGGTCCTGATCTGCTACTTCTATGCTACTCACTACTTCAACTGCTCTCCTGACTCTGCTATGCTTCCCGCTTTCTCTTTGTTGCGTGAGACGAAGTCTGTTGGCTACCGAATGCGTACCGAAAGCCGCTTAGGCTGTGAGTGCGCTATACAAAACTCTCCTGCATAACACCCACATGGTCTTTATGACTTTGTGGAGTTACTGACAGAGATACATTACATTATTTGAAAATTATTGAATAAAAACGGTGACGCCGTCTGTAGTTCTTCCCTGGTGCACAGTATCCTAGGAATGCTGCTGAGAGACAGTGTCTGGCTTCACGACCGAAGCATCTTGCTCTTGACTGTGGTGTCTTGCTCGTGACCTAGCATCTTGATTGTGACGGGTGGGGGCGATGGCCTGTGGCAAGCGATCTCCCCCGCATAGCTCTTCCGCTGGCCGAAGGCAGGAGGTAGAGAGTAGGTAGTAGTTGGTGGTAGTAGCCCCTCCCTCCCCCAAGAGGCCGTGCAAGGCTCGGTGTTGTTTTTTCTTGTACCACAGCGCTAGCGACTTGCCATGTCTGTTAGTGCTGCTGTAAGTCTGACATCTCTGGTGAGTGCGCATTGAGTTGCCAATCTCTCGCATCTCACCTATCTGCGCTCCTTGCGCTTGTATCCTTGCGCTTGTACCCTCAGGATGCGGAGCTTCGAGCCGGTCAGCTGCAGAGCGACCTGCATCAAATCATGGCCAGCTTGGATCTCACCGTCAAAGAAAAAGACAAAGAGATGCAGGTGCGCTGCTCTTCTGCTGCTGTAGACGTCTGCTTGTTTGCTAGATTCTTCCTATGACGTCTAGATAAGAATGGCTTTTATATCCACGGAGTTTAATTATTTGCATGCCGAACAGAGATCTTCCTTCTGAAACCGGCTAGGTTTGCTGCGCCCGTAGTCTCAGTCTCTGCATGAGCACACTGCTGCTGTTCACCAAGTGCATCCGTTCTGAGCCACCGCAGTCGCAGGTTGTTGCAATGCTGATAGTTGTTGCAATGCTGATAACATTAACGAAAATGTTTCCCTTATTTCAATAGGATCGTCTGCTGCTATGTGCAGCTTATAGAAGTTTACATGGGTGCTACCAGCGTGCACACCACCAGCTGGTGCATGCACTGCTCGACCTGTACATAGTTTATGGTGCTCTCACGGTCTCTCTCTCTCTCTCTCTCTCTCTCTCTCTCTCTCTCCCCTCTTTCTGTTGGTCTCACCGACTGTCTAGCCATCTCTCACACTGTTGAGGATGCATGCCATGAAAATATTGTTTATTCTGCTATTTCTTGGCTTGTAAACCATTCCTGAACTCTAAGCGCACTTTTTATTATTGTCCTGATGTATCCTTTTGACTCTTTTTAGCTTTAGCCCCTTCAAATGCAGATTCGTTTCTTGCAAGTATAAATCTGTTTTTCAGATGCTGAAGCATCAGCTGAATGTGATGGATAGCAAGCACAGGCAGATGCAGTCCAGCGGCCAGGCTGCAGCCGAGCTCGAAGATTACAAAGCACGGTAACCGTGGTATTTCTTGCATAGCACTTTAGCATGCCGGCTTGTTAACAAGTGCAGCACTTGCAGGCGATCCATACAGTGCTCGAGGTCTGATTCGCAGGCTGTCGCAGAGCCATGCTGAGGTCGGCAGGCTCCAGGCGAGGCTGGACGAAGCGATGCTTCGTCCAGCCTCCTCGGCAGCGTTGAAGGAGACCATTGCTCAGCACGTTGACACCTCTGCCGTGGACGTGGAGCAGCAGCAGCGCCATGCTGCCACTCTGGAGGCCGAGGTGGAGGCTCTGCAGCAGGCGAAGCAGCAGCTCGGCGAGCAGCAGCGCCAAACCGAGGCTCGGCTGCAGGCCGAGCTTAGTGACGCCAGGCGACGCAACGATGTGAGTAGCCAGCCGTGAGGGGGCTGGCCGTGTGCTTCGCAGTGGCATTCACATGCATCCTGCCCAGCATGTGTAAAGTGCCTGGAAAGAGATGTACTTCTCTATGGGCACTGTACAAAAATGTATCATGATTATCATTAGTGTTAGTGTTTGCACTGTAGGGATTGGTATATCTAGTCAATAGCAGCTACAGCGACTTCTTGGATGTAGGAGTTTAGCGGGAGGCATCGGTGGTCTCTGAGAAGCAACAGTCACTGGAAGGCAGGCAAGGCAGGGCAGCAAATGGTGTGGCCTGTAGTTGGTAGCCGTGCATCGGGCAGTACTTGAAGCTAAGGTCTGAGCTGGGTTCTGTTCTGGTGCCTCACAGTGCAGGCTGCCGTGCTCAAATCTGCATAAAAGCGATTGGTTAACAAGCGGTGAGGGCGTCGTGGACAGTGTGGACAGGCACGTGGAGAGGGCACCGGCTTGCTTGAAATTTGCACAAGTCACCGTTTAGTACTATTATTGAAATATGTAGTTTGCTGGGGCTCACGGTAGAGATTTAATGAGACTAGAAACACGTAAACTGTTTCTGTGGCATAGGCGATCGTTAGTGCAACTGCCGGTATGCTGCTCAGCTGAGCGCATAGCTTTGTCCAAAGTAGGTGTGGCCAGTGCTCCAACCTCCCTTGGCTGGCTGGGCTTAAATATTTCATTTGCGTAGTGTCCTAAGAGAACTTGATCTCTATCTATCCAGGCGCTTTACATGTGCCACCAAGCTCGAGTCCACTAACTCTATCGTTAAAGGCGAGCACCTTGCCACTGGGTCCAACCAGATTTAGAAGTGTTCAGATGAATGCACATCGTTTGTCTCTAGGTTTTGGCTCAGCATTGTCTTGCCTTGCTGCTCGACTGCAGTGGCAGCTGCAATCGTTGAGCATGTGGGTCGCAGCCACGGCCGGCAGCACCGTCGGCTCAGGAGGTACACCGAACTTTGTTGTAGTAAGCCATACACATGTTGCTGTTTTGTTGCGATGGCCATGTGTGCGGAGCCGAAGTGTACTTGTGCGATTGCTTATAAGCCTGAGTGGCAAGCCTTGCTTATGTTAGAGGAGGGTGAGTGGATGAGGGAGATGATGCTGGTGAGGAAAAGGATGAGGAAGATTATGATGAGGGTGACTATGAAGATGAGTAGGATAGTGCTGATGATTATAATGATGATGATGATGATGATAAGGAAGAGTAGGATAAGGAGAGGTAGAAATGCAGTTTTGCGAATTGATTGGTGGCAGTAATAGCTATAATAATAATAATAATACATTTCTATAGAATTGTAAGTGAGTGGATTCTCTGTGTAAGTTCTTTAGATATGTTGGAAATGGAGCCTGACAACTGATTAGTGATGACTACACAATTTCAGGTCCGTGTAAGGCAGGTCAGTGAACGGAACGAATGCTGCAAACTGGTAGAGTTCTTTACTTTCTTTTAAGATGACGTCAACTCATGGAATGTTGGGATAATAATTATAGTAATGATGATGATAATGATACATTTGTATAGCACCCCCAGAGAGCCACCTCTCTTTCTGCACACTTTATGTTGAATGAAGGAAGCATGACACTATAGTTACTAATAAAAATTCCAGCATAAGAGCGCATAAGCACTCGGGGACAATTTGCTCGGACCCAGCAAAAGCTGTGTGTGGAGCAGGTGCGCTTTAGCTTACATACAATTGTCGGCACGTCATTACATGTCGTGACGTCAGAGCTAGGAAGTCACATGCTGAATTAGTGGCAGCAAGAAACCCGAGTGATGGGTTCCCGGGTGGCTTGCTGCTGTCCGCCACCTGCATCCTCCTAGAGCTCTGGCGGCGCCGGTGGCCCCATTCAAAGGAGAGTGGCGTTGCAGACCAGGTTACACAGCAGCTAGGCAGGCTTCGTTTCTTTTTGTACCAGTCGGCTCTCCTTCACCTGCATCTCAAGTAGTGCTGGATTTATGTCGATGAGTGTCTGCACAGTGCAAGGGCATAAGTGCGCAGCCTAGTAACGCTGTCAGTCAGCTGCTGTCTGCTTGCTTAGAGCCAGCCACGGGCCGGGCAGAGGTCTAGTGGAAGCCATGCTCCCCGTGTCACGTGCTGCCCTCGGATGTCATTTAGGAATTACGGCGGAAAAATTGGTTGCTAGCTGAAGCTGTGGAATCAGCTGAGAAGCTTGCCTCGCAGACGCCCGACCTGAAGCGGCAGCTAGACAGCTCGGGGGCGACTCTTGAGGCGCTGACGTCACAGGTCAAGCACCTGGAGGAGCGAAACGCCGTACGTTGTTCGTCCTCGTCGTCGTCGGGTTTTTCGGAGGGGCGGTGGTAGTGCAAAATCCAGCAAATGACAGCCTCCTCAGCAGCTGTTCCCTTAACTTCTTCTGTGCCTGTGCTGACTGCTCAACCTTCTGTGCACCGGCCGGCCGATGCACATGGGGCTGGTGCTGACTGTCGCTAAGTGTTGCTCGCAGCTCAGCTCTGCTACAGCTGCCCTACGGCTGCAGACAGCTTTGCCCTGGCTCGTGCATTGCCAGGCGCTCGTCTGGCAGTGGCCCCTTCAAGGCAGCCTTGCCCCAGGACAGGCCTGCTCTTTTATTCGTTTGTTTTATTCATTCGTTTGATCGACCCGGCCTCTAATCGGTGGTTCAGCAGGCGTTCGGGTGTGCTCCTGCTCTGCCTCCTGTGCTCCTGCTCTGCCTCCTGTGCTCCTGCTCTGCTTCCTGTGCTCCTGCTCTGCTTCCTGTGCTCCTGCTCTGCTTCCTGCTCCTGTGCTCCTGTGCTCCTGCCCCTACCGACTCCACCCCGTGGACGTCGACGAGATCGGTGACCACTGCCGTCGGCTGATTTTTCTTCTGCTGCATGCAGCCATGCTGTACAGAAGGCAGCAGTGACTTTGCCACCGGCGGATTGCCACACGAAGCTTTGCATGGCCCGCCAACGCTGGCTCTCTGCTGCACCATCTGCTGCTTCTGCTAGCATGGCTGACGATCATTGCAGTCTCGGCATGCTCGGCTGGCTGCTTGGCTTGTCACTGAGATACTGCTGTTGTGCTGACGCTGACAAACATGTTAGCCACAAGGCTAAGCTGCTATCATGCGAAATTTATTGGCCTGAGCCTGGCAGTTGAGAGCCAATATGTTTCATGTCCTCTCTGCCGGTTTTGTTTCTCAGTGACCCCCGACCTGAGCCTCCTCCCCCCCCCCTTGGTGCAGTCATAATTTTTTTCTAGCCCCATTGAGCCTCGTTTACCTGGACTATCCTGCCTTTTTCTTTCCTTCTTCCTACATTTGACCACGTGTCTCCTTTGCTAAAAGAGCTAGGATGGCTGCCGGTTGATCAACGGATACAGAGCAAAGTTGTTACGCTGACCCACAAGGCCTGCCAGGGCTTCGCTCCTCCATACCTAGCTGAACTGCTGCATCAGTTTCAGCCTCTTCTTGCCTTCAGGTCCTGTGTGGACAGTAAATTAGCTGTTCCATTCCTCCGCTTAAAGACCGTTGGCAACAGAAGCTTGAGCTCTGCAGGTCCTAGACTGTGGAACTCGCTTCCACGATTCTTACGCAACGACTACTACTCTCCTGCTGCCGACTATGGCTCATCCTTTCCAGCTGTCCTGAGCTGCTACTTCCACACTACTCACTACCTCAACTGCTCTCCTGACTGTTCTATGCTTTCCACTTTCTCTTTTTGCGCACTTTACAGATGCTGTATTGAAAGCATTACCAAATGATTGGTGAATGTGTGAGTGTGTGTGTGTGTGTGTGTGTGTGTGTGTGTGTGTGTGTGTGTGTGTGTGTGTGTGTGTGTGCATGCATTGCTTGCTCTCACACCTTGGCACACGTGCTTATCTATTGGTGCTCACGCCAGCTGTAAGCTCTGTGTGTGCACGTTTTGTCACATGTTGTCGTCGTTTTACGTTGAAGCACTTGACGACTGAGGCTTCTCGGCAGAATGCCGGCGCAGCTGCATTCGAGACACAGGCCGCTGCCGAGCTCGGTGAACTGCGGCAGCAGCTGCGAAGCCGCGAGTTTGAAATCGACAGCCTGCAGGCGGACTTGGAGGTGCAGAGGCAGACTGCCGACGTAAGTGGGCTGACTGCTGTCACCTCACGTGACCACAGCTCACCAATTGGGCGCTGCGCATGTGCATGCCCCACCGACACACTAGCGCTGCACTGCCCTCAATGAAACTCGGTAGAGTAGCACTAGCCTGTCATCTGTGGGTATTCGTTATGGCATGAGTTACCTATATCTGCCGAGTGAAACTGGTTCGTACTGGTTTCTTTTGCATGGCTAAAGATCCACCAGCTGTAATAATAATAATAATGATAATGCCAGTTATAATTGTAATAGTAATAGGTAGTTTGCATAGTGCCCCAAGAGAACTTGATTTCAATTTACAACTGCAAATAAAAATTCGCTGCAACAATCAGTAAACAGGGGTTACTGACATGCATGGTGTCATGCATAGGCCAGCATAATAATAATAATAATAATGCACTTGATAAAGTGCCCTCAGACAACTTAATCTCTCTCTCTAGGCGCTTTACATTTGCTGCAAAGGGAAATGCAATTGAATGGTGAGCAAAATCATGCTTGATAAACAAACAAAATGAATAACATGGTTAGGGGTGACATGCACAGGGTCAGCATGCAAAAGCACATGAAGGACGAATCACAGGGACCCACTAAATGCTGTCTTAAATAGGTGTGTATTTAAATTCTTTTTAAATGTGGTCAGGTCAGGGGATGTTCTGATGCTGGTCGGGAGGGAGTTCCAGGCTTTGGGATCATACTAACTAAATTTTGCGTGGACTACAAAGGATTTGAGGTTTGTACGATGTATTGGTAAACTGTTGGATTCCGAAAGTGGGTGGTGCAATGCTTGGCCTGGTGGGGGAGTAGATCTGAGAGATAGGCTGGAGCCAAAGAATGAAGTGACCTAAAGTTGAACGACAAAACCTTGAAGTCGATGCATTGCTTGACTGGTAGCCAGTGCAGGTCGGTGAGAAGTGGAGTAATGTGGCAACTGCGCCGCTCACAACATACAAGCCTAGCTGCGGAGTTTTGCACCAGCTGTAGTCGCCTGATTGCACATGCTGGTAGGCCAGCAAGCAGTGAGTTACAGAAGTCAAGACGGGACTTCAGGCAGACTTGACTGTGTAGCTGTTGTCAAGTCAGTGAAGGGTCGGAGATCCATCGCGATCGTGCATCGCCTTTGCAAATTTTGATTTGCAGTTAATTGCCGCGCCTGAAGGAAATATGTAAAGAACAGTACACCATAGATTGCATGTAAGTTCCACAATAGACAGACTGACCGAGCCCATTTTGAGTTAGGTTTTCGAGTTTAAAATTAAGACCACGTTCCCCTACCTATTTAGTTGGTTCTATCGTCATTCACTTTTAGAATGTTTGTTTCCGGCATAGTACAAATGTCAGCAATACATGCAGCAAGGCAGTTGAGAGAGTTTCGTATGCTGGAATGCAGGGCTGGATCAAAGCACACATGCAGCAAGGCAGTTGAGAGAGTTTCGTATGCTGGAATGCAGGGCTGGATCAAAGCACGGGTACAGCTATGTCATCTTCATGCAAATGGAAGCCTATTATATGCTTGTAGACAACGTCGGGCAAAAAGGGAGGGTCTAAATTGTGCAAAGAAGTGTGTCCTTGAGTAACTATTTTTCTTTGGACATTAATGCTCTGCAGATTCCTACTGAGATAGGACATGAACCATTGCAGTGCAGTGCCAGTGATTTTCAGGTGAGATGAGAGGCGCTCATGAAGAACTGAGTGATCAGTCATTTCAAATCCTGCCTTTTGATCCGACAAGACATGCAGGGAGACTACCCAAGTCTGCATTTCCGATGGTCTTATACATTTACAGCATTGCTGGCTCTGTACGTGATATGCTGTAAAACCTGACTGGAACTTACTTTCTAGGTGTGAAGTTTTGTTGTAAGAGTCTAGTTGGTCTGCCAATACTTATTCCAGTGCCTTTAATAGGAACGGCAGTAGGGAGACTTGGTGGGAGTTGTACGTAAGTTCTCTTGCCGTGATGGCACACTAGGTAAGGCGGTTGCTTTTCACGACCTCGGTCCCGAGGTCGTGGGTTCGATTCCTGCGGTGGGCGATCCTGTATCGCTACTGCAAGCGGTGTTGATAGCCGTAAAGGCTCTACTGTCGCTATACAAAATGAGGCTGTTTATTCAGCTAGGATTTTTTTCTCTTAGTCTAGTGTTGCCTTCTTCTTTAAGAGTGGCTTAGCAGCAGCCTTTTTGGAGGATGGAGGGACCAGACGTAAGTCTAAGGACAGATTTATTATGTTAGCTATGCAGGGCAGCAGCAAATCCGTGCACCTCATCATGTCGTTAGTGGCAGACGTGAAGGTGGACAGTGAGGTACTGAAAGCCCTGGTTTACATTTGGTTTTATTACAAGGTACCCAGCTTGTGCATAGTTTTAGCCAGCCAGTGCTGGCCCTTCGCCTTTGAGGCCGTATGGTGTTGAAGACCGTAGGGCCGAAGGTTCGAAGCCGAGCATCCGAAGCTCAGGTTCAAGACTTGGAGCTACATAATTTCCAGAATACAGCGAAGTGGTACTTCTTGCTCATCCTGTAGTATGCAGGATAGCTTCCGAAAGATAAGGTTTTGCTTGTCTTATGTGCTACTGTTTAATTGCTGTTAGAAATTTGTGATGGCATACCAGAGCTCAGAGATAGGATAGGTAATCCGTAGTCATGTAACTTTTCCCGGGGTCAGGAGTGAAGCTCGATGATATGTGCTGCTTGGCTGGCTTAGCGCTAGTGTCCTGGGTTGCCATAGACAACTGGCATAAGTTGGACCGTAGCAAACTGTTGTGGATCTATTGTGGCCACTCACAGCTACAATAGGAAAGGCTAGGTTTGCATGCATCCTTTCAAGCATTCACCAAGTTTCCCTGATGGAGATTTAGTTCTTTAGAGCACTATACAAAGGTTACTTTGTAAATGTAATCATCAAGCGATTTCTCACTCTGAACCACTGGGCCAATCATGACTTGGCTCTGTCTGGCATGTCTCGTTGAACTGCTGCATCAGTTTGCAGCTTGCACCAGTCCTCTGTTCATCTTGGAACATCAAATGAACCGTTCAATTCTTTCACTTACAGACAGGTTGTGTCGGAGGCTCGTGCTCTGCAGGCACCTGCAGAGCTCTTGTGCAGCACTGTTTCTGTTGGCGACAGCCAGCACAGCATAAGCCTCTTAAGCCTCTTTGGCTTTTTGAATGTGCCACGTATAACTTCAACGTAACACGTGCTTAAGCATTATGACCCCTCGTGTGGTTATGGGCATGCATGCATTGGAAAGAATTGAGTGTATCAGAGGAATAAGAGTATGAGCTGTGCTTTATATGCGGCCGTTGATACACAGCCATAATTAATGTGATGCCGGTCGATTCAGACCAGAAGTATGTCGTGATTGGTGAGAGAATTGCTCAGTTTTGATCGTGGATTTCAGAATGGCTTATTGTTACTTATGTTAGTCAATAAAAAAACGCCTCGTGGGACTAATTATTTTTGCTGTGTGCCAATTGACTAGCTGATCGAACGTGCTTGGTTCTTGGCGATCTGTGGTTGCCATTACCTCGGGCTCAAGCCTCCTGTTGCTACTTGTATGCCAAGTCAGAACTCTTTGTGCTTATGCATGCTGAAACTGTTGCATGCTGCCACTAACCATGCTTACATGCTGACCCTGTGCATGCCACCCGTAACCATGTTATTCATGTTGTTTATCAAGAATGATACCACTCACCATTCGATCGTGTTTCCTTTGCAGCAAATGTAAAGCGTCTAGAAAGAGGATTGAGTTCTCTGAGGGCGCTTTACCAAGTGTATTATAATTATTATTTGTTTGGTTAGGTGGTCGTTTTTAAATAGCAAATTGGCTTGGCTGTTTTGTATATGTTTTGCAATTGTGTTGTGCACTAGCTACCACAATCGGTGGTACACAAGTAGAATTGGCGAATTTTGCAATGCCAAACTGAAAGTAAAACTGCATTAAACATGCCAGTAGCTGCAGAGAACTGCTTTGCAAGCTACAGCAAAAATGAACCGACATTGTGTTAGCACTGCCAGGGATACAAGCTTTAAAAAATATTGCTTCTAGCAATGACATAAATTCTGCTCTCATTCACTACGGATGATGCAATGAATGCTTTAGTATAGTGATTGCCCCATGCATGCACTCGAGTACTTGTGAAAGACAAGAGACACGTGGTCCTTGTTGCTGTTGACTTTTGAGGCATTGTCGTTCTTTGGCTACTGGTTGTACTATTCCTTATATCGTAACGTATCCATCGTTCATATTATTTATGTGCCTCTTCATACTACAAAGATGTATACGTGGCTGTAGAAATGGATATATTGTTCACATTATTTTCGAAAATTGGTTATTAAGTGAAGGTGAGCAGCTGCCTCGTTTTTTATTTGCTTACGTCTTTGTATGTCTCTTATATAAGTATGACGTGTATGGCATTCACTTTGTCAGTATATCGCGCTTCCTTAGTGATGTCCGAACATGAATATGGTCTCACTTTCAGGGCAAGGCGATCACGTTTTCTTGCTTTATAATCTGGAGATCAGCATTGAGATCCGAATTGGGCATGCACGCATGCCTCGAATTGTAGGATTGGATCTGATGCCTGATGCTTAGTTGTAAAGAATCCAGCGGCCACCGCTGCCAATGATGTTCTTTATGAACAGATTTTTAGACAATCACGTGATACGTTGTGTGTATGAACTTGGTGTTGTATTCAGTCAACCATTTTAGCTCTGCTGATGCATGTATTGTTTGCCACTGAACAGTGCCTTCACGCAGCATGCTTCGTGTAGTGAGGCAGCAGTAGCATGCTCCTCAGCTGTTCTTTATGCTGCATTCACTTGCACATACTTTGGTGGTTAGGCTTTTAAGGTCAAGTATGACAAAGCAGAGAAGGTCGACCACTCAAGCAGCGGCAGCACGGCTGCAACAGCCGACGTGCTGCAGCAGCTCAAGGCTTGTCAAAAAGAGCTGGCACAGCTGAAGGAGCAGCTGTCAGCTCAGGCAGTCAGCACTGCACCTCTCGTGAGTGTCAGAGCCATTCGTGCGAGCGAGCTTCCTGCTTCCTGTTTGTCTGATCCACCCACCCACCCCGGCTTGTCTGCCTGTCTTCCTTACCCACACTCCCTTGCTGTCTGCCTGCCTATACCACCCACCCCGGCTTGTCTGCCTGTCTTCCTTACCTGCAACCTACGGCCCACGGCAGTCGATCTGGCTGGCCCTACCCCTCGTTTGTCTACCTGTTCGTCCCACCCACACCACTTTTGACTGTCTGTCTGACTAAGTCTTCTTCTTCCCCCCCCCCCACTGCCTGCCTGTGTGAACTTTACTGCAGATGCCTCCCTCCCTTCTCGGCCTCACTTAGTGACTCAGCAGCATGAAAGCTCACACTGTGTGACCTACTCTTATATTATGCAACCCAACGGATGGTAGCCGATTGCATCAACAAAACGTTGTATGCCTGCATGCAAATTACAATTAGCAAATTGTATTACAATACAAATTGCAATTAGCATGTGCAGCCCCTGTCATAGCTGCTTGAATAGCTTTGCTGAGAAAGTGCATGTGCCCCTGCGCATGCACTTTACCTACTGTTTGTGGGCGTGCGCACAAAAGCTTGCAGTGAGCCTCAAGGTTGACACCATGAACGTCTGTAGCCAGGGATTTTCAGAGGTTGCGCTCAATATATTCTGTTAGGCCTCCTCGTTAGGCCTTCCCACCAGTCAGGTCAGCCAGTTGTAGTAGGTCGTACGCACATTGTTGAGACAGGCCGTTGGGCTTGAGTTAAGCCAGAAGATTGTTCTATTTATATCTCGAAGATTCTTGTGTAGTTCACCAATGCTACCAGTTAACTATCTACATAAAAAATGGGCAAGCATAGATGTAATATGACGATGCTGACTTTTCATCTGTGCTTGCAGGATTTCTTTCCGAGCCAAGCTCGGTAATCAGCCTTTTTTCTTAAGGTTTTCTCATCTCCTGTCTCTTATCTTTCGGTCTCCCTCCCATCTTCCCGTCTCTGCTCTTACCTCTTGCCTCTTCTTCCACTCTCCCCTCTTCTCTTAACCTTCTACTTTCATCTCCTCCTTCTTTCTCCTTCCTTTCTTTCTTCCTTCCTTTCTTCCTTCCTTTCTCTGCCTTTAGTTTTAACCTCTCTTCTCCTCATCACTCTCTCTCTCTCTCTCTCTCTCTCTCTCTCTCTCTCTCTCTCTCTCTCTCTCTCTCTCTTTCTCTTCCCATTCACTCTCCCTTACACTCTCCCTTTCACTCTCTCTCCCCCTCTCTTATTTTAATGACAATAGTGACTGCTGCAAGGCCATCTTAGTCCTGAGAGGGTGAGGAGCAAGCATTCTTTGATGCTGCAGTTGTGCTGCTGTAGGAGCAGGTGAGGAAGAGTGGCAGCAGACAGTCCGAGACGAGTGAGGCCAGTCTGGCGGCCGACGGAGATCTGCGCAGGCAGCTGGAGGCGCAGAAGGCAAAGAACAATGTAAGTCCTTTTGGCTGCCAGTCTGCAGCTGTAACCCCCCCCCACCCCTTGAGGCAGTTGTTCGAAACTGTTTAAACTACCGAAGCTCCCTGTTTAAAATGCATTCGAGCAAAGAAATATGGGCAACCCCTATTTAATAAGGAGTAGCAGGCATTCGACTGTGAAGCATTACACCGAAGCACAAAAACAAATTCGCTCAATTAAAATAATGCCTTTAACGATGGCTTTGTCATAAACCATATATAACAATATATGTAACAGAAAAATGACAGGATAAAGTGTCTTTGACCCTCAATTTCATTTAAAAATTGCAGATATCCTATTTTACAGCATTTTGAAAGCAACTGCATTGCCCGTTTGTAGAGGTACTAAGATATGATAGATAGTACGATAGGTAAAAAGAAAAAAATCCTAGCTGATTAAACAGCCTCTTTTTGTATAGTGACAGAAGAGCCTTTACGGCTATCGCCACCGCTTGCAGTGGCGATAAAGGATCGCCCACCGCAAGAATCGAACTCACGACCTCGGGACCGAGGTTATGAAAGCAACCGCCTTACCTAGTGTGCCATGATGCAGTAGTCTGATAGCAGCAGTGTACTGGCCATGCTAATTGCTTAGCCTCATGCTATGTCCAATTGGCCATAGCCTGAGACCGGCTAGTCTTTACAGAAGGCCAAATGTTGGCTTCACGCCAAACGGGACTTTATAACGTGGCAATAGCTACACATTTGCGAATATGTGAGACTTCAGAGAGGTGCAACCTGAAGAAGATGGCGACGACCTGTACAATCGAAAATGCAAAAAGACCCTGCCGTCCACGCTGTACCCAACCAGGACGGATCGATAAAGAGTGAATTTTTAGGCATGATTTCACCCCTTGGAGGGTTCATGCTCAAAGCCTGCACGATGCTACTGCAAAGCTATTTGGTAGGAATGTGATTAGGACTAGATAAACAAAGGGTATGCTGGCTGGTAACGCAAAAAAAGAAGCCAATACTGTCCGTCATGTATAAAATGGCTCGTTTGGAGCTCAAAGCTTCCGCCAGAGCACACTGAGACCACAAAGACTGGAGCAAAATCTTTTGGGGTGATGAAAGCAGATTCGCCATTTTTGATCAGTGAAAATGTATACAGATGTGTGTCGTTGCTCCAATGAAGGTTTTATAGATAATTGAAATATGATGGTGAAATTTGCGACCAAGGGGTCGTGGGCTGGGGCTGCTTCTGTAGCAGAAACCTGACATCGTGATGCAAGCCATTTATTTAGAACTGCTCTAGAAAGCTGCAGTTTCTAATCTAATAAACCATCTTGAGGAGGATTTTTCTTTTCACACAGGGCACCGAGCCTAAATATATGGCTATGAGTGTTCGATATTTTTCCATCTGTACTACGGAATTTAGTTTAGGCCATTATGCAACCATTATGCTAACAGCATGGCCCAGTCAATCTCAGACCTGTTGATCCCATTGAGTTGACTCCCTGGGGTGAAGTAGACTAAGACGACTAAAAGCTCAGGTGAGTCGCAGGACACCTAAAGAGTCGCATTTCTTTAAGTTTGCATGACGTTTAGAGAACGGTAAGGCGATGTGTTTTCAAAGGCTAAGTTAGCTCCATGCCCAAGCGGCTCAAGCAGGTTATTGCTTACTACCGGGATGTATATTGGCACTGAAAGTTAATACACTTCTTCTGAAACTTTGATTGCATGTTCCATAAGCTTATTGAATATACTGAAGGTGGTTTCAAGAAGATTTCGGTAACGATGTCTATATCAGAATCGAAGCTTTCTGTGTCCGGCAGTCATTTTGGTAGCCCTGCCGATATTTCTGCTCTCTAGTGTACATGCTACTATAAGACACGTGGGTCTGCCAGCTTTATTCAAAACATGCTGATTGCGTTGGGGTCCCATACCCTCCACCTCCAGCTGCAGAGATCTGTGCTACAGCAGCCCGAATAGGGGAGGGGGGCCTCTCAGCTTGTTCATGTGCTCTGCGTAAATGGCAGCTGGTCGACGTAGTGGTCACTTGGCTTCCCACTTATTTTTGCCTCTGTTCATTCATCTACTGTTTCCAAGCAAACCACGTAGCATTTATGTTTTTGATGCCTGTACTAGGGATTTGGTGCCTGTTAAGGTCTATCAGCTTCGATAAACGATTTATTTTTTAGGTCCTTGGTTTTGGGCTCTGCCTTAGAACATGCTTGCTGAATTTGTAGCTTGTCTACATTGGTCCGGCTTAACATTCCGGTCGCATAGTGCAGATAATGCTGCATTCTAAGCGGTCACTCTGACTGTCATTGAAACTTGGTTCTGGAACTGTTCTTAACAAGTCTTGGGCAGATCATTGCTCATGGCAAATAAGCTTATGACTGCATTTATAGCAGGTCATATCTATCCAAACAGAGAGCTTCCAGATTTCTCATGGTTAGCATGTGTGCTCAAGCCTGCTCTATCGCATTTACTTCAGGAGCTGCGGGAGAAGAACTGGAAATTGGCAGAGGCACTGAACGAGGCACAGAAGCACCGCGGCTCCAGCACCCCGGCTGCCGCTACTGCTGCCACCATCCCTGTTGCCCCTGTTGCCCTGCCCACCGATGCCGGCTTCAGTCAAGTCAAGCAGACGCTTTCTAGGCTCTACCCCAACGTGCATCTCGATGCTAACTTGGTGAGCGAGTGCAAGCAGAGCACATGAGCGAGGGGGGCTCGCTTGCATAGCCGGCTCGCTTACTGGAGTGCAGCCTCCCTCCCTCTCTCTCTCTCTCTCTCTCTCTCTCTCTCTATATATATATATATATATATATATATATATATATATATATATATATATATATATCTGGCTCTCTCTGTCTGTCTCTGTCTGTCTGTCTCTTTCTGTCTGTCTGTCTGTCTGTCTCTCTCTCTCTCTCTCTCTCTCTCTCTCTCTCTCTCTCTCTCTCTCTCTCTCTCTCTCTCTCTCTCTCTCTCTCTCTCTCTCTCTCTCTCTCTCTCTCTCTCTCTCTCTCTCTCTCTCTCTCTCTCTCTCTCTCTCTCTCTCTCTCTCTCTCTCTCTCTCTCTCTCTCTCTGCTCTCTCTCACTGTGCAGCCGTTCGTCCGAGCGGTTGCAGCTGAGCCCCGCAATCGTGTCTTTGCTTGCTTCAGACCGCCAGTGCCTGGCTGTCGCAGTTCGAGGCTGCTGTTCGCGAGCACGAACAGAAGGATTTGGCAACGTCAACTAGCCACAAGAGCCTGCTCGTGCAGACGGTAAGTGCCCTGCCCCGACCTGTTAAGGGCCACTTTCGAGATCGCAGCGATTTGAGAGCTGGTGAACATGTAGTACATTGGTCGACGTCATGCTGTGTGTGGCTGCTGCATGCCAGCTTTGATGGCACCGTGCACGCTCTGAAGGGCACGTCCTCGTAATGAAAATGCCAACGGTTAATAATGCATCCTTTCTAATGCTGTTCCATCCAGAAAGATACTAGCGTGTGCAACATTACTTTGGTCGGATCATTCAACGACAGGTGTTTTACACAACCAAACTGTTGGGTTATTGGTGACGTTAAAAATGGCTCCTGATTTAATTAAACCTGCTGCCTATGAGACCCTACTAGCATTTGAAATGATCTTGGCTGTACTAATATTAGTTAAACAATTTCGTCGTTGGCAACGCTGTTAGGATCTCGAGGTCTGTGTCGTCACCAGTTGGCGTGCTTCGAGCGTTAGATCTCTGCACGTTGCATGTGCTGTACCGCTACCCGAACTAGTAATGGTTAGCTCTCTTGACACTGCTGCCAGAAGTGGACTTCGGAATCTGAGCCCAGGCGCTAAGCTGCTCACACTTCGCCATGCAGGTCTTGGGTTCGAGCCCTGCTGCAGGCAATCCTGTATTGCCCACTGAAAGCAATGGTGGTAGGCATTAATCAGCAAATGTAAAGCGCCTAGAAAGAGATTGAGTTATTTGGGGGTGTTTTATCAAGTGCATTATTATTTATTATTATTATTAAACTGCCACTATATTAAATCGAGCTGTTTGATCAGCTGACCTTTACTTCTGCTTTAACACACCAAGTTCAGCGACGTCCTGGACGACTCCAATGAAGTTCACTCCGGCATTGAACGTGCTTGCTGCTTGCATTCGGGATCTGATGCTAGACCCCCGCCCTCATTGGCAGCCCCAGAATGTGAAAGGACTGAGTGCAAAGTGGAATTTTGACCCGCCAGTGTAGTGTTCCATACGATTGAACCGTGGAATCTCGGGCAAATCTTTTTTTACAATAAAGACAGGTCCTACCAAAGCCTCAATGAGTTTTAGAGGTGTCTGTTTAGGAAATGTTTTGTTTACAACGATCACGTTATGGTTGTTGTATGTTTCTCGAGTTCTGATTGGCTGCATCGTGGGTGCATCGAGGAGCAGATGGAAAATCAAGCACGCCACATAGCCAATATTTCTTACAAGACAATGCTAGAAAGGTGGATGCCTCTTTAATGCCTACTCTGTTATTTTCTGCTTTGATACCGTTCACTGCCTTTCTCTGGCTGTCGTCTCCTTGTGGGTTCCTTTTTGGTCGGAATTCTCCAACTCCAGACTGGAAGAATTCTGGGATTTTGGTTGGAGTTCTCCAGTTTGGCAGTTCTCTGCAAGTTTGGTGCCTTGCTTTGCTTTTGATTTCGACGTGGACGAAGACGAGACAGCCAAGCATACGGAAACTGTGCTTGCGGTCTGCTCACCAAGCGATTTCTCCTTCCTCCTTTGACTGGGGGTTAGGGTCTATTCACTCTGTGTGGTGCTGCTGCTGTTTCTTGGCCAGCCTGTGATGTGCTACCAGCTATTTTCCTCTTTAAAAAAAGTCCTAGCTGATTAAACAGCCTCTTTTTGTATAGCAACAGAAGAGCCTTTACGGCTATCACCACCGCTTGCAGTGGTGATAAAGAATCGCCCACCGCAGGAATCGAACCCACAACGACCTGGGGACCGAGGTTGTGAAAGCAACCGCCTTACCTAGTGTGCCATCACGGCTCATCTCTTATGCAGCAGCATTCGTCCTCTGCACGTGCCAACCAAGCCATGCAATCCACATGCAGGCGCTTGACTTGCACGGCATGTTGGCAAGCAAAACTGAACAAATGGCCAGTTTTCATGACAAAACTTTCTCACTTCGTGCCCATGCTTTTGCTCGTGTTGCCCCTCAGATCCACACTTGGCCTTCACTCGGCTCACTACGGGTTGATCTTGGAATCCCTCCCTGCTGAACTCAGCATCCGTTGGAATTCACGCGTGTTCCCACAAAAGCAGGAGAAATAGTGCTTGTTTATGCTCTTTCTCTTTCTTTCTCTCTCTCTCTCTCTCTCTCTCTCTCTCTCTCTCTCTCTCTCTCTCTCTCTCTCTCTCTTTGTCTCCCCCTCTCTGTCACTCCCTCAAGACCTTCGAGTTTGTATCTTGTGTGCAAAACAATTACAAATCAATACTTCCAGAGCTTTTTTTCTTGAAGGATGCCATGGCAATGGCTCTCAGGCCCTTTTTGCTGGCTGTACTTCCGTTTTTTTACTGGAGCTTAAAACTCTCTCACTGCTGTCACGCTGTGTCAAACCCTAGCCAGTGGCTGCATATCCACTATGCATATGCAGGCTCTGCCACTTAACCAGCTGCACCTCATTGCATGACCCCCTTGGCAGTGGAACCGATTCGTGGACAAAATCAGCAGTACGGTGTACAACCCAGCATGCTTAAGTACATACATGTCTGCCTATCTCTTATGTGAAATGCTGACCCTTGACTTGTCATCTAATAGGAATGCCAGGATAGCCGTCCTCTGTGGCATGTTAATAGCTCGTGCAGGCTGGAAGCGAGTACTGTTCGATGTCCACCTGGGACCTTCTTCTCAAGCATCTTCTCAAGCAGAGAACAACGACTAGGATTGCACTAACATGCAGTAACATGCTTGCCTCTTGATTGTATGTCAATGAGCTCTGGTTCAAGCGACCGTGCAAAATGTAGGCCAGAAAAGTGCCAGTGCTGTATCGTGAGACTGTGTGCCCATCCCCACCCTCGGCCTTGCCCGATGACCCGCCAGACATATCAACTTTCCGCTTGTTTCGGCGAGTTAAAAATCGCCGATTGGCGCGGTGCTCAGCAGTGCGACTCGAAGCTGATTGGTGACGCGACTTCGGGGGCCTCGTCTTCAGTATCAGGCCTGCGAGTTTAAATCCCAGCCGGCCACTAGACTGCCGCGATGCTCGGCTGCGCCTCTGCATGCCTGCGCCATGCCACCGATGCCACCGATCTGAGCGCCGGTGCTTCGTCTCAAGCACCGCGCTCTCTGCACACAGGACCGAGCCCTGGCCGCCGTGCAGTCCAGGCTGGAGGCCGAGGAGGCCAAGTGGCAGCAGACGGTCGCTGCAAAAGACGCCGAACTTGTGCATCTCCGCGACCAGCTGCAGAAGCAGGCCAAGGTCAGCTGACCTATTCGCTTTATGAAATCTTCCCCTTGCTGTGGCCGTGCGTCACCGAGCGTGTCTCACTCACCTCGGCGCCGACCCGTGCGGCAGACCGTGCGCGTGGGCTCCGGTTGGCTAGCTCTGGCAGCCGAAAGCCTCTTGCCTGCTCCCTGCTCTGCGTAGTCCGGTTGTCGTCACGCTCGGGCGGCGTTGGGGTCGCGTTTGCATGCATGCCTGAGCATTTGTAGTCGAGAGAATGCATAGCGCGATTTACTTTCATTGCTAATTTCATTTTGTTTAATTTAATAATATGTAATCTTTTAATTTTCTCCTAATGCATGTGTGCATATTCTTATCTTCAGTGTGTGTGTGTGTGTGTGTGTGTGTGTGTGTGTGTGTGTGTGTGTGTGTGTGTGTGTGTGTGTGTGTGTGCATGCGTGTGTGTGTGTGTGCGCATGCGTGCGAGCGATATGCGAGCTCTCATTTGAATGTTATACACGATCTACTTGTGACGGCAATGTTTGTTTCAGGCCGTGGCCTAAGCCCATAAGTACATTATCTGCCTAGCAGCTGGACGGCTAGATGGAGGAGAGGTAGGAGGAGGTCTGGCCAAACCGTAAACCAACTTCGAGAAAAGAGATCATTCACTGACTAAGCATCGGGAATGGCTACAGCAGCGCAGTTGTGTGCTTAGGACCGGCTCGTTGCCACCGAATTTGTCCTGTGATTTCGGCAGTCCTGCTCTCCTCGGCTCTAGCCCTTGTTTGTGCATGTCAGCTACTGTTGCTATTATTATGCAGTGCACGAGGCATATGCAGACCACAGCTCAGGGTGCGATTGTGCATGGGGTGGATGGGGGAGGAGTATTAGTATGGCTAAGTATGCCATCGGCCTCGACCGATGATGTTAATGTGAGTGTACTGTGCAGCAGAGACATTTTACTCACCGTCAGCTTTGGCGCCCTAACTGAGGGCAGCCCACCATGTGGCTGCCCTCAGTTTCCACTAAGGACTTGATATATCGGGATCTGAGTGATGCATCTTGTGGCTGCTCTACAATTCGTTATGTGCGAGATGATCTCACAGACTTCTCGGTCCTGGCATGACTGGCATCTCCAACCTGATTAATAGCAGATTATACAATAAACATTTCCTCACACTTGTCGGCTGCTTTTGTATGCTTCGACCAGCAGTATTGGTATTCGGGACTCTCGTGTGGCAAATGAAAGGTCACATTGGAACAGGACACCTAGATTGCATGCAGCTTCAACAGGAGATACGCTGGCAGAGCCGATTTTGAGCGTTAGGTTTTCTAATTTCTGAATCACACTTGACCCCCACAAGGCGACCAGCATAACACTTCGGAGCACGACGTAGACTGCTCAGCAAATTCGTCGGACAACGCAGATAGCCTAGCAAATTCGTCGGACAACTCAGACAGCCTAGCAAATTCGTCGGACAATGCAGACAGCCCATCATGCAAGTGTTTGAGGCTGTTGGCGGATAGTGGCAGCATGGCTCAGGTGCCGCAGATGTTTGCCGACTTTCTTAGGGACATAACGAGTGGGATGCAGAAGTCTTAACTTCGATATCGTCAGTTTCTGTCGAATGACAGATAATTAAACTTCTCTTCCCTAAGCCGTGCGCCATATGCCGAGATATTCGGCACTAATATGTTGAACTACATACATGTTTCTGTACTGCTGCAGTTGTGAAGCAGACCTGACATGACCTAGCATGCGTATCCAGCTGCTCCGGCGGTACCACTTTCTGTCTTTCAGCCTCGCGGCTATTTTGTGATATTCTGGCCTTGATTGAACAGCCTGTTACCGTGTCATTTGCACAGTACAGAGCATGGTGCACATTTATTAACGTGCCCTCTGACAGCTTGCCACTACATAATTGAAATTGCTGAAGCAACGCATTATAAGCAACGTATTACGGTGGGTGTCGTGCAATCACTTGAACACTTAGACGGTTGACTCGCAAAACCTACCACGACCTGTCCTTTGTTCTGTCATGCAAATATATGAATGCATGCGTGAATGCGTACTCGTGCATGCATGTGACTGGTCTTGTCGTAACGTGGCAAGCACAGTATTACATGTACTTTAATGGATTGGATTGGGTCCTCAGGATTGAGGTCGTAACCAAACGCCTTTCCAATCTAGTGAGCCCAATTTGTATATAGCTACTAAACTGTGTAATATTTCCATGCATGAAAAGTGGTTACTGATTCAACAGCTGGATTTGCATAGCACTGACCAACCCAGAAGTGTAGTCGGAGCTTTTTACAGTGGGGTGCTGGGTCACGAACCGAATCCGTACCCAGACGGGTTCGTAAAATAATAATAATGATAATACACTTGATATAATGCCCTCAGATAACTCGATATCTTTCTATGAACTTTAAATTTGCTGCAAAGAAGCACAATTGAATGATTAGTGGTAGTGTGCTGAATAAGCAACAAGAATAACATGGTTAGGGGTGACATGTACAGGAGAAGTATGTTGGCTACCGAATGCGTACCGAAAAACCGAAAACCGCTTAGGCTGTTGGTGCGCTATACAAAACTCTCCTGCGTAACACCCACATAGTCTTTATGGCTTTGTGGAGTTACAGATGGAGATACATTACATTAGGGTCAGCATGCAAGTATGGTTAGTGGCAGCATGCACATGGACTGTTTGTAACCAGGATCGGGTTGTCCTCTTAGTACAGCAGGAACATTTTAGTTCGTTCGTGAGCCCAGTGACAAACCGTTTCTACAGTGAAACTAGGTAAAGGAGACACTAACCAATGGTGAAATGCTGGGAATTTAGGGGATTTTGTGTGGAAGAGAATTAGAAGGATTTGAAAGAGGATTACGAGTCTTGGTGACTTTTGTCGTCACTTAGTACAGTTTGTTCACGGCTTTTTAAGAGGCTCATTCTCTCAATATTTTCTAGTCCGTGAAGTCCTAAAGGATTTCGTGGACTGGACGCGGTACGCTGGAGACTCCTTCAGCCATGGCTTTTGGCAGGTGCAGGTCCGCTAAAGACGCTGTCCAAAGAGCTGCACCCCGCCCTCTTTTTTAGAGTGGTCCTGAAATGGAGCACGCGGCGTTGTAGCGTTGTAGAGATCTGCTGCTGCCTTTTCTTTCGATCTCGCCTTGATAAGAATGATGAGCATTGACTCTGGTCTCTTTGATCTATTTTCACTTTTTCTTAATATGATCTCACGTTTAGATCTGTTTCCAAATTTTGTGTAGGCTAAATGACAGGCAGCCACTTGTGTGCCATCACATTCAATTTTTTGCTCGAACGCTCGCGTAATAATACTGTTTCGCTCGATCTATAGGAATGGCCTGCCTGAGTGACTTTGATGGTCATACTTCAGGGGAAAATTTTGCCAAGGAATCCTGTCGGGTATTAGTGTCTCCGAGGTTGCCCGCGCAGGGCGGAAAATCGTGGGTTTTTTTCACTCATTGCGGACGTTTTACCTCCACCCTTACCCGACCCTGGCGGTGTAATGGCAATATTTGTTAGCAACGCGTAGTAACATTTAGAAGCACTAAGAGGAGCAATTTATCGCTCAGTGAAGTGGTAAGAATTTTTTTGCGTTTATGTGAGCTTCAGGAAATCTTCGACAGCTGAGAAATTAAAAGGCTCTATTGCACCCAAACACATGTGAAATTCATACGAGCCCATTGGGTTTGGTTCGTAATTTGGAATCGAGTTTATAAAGCCAGCCATGTTTTCATACACACGCGCTGGCGTCAGTAACCCAAGGGCTGTATTTTCTTCTCTGGATTTGCATCATAAATCACTTTCAATAAATCACCCAATCTTCCTGTTTGGGTCGTTTCGCTGTAAGTACATTATTATTATATTATTATTATCTCTAACCAAACTTAAATTCCTTCACGAAAGTGCCTTCACCTCATAAGTTACCAAAGAGCTTAGAGCTCAGATCCATTTGACATCTCGCAACTTGACGAAATTTCAAAATAAGTTGAAACGCAACCTTTTCCTTGCAGCATTTGCTTCCGTCGGTCCGCGCTAATGATAATACGACAGTATAATAATAATATTATATAATATAATACTAATAGACCGTTTGTGAGCGCTTGTGCGCGAGCTGGAATTGTTCGGTCGATCCCTGAATAATTGACCTGCGTTCCTTTTAACGTCGGCGTTGAAGAGAGGCGAACGCATTAATGCTGCGATGCTAGCGAAGCCAGAGTGAAAGCATTGGGGAGACTACTTCTGCCACTTCCTAAACCGAGGCTGCAGGGAAGATGCGAGCGAGCCGGAACATCGATCGCCAGTGGCGAGTCTGTACGAAGGGGAAGCGGAGGGCCTTCCCCTGTTTCCATGAACGTTGCCGCGGCACCTTCTGTAACAATTCCGACAAAGGAGAGAAGCGTTAGGTAGGAGCCTCCTCGGAGGTATCGGCTGGAGTGCTTACGCCGAATCGTTCGACCCAATCGGCCTTTGCCGAGCATCGGGGGGGGGGTCGCTGCAATGCCATTTGCCTCTAAAGAAGGCAAATATCTATCTCTCGACAGGGCTCGAAGCCACCGAGCTCCGCAGGCCGAGCTCGCTCGCTCGCTCGCTCGCTCGCTGGGAATTTCGCGGTTGCTGCAGCAGTCCGTTGAGGTTTCCACTTTCAGTCGTGTGAAGGTGCTGTTTGACCCGCGGATTTTGACCCGTCGAGCTTCCGGTCGGCCATATTCTGCGAGTGCGTATTTTCTTGAGTTGCGTATGAATCGACTTCATCAACGCGTCGAGGCAGATCCTCAAAAAAATTAAACTAATGGGGTACTTTTTACATCGACAAAAACACAACGCTCCCAGGTGATTTCTTGCTTGCGCACTCATCTTTGAGATATCTCTCAACAGGGGTATCTTTTTCATGTCTGTAGCGCTTCATACGCATTTAAGCCGCTTCGAGTTTTCCGGAAGCGGAAGCAATCGCGCCAAAATGCTTGCACTCGTCTTTTTAGTACAGGCGTTGAGATGCCCTCCTGGGGAGTGAGAAGCTTTGGCGTGATTTATATCCTTCAACTGTCAATTTTCTTGCGCGCGCGCTTTCTTTAACAGGGCGACGAGCGATGCCGAATCTGCAAAAGCGATCGGTGCATATTTTTGAATTCGGCTCGGTCAAAGAGGCTTGACATCAACGGAAACTAGGTATCGCCCATCGATTATCGGTGACCCAGGTGACCCAGGTGACCGGGGACCGTTGAGCTCGTGCTTCGGGGTTGAGCCATTTATCTTAGCGAGGACGGAGGGAGCACGAGTTATTTTAGCACCGAGGGAATTCTGCCCAGGCGGCGTACGCTCGTAAATTCCGGAGGTAGCCACCCAAAAAAGGCTTCCCCCCTAGGGAATTAGGGGAAAATAAAAAGGCGAGAGGCATCTAGCCAGCGCTCATTCACGTTTTTACGATTCGGTCGTGTGACAGATAGCGCCAGCCGCTCCGAAGCCATGCGGCAAGAAAATATTTGATTAGACGTAGAAACAGCCAGAGACGAACCTGTACACAATAAGTTTGTATATCCCGTAAAAATTGGCAGCATCCTCCGCGACTATCAGCACGAAGTGGCCCATGAATGCTAACATTCACACGCGCCTCCCCTGCGTTCTACTTTCCGCTTTAGTGAATGAACGGAAGAGGCGTCTTCAATGCGACCTTAATGTGCGCAGCAGACTGCCAGTTAAGACGATATCTACGCAATCGATTCAAAATCGCGTCAATTACGCGCCGACTGAGTGTGGCCGTACAGGGGCCGTGGCTTCGGTGTGCAAGATTGCCCCGTCTTCCGGTTATGGTTAGCCCGAGTTTTCGCTTACGACCATTGTTTCAACGTACTCCTGGCCTGCGTCTTCGGGCGGCTCGTTCGCTCGTCTAGCTCGTCTTACGAGTGAATCGCCAAAGCTGCTGGAGGATGGGCTGCAATAACGCTCGCAACACGTCTGAGAGTGACCGATGGTGGCTGCAATTTCGCTTCCGGTTGGCAGCGATCGTAGATTTACCTCCACCGCTTATAACTTTCTCTCTGTTCTTTGCGCTTCTCATTTTATTTGATATTAATATTCACTCCGGTAACCCGTCTGATTCAAAGTGTTTTAACGTGCTGCCTAAATCCTTTTACCTGCGTAATCCCAATCTAGACTTTCTGCTACCAAAGACTCACCTGCGACTGTGTCTCAAATCGTTACCAGCTTCGGTACAACTGTAGCTGAGTTCCAGGGGTCCGACGCTAATTCCCGCCAAGCCCCGCCATACTCCGGCCACGCCGCCGCATACCCTGCCGCTGAGCTAGGGTAAGACGAGCGGTCGTCAGGGTAAACCTCTTCATAATATCGCATGCGCCAACAACAGCAGGGGAACTAAACAAGTCTACAGGGATGGTCCTATACACAGTACACTCCGGTGGTGCAGGATGACACCCCAAGCGCGAACAGACGCGTTAGTTGGTCAGTCGGCTTCCGCAGCTCCGCCGTTGTACTGACTCCGTTCCGACAGTACGAGCGTACGTCGTAAAAGATCCGGCTAGCTGAGTAGCTGCATGGCCAGTCGAAGTCGACGTCTACGACAGTCGATAGCTTCCGCCGAAAGACGCCAACTCACGGGGGGGGGCCACGAACGGGATACACGGGGAACGCGGCGAAATATACTAATCTCAACCACGAGCGTGCTATCCAGCTCCGCTCGGGCCTTGGGCACTCGTTGCCTTGCGTGCGTGGCCGCATCGCCGGAGCACGCCTGCACGAATCCAGGTGCTATATCTCGGTGGGGCGGGGAGCCTCCTACACCATGACTTACTCGGCCAACTCCTCCTACCCATGAGCCCCGGTGACCTCTCGTCACCGCACATGCCGTAGGTCCGACCCCGACTCCGGCCTAGCCGGCGACCTTTACCCTCATTATAGCCGTCCCGAGCCAGCCAACCGAACCTAGCCTGGGTACTCATCTAATCGTTTTCGGATTGCATTCTTCTTACAAAAAGTTTCTCTATATAATCCAAAATCGCGCTTGAGTCGAAATTCTCAGTTCTCTTGACGTCGATGCTGTCCGCAGCTGATTTGTATCCTCTGCCCTCGTACTTCACCCTTCCACCTTCCTTCCCTGCTCGACTCGATGCCCTAACTCGACGCTCACCGACGTTCTTGATGACTGTGTACCTCGTCTAAACGACAGCTCGGTAGCGACCGAGACGCCCATCGGCTTCCGGCTAAAATAAAAAGACCTCGAACTCAAACTATTTGTCTTTTGAGACTTGCGGCCTCCAATAACTCGTGACTTATTGTCTACCGCTTGAAGCTTTTGAAGGTAATTTTTGTAGGTTACGTTGTGAATTCATTTTAGCTGAGGCTACGTTCAAATTTAATATAAAATGATGAGCTCAGATTAATAATGCAAAAATGTTAATGTCCCTGATCGACCATCTTCTTAACCACTCTCAAGCAAGCACAATGCCCAGCAATCCCAGCCGTGACTTAGCAGAGCGTTTCTCAAAATGATAGAACGGCTCCGACCTCGCAGTGCAGTCGATGTCGGAAATGCAACCCTCGCTATCACCTCCTCTATTCTAATCTCGCCCCTGCACCCCCTGTCTCTATTTAACCCATTAATTATTTCGCCGGCTAAAAGGATCAATAATCGTCTAGACCCTGTCCCAACAGCTCTGCTAATGTGTTGCATAGAACTGTTGCTGTCGGCCATAATAGATAGAGCAAGTATAATAATAATATATTTGTGTAGCGCCCTCAAAAAACTTTAAGGTGCTCGCCCCGACCAATGTTTGTCGAGGTCGTGGGCTCGAGCCCTGTAGCATAAGTGACGCGCCCGAATAGAGACTAAGTTCTCTTAGGATGCTATACAAATGAATTGTATTTATCTTTATTATTATATATTAATTACATTTATCTATTTAATGAATCTCTTTCTAGATACTTTACATGTGCTGTAAACAAAGCATGCAGAGCGGTTAATGGTAACGTGTACAATGTCAACAATCAAAAACGGTTAGGGTGACATGCAAAGTATGAGCATGTAAATGTGGTTAGCGGCAGCATGCACAGCATCATCCTGCATAAGCACCTAAAGGACCAATCACAAGGACCCACCAAATGGTGCGTCAAAGGCAGGTGCGGTTTTAGCTTCTTTATATGTGTCTCTGGTTACCGTTGAAGTCACTTCTCTCTCCGAAATCAGCGACTTTCAGCTCATGCATAAAAAAAGAACACCATATGCCCTGAGAGTTTAAAGAAATTTCGTCCAGCTTCCCTTCTGCCATGCTTATCCAACACATTTGAACAAGTGAAAGTCCAAGGCAAGAAGCGATTACATCTTGATGCAGCCCGCTCTTGTAAGCTAGCTCAATCGGTATTTAAGGCTGACCGTTCCCCAAGATACTGCTCTGCTTTGGATTTATAGCCATCTCAGGAACACGCTGACCAAGTTAGGGTCTAGCTGCTGGTTCTCTTAGATCTACGAGCAGCAGCATTTGTTACAGCTGAGCATCAGAGATCCTTCTGGAGATTATTCTGCCTCTTTTCTCGCGTGCCAGGAGCCAGTGCTATAGGGACAAAACATTGCTTAGGTCCTTCCTCGAGAAGAGATATCAGATCGTTGATGTAAATCTGCTGTCGATCAGCTGGGGATCCGTTGACTTATGCTTTACTTTAGGGTTCGGTCTTAGTCCTTATCTACGAACTTTCTGGACTCTTCACCTGGCTGATGCAATCGCGAAACACAACCTTGGCTTTTCATTTCTATGCCGACGACATCCACCTCTGTCTGTCTATCTCTCGACCGTTCCAATATGTTATTACCCCTAATTTGACTCGCATAATTCACATTCAGCTGGTATTGACAGCATTTGTCCTTTCTAGCTACTATTTCTTTGAAGTCTACAAATGACTAAACTACCCTAATACTCATGCGAATAGTAAGTGTCACCCGAAAGCTAGAAGATACGCACCTCCAGATTAGTTCATCAAGCATCCCACTTGTGAGGTCTGCCCATCAAAAGCGACTTGTCATTGGATGGGCACATTTCCTCCACAGCCAGATTGCTTTACTTTCAGCTAGATAGACCGAACGAAAGAAAGACAGACCAACTGATTCAACAGCCTCATTTGTAAAGCGGCAGAAGAGCCTTAACTGCCATCACCACCGTTAGCAGAGGGCACTAAAGGATCTCCACTGTAGAGCTTAAACCCAAGACCTGGGTCATGAAGAGCAAGCCCTTTATCCTAGGCTAAGACCCATTGGTTTACGAACGTCGTCAGAATTAGGGCTGCTTAGACAAGAGCCGACGGCTAAACTAGTTCATGCATTTGTGAAATCGCGTCTCGATTGCCGCTGACCAGCCGTTAAAGCATAGCTGCCACATCACATCCCACGTTCCAGAGCCTAAATAGCTTCCTCTAAAGCACTGAATCGATTTCAAAGCTCGCTGTCTGGCTCGCAGGTAACTTTTCTAACTACATCAGCCTATCGATCCAGCGTCCTTGCTCGTAAAAATATTATAAAAGAATATTGGTAGATTTCACAGCCTCATTTGAATGCCGGCAGGAAGAGCCTTGAAGGCTGCCACCGCCGCTTTCAGCCGGCAATACAGGATTGCCCGGATTGCAGGATTCGAACCCACGATATCGGTTGTGAAGAGCGCCTTCTGACCTTCTGAGCTGTGTGCTCTAGCACCACATAGCTCGTCAAAATATAATCATTTCGCTGTCCCTCTAAATTGGAAAACGTTTTGCGATTTAACCTTCAGCTCGTGTATGTCTGGAACTCTCGTCTTACTAACGAACGTGCGTCATTAAAGTTTAAGCAAAAGGCGGATCAGTTTTGCTCAGCTTTCTATTTGCACTAGAGAAATGATCTTTTTTGTTCATGTTTTCTATGCAGGCTCAAGCGTCCACGATACCGTACCTGGTGTTGGCTAAAAGTCTCACTGAGACCTGCCGCGATCCCGGGCGTCTCGTTTTTTGCTTTCGCCCGCTCGCTGGTTTAGGCATGATACGCGTGTGCTACCGTGTGCGTACTCGTCTAAGCGCGATACCGTGTATGAAAATGACTCTTGTTTATTGACTGACTCTTTTCCAGGAAGTTGTAAGGCGACTGGACAGAGATTTCGCTCTTTTTAAGGTACAGTAAAGTCAAATTATTAAAATGTGTACGGTTTCCTCTATTGTCTGCTAAGACCATAGCGAGGCATTTGCTGGTCGCAGACTAGTAGACCATGACCAGCTTGTGAAGGGAAGCTCGTGTATTTTTATAGTGCACCTCGAGGGTGATGTGTAGCCACGACCGAACCCGCCCAGCCGTGCGAAAACACCACATGCATGGACACACGCAGACGCGAACTGGGCTGCAATACATGTTAATTTAGCGAAGAAACATTCAATTGCTCAAGCAAGTCGGTCGGGCGTGCCTTCCACGTTATAACTCCATTTGATGTTTTTTCCATAGGAGGTGCCACGGTTTTTTCTTGACGAAAGGCGAGTACAGCCATTAACAGGGAACTTGAAAACGATGCTGAGCTGCTAGGAAACCTCCAAGCGGAACCAAGAAGGAAATAAATGGGTCTATATGCCAATTCTAATTCTAAACTTAACTAAATTAATTCTAAACACAAAATGGTGCGCCGCTTACTCGCTTGTAACGGATGCACTCATCAATTAGGCACCCGAAAAGCATAGCGTATCAGCCATTTAAGTGGTTTTAAGTCCTGGCGATTTTTAAATCGACATACAAAAATGGGCAGCGAATTTTCGCTTTTACATTGCAAACAAGAATGACACGAAGTAAGGACGAGAGTACGTCTACGCGCCCTACGCAGCGGCGGGAGAAATCGCTATCGCATCACTTCCACGCCAGACGTGCGACACTCCGGTTGGATGTGCCTCACTTCCGTGCCCGCGAGGAATGAGCGCAGCGTTCGGCGTCGAGGCCTCGCGTGGCGGCGGCGGCAAGCGGCGCCGGCAGCGATGCAAAGTTTTCAAAAGCTGAGGCCTCGGTGCGTGACTCGGCTGTGAGTGCGGGACTTGACCCGGTGGCTTTTCGGTCCCCGAAATGCTCTGCCGTCCTTCGAATGAGACCGTCGCTGAAGGTCATTCGTCGGTTATACTGGCCGCGTCGCCTGCCCATTTCGGACAGGCAGCCGGAGGCAAATGCATCTTTCTCACATGGTCGCATGCGCTTTATATACCGCGCGTCGCTCCACCTCAGCAGCAGCCGGCTAGCGCGAGCGTACTCTGAACGTGGCATATGCCGGAAACAGAAGGGGCGGAAGTTTAAATCCGGCTCCTACCCGGATTTCGACTTTGCCATGCTGGAGCAGGTTTTGCTCGAAATCGCGGCCGATTCCGCCGAATTAGCTTTGGTGCGACAATGTCCCACGCAGCATGAATTGCGTTGACGGCGTTCGTCAGAGCATCAGTCGAATGCAGCCGCATTCTCGTGCAATTGTTCGCTGCGCCATTGCCGTCCTATGACATTCATGTGAAAACACGCAGGATCAGATATTTCTATACTTCTGGATGTTATTTTGAGTTGGAAACTAGCAAACTCTGTAAATATGAAGCAGAAGTAGAAACGATCTCCATCGCGACTTCCTCAAGCGAGCCACGCTCTGCTCTGCTCTCGTGGACAGTGTCGCTGAGCACGAGTCGCTGACCCCGGGCAGGCTCTGGCACCTCGGTGAACAAGCACTAGCACTCGGCCAGCGGAGTATAGCTCTACACATTGAATAGGGGATCTGGGATGGCTCTATAAAAGCTTCTGGGCGGCTCACCTGTTGAGAACACCTATAGAATATCCGAAACTGGAATGCACTTCTAGAGGGGTGCGTTTGGTCGGCCCGTCGCGACGCGGCCGCCGGGACTATTCAGGCAGCGAACGGCTGACGTGGATGATCACTCAACGGTGCTCCATCCGACGCCGCGACAGCTTCCCGCCTCGCCTACGCTGGTCGACGATAAATCGGCTTCTCGCGCCGTCTTATGCCGCCCGTTACTGCCCACCCAAGCAGAAAAGTTCTGAGAAAGGATGTTTTTTTCTGAGCGGCCCCCTGTCGGAGCTTTGACAGCGAAAAACGCTCGCGTCGCCGCATCGAGCCGCAAAGGAAGCGCCGTTTTCTAGATTGAGCCCAGACTCCGCCTTCCCCTAGCAGTCGTATTGCTGTAGCATTAGCGTTAAAGCGTCGCTGTTTGCCTGGTTGCTACTCCGCGGACAGATCGTCGGCGACAATTGTGCACACTCGGGTGTCCTAGCTAGCGCGCAATTTTTGTAGAAAGAAATTCCTGTTTTCTGTAGAAAAATGAATGGCAGCCTTTATTCTTTACTAAATGCGCAAACCAGTTCCGCACACCGAACGCGTCGCGACGATGGGCTTTCCATCCCCCTCAGTAATACTACTATGTATTCAGCAAATGTAAAGCGCCTAGAAAGAGATTGAGTTCTCTGAGGGCGCTTTATCAAGTGCATTAATATATTATTATTGTTATTATTCCCAATTCGGCAAAGCCTGAACACCTCACGGAAGCCTTTTCTCGACATCCAAAACTAGACTTCGTGTATTCAGTGGCAAAGCCACGGGGCAAAGGAATAATTTGTAGGTCATTATTTGTTATTTTGGTTATTTGTATTTGTAGGTGGGCTAGCATTCTTGGATACCAATCCAAGAGTAACGCACGTGTGATTGCGTACATTGCGCCGGAGTGCTTCGAAGGACGTGCCGCGCTACAAGCTACAAGTTAACTGCGTGAGAACTCCCGAAGCCCGACTACAGTAGGCACGCCTGCGTCACTAGCGATGGTCCCGACCCCGAAGGCGGACCGCTACAGCACCTAGAGATATGAGCAGCTGAGTAGCCGACAGAACACGACCGCGAAGTCCAAGTTGCACTTCGCTGTTCGTCGCCGTAGGTTCGACTCTCGCGCTCTCGAGGCGTAGTATCACATCGACTACCGAAGCTGCAGCCCCGAGCTCTCTCGATTGTCTCGTTTATAGTGGCTTCTCGAGTTTTCTGTCTTGTCTGAGACGCACGCACGCTGCTTGCAGCCGATGACGAGCCAAGAGCTGCTTTGGATTTTTAGCGAGCCAGACAGCTGCTCTCTTCTCTCTGCCCTCTTGACCTTGAGCGTAGCTGCTATTTTTGTCGGACCCTAGCTCTCGGTGTCCGTCATCGGCCTATTCGCGTCTGCCTGTAATTTATTAGATGGCTCCTCCGCCAGCTTGCCATCCTTTCGCTCTTTGTCTAATGGAGCACAGTAGTCGGTCCACATCCTGACCGCTCTTTGTCTACCCAAGCTCCATTCTAACCTGAGCGGATCTCGCTGTCAACTGACGCCTCGCTCCGCTCCCGGTTTAACTAATGTGTCCCCCTACCCAATCCTTCTTGGCTAGTCCGCGAGCTGCGGGTTGCTCTAGGTGCCCTAGTCAAACCCACTAAGGCAAGGGCTAATATCGCCGCTAGCCTGAGAGCTGCCCCAGTGCAGAATGACCGTACGACGCTGCGAGCGGCCGATGTGACAATATTCGAAAGCCCGGCGGATAGGAAGCGGTAACAGCGGTCATACTGGCTCAAGGTCGAGAAAAAGCTCGCGCATATGGCCAGAAACCTACGGTCGACAGCTAAGCCACGATGGCACGCTAGGCAAGGCTGTTGTTTTCGATAACATCAGTCCCGAGGGCAGGGTTTGGAATCCTGCGGTGGCCGATCCTGTATCGCAGCTACAAGCGGCGATTCTAGCCGCAAAGGCTTCTATCGCTATACAAAAGAGGCTATTAAATCAGCTAGTATTTCTTTTTGACCAACGCGGCGGGCGCCGCGCGGCCTGATTGCGGACGTACGAATCTGGCAAAGCACTAGTCGAGCCATCCTATGGCGGGTGGTCGATCAACCATCGGGACGACGGAGGCTAGTGACAGATACTGCGGAATAGGCTGTCTAGGAATGAGTGACGAACCGGTATTGTCCTCTGCTTAATCCGCGGTTCGAACAGCTGGTGGATGTGGCCTAGGGACGGGCCAGTGCCCAGCGGCGATGTGGCGGGTGTGGCTCGGACACAGGCCGGGCATTGTTCTCCCGCTAACCCACGGGGATGAGCTGCGGCTGAGACGGGAGCGGAGGGCGGACGCCGGTGCAATCGCGGCTGCGCTGGGGGCCGCATACGTGCTGTTGGGAGAGCATTAATTAATCTACAAAGACTCCAAAACTGCCCTACAAGTGCTAGCCCCACCTTTTAAAGGGCGGTGGGTGCTCGGTGCTAAATGAGTAAACAAGTTAGTTGACTGCCTAACAGATGCCAAGGTACGAACCGTGTTTTGAGTATTCTTATTAGAGGCTACTTACCGCGTTTAGCTAAGGATATTGCAGAGCATTTGTTTCCTGTAGACTACACTACCATATACCGTCTTTTTTTGCAAGCGAACGTATTTCGTCCTCTAATCCCTGCAAAAGAGATTGAATTTAGACTCATCGGTCCACAGCTCGCTTCTCTGCTTTGTCCAGTGCTGCTACTTGCATCCAGCCTTGCTTTTTTTTACTGCAGATATAAGAATGGCTTGCTTTTGGCAGCCCGCACCTTAAATCTTTATTCACAATGCTGCTACTCCTACTCGCTGTATTTCGGCTCACGACCCTTCTATTAGCTTGGCAGACAGGTAGTGCATTCTAGCAGTGGCCTGTCCTGAGCAATGCATTTCAAAAGCCGGGTCTCTCTCGTACCTACTCGTAGACGATCTCAGCTCTGTAGCCTGTGCTCACTTACTCCGGATATTTCACATTGCTATCTCCATAGAGTGACATCAAAACCACTCATGGACCTTCACAAACCCGTGCAACTGGCGGGGTGTTTCATTCGCTTCGCCTACCTAGCGTCAATATGGCCTCTGGGCAAGGAGACATACGGGTACTGAAGCTCCTGACTCGCCGAGGTAACAATGATGGAACAGACCACAAATTGGTTCTGCCGGCTGTCCTTCCAAAAACACATAATCACTTAACCACACACCTACCTACATGGTTTCATGGGAACCGTTGACTCCTTACATATTCGATCTGCAAATCGAAACCAAGGAGTCAAGTCATTCATTGCCCACTGTGGAAGGACTCCCTACTTATGGCATGTACCAACTTGACATTGCTTACAAACGATCCTCGACATTTCGGTTTGTTTAGCCAGATAGATTGAGCTCTTTTCTACTTATCGGTATCAGTGGTAGTCTCAATCTACATTTACACCAACTGCACTGGCGTGATTAGATTGGCTGATGTTTCGATAAGCTAAGCCGTAGGGAAGGGTAGCCTTGGCGGCACAACACAGATTGCAGGCTCGGAATTCAACGGTGCACCAACACACATCCACGGAAGCATTGCTGCTGTTGCAGCCCAAGTCTTCCAGCAGGTCACTGGTTTGGTCTCAAGAGGTCACTAAATGTCTCACCAAAGAATAAGACGAAGCCATGAGAGGCCGATTGGAACTATAAGATAAGCAAATCTCCAATTCATAGGACCGTGCTATATTTGAAGTCGAACTCAACCACACAAAACTCATTACATGCACAGCTCAATATCGATGGACGATGTGTAGTACAGGAGGACTGGTAGAATAATCTAGCAAATATTAAAATAAATTACCGAAAGGCTGAAAGCGATATAAATGACAGCCAAGATAGTCTTGTCAGACTTATATGCAATATCAACCATATAGTAAGAAGCTTTCAATGCACAAACATGCAGGTTCGACCCGATTGGAAAACGGCACAATATTGGAGCCTATTGATTAACACTGCATATGCCACAGATGCAGAACGAGTGGACGTAAATGCATGGCAGTTTCAAAAAAGCTACAGTGGTTCTCTTTGTCGCCGGTTTACATCGGATGACTCGTGATGTCGGCGTCGCGGACGTCGCTGGAAGGACTGATCATTTCCTGGACCGCCATGGAGATCGTCTCGGTCAGCCGATGGAAGCGCTGCGACGGCATGCCGCGTTCCACGTAAGGCGCGATCGCGCATGTCCCCAGCTCTAGTTCGCTCATGCCACTCTCTGTCGAACGCAGCCTTTTCAACTGTAAATGGAACCGGGATTGTCATATTTAGCATAATTAACATAAATGATGCCTGGTAGGCAGAATGGCATGCTAAAACAGCCATTTTCGGTCGATCTATTTGTCGGCCAGGTAATTATTCACAAAAACCCGGCGCCCCAGAATGCCTCCACACAATATACTCAAGAGTGCTAATCACCTAGCCCTCATTCGAAGTAACTATCTTTTATCGTGTGACTCGTGACATTTCTTTGTATAACAGAAGCACATCTGTTGCATATTACAGGGATATACTACTGTTTTCTGGAAGGGAGCTGCTTAAGGAGGGCGACCAACGACGATGCGATCTAAAACCTGCTTGTGCGCTCAACTACATGCACACAACTTCACTATACCACGAAGATCCTCAAACCGACGTGTTACAAAAGGGTCAATGGACAAGTGCTCCGTGCATGACTGGTTTTAGTTTTAGTCCGTCCGAGGGGGGGTACAGGGACCCCTCTCCTCCCTAGAGAGGAACGTCAGTCTTCAATACCCCCTTAGCTGAGATAGCTCTCCAAAGATCAACAACTCTTGATTAGGCTTTTATAAGCCCAGAGGAAGAGATCTACAGAACTGAGAGGGGGAGTACAATTTGTGCAAAGAGGCTGAGGCTCACAAAAGAAAGAACTTGCTCACAAGGAAAAATTCTGCATCAATAGAAAAAATAATGATTTTAGCACTTCAGTGCACTGCCACATCCTGATCTCAAGTAAACGGATCTAGATCATGGTGGCTCATGATGTGCTTAGTGGTCAGGGCTAGCCACCAACAAGCTGGGTGCAATGAATGCAGGCTTATGTACATAATTCTCTTACGATGGATGCTCAATACGAGCAAATTTGTTCGCGAGCAGTGGTCTTCCCAGGCACTACTTGCACCAGGGTTTGCCAAGTTTTGGGAATTTTAACAAGCAACACGGCTCTTGTCACATATGTAGGTCATGAAAGATAGAATCACTGAGAGCAAGAAGACATGTATGGAAAACAAAGGTGCAAAATGCCAAAGATGCAAGATGCCAAAATAGCATGGTTCTTTGAATGCAACAATTTTCCTTAAAACAGAGCAAACATTACACCTTACTTTGCACCATTTATGAAAGGGATAGCTATGCAGCAGGAGTTGAGTGTTTCCAGCAAAACGGAGTCTCAATCAAAAAGCGCTTTTATTAAACAAGTTTAAGCACGACACTTGTGCAAGGCCATTACTTTATTTTATCGAATGCAATGCTGGAGAGGAATGTTGCAAACGTGTTTTCACTTCACGATAAACTGTCGTGATAATAAATTTGTATAGCACCCTAAGAGAACTCAATCTCTTTCTCGGCACTTTGCAGGTGCTGTAAAACAAGATGACCAAATGAGCAGTGGTAACATTTGCAATGCCATCAAGCATAACATTGTTACGTGACATGCACAGGGTCAACGTGTAGATATGGCTAGTAGCACCAGTCACAGGGTCAGCACACATAAGCACACAAAGGACGAATCGCATGGAGTGAAGTGACAGAGCCTTGAAGTCTATACTGCGCTTGATTGGGAGCCAGTGCAGGTCGGTGAGTAGTGGTACGATGAGGCAACTGCATCGCTCATGACAGGCCTAGCTGAAGAGTTTTGCACCAAATGACTGATTGCACATGCCGGTAGACCATTAAGCAGTGAGTTACAGGAGACGGGACGAGTCCTCTATATTTGTATTTTCAGCTGTCCCACGCATTCCTCTGCAGCCCGACGCCCCTTCCCTTCGTCGAGGCATGCATATTGCAGCTATGCTATTTCCACGAGCGTCTGCTATCATCTTGATTGGACAACGCGAACTGAGTAGGCGTTTCTGGGGATGTATATGGTGGCCTTGTAGTAAGGCCAGTTGAGCCAGTAAGTCTCATGGGCTGCAGAATGACGCACCGCGCTGAACGGTGCAACTGCGATGACTGGTGCAACTTCGAACAGCCTTAAACTCAAACACAGTCGGAGATGAAGTAGAAGGCACCTCCCCTCGCTCCAGCTGAGGCGATTAGTAATTAGGTAACTATAAAGGGGGCTTGAGAGGAGGTTCGGGCACTGACTGACAGGACGAGCCTGGTCGATGCAGCTTTTGAAAGAACGCGAAAAGCCTCTCTCCTCTCGAAAGCCCCGTGTTGACATTTAGATAGTAAAAGCAAATTATGAGATAGAGGTAGACATACCACGTCTACCGAAGCAGTCTTAGCCTGATTGTACGATCCCTGTCTAAGCAGGCCTGAATTTCAGCAATGATATGCAGCTAAAAGCAGGCAGACTTGACTGGGGAGCAGATGGGTGATCTAGTAAAGGGTCACTTTTGAACAATGACACCTAGATTATGTGGATACAGCAGGAGATATGCTAGGAGCTGATTTTGAGCAATTATCTTTCTAGTTTCCGAGTTAGTGTGCCCATAACTAGTATAATGTCTCTAATGGACTACCATAATGCCGGAGCAGCTAAGAATCCAGTAGGGGGCAAGGATAATCACCAAGGTTAGCCATGCGAACAACAAAATCAACAAAGAAGCAAGATAAGGAGAACGGTGACAGAAACTTTCATTCGTCAAAAACAACCACACCACATCACGGGTCTTCCCCCAAGGGTAAGTAAGGTGCTCGCACGACTTACAACCAGGCCGTGGGTTTGAACCTTGCAGCAGGCAGTCATTGCTAGCTCACTGCAAGCAGAACTGAGCTGATAAAAAAAGGCTCTTCTGCTGCTATAGAAATGGAACTATTGAAACGGCTCTGGTTATTAATCATAAGGACCTTTGCCAGGTAAATATGGAAACTCTTCGTTATTGGGGTGGCAGCACCTGACAAAACCTTAAGCCTGCTCTAAACAATTGATGAACTGCAAGACAAGCGGGTCATACTTGCTGATGAGGTCACTGGACTAGCACGTGTTTCTTAAATATTTGAGAGAAAAGAACCCAGAAACATTTGGTAAAGCCAAAGTGAATAATGTTTTTTTAATGCCACCTTCCTCCGGCCATAGACATGAAACTTCCATCTGAGCATAGTGTCATATACAATCTTTTTGTCTTCATGTCATACGCTGAACTCGGCCAGATACACTCAAAATGTCCAACATCTGTAGTACCTAGAAAGAGATTCAGTTCTCTGAGGATGCTAAACAAATTATTATTATTATTATTATTATGTGGAGATCTTCTAGCATGAACTATACGGAGGCAAGGTTTACTTTGTCACGGTTCCTTCCACAACATTTACGTTGTCGTGTCAGGTAAAACACACATTCCTAAGACCATAGCAAATCAGCTTCGAAAAATTTCAGCACAGAATTGTGCTAGCTCAACGCACCTAGACGGAATTGGCCAGCACTTCATTAACTTACATTAACATTAAATAACCAGCACTTCATTAACAAACACACGTTAGCATATATTAATACAGCTAGCAAGATGAGTAACTATCGGATAGATCACTTGTCCCCATGCATATAACATTAGTATAGTTATGAATCTAAATAAGACGATGAGAAGTCCATAGCTCTGCAGCAGTTGATTTTGCCACACGTACCGTCATCCATATACATGAGCTGCTCTTCCTCGTCAATTTGTCCAGTTCGATGGTCACGTGATTTCTGGATAATATGGCCACGCTCTCCGATGTGGTGACCGATAGCCATTTTCTCAATGCCAGATACTGAGTCACGCACAGCCTTTTTTGTCTCTTTTACCTAAAAACACCAAATCTTGACAATATAACCTGAAAGCCTAAGAAACAATGAGAATTTTGACAGCATCCTTAGATACAATCATAAAATAGCTGGTGTTCATTCCATTCTTCATGTAGAATCAAATTCAGCATTCGGTTAGTAGCATCACTGCTCTGTCTAAGGTCACAGAACGCGACATTCGTTTGCCCGACCGTGCACCTAAGACAATTGGGACGAGTAGATGCCGAGCAATAATGAGAAGCAGACAGGCCTCCTAGCTTTGGTGCGAAAGCACGCTTGAGTATGGTGCTACTGGAAGCACATACATATCGCTGCCCAAGCAACTATTGATTAGGTCGCCAAACGTGATAACGCTGGCTGAGCCCCTGGACAAGGCACACGAGTCCATCGGCAGCAGTTCATAGAGGCAAACTCGGCAGAGTGACCACGTTGTATACACACGATTTTAGTGCCCAACCCCTCCCCAACCAATTCGTATAGGTCCAGGCAATCAGTGAGACAGATTGTGAAATCATATTCCAAATACGTCTTTCAGTCCACATACGCCTAACAAATTCCCGAATTTGGTAATGCGGATCCCAGAGGATTAATTTCAAGACCAGCCCGAAAAGCAACAAACCTTATTCCCGATGCTGTTCACCCTTCAATAACATCGCATGTAAGCTGGTAGTTTTCCTTTGGATGATGCAAGTTCATTGCAGCACAACTATCTTACAAGATACCGTATCAACCACCACCCAATAGACTTCTATCTACACGGCAGGAGATGAACCCCAGTCCTCTTACATCTAAGGAATATGGATAACAATAATACCTTTGCATAGCCCCTCAGAAAACTTAATCCCTTTCTAGGCACTTCACATATTCTGCAAATGAAGCACTCTTCTAAAGCTCACATGGGCAAGTTATAATTATCTAATGTTCACTAATGGCAGGGACTATCTGCTCATTCAAGTCTTCAGGTATATTATTCCTGCATTGTCCAATTGGAACTCAAACATATTTGCTTAGAAAAAGACGAACATGATTTGGCTGGTTATTCTTAGTTCACGGACTGACCGTAAGGAAAAAACTAAAAAAGTCATTACTATAATGAATTAGATTATACCGTTTGAGTGCTACCAGACATGGGGGACAATTGCTTCGGTAAGGCCATCAAAGTTGGCAGTGATCATTTCATCCCAATCGAGACTCGGTACTGTTCACTTTCCCGGTGCTCTGATGCTCACTCAAATGACGCCAAAACGACACCTGCATGAAGTGAGAGCTGAAGAAAGCACGATTAGCTGGCAAGACAAGACCACATGGTGACAAATGTTGATAAGAGCAATTGCAAAAGATCCCCATATGGCAGTGAATCCAGGATTAGAACTAGGTCTCGCCATACAGGGTTAGATAAGGTCTGCTGGGATTAAATGGGCTATAGCATCAGTGTCAAGGCCCCAAAACTGAACACGACGATGCCCAAAAGCCCATAATGCTATTTGATACCGACATTCCAGACCTGGCCCAGAAAAAACCGAAGTTGCTAGGTCAAAGTAAAAGAATTCCTCTTGGTAAGTTGCAATTTCAAATTATCATTCATTCGCATCATCCAAAGGAAAAAGAAGCATGCAGCTACATTTACACGGTCCAGCTTGTGCATGACCATTTCCAGGAACTTCCTCTGATACTCATGCTACTCTTCACTGTTTGGAAGAGTTGTCATTCAAAAGTCGGATCGAGTAAATGCACTTCGAACAAACGACGACGACATTAATGACAGAACTGCAACTGCCCAACTCGCAGCATTCAGCTTATTATGACAAAAGGATTCGAAATATAATATCACCTTCACTCCTTTCAGGACCAGAGTACAGTAAGGCCAATTTAAGTATGAAAACCAACAGGTTAGATGGCAATTCATCCTGGAATTTATAATGCCTAGCCGACCAAAAAAGGGCACATGCCCAATGCAAAGACTTACCCCACCGGGTGCTGTTCTGGTTGTAGAATGTGCCTCAAATACCTTTGGTTGCCCGTTACCATCGCTCGAGTAAGAATACATGGACTGTTGGCTATAGCACAGTGCATCCGGGCTGCTCTGAATACTTTGCTAAAAAGTAAAGGGTTCTTGCACAGCATCGCTAGGCTATAAGAAATCAAAGTAAAAAATAAACCCAGTTGTGCTACTCACCATTTGCCTCTGCATGCCGTTCATCAGACTGGCCATGTGCCCAAACAGCCCACCACCTGCCATCCCGGTGAATAAGTCAGGAAAGCCGGTCTCCAGGGGCATCAGCTGTCGGCCGCTCTGATGGATGCTGGCAGGTCCACTGTGGGTAATTGGGGCACCGATACCTAACGGATACCCAAACGGCTCATTCATCATCCGGTTCATGGCCCTCATCTGCTCGCGATGAGCACTGTAAATAAGTGAACAGTTCGGAGGACATTTTGCATAGATTGATCAAGCCAATCACTCAAAAGTCATGACCGTTAAAGGAGGAAGGCCAACCAAACCGAAGACAACAGGCGCCACGTAGATTCAAAATGACAACTCATTCATGTATGTGAAAGCAAATTGAGTAACAGCTGAGAAAGATGCAGGCACCAAAAGATACTATACTCCCATAAGGCCTGAACACTTATGGCCGACGTTGCTGTTTTTTTAAATGGAAGAGGAAGCTCGGAACGACAAACCTAATCTCAATCCTAACAGCACTGGATTGAACACAAATGAGACCATATTCAATCGATATTATTTTGCTACACACTATGCAATACAGTTACACAAATTCAAACTAGTGTCACCAGTCGATACTACCACCAAGAGCCTTAAGGCAGCAAAAGAAAGCAACGAAAATAATTGCCTACCAAGACCGTGCCCTGTTGTACAGCATACAGCATGCTGGTCAGTAAAATTTGCCTTTAACACAAGATTCAAGCCACGTACAACATTGAAACCACTGCACAAATGCAATGCAGCCGTTTGCATACATTTCAAACCACGCTAATAGTCTTGCTGCAGGTGACAAATTACAGGTAGAAATAAGGCTCCTAACTCCTCCAAGCCATTGGCTACTAATTTAGTCACAGCATTTAGTTAACTCTCTTACAGAAACAAGGTAAACAGATGATCACTTTTTGCGAATGACTGATAATGCATTGTTTACACACTACTGGCATTTCATAGCTCTTCAGTCATAAGAGACTAACCCTTCCATCTGCTGCTAATGACAATCGATGAGGGCCGACTCTTTTTAAAGGAATGTGCAAAGCCTACCAAATACCATAGCTATGCAACATAGTATAAAAGCAAAAGCTGACGCCAATAGTGCCGAGAAAGCTGCCAGACATTCTAAAGCTGTCAAGCTGCATTTACACTATCGACACCCCTCCTTACCGAGGCAGACTTTCCTCCTTAGTCGGGGGGGGGGCTATTAAAATGCCGATATCAGGAAAATTGTTGGTCGAATTAGACCAGCCCATACCACCGGCTCTAATGTATAAATAACTTTGTATAGCATCCTAGGAGAACTTGATCTATATTCAGATGCTTCACACGTGCCACGGGTCATCAAACGGATTCACCTTGAACTCAAGTACTTTAACCACAGGGCTTCCCTAGGACTTCATGGGTTTGGAACGGCCCTACGGCACAAACCAGCACGACGGCTGGATAACGCCAGAGGAAGAGCCCGTGGAAGCTACAGGGCCGAATTCTGAAATCGAGTTTGCCGCTGCAGTCATCGGTGCAGAAGAGTACAAGGAACAAGAAAGGTACATAAAAAAGGTTTATCTGAATAGTGCATTTCGTTAAAGCACTTTTGCTGTTACCTATTTGCTTAGCAATTTTGCAACTTTGCGTGTAGTTGCATTTCATATGCAGACGCTCGGCGTCTTCTTAGTAGGAGTGGGTGAAGCCTTGGCAACAAGGCATAAGTATTCCATAAACACGAATGAGCCCTCAAGGCCTCGAGAAAACTCGGGTGCGCGCGAAAGTCGTTGCTGTTTTGGTTGTAGGACATTCCCCCTGACGTTCCCCCCTCCGAAATGTCCCACCCTGGTGGACCCTGACATCCCCCCACGTGTCCCCCCCACCCGTAGGACATTTACCCCTATGTTGGTGAATGTATAAGAATATATATATATATATATATATATATATATATATATATATATATATACATACATATATACAGACATGGTCAGATGCTCACATTCTTTTGGAAGAAAATCTACAATGTCGGAAGGGGTGGTGGTGGCATCGGATACCTGCTCGCGGCTGGCCGCCCGGGGCAGAGCTTTGACCTTGCACTTGCTCAGCCGAAAAGCAGGGCCGCAGTTTCTATCACGGGGGGATGTCCGTACCCATACCGCTGTTTCGGTCGGGGGTGATGGTGAATATGACGAGCACTAGGGTTTTGATAGGCCGGCTGATAAAACAAGGTAGGTAGCCTAAAGTAATAACTGCTTCTACTTCAGCTGGGCGATTTGGCTCCATCCCGAAGAGCTGGTGACTTAGCAGCTCAAACCAGAGGGAAATCGGCTCCGAGTTATTAGTGCTTTGGGTTTGGAGGGGAGTCGATAGTGTAAACGTAGGATCAAGATATGAATACTCTCACGGCAAATAAGGGTAGGAGCTCTCTTTTAGAACACGAATTTAAAGCAATTAAATCTGGTCCTAAAATGGCAGCCGAGCAGAACCATTAACGCAGTCCTACCAACCTCCAAATACAGTCGCAGAGGAGAACAAAACAAATGTGTAGATAAATGATGCTTAACCTATGACCTTAGACCAGGAGGCTAACCTGCAGCAACTCACCAAACTTAGAAAACAACATACGTGGACCCCTCAGCCTGTATACATACTGCTGAACAACAATGGTCGGCCAATTTCAGTATATGTTTCATGAGCCATCGGCAACGCCATAGACCTCTTCAACAGCACACAGCACACCATTCAACACATCACAGTACTCAAACAAGAGCCGAAATGCAGAGTTGCCACAATGTTAACAAGTTAAGTTTGTTAAGAAACATTTGAGGCAGAATAAATCTCATTGTGCCTAACGATTATTACAATAGCAATAATGTCTTTCATATTGCAGCCTCGAAGAAACATCTCTTCGGGCTCTATTCAGCGTTACAGCTTGATGTGATAAGCAATAACCTATAGCTAATCAACAAGCAAGATATCCTGCTTAGGCAAGCATGCACAATCATCATGCTTCAACAAACATGCACATGCACACAAGAACTCTTTGCAGCTGGTACGCAAGACCTCTAGTAGTAGCATTTACTAAATATGCACATGTAACCAAGGCACACAGGGAAATACGTTTTCGCACAGTAACTGAAGGCGTGGTCTCTTTAGGGACTTGACGTTGATTTGGGGCAAAAAGCTGGCGGTGGGAAGAGGCCTGACGTGGGGGGGGGGCTAGGCGGAGTTGAGGGGAGGCTAACGTGAATGATAAGTCGATACGCTCGTGCTCGATAGGCAGCCAGCGCAGATTTGGGAGCAGTGGTGTAATGAGGAAGCTGAGACGTTCATGACAGATGAGCCACCAAGCCCAGTTGTGTGGCAAGTGAATCTTGCCGTGCAGGCAGGACAACCTATTAAGTAGTGAGCTACAAAAGTCTAGTACGTTGAACTAATCGACGTCGTGTGAAAATTTTTAGATAAACCGCTATTGTTGCCCAGTGTGCTAGGCTAGCTAATATTTTGCCCTTTCACCACCATCCAGCTCGACACTTCGCTCCTTTTTACTACCACCGCGTCCTCCAAATGAGGAGCACAGAACTACTGATATCTGGACAGAAGGGTACAATCCATAAAAATTCGAATTAAGGCGATATCCAGATGCTAGCTGGAATAGGACATCGCTTCTACACTGACGATACTCAGTTGTATTTGTCATTCAAACCGTCGGAATCTGCTACAGCAACTGAGAAACTGAATGCTTGTCTTGCCGATATTCGATCCTGGATGTCTGATGGAAAACTCCCTGAAATTAATGATGATAAAACCGAACTGCTGCTCATAGGACACCTAAGCTTGTGGCTGGATTAAAAGCTAATCTAATAGGTGATGCTGTTGTGCGACCATCACCACCTGCTCGAAATTTAGGTGTTTTCGACAGCTGCCTCAATTTTAAAAGCATTCAGAAGACTGCTTCTACAGCTAGCCATCACGTCAGATCCTATCCAAGATTAGGAGCCCACAGTGGCTTGCTAACTGCTGCTGCATCAGTTTCAGCCTGTTCGTGCTCTCGGGTCCTGTGTGGACAATAAATTAGCTATCCCATTCCTTCGCTTAAAGACCGTTGGCGACAGAAGCCTTAGCTCTGCATGTCCTAGACTTCGGAACTTGCTTCCACAATTCTTACGCAACGACAACTACTCTCCTGCTGCCGATTATGGCTCATTTTTTCAGCGATCCTGAGCTGCTACTTCAACTGCTCTCCTGACTCTGCTATGTTTCCCGCTTTCTCTTTGTTGCGTGAGACGAAGTCTGTTGGCTACGGAATGCGTACCGAAAGCCGCTTAGGCTGTGAGTGCGCTATACAAAACTCTCCTGCGTAACACCCACATGGTCTTTATGACTTTGTGGAGTTACAGACGGAGATACATTACATTGCATAGTTATGGCTCGTGCCCACTGTTTGCCGCACAAGGAAAAAGTGTGTACCAAATATATCTACAATCGGATTCAACAATCGAACAAGCTCGACTAGCAGCCAGGCCGCATCAGGAATGAGGGGCTGAGGTTTCCAAACGGCTGATGCGATTCGCGTGGGCGACATGCTGCCGGCAACGCCTGCTGGGGCAGCGAGCAGGCCTGGCCTGGCAGATATACAAATAAGCAAGCTTGCTGTTATTAGCTCAAGCCTGACGATGGCTGGTGGGAAGGGGCCGCGGCAGATCGGGGTACGCAACTATTTATTACACTAGCTCGCAAGCTTGAGTCATTAACGGTGCTTGGCCGCGTGCACTAACTAGGCTATCAAACTAGCTGCCTGCAACCCAACGTCGATGAGTGGGTGGCCGCAGTCCTTGGGAAGCGGGCATGGTATCAGCTGCCTCTATCCTGCCCGCAGGCTTGCGCTTGAGAGGAGAAAACGATGGGGCAGAAGCAGCAGCAGCAGCGGCTTTGCGATTCGCTAGTTAACAGAATGGTAAGCGTTCATAATCTGCTTGAGGAGTTGACCAACGCCGGCATTAATTAGCTATACGCTCTTTGGGAAGGAGTCCTTGGGGAGCGGGTGCTTGACGACGTACACAGGCGGGAACTGCCGAAAGCCGCGTAAAGTCAATTCTTCGAAATATCTAACTGCGTCGTAGAGCCTGCGCTGAGATGAAAGAGATCCGCGTAGGGATACGCGAGAGTGACGAGCTCTCTCTGAAGTGCGCTCGACGGCGGTTAACAGCTAAGGCCTGCTGTTTACGAAGACAGGCCCAGTGCGTTTGCCCATAACAGCGCAAGGTACAAAGCAACACGCCGCGACTAAGTGACTCTGGACACATACCTGAAGAACGGATCATTATCCACGTTGGTAAAATGGGACGTAAACATGACTACGCACGCACCCTAATCGGAGCGCAGGTTGCAACTGGTACGGCGGCGTACACAAACGCTTCTAGAAATTTCAGTACGCATGCGCAAAAACCTGCAGCTAAGTATAAATGACATATTTGTACAAATATATAGGAAGTTAAAAGTAATTTATTTGGGCCATTTTTACGTACAGTTCTGGTATAGTAACGTTAGCAGCTGCTGACAAACCCTCAACAAAGATAGGGTCACCTTCAGATAGTATCAGCCGACGATGCCATAGATATATGCGTATTAAGGTTTGGAACATTACATCATTGCAGTATTCATGGGACATTGCACTTAGGTATACATTATTTATAAAAATTATTTAGAGTATCCACCAATGTAGATATACTTTGTCCAATTAGTAGAGCTATAACCCATATACACTTTAGTGACCTTATAATAGGTCAGTTCCTACCAGCGGCGCCCTTAGGTAGCGAACGAGATCCTGACAGCAATCCGAGCTCTAGTCATTGTAGTAGAACGCCGAAAAATTGCCCCTGGTACGAGATGGGCCCCCAAACGTGTCGGGGCTGCGAAACGACCAGCAAGACCGGCGTGTCGGTCGACCCCACGACGCCGGAACTTTCTCGTAGCTGGCGCGCTGCCAACTATTGCGCAACGCGCGGTAACACCCCACCTCCACCCAACCTAGCCGGTTACGACCGGCCTTCTAGGGTAGCGAGCGCCTTCCGAAAGGGTGGCGCCGGCGGTCGACTCGTACGTTCGGCTCGACTGTGCAATCAGAACTCAAGGGGCAAAATGCCTCGAGGGATGCGAGCTCGATGATGGGTCGTGCGCTTTGCGAATCGGGATTTTCATCGGCTACCCGGATGTGAAGCGGCTTGTGTCGAGTTTTCGTTGCGGCGGTGCAAGTGCGATCGCTCCAGTGCTCACTCGTAGGTACGGACTCGGATTGTCCCGTGCGTAGCGAGAGGGTGCAAAGAGACCAACGATTCAGCAGCTTTATTTACGAAGTGCTAGAAGCGTCCTAGTGGCGGCTACCGCCTCTCTTGACGCACGATTACTTACCTTTAGAACTCAACCTCACCAGTTTGCTAAGACCAGGGGGGCGAAGGTAAAGGGTGAAGATACTAATAATAATAATTCATTTGTAAAGCACCCTCCGAGAACTGAATCTTGTTCTGGGAACTTTACAGATGGTTTGGTCCGGCAGATTAGGTGCTCGCCCCGACCAAGGTCTAGTTGAGGTCGTGGGCTCAAGCCCCGAGGCACATATGTGAAGCGCCTGAATAGAGATTAAGTTCTCTTGGGGAGCTATATAAATGAATTTTATTTTATACAGATGCTGTAGAGAAAGCATTACCTAGGGTAAGTAGCGGGTAATTAATTCAACAGCTTTATATCTCTAGCGGCAGAAGAACCTGTGCGACTGTGACCCGCTTGCTGCGGATAATAAAGCGTTGCCTGCTGCATGACTCCCGCGTTCTACGTCATGAAATGAGAGCACCCGACCGCAGGTGGCCAACGTAAAGGATCGGAATGGTCTGGCCTTGTTCGGGGAAAAATATCTTGATGATGTCTTAGGGGACCAGAGCAGTGTAAGGGTCTGCAAAAACTTGGATTACGTAAAAAATAGCGCTTCTGAGCGCCGACCACAGACTATTTTCCGGAAGGTGCTAGACAGCTGGCACGTGAGTATCGGCTGGCAGCCGCAAGCCGTGCAATGCGCGGCTTGGCGCGCGGAGTCCGATCGGCCACGGAGCTCGATTGGATCGCGGAGAGCCGTTCGTTTAGAAGTCCTGAAGCCGGGACAGTGTAGCTACATTGCACAAGGTCGCGAACCAAGAGCGTAACGTCGTTCTCTTTCTCGGCCTCGGCTAACTCTTGACAACCTCGCATTTTTTCAATAGCATGCAGCCTTTCGCGGCTTCCGCTTCAGTCGCGACATCCACACCCCACAACTGCTACTATCGCTACAACCGCAAAGAGACTTCCATGCCGGATATACACGCCGGATACACGCGCATATCTATAGCTCAACGGCGTGCCTTTTTTGCTGTCCTCCTGCACAGTGGAAAACTAGCGATCTCTAATTCCAAGAGCTCATCCTTTGCATGAAAATGCCAGATCATCTGTCTTGCAGGTACGCGTCGTGGCTCGCGAACGAAAGTCCTTCTCTAACGCACAGCGAACGCAGCAAGTGCTAGTCCGACGGATACTGAAGGAACGATGGCGTCTCAAAGGACGACTGACTAAAATAAAAAGTGCAGCTGATTTAGCAGTTGCAGCTGATTTTAGTTGAGCGTTCGCGGCAATCACCGCCGCTAGCAGTGGTCAATAAAGTACTCGGAACCCACGATCCAGGTCGTGCTGAGCGAGCGCGCTACATTACGTTACGTTACGTTTACGTTACGTTACGTTACGCGAGGCGCATCTGCTCGTACATCCCGCACTTATGCATGCAGGTGCGGTGCCGACAGTGCCGCACGCGCGCGACAGCAATCGAGAACCCTTATAATTCATTTAAATATAATTCATTTATATAGCGCCCCAAGAGAACTTAATCTCTATTCAGGCGCTTCACATATGCCTCGGGGCTCGAGCCCACGACCTTGGTTGGGGCGAGCACCTTAACCGCTAGACCAAACCAGCTCGGCGTTGACATCGATAATAATAAGTCTACTTCTCTTCGTACGCAGCAGCGGAGCCGAGGGGGCATTTGCATCCCCCCTACGGTGGGACGACGACCTGGGCCACCCACATTCCCTGCGCCCACCGACCGCCAACGACATAGAAATTGCGTCTTAATTCCATTCGATGAGCAACCGACGAGTTGCTGTCGAGTAAACACAATTATGATGTTTCGCTAAAATGTTTCGCTAATTGCGGATCTAGTCCCCCCTTCATGAACATTGTTCGGATTTTTCTTCCTGCGTCTACATTTGGCAGGTCTTGCATCCCCCAAGATGAAAACCCTGGCTCTGCCACAGGCTGCACCCAAATTCCACAGCACAAGAGGGCTGCATCTGACCCATACGCAACACAATGCATACATGAACTAACAACACATATCGGCTCCTTATGATTATTACTCCCGAGTCATAATGATTATAGCTAGTAAATAATCTCCACAAATTGTCACAACGTTGCTGATTTAGCATGCTTACGTTTCAGTGCCCGTCACAATTTGACAAGGCCTCTAGTCAGACTACAAACGGTTCGACGCCGCAGGCAAGGCCGATTCACAGCAAGTTAGACCTAAGAAAAACGTTGCAGACGACTGAAAGTTCGCCAGTCTAGGGGCGGTGTAAATAAGTCGAGGTCAACGAGCAGTGCCATCGACTTTTGCCCCGTCGGTGAATGCGTTTAGAGCAAACTGTTGCACCTAGAACGACGGATTAAGATTGACTGCTTTGAGTGGGCGTGTCGTACTGCTGGATAGTCCCGATTTGATTTGAACGCTCGAATTTCGCTCGCTCCAGGCAGGAGCAGCGTCCTCCGGCTTGGAGAACGGGAAGGAAATTACGGCAACGTGTCGGTCTATCTGCTCGCTCGTGGCTTGCACACACTGTTATACGATCACCTACAGCGCTGTTGTACACGAAATAAGCTAATTCTCAACTTCTTGTTTGGGCCAATGTGCAAAATCTTCCACAGCAGCGTACTCCCACCGTGGGTATTTGTGTCGTCATACCACTGTAATGACGCTCAGAAAGTATGGGTCGAAATCTTAACGCTAAACAGGAATAGTAGTAAATTAGCGCTCAGCGCTGGATATAATTGCCAGCATTTTTTCCTGTAACTAGATGATGGTTTGTTTCCCAATGCTATTAATTCAATACAATAAAATAGACGCGATCCAGAAGTTATTAGGTATCGTTAGTATGTTTGTATATTTTTCATGTTTGTCTAAACACGATACCTTGCTTATCATTAACTCTATAGTTTTTGCTTCATTGCAGCTAGTTGGAAAGCGCCCGCATTCTCTTAGAGTATAAAAAGACGTTTTAATATTATGATTAAATGCCAGTTTACAACTAACTAGGGAGCAGGCAGGGCTTGTGCAGAATTTATCATCAGATCTTGCGTGATCATTAACATAAAGTGTGGTGTGGAAACTTAGATTGCAGTGAGGTTCACCATGCAATCGTGGTTGTATCTGCGTAGCGGATTCCCCGTAGATTTGTGGTGGATTGCTGGCGATTGCGGTATTGGCTCATGTGACTAAAGTCTATTTCCTCCATCGCAACTGACTGCTTACCCATTAATGTAAAATTGCGTGTGTATACTTACTGTAGAGGTGGTGCAGTATTATATAGAATCAAATTTGGAGCTTTGCATGAGACGATTTCATGGGGATTTCCTTTTTTGTGATTGATAATGTGGTGAATTGTAGAGTGAGCACTGGTCCTTGCTGCCTGAAAACGTGCTTGCACGACGTCCTGAAATTCTGCGACTGCTCTCAACAACGAAGTGTGGTGCGATACTATATTTAAAATAATCTATTCGCTGAAGGGCTGCTCGATCTAAGTTTGATCAGGAATGTGGCCCGTGCCAATGGAAACTGTGTGACAACTTGCTTCATCCATGGGAGCACCGTTGCCTACCCTCGAATCGTGATACCGTAAATAGATAAATGAAGTTGGAGCTCAACATTTTTGGATGCTTTGTTGGTTTAATAATAATAATAATAATGCACTTGATAAAGCGCCCTCAGAGAACTCAATCTCTTTCTAAGTGCTTTACATTTGCTGTAAAGGGAAATGCAATTGAATGGTGAGTAATATCATGCTTGATAAACCACATGAATAACATGGTTAGGAATGACATGCACAGGGTCAGCATGCAAATGTGGTTAGTGGCAGCATGCACAGTGTCAGCACGCATAAGCACATCAAGGACAAATCACAGGGACCCGCTAAATGCTGTCCTAAATAGGCGTGTTTTTAAGTTCTTTTTAGATGTGGTCAAGTCAGGGGATGTTCTGACGCAAGTCGGGAGAGAGTTCCAGGCGTTAGGAGCATACGAACTAAATGCACGGTCTCCAAAGGATTTGAGGTTTGTACGAGGTAGTAGTAAACTGTTGGATTCCGAAAAGCGGGTGGTA